>OW026521.1:8155746-9355746 GCA_932274085.1 Protocalliphora azurea | reverse complement strand
ACCTATCGCGAAAACTGAATTTTCGCTATAACAGAACCCAAAATTTTATTGGAAAATTTTATGTAATTTTTAAAATTAGAATTGTTTTTATTGATATATTTAAATTTTGAACATTTTTAAAGAATTGGAGGTTTTGAATTGCTTTTTTTGGCAAATTATTTTTTAAAATAACAGCTGCATCACAAAGTTCCTATAGTGCTTTTGTCGGCTTATTATATTCCAAAGCCCATTGTATGCATATGTTTTTCGATGTTATACAATCGTGCATTTTAATTTTGTTTTCTTCATAATCATTATCGTATAAATCCTCCGAATCCGTATCTGATAATTCCATTTGCTCCTCAATACTTTCCACATGAAATTCTTTTTGAATGCAGTTGTTTATGTCAGCATTCGTGAAAAGTGTATGAATAGTTGAAAGATCTTCGTTTTCTTCCTGAATTATATTTTGTAAAATATTTAAGGGCAAGGTGTTCCAGGATTTTCAGATATTGGACATTGATATTTTATCCCACTGATATTTTATCTGAACTGCATTTTTGAGATTGAAGTTTTTTAGTTTGAGCTCCAAATTTGTTCCCTTCCCGCCGAGCAAATGGGGGGAGTAGTTGTTTTTTATAATTTAATTTGACCAAGTTGATAACGTTTTGATCTAATGGCAGATTCATTCATCATTAAACCGTCATCACTTTTTAGTTATTCAACTGGGTGACACGTCGCTTTAACTAAAAGCAAAACTGCTTTTTGCATCAGAACCTAAAAAATTTTTACTTATGAACAACTTACTTTTACTAATTGGTGAAAATTAACTTACGTGAGGAACAAAATCATGATGGAACCAATCCTTGAACATAAATGATGTCACCCAGGCGTTATTACTGGAATTGTATATTAGAGGATTATTGAAAAAGTATTTTAAGTCGCGTGAGTTTTCGGATTTTTCAACAAACAATAATTTCAGTTTGTCTGTGCCATTCGCATTTGAACTGGGCAAAAAATTTATTCGCTCTTTACATATTTTACTTCCCGGAGCCGTTTTCTCATTACATGTCACAAAAGTGTGATTTGGAAGTATCTTATAATATAAACCGGATTCGTCGGCATTGTAGATTTGGTGAAGAGTCAACCCATGCTCATCAACGTAATCCTTAAACTCTTTCACAAATGAATCAATAAGATCATATTTCGAAGACAATTTCTCGCCCGTAATTTTTAAAAATCTAATTCCATGTCGACGCTTAAATTTCTTCAACCATCCTTCACTGGCATTGAAACCAGAATTGGTTTGATGGATTTTGGAATACAAATGATTGGCTTTTGATCGTAAAATCGCTGCTAATATTAAAACATATTTTTCCCTTTATTTTACAAACTACTTATAAAGCATTTTTTCCATTCTTGGGTACTCAGCTTCCTTTAAGGTGAAACGTTTGCCAGGCCCACTTTCTGTTGTACGTACGAACTTTTTTAATGAATTTTCTTGCTTTATAATTCGGCAAACCGAAGACTTATACAACTTGTAATTCACGCAAATTGAATTTATGAAATTTCCACTTTTATTTTATTTTTTTTTTTTTAAATATCTAATTTTTGAGAAATCGTTGGTTTTAAAATATGTTGAACTGTTCCCATATTAAGAGATGTATTTACACAATAAATGACATGAATAAATGGAAAAAATTGAAGATCAAAATCATCCAAAAAGGTTAATTACCAAAAGATGGGGATTTCCCTTTTTTGATTATAGACATTGTAATCAAATTAAAAAAAAAAAAAAAAAACAGATAAAAGTCGCTTAAATAGAACCCGTTTTTCGTAAACTGTCGCTATTAAAGAACTTGCAATTCTTAAAATAAAGCCGTCGCGATAACCGGGCCTTCGCGATAGTGGAAAATCGCGAATACCGAGCTTGCACTGTACCATGTTATGCACACAAATTTAAAAAATTTATAAAAAGAAATTGTATAAAAATTTCATATTGTCAAATAGAGTATCCCTACATGTGGCAAAAAGAGGGAAAACATATAAATGTGCTTAGACTCGGAAAATGTCGGCACATAAAATGCATATGGTCGCTAAGAGGCCAACAGAGGCCAAAATATACTTTTTTTTCTTTTAAAGTCGAATAAGTTTTTTGAAATTTATTAAAAAACAGTACGATAAGATTTTGCTAATTATTAAAACTTTGGGAGCAAATCAAGGTTATCAGCACAGTTGAAATCAAAATATATTTCTTTCTAATGTTAATAATGGTTTTTACATATATGTAGGACTCAAGAACTTTCTCCTCTATATATGAATAAAGTTTTTTTTTTTTGGAAATCAACAAATTTTTGTAAGTGCCGGTGCAAAAAAATTCAATTCCCCTCTCAAGGAATTGACGAATATGATCATGTTATATATCATTTGAAAGGAATTATAATGTAGTTTTAAATGGTATTAATATAAATTAAATCATTTATGTATTAAATGAGATATTTAGAAAAATGTATGAAGACTTTAGAAACCCATAACTTGTAAACTGAGAGCGAGCGGGTCAAATTTTTTTACATTACTTTAATCACGAATTCAAATGCTACTAAATCATTACAAAAAATATTTAAAAATCAAGTGTGCTGGTAATCTTGATTTATGCTAAACTTTGTAAGTGATCGTAAAACTGTCATAAGTTTAATATAGAAAATAAAAATATTCAGAAAAATTATATACAATGATATTTTTTTAACTTCAAAAATAATGATTTAAATAAAAATAAAAAAAATACAAATAAAATATAACAAAAAACTTCTCAACTTTCATGCCTCGCACACGGGTCAGTAGAGCATAAACTAAAAAAGTAGTTAAGGAGTTATAGAGATAAAAGTCCTAGCTTTCCAGCCATGTTAACTTTTTTTCAAAAAAGAAAAAATAAATAAATAAAAAAGTAAATAAATAAATAAATAAATAATTTACCAATATTGACTTTTTGCCAGGTTTTATTAAAGGGCACCCCTTTGTGCAGTGTCACATTTGTAAATAGAAAAACGTTTTAGTAAAATAGGAAGAGCAGGAGAAAAAAAAACCGTTTTATTTGCCTAACAAATTAAAATGTTTATTAATAGCAAAAAATAAATAATAACAAAAGGTAGCACAAAAAAAAAACGTAACACAAAAAGTAAATTCATTAAGAATTATGAAAGTTTTTCCATTAAAATTTATTTACTTTACAACGTTATCATCAAAAAATATCATCATCATTATAGACGACATCAACAGTAATTTAAATAAATATTAGTTTTCATACACCCCCTTACACATGCTTGCAGGCTTAAGGTAGACTTTCAATAGCTTAACAATTAAAATGATTGTTTAATTTAAATAAAATAAATAGAATCTAGGCCCGATATTATATTGCTCACTTAGTGGCAACTTCTTACTTAAGTTCTTAAAATTGTTTTATGACTGAAAACTTAAGCATTTTTATTCCATGTCTTAAGTTTTTTCTAAGTATGAAAATTGTTTGACGTCTTAAAAAATATTTATTAAAAATAAACAAAAATAAATAAATAAAATTACAAAATCTATTAAAAATATTTTATTTTTAAAAAAGATTTCAAATTATACTTTAAATTTATATTTTCTTCTGGCTCCAGAATACACGGGCGAGGACCTCAAAGGCCGGTATGGACCTATATATGTATAGGAAGGCCATGGGTAAATCCTGGGGAATAAAACCCAGGAATACGAAATGGCTCTTCGACATGGTGATTAATCCCATACTTATATATTGTGCGATAGTATGGTGAAAGGCTGTGGAGAAATCCACCTATATCGGAATCTTTGATAGAATTCTGCTTCGTAAAATTCCATCGTAAGCCTTATTTGGTCTAATGAATTGGTTACCGGTGGATCTTATGGCCAAACAGATTGCCATACATAAATATGGGCTTAATCACGGCGACAAGGCTCAGGACTATAGGTGCACGGAATGATAGTGGATTTTGGGATTCCTAGAAATATCGATTATGGCAGAGACTTCTTAGTATCAATCTCAACTGCTCCAGAATTAAGATCTGGTTCAGTTGAGATTTATACTGACGGATCCAAATCTGCTGAAGGGATTGTGAGGGTGTCTATATTCCCGTTTATAGGAAAATCATTTACTTTAAATTACCATATCACTGCAGCATTCTTCAAGCAGAGATCTTGGCCATAAAGAGGACGGTGTACTGGTTAATGTACTATAAGGTATTCGGAAACCGCGATCAAATCGCTCTCGGGTGTCTTTTCGACATCCATCTCTGGCTAGTACATGAATACCAACATGTACCGGACATCTCTAAATAAGATGGCGAGACATTCAAACCTGGAGCTGGTCAATCACCCCAGGTAATTTTTTTGCGAATGCACTAGCCAGAGATTTATCCCTTCTTCGAGGTGAAAATAGGGACCAACAGGTTGGAGTAACGCTTTCGGCCTGCAGACCAATAATTCTACGGAACTTATCGAGTATTGCACAAGATAGATGGACAGATATGGCCCCATTATGCTGAATCTCGATCTAACTTCATCATGGGACTACCGAGGCATCGGCTAAGAATTATGGAAGCTGTTGTCACAGGGCACTGGATGGCTGGTGCGCATGCTAGGAGACTAGGGCTCCCTTTTAACGACTTTTGTAGAAGTTGTCGGTATGAGGAAGAGGAGGAAACGGTGGAGTATCTTTTATGCCACTTTCCCACTCTTGCTGAGATCAGGACTGTTAGTTTTGGAAGTCCGTTTGTGCATGTATTATAATATCTCTCTGATATTGACATCAGATGGATCAATTCTTTCATACATCCGTAGGGTTGGTTAGTTTCGAATGCTGTTATGGACACGTGAGTTAGCAGCACATGATCTCACAACGGAACCAAAGTGGACCAACTTTTTTTTTCTCAGTAATTTTATTTATTGAATCTTCACAAAAGTTAAGTGAACTAACAGTAATTAATCAAATCTTAAATCTAAATCTTAATATCTATTTAGTCTAACCAACGTCAGACTAAAAGCGATTTTAATGAATATGGTTTAACTTTGGCTCAATTCTGCGGTGTTTCTTCTTCTCAGTCGGATGTATCGATTACTTCGTAGTATGTTTCGTGCTAGTGGGTTAGGATGTATTACCAAACTTTTCAAGTATGCTCCTGCATGTTCTTTTATAACATCTTTTACCAAAGGAACGTTTAGATCCTTATGTATGTTAGTATTTCTTACATACCAAGGGGCTGCGGTGATAGTTCGCAATATTTTGTTTTGGCGTCTCTGTATTTTTTTTTTTTTCAATATTTGATGTCTTTAAAACTGAGTTATAGAGAAGTAGTTTGCAATCTAGACTGAGCACAGAATTTCCATCAATTAGCCAATTTATTTGGAGTGCTTTCAATTTCATTTGGGTCAACTTTGCATCAATATGGAATTTCCAAGTAAGGATTCGGTCAAGATGTATTACGAGGTATTTAACCTCCGATTGCTGGGGTATTACTTATTTATAAGGATAGGTGGGCATGTTTCCCTGCGCAAGGTAAATGTTATATGTGTGCATTTTCGTTCATTTATTTTTATTTTCCATTTTTTTAGCCATCTCTCAATATCAAATATATGGTTCTGCAAAATTCGAGATGCCTCTTGTGGGCATTCATGGGTGCTTAAAATAGCTGTAACATCTGCAAATGTGAAAGTATGGGTTTGACTATTAGTTGGCATATCGGAGGTGTATATCAGATATAATACAGAGCCCAGTACACTACCTTGGGGCACATCTGCTTTAGTAAGCTGAGGGGTACTAAAAAAGTCATCTTCTTTAAGAATAAATTTCCGAACAGTTATATAGCTTTTTAATAATTTATGTATATTTATGGGTAAATTTTGTTCTATTTTATATAACGAGCCGTCATGCCACACTTTGTCAAAGGCTTGCGATACGTCAATGAAGAGAGCGGAACAATATTTCTTTTCTTCAAACGTTTTGTTTATAATATTCACAAGTCTGTGTGTTTGTTGGATAGTACTGTGTTTTCTTCTAAATCCGAATTGATGATTGGGTATACATTAGCTTATTAGCGGGTATAGCTTGTACATTAGGAGCTTCTCAAATAACTTAGACATGTTAAATAATAGACTTATGGGTCTATACGATTCTACTTTTGTGTGATCTTTTCCTGGCTTAGGTATCATGGTAATCAGTGACACCTTCCATTCTAGTGGATAATATAGCGTTAAAAATATAAAGTATTATTTTTAATGCTATCCGGGGTAGCTCTGAAAGCATCTGGTTACTGATTTTATCAATTCCAGATACCTTTTTGGAGTTTAAATCAACAATATCCTTATCGATCTCTCGAATCTCAAAGCAAAGGGGTTCGACTGCTTTGAAATGGGACACAACAGGTGACAACTCAATTCTGTCATTTGATTCGTTCGGGGTGAATACATTCTTTAAATGACTAATAAACAGATTCCCTTTTTCTGTATCGTTTCTTGCCCATCCACCATTTGTGTTACGTAAAGGTGGTCTACTTATAATAGGTCTCTTGAGTTTTTTTGTAGCTCGCCATAGTGAATAATCTGACTGAGGCGTTGCATTCAACTTTTCCAGATATTTACACAAAGATGCATTTTTTCGACACTCCAAAAGTTTAGTAAGCCTTTTTTGGCATTCTTTTAGCTTCGATTTCAGTTGGGAGGATCTGTGGAGTTGCCACTCTCTTCGAACTCTTCTTTTTTCAGTCAAGAGCCGTTCGACATCTGCAGAATAAATTCTGTTTTGTCGAGGGGGGAGGGGGGGTTGGGTAGCAAGTTTTAGATTTCTTTCAAAATTACTGAGAGAGAGAGAGAGAGAGAGTTCTCTGTGCAGTAAGTACTAAGGTATTTCTTATATTTTAGCTAGTTTATGCTTTTTCCTGATATCGCTAAGTTACCAGTCGGGGATACAATTTCTTGGTTTCTCAATATCATAACAATAGTGGGTGTGTGATCTGATGATAATTCTAGAGATAATTCAGCTTTAATTAGCTCCATTGAAATATTTTTTATAACACCAAAATCGATAACGTTCGGTATATAAAGTGGACCCACCTGAGAATGTTTTGCACAAAAAATAACTTTCTTGGCATTACCATAAGCAAATAGTTATCTAAATTAAAATATATTCAATAAAAAATTAACAAAACTAATATAAAAACTTTTAGTATAAAAAAATATATATCAATGATTTTTAGTTAAAAAAAAAATATTCGAAAAGTGGGAACCACCCTATTGTAAACATATTATCTTAGCTTATTTTCTTGTTAACTTAAGTTTTAAACTGTAAAACGAAACATTACTTAAGTGTGGGCTTTAATTTAAATGTTTCTTCACTAAGTTTGCATTTAAGTATGCACTAAGGAAACAGTATAAAATCGGGCCTTAAAATATCCATAATACAATTATAAAGAAAATGAAAATATTTCAAAAAATTAGCTTTAAAGTTTAAAAAAAATTTGCCATTAAACTTAATTTTAAAATGAATTTAATTAATAACAAATCTTCAAATCCTCATTATTATAATATATATTTTATGTCTCTGTTTAAAATTGTATTTAATCTCTTAGTCACAAATTATGGAGATATGCAAAAATATTCTATAACAAACCGATTCCATTTGTCTAAAATGGAATATAACATTTATCCTAACTAACAGTTAGGTTCATAACATAACCTAATTAAAATACCTATTCCCAAAAGTATTCTTTTTTATAAAAAAAAATCCTTTTTTTAATAAATTGCTTTTTTATTATAAATTCCCTAAATATAAGAAACTAATTCAATTAATTAAACTGTTATTATACCCTTCATATAAAATGAAGGGCATATATAAGTTTGCCGTTTTATACGAAAGTCTTTAAATGTATAATCACCCAGCAAAAACTTTTTGGTTTTCGGTAATAACAACTACTTATTAAAGTATTTTCTTGGTAATGAGGTGTCATTATTATTTGCCTACTCTGTATTACATTAATAAGTACTCAGTAGTATAATAGCACAGTAATACTGCAATCACGTGGATGAGTTGGCTAGAGCGCCGTATTAACAACCAGAAGGTTGTTGGTTCAACCCATTCTGAAGCTGTTAGTTTTTTACAACAAAATGTCTAAAAAGATATTTTAAAATAAATAGAGTTTTGTCGCTTAGGATTCTATGTGCGAGATGGTGTACTGAGTAAGACGTTAGTCAGTAAAAACGAATGGTTAGTGTGTGTCCAAGCTCGTGTCTCACTGACGGCAAATTTTTTTTTTTGTTTTTTTTTTTATTTTGGTTTTCGTTTAGGTACATATTTTTGAGTACCCCTAGAGTCAAAAAATAACTACATGAATTTGTGGATAACTCGAACAAAAATAACTAGTTATTCAGGCAAAAAATAAGTAGTTTATTTTTGTTTCCAATTATACCTGCTAGCTTACCAGGAAAGCAAAGTTTTTGCTGGGAAGGGACTCAAATTGTAAATTATTCTTGATTGTTATGAGTTTTATGATTAAAAATAACTTTTGAGAATATATGCACACAAATTTGAAAAATTTATAAAAAAAATTGTATAAAAACAAACAAGTGTATCCCTCCGTGGGGCAAAAAGAGGGAAAAAATATAAATGTGCTTAGACTCGGAAAATGTCGGTACATCAAATGCATATGGTCGCTAAGAGGCCAATAGAGACCAAAATATACTTTTTTTCTTTTAAAGTCGAATAAGTTTTTTGAAATTTATTAAAAAGAAGTACGATAAGATTTCGCTAATTATTAAAACTTTGAGAAGAAATATAGATCACCAGCACAGTTGAAATCAAAATATATATTTTTTTAAAGTTAATAAAGGTTTTTCTGTGTAACCTATATGTTTGGATGTCTGTCCGTTTGTATGTTGAAATGGATTTTTTGACATCTATATTCAAATAAATGCATTTCTCTTTCAACATATTTGTAGCATATGGTCTCGAAAATCTTGATATTAAAACTCAACGAAATCCATTTAAGAATTGCGGAGCTATAAACGATTTTCTAGAAAAAACTCAAACATTTTTCCAATTTTCTTCGCCCATAATATTATTTTCTATTTTAATTTAATAAATAAATAAATTTTAATTTAGTAAATAAAAATTACATTTCTCTCTTAACATTGAATTCTTACCACCTAGGCCACAAGGCATTTTGAAATTCTGAATTCAAAAAATTGTTTTACTTTAATTTGTGTAAAAAAAATATTTTTCAACATTGTTGAATCTTAAATATATTCAACATATAGTGCTGTAAATTGATTTTAATACTGTTCACATATATTATAAGTACTCGCAGAGAAAAAATATAGTTGTAGTGACCATAATCTAAGAGCAACATATTATGATTGGAACATATGATCACAGCGAAAAATATAAATAATTATAAGCAATAATTATTATGATTCCACTTTATCATATTGTATTCGATTTTATGGTTTGTTTTTTCATGTTATGATCTTATCATATATTAAGAAAGAAAAAAAAAATATATATATATATATATATATATATATATATATATATATATATATATATATATATATTGTTATAAGAATAATAATATAAATATGGTTTAAAAACAGAATATGGTTTAAGAACAAGAAAAAAGACTGCAAATATTTAATGGTTGTAGAAGTAATAATATGTTTCATGTTAACGAAATTTTGTTTCTGGTAAAAATATTTAAAAATAAATAATTTTTGCAGTCAATCATATTCAAATTCTTATTGAATGTAAACATTAAATCACAAAATTGAATCAAAATTATTGTTATCATGAACACGTAGTTATTAAAGTTCAATAAAATTAACAATGTGAACATAATATTGTTGTAGTGATAACGCTGGTACCATGCTTTTTCTCTGTCAGGGTGTTACTTCCAATATAAAATAGCATTCACAAATGGACTTCGCTCACCGTCAAGTCCATATTAATTGATCACACTGTGCATTCACAAAACGACAAGTTCCATCAAATATACTGAAACAGATAAAATTATAACATATAGTAATTTTTGAATATTTGATTTAAAAATACAACCATTTCAAAAAGAAAACATATAATACAAATTAGAAATCAACATACCAAGAAAATGATAGAAACCATTAAAAAGAAATTTCACAAGATACCAAATATTTATACGAACCCACAAAGTGCACTATAATCGTTACAATCCATACATATTCAAAGAAAGAATGCGCATCCAAAGTAATAGTCATTCAAGCTAATCTAGAAGAAATAAAGATTAAAAATCAAATTTCGCTACCTTAATAAAATTAAGTAGATCTAAAATTGATTTATTATTATCATATTTAAATAATTCGACCAAATATTTAAATTTCTTCCAAAATTTAAACTTGTCACAAAGTCAAATATTAAATGAACATATATTTCATCAACATCGCATTTCGAACGTTTTCCATCAGGTTCAATTCCAATTTAGTTTAAGTATACTTTATCATAGATGTGACCAATAGTCAATCTATGCAATAATATGATCTCATAAGAATATAAGTTCATTTTCCAAAACCAAGGTTTTTTCCAAAATCAAGTTCAGGAAATATTTGAAAAAAATTATTTATCTTTATTGCTAAAAGTCTCATCATAATTAGCTTGCCATTTCTCAGGAATTTTCAGTCTAATACCCCTAATAGCTTCATTAGGAGTAAATTTAATGTCGATGGGTGCACCTGCATAAATAGCCTGTTTAGCTCTACAATCAGCTTCCTCATTAATAGTTATACCTGTATTGACTTGGTGTCCTTACAATATCACAAATCTTAATTTTAGATGTTCTTAGAGCTTTATGGATATTGTCAACACATAAATCACTAGTACTATCACTCTTTGGATGGCGTTTGGTTTCTGAAAATTTAAAATAACAAATTCTAAAGTATCTTTTTGGAACAAAAAAAAAACTGTTAGTAGAAAACTGAAAAGGAATTTATTCAACTCTTTAAACCAGGTAGTCTGAGCTATAGATTAACATAGATATGAAGCTCCATTTAAAAAAACCCATATCTAAGAATGTGCTAGTAAAAAGCTTCATTCAATTAAATTTATGGCTTGAGCGATTTATGGTTTGAGCGATCTTCCTAAGTCTTATGCCCAAGGATTTTTCTGAGGCTCTATATGTTACCAATTTCCGATGTCATGATTAACACTAGTTTGCAAATATTAAGTGTTGGTTGGTTGTTTGGCTTTCGTGGCAGCCCATAACCTTACGGGCAATCAATTAGAGTCGTTAGACTCCGTTTTTATAGGTCCACACTACTCGCCAGGTGAATGAGTTGTACTGAGTCTGAAATGAGATAGAAGTGTAGGAAAGAAAAATGAGAACATAAATTAATTAGATCCAGCCTGTAGCATTGAGATATTTAATAATGTCACTGAGTCTAGTGTCAGATATCTAACAGAGGTTGTCTAATTTGTGCCTTCCCAGAAATTTATGTCTGATTGGGTTCAAGATTGGCCATTCATATAGAAGATGATATACTCTCTCCTCCTTCTCTCGATTGCCACAACTACTACAGTATTCATTGTAAGGGAGACCAAATCTGCTAGCATGTTTTCCAATCGTCCAGTGAACTGTAAACAATGCTATTAGTCTCGAGATGTTTTTGCGTTTGTAGCCAATGAGTTGCAATGAGTTTCGTTATAGGTAGGCCACGTTTCCTTTGCGACTCTACATTTGTCCAGATTTCGCCATCTATTTTTCGCCTTTTCTAGATAGTGTTTTTGGATTCTGCTTTTGACTGATCCTAACAGGATTGCGACAGAAACCGATAAGGAGGCATTCATAGCAGAGCCTGCTCGGGCTAATTCGTTTGCCTGTTCATTACCATAGTAATCCCTATGCGCAGGAACCCAGACTATAGTAATGTCATACAGTCGACTTAGACCTAGCAGTTCCTCTTTACAATGTCTGACTAGAATAGAGGTAGTTTTGGATGATTTGAGCGATAGAATTACCGCTTGACTGTCGACAAATAAACCAATATTCCCTTGTATATTTCTATCGCGAATTAGTTTACACGCTTCCCTGGCCGTTAGTATTTCCGCTTGGAATACGCTTGCCTCATCAGGGAGTCTATATGAGTGTCTAATTCCAAGATCGTTATAGAAGACACCAGAGCCGACACCGCAGTTCATCTTTGAGCCGTCAGTGTATATCCTCGTTCCATATTGTTCAAGAAGATTTCCCCTTCTCCATTCACTCCTGGTGGGGAATAGAACTTCAATAGTATTTCTGAAGTCTATCCGGGGAAACATATAGTCGGTAGATTGATTGAATTGCGGGGGTATTAAACTTAATATCCTTGCGTGCCCATATGTTCTTGATCTCCAGCCTTCCGTTGCAGATAATCTAATCGCACTATTGACTGATGATTCAATAATGTGTAGGTCTATGGATATTGGGTGCAATATAGTGTTCAGAGCTTCTGATGAACTAGTACGTAATATACCTGCAATGCCAATGGAAGCGGATCTTTGTATCCTGTAAAGTTGATCCACCACGTATCTCTTAGTAGCGGTCCACCAAACAAGAGAACCTTATACAAGAATGAGCAGTGTATAGCCATTTTGTCAATTTTGAACTCAAACCCCATTTCACATTCTTCAGGTGTAGTATACTACCATAGCCTTACTAACCCTATGTTGAATGTTTAGCTTCCATGAAAGCTTGGAGTCCAAAATAATGCCCAAGTACTTTGTATTGTCCGACAAGGTGAATTCACAGTTTTCTAACTGTGGTAGTCTGAAGCTCGGAATTTTGGTCTATGTGGTGAAAAGTACCAGCTCTATCTTGACCGGATTCACTCCTAGTCCACATTCTTTGGCCCAGTTGCTGAGTGTAGTCAGAGTAGTTGACATGATATCGCTTATCACGTTTAGAAACAGTCCCGGTACTAGTATTACCACATCGTCCGCATAAGCCACGACTTTCACTTACTTGTCGTCCAATTCGCACAGGATGGGATTAACAGCGGAGAAATCACACCTCCTTGTGGATTTCCTCGCATAACTTGTTTGGTCTTAGCACTGTTGCCTAAATTCGCAATGACGATTCTTGTCTCTAACATTGAGAACAGCCAGTTGGTGACATAATCCTCAACTCCTAGTTTGTGCAAAGCTCTCTGTATCGCCATAGTCGTGACATTGTTAAAGGCGCCTTCTATGTCCAGAAAGGCAGCCATTGTGTATAGTTTAAATTCAATGGATCGCTTTTTAACCCTTACGACTTCATGAAAAGCAGTCTCCGTGGAACGACCTTTAATGTAGGTGTGTTGACTTCCTGAGAGTCGAGTTGTACCCTCTAGACGCTGCCTTATATGTAAATCAATGAGTCTCTCCAGGGTTTTCAGCTGAAAAGATGAGAGACTAATCGGAAGGAAATCCTTTGCATTCTCATGACTTCTTTTTCCGGTTTTTGGAATGAAAACTACCTTCACTCTCTTCCAACTCCGGAGAACATAGTTGAGGGTTAGGCAGAGTTTAAAGATTCTATGTAGCCAGGGTATGATGTATACCTTTGCACTTTGTAGCATTCGTAGTATAATGCCATCAGACCCTGCAAAAAAAATATTAAATGTGGTTCCAAAAAGAAGTTTTATAAGATATTATATTGTGAAGGGTATATAATATTCGGCCCAGACAAATATAACACTTATACTCGTTTTATATAAAATTTTCTCCATTGTATTCTTTCTTATTTATTTCCCCCCATTTAAAATCCATCTACTACAAATACCCATTAATAAAATGTTTTTGAAAAATAACAAGAAATTAATTTCTTTAGCAAATAAATAAACTAAAATAAAATAAAAATCATTGTCCCTTTATTTGTATTTAAACCTAAATTTGTTTTGTATACTTTTTTCTATACATTTTACCTTGAATTACAAATTAAATTGATGAACTTGTGTTGTGAAAAAATAAAGGACATAAAAGAACTTTTACTTAAATACCTATACATATATATATGTATGGACTGGTGAATGTATGTGATAAATTATTATAGTCTAACATTTAATTATAAAAAAAAATAAATAAAAAATAAATAAAAGAAAAATAACAATTGTCTAAAGACAATTATATACTAACAATGGTGTGGATCCACGGGGGGAAGAAAAGGAAATTACCAACCATCTTTTTTCCTTTGAAAATTTAAAAGTAAATAATTAAGTTTTAAAAATTGACACTTGCTTAATAAAAGATATAGGAAACGTTTTTAAGTGATTTTATTAATTTTTTTTTTTTTTTTAAATAACAAACTACTGAGTATTTCATTTTAAATTTAAAAAATTTTGACCCTTGGCAACCGATTTAAATAAAATTTGGTGCTTGTGTACAGGAGGATACAGAGGCATGTAAAAGTGCTGGCATTACAAACGCTAAAAATTCTTTTCGCTGCATAAATAATAATAAATGCATTTTTTTGTATTATCCAATGAAAATTCTACTTCCTTTTCAAGTCCTTTTTAACTTTTTTTTTACTTTTATCTCTTATTAAAATTTTTCTTTATTTATATTTGAAAGTAAACTCAAATTTGATTACTAAAGTTAACGGTTAGATGTAGGTAAAAGATATTACAATACTATGAGAACAGATTTCGTTACGTTATCCATTCAGTAAAGTATTTTCACCATCTACAGTTTTTTTTTATTATTTTTCTATCGTAGTGTGTGTAAACGACGCTATTACAATATCTGGACATATAAAAGACATTTCATCGGACTACATGGGTTTTTTTTTTTTGCAAAGTACAGCACATTAAATTTTCATCATAGTTGCATATCAATGTATTGAATTGAATTGAATTAATTGATTTAATCGATTCAACGAAAGAAGAACGTGTGCCAATAAAAGTTATTATTATACTTGCCTAGTACCTAGAGGTTCACATAACATCTTACATAATTCTTGAAGCCATTTCCATAAGGGTAAATTTTATTACACATTTAATATTTATTTTATTATTCTTACATAACCTACTTTATATTTAGATTTGGCACCTAATTTATAATCTAATTTTTGGATAGCTTTTGGGCCCAGATATTTGTATAAAACCGAAATTTAATAATTATTGAACATAACCTAAAGGAACAATATATATACACTATAGACAAACAAATCTATTTGAGCAAAATATTAAAAACAACATATTCTTTTTAAAATAATCTAAAATTTCGTATTTAAAATTAAAATTTCAATATTCAGTGAATATCCTTAATAATGAATCTTTAATTTTACAAAATCTTTTAAAACATCTTAACAATGGTGTCTATTCTTGGAAATGCGTCGAAGAAGTGAAATTTTCCATTAAAACAAAAACAAAGTTTAAAAAATTGTTTTTGTTTACCATATATTTTTGAAATGTAATAAACGTGAGAACTTTAATGCGTTTCTCTCACTCTCTCTCTTTTAAAAACGGTAAATTCCATTTTAGAAATGTACAGTAAATAAAAACAATTTTTTAAACTTTGTTTTTATTTTAATGGAAATTTTCACTTCTTCGACGCGTTTTCAAGAATAGACACCAATAGTTTCTTCACATGCTGATATTGGAGTGTTAAATACTTAAAAACAAGTGCTAAAAAAAAAAGAAAAAATTACAAGAAAAAAAAGAACAACAAAAATAAATTATGTACAAATGTCACAAAAAAAATTAAAAATTAAAAACCCAAGAAAAATTTAATATTTTGCGCATAACAAATATACAATTTTATAATTGTCCCTTTTCTTCGCGTACTAGATGTACATTGCTGAATGGCCATTCATCGGTGGAACAAAAGTCTAGTGTCTACATTAGGCAAATTTATATCAAAACAAACGTCAAAATCAGTGCGAATATATACCAGGCAACCTTAGTTAAACAGTTGATTATGATTTTGGTTGTTACAGTTGTCAAACTGTATATATAAAAAACAATAATGAATACGCCATATTGTTGTTCTTGTGCAACTGTTGCCACCTTCCACAAATTCGCGTTAAGTTTGACGTTTGTCTTGATAAAAAAATCTCTAATGTAGACACTATGTAAGTAAAGAGGAATAAGATTATTATTGATCTTGGTCTCCGGAGTACAGTAATGGATCCATGTTTCACCCACAGTTACAAAACGCCACAAAAACTCATTCGGATTGCTCTTAAACAACTCCAAACAATCCTTTGAAGTTGTCACACGTTTACGTTTATGGTCAATTTATAGCAAACGCGAAATATTGATCCGCCCTCGTAAGTTATAGAGTGTTAAAGTTTAACACCTCGAGTATATAAAAGTTTCAAAAATTCGTAACTTCTATAAATAAAGTCCGATTTGAAAGACTTTTATATTTTTGTAAAGTACTTGGCGAGATCAAAACAAGCATAGGTTATCTCTTGCAGTTAAAAATATATTTATGCTTGAATTTTGAGATTTTGATTTTTTGCCTTGACTTCATTTAGTTTTTCGGGAATTAGTCCTGTGGTAGATGGAGGAAATTTGTTTTAAAAATATTCTGTGATTTTTAATATATTTCGAAATAATACACCAAAAAGTTGTTTGGATTATTTCATTTTGTTTAGCCGTGAAAAGTATACAAAACCAACACTCTGAAATTATTATAGAAAATGGCTATTTTTACACAAAAATATAATACAATTCTGTCACTTTTTCTCAAAGTTTTGTTCAAAAAAATTTATATACATATTTCAAAAGAAAGGGCTTTACAAATGCTTAATAGAGAAATTTTAAATTAATTTAGAATTGCACCCTACATTCAGCATTGATCGGAAATGGTAATTGATTATTAAAAAAAAAGTCACGCTAGTTTTTTTTTAATTTATTGACGCTGTTTTACTAAAACGCGTATTTAGGCCGATTTAGCACTAAACTGCTTCCCGCCTGGCCAAAAACGAATGTAGGACTGCAGATTTTATTAAAAAAGTAAACTTTTCATAAGTATTTTTTTTTAATTGCACAAAAAAGCATAAATCATTATATTATTACTATTATTTCTTATATATTATATAAAATAAATATCAGTCTTTCATTCTTTAAAAAATCATTTAAATAGCTTCAGCAACCAATTTTTGATAATTTTTCAAAAATAGATAATATTTTAAATAAGTAAAAAACTAAAAAAAATTATTTTTTCAAGCAAAACTCCGCCCATTTTCTAAAAACTTATAAAATATTCAATGAATATAAAAATAAATGAATCGAAACAGGTTTATCCGCATAAACTTTAAACGTTACATATCCCCACAGGAAAAAGTCTAACGGTGTGATATCACACGATCTTGGTCCGGACCAAAACGTGAAATTATGAGCTCACCGAAGTGTTCTCTCAATAAATGCATTGATTGATGCGATGTGTGGGAATTGGCGTCGTCTTACTGAAACCAAATATCGCCGAGATCACGAGCTTTAATTTCCGGCATCAAACAGTCGGTTATCATGGCACGATAACAGTCGCCATTGACGGTTACGTTCGCACCGGCATCATTTGTAAAGAAATATCGACCGATGATTCTACCGGCCCACAAACCACACCAAACCGTTGATGAAGTGGCAGTTCTTGAATCTCTTCAGGTTGCTCTTCGTCCCAAATGCGGCAATTTTGTTTGTTTACATACCCATTGAGCCAGAAATGGGCCTCATCGCTGAACAAAATTTGCCTCGAAAACTTCGGATCTTCTTGGAAATTTTCAAGAGCTCATAGAGCTAAGCGATGTCGCTTGGGAAGGTCGTGCGGCTTCAGTTGTTGCACAAGCTGTATTTTGTACGCTTTCAATTTAAGATCTCGACGTAAAATGCGCCAAGTCGCTCCATACGTCAGTCCGAGTTGCTGCGAACGGCGCCGAATCGACTCTCCACGGTCTTCGTGCACACTCTCAGATACGGCCGCTATATTTTCTTCACAGCATGCTGGACATGGTCTATTCGGTCGAATATTATCCGATAATGAATGCTCAAAATGGGTGATGGTATTGCGAATAGTACGCTCAGTAGGCCGATTATGTTGATCATAAGTTGAGCGAAGTGCACGAAACACATTCCTCACAGAACGTGAATTTTCGTAATAAAGTTGAACGATTTGTAAACGTTGATCAGGCGTAAGTCTTTCCATTATGAAATGCCAAACAATACTAAACAAAAATAACATGACAGCATGACACGACTCACACGTGATCTGTCAAAAAAAAAAAAAAAGACTATTGAAAAAAAGTATCTCTACTTGAATCACCGACAACTCGTATCAAAATTCCCTATTTTATAATATTTTATTATGTATTTCTATATGTGCGTATACGTGACGCATAATTGTATAAATATATTTTTTAATGAAACAGCGTTAATAAATTTAAAAAAAGGCGTGACATTTTTTTTTTTAGAGATAATCATGAATTTTTATTTTTTATTTTTTTAATTCACCATTTTCGACTAATGCTGGAAGTGGGATACAAATTTAAATTTTCAATTTAAAATTTCTTTATTAACCATTTATGAAGCCTTATCTTTTGAAATATGTAAAGACCAAGAAATCTATTAACAAAACTTTGAGAAAATAGTGACAGAATTTTAATATACTTTTGTAAAAAAAAAAATAGCTATTTTTCATACTGATTTCAGAATGCTTAATTTGAAAATTTTTCACGGCTAGACGAATTGAAATAATTCAAAAATATTTCCGGCATATTATTTCGCAATGTGCTAGAAATTACATAGTAATTTAAAAAAATTTTTCCTCCATATATCTTAGAAGTAATTCTCGGAAAACTAAACTAACAAAATGCAAGCATGATTACACGCAGAGAAAAAGAATGGTTACAGTATGATTACTACAACAATATTATGTTCTCATTGTTAATTTTATTGAATTTTAATAATACTATTTTTATGGTAACAATGATTTTGTATAAATTTTGTCATTTAATGTTTACACTCAATAAGAATTTTAATATGATTGACTGCAAAAAAATTATATGTTTTTAAATATTTTTAACAGAAACAAAATTTTGTTAATATGAAACATATTAACATTAAATATTTGCAGTCTTTTTCCTTGTTCTTAAACCATATTCTGTTTTTAAACCATATTAATATTATTATTTCTATAACAATAAAATGTTACAAATATATATAATACTTATACTTTCCACAAACTTAGTGCAAAACTTTACACTTGTTTGTTTTTAACTATATATGTGTTTTTTTTAACTTGTTTTCTAACTTCACTCTAATTCTCATTTAGTACATATATGAATAAATATAAATTGACAAGGTTTGGTTGTACACGGTGTGATTCAAGCAATACAAGACATCATGCATTTTAATCACATATGGTGGTTGAAACCAATAAATATAAGTAAATATTATTTTTATATTTATATATATATATATATATATATATATATATATATATATATAATTTTATTAAAAATAACAATTATATTTTTTATTAATATAGATAAGATGGAATAATAATATGATAACATTGGATAACTATATGATAACATGAGGTAAAAATATGATAAAATGGAATCATAATATGAAAATGTGGTATAATAAATAATACGAGTATAATAAGATTGTTCAATTATATGTAAAACTATAATCATAACATGAAATCGGACACAATATGACAAAGTAGAATCATAATAATTATTACTTATATTCATTTCTATTTTTCGATGTGATCATATGTTCCAATCATTATATGTTGCTCTTAGATTATGGTCACTGTAACTATATTTTTTCTCTGCGTGTATCTTTTTAACTGTAAGAGATAACTTAGATCAGTAAGCATGTCTTTTTTTCTCTCGCCAAGCACTTTACAGAAATATAAAAATCTTGGAAATCGGAGTTGTTTTATAGAAAAAAAAAATGTATAAAAAATGAGTTAACACCTTGGCTAAATCAAAATTTACAAGCTCTTATATTATATAAGAAAAATCTTTTCAAACAGAGAAACGTGATGTTGAAAGTAGCTTAAAAAGAATTAGTATTGTAATCAGAAAAGCTTGCAAGCAGTCTGTGAATAACTTTTATTACAGTTATTTAAATCAAATACAACAGGAGACGGAGAAATGTGGGAAATTTTTAAATGAAGATCTTGGAAGAAAGTCAAAGAATGAAATAAAATTGAGAGACGCTGATAGAGAGTTTATTTTACATAACTATCTAAAGAGTGATTTGTTTAACCGTTACTTTCTTCAAATTCCTAAAACATTAAAACAGCAAATTGATTATTTATCTGATGACTCGTATAATGCCCTTAGAACTTTAGGTCAATGTTAAAGCGTCTTTAATTTTTCATATACCACAAAGCTGGAAATAGCTGAACACATCTCAGAACTTGATATTATAAAAAGCTCTGGGTCTGATGGGGTTACAGCAAAAACACTTAAGGTATGTAAAGATGTTATTTGTTCTTGAAGGATAGAATTTTTGACAGAATGATTGACACATGATTTAAAAATAGCAAAAAAAAAAAAAATTGATGAACTTGTGTTGTGAAAAAAATAAAGGATATGCAAAACCTTTACTTAAATACCTAAACATATACATATGTATATGTATAGAATCTAAAGTTACACTGAAAGAAAAGTTTGGACTAATTGCTTTGTTACCAGTTATTGATAAGATTTTTGAAAAAATACTCTACAAACAGCTTTTTTCATATTTTGAAGTCAATAATTTATTATATAATTTCCAGTATGGCTTTGAAAAAGGATGTGACACAGAAGAAGCAGTTATAAACATAATTAATAATGTATGTAAAGGTTTGAATGATGGTTTCAGTGTTGTTGGTGATATATTTTACGATTTCTATAAAGCGTTTGATCTTGTCGATCACAAAAAATAAACTGCAATACTATAGCGTTAATGGACGAGACCTGTTATTGCTACGGAGTTATTTGGAAAATAGGAAGCAGTATGTTGAAAAAAATTGATCCTGTTGAATATGATGTTCCTCAAGGAAGTGTATTAGGTCCACTATTATTTAAAATTTATGTAAATTATATAAAAAATCTTCAGTTATTTACGATTTTAAAGATTTACTTCTCCTTTTATTCCAAACAAAATATAATTTAAAACTTTAAAATAAATATATTTAGTCTTAAAGAAATAAACCCAAAAAATTACATCAATATCAAAATTTTGAAATAGAAAAGAAAGAAAATAAATTATTATTTATTTGGAATATATGTATAAAAGATATATCAATACAGTTAAAAAGCTAAATTTTTCCGTTCTCTAAATCAATTAAATAATCTAGAATTGTATTAAAATATTTTTTATTTATTTATTTATTTAATAGCCAATGAAATTACAATTTCTTACAGACTAGCATATATATTATTCTTAAAGCTATTTACAATAAAATATTTTCATAATCATTCAATAACAAAAACTTATTATTTAACTAAGTTAAAAATACTCCTCTTAATGCGCATTGGATTTAATGTGAAATCAATATATGGATAGAAACTGTTGAATTGATTACATATACGTCTTATGGGATCAAAGTTGGCATAATTGGTTCGAAAATATTTTATTTTTAAAGGAGTATAATTTCTAGTTGGACGATTTGGAATTATGAATTCGATCTTACGAAGTAGGAATTCAGAATTAATTGAACCGTTTACTAAATTACTTACAAATGAAATATTCCCCTACTTTCAAGAGTAGGGAGCTCAATAAGCTGTAATCGACTTTCATATGATGGTAAATTAATATTAGGATTCCATTGAAGATTACGAAGACAAAATAAGAGAAATTGTTTCTGGACCGATTCAATTTTCTTTATATGAACTTCGTATTGAGGATACCAGACCACGGAAGCATATTCCAGGATTGGTCTTACAAGAGATATGAATAATTACTTGGAAACGTAAGGATCATTAAACTCTCTTCCCCAACGCTTGAGGAAACCTAGAACTCCTTTTGCCTTATTAACAATTTGCTAAACGTGGGAATTAAAGGATAGTTTACAATCAAGCAACACGCCCAGATCAAGAAATTCTTCGACTAGATCAAGTTGATATTTATTTATTGTGTATCTACAGAGTACTGGACTTCTTCTGTAGAACATCACTTTCACTTACACTTTCTTATACTCAGATCCATTAGATTCATCATACACCAATCATCATTGTCAAGATCTGATCGGAGTAAGGAACATTGATAGGAATAGTTAAAGCTATGGAACAGCTTTACATCATCAGCATACATTAATATTCTAGAGTTCTTAATGAAAGCTGGTAAATCATTTATAAATATTAGGAATAATAAGGGGCCGAGATGACTACCTTGTGGAACACCAGATAAAACAGAAATGGTTTTTATGTACATTCTCGGAATAATACACATTGGCATCTATTTTTAAGATATGTGAACATCCAGTTAAGGAAAACAGGAGAAAATCCGAGTTTATCCAATTTGAACAATAGGAGATCGTGATTTATTTTATCGAAAGCTTTACTGAAATCTGTGTATATTGCGTCTGTCTGTAAACCGGAATCAAATGCGGTTATAACTGAGGTTGTGAACTCCAAAAGCTTAGTAGTAATGGAACATCCTTTTTTAAATCCATGCTGAAATGACGAAAGATAACATACAACTTGATGCGAAAGGATTTCAGTAACTATCTTTTCGAAAAGTTTTGGAATAACACTTAATTTAGCAATACCTCTATAATTGGAAATGTTGGATCTACTTCCGGATTTAAACAAAGGTATAATATAAGATTTCAGGAAAGTAACCACTAAATATTGATATGTTGAATAAGTAGGTTATTGGAGAATGTAAACATTTTATAAGAACACAGCTTGGAACACCGTCAGGTCCACATTTATCAGAACATTTTAGATTCTATACAGCTCTCAGTACCATCGATTTATCTAATGTTGGACAATTTATTAGGGTTGCAGCTGGAATTATTCATGTAAATCTTTATCAGAATAGGCGGATGAGAAGAAAGCAGCAAACATATCGCAAATATCTAAAATATAATCAAACCAATAATTCGAAATTTTTGAAAATTGATCTGTGATGTATAGAAAGAGATAGTTTCAAGTGTAATGAAATGAAAAATTTATTTATATAGAACAAATTCTGTGAAATTTGCAAGCTTAAAAAAATGGTATTATAATAAAATTTTTAATAGATTTTCGGACGGATTCTCTTTATTACACTAACTCCAAATTTTACAGCAATTAAATTTAAATATAAAGAACAGAATATGATATATTTAATTTTAAAAAATTATTTAAGTTTAAAAAAACTAATTTTAAAAATGTCTCTCAAGATTTACATAACTCCAACTTTAATGTATTTTAATGAAATCTATTTTAATTCGTTCAATATACCCTGAAATATTTGTATTTGCAGAAAATTGTTTTTTTTTTTTTTTTTTGTATCTCAAATAGAAAAAATCAAATTATGAAATTGAATTTCAAAAATTGTATATAAAAATATATTTTTAAAAATGTTATTTTGGCTAAATAAACAAAATTTTTTTCAGACAATCAACTTCAATTCTTAGGAATTAAAATCGTGGTTATAATTTCGAATTTTTCAAAATAAAAAAATATAAACCCCTCCCCCCCCCCCCCCCCAATTGTTTTGGCTGAATCGCGCCTTTACTAACATTTAAATATAGTTTCAGTTTTACATAATAAAAAATAAATATAAATATAAAAATTTCCTTGAAATATCTTGACTACAACCACAGAAATGTCGCTTTTTTATGTAATTTTAAGCAGCTATAGCAATCCTGCAGTTCTGGTAAGTAACTATTCAGGAATTAGTGGTTTTAGATCAGCACTATTTATTGAAATATGAATTTAATTATTTGAATTTAAGTTCAAAGTAGCTTCAATTATAGATCTTATTAAAGTTGGAAATTTGCTACAATCACAAGTCTATTTAAACTCCAAAATCAGTTTCAACAATAGGTCCTGTTAAAGCCCCAAATATTCTTCGGCCATAGGTCTCTTTAAAGACTTAAATTACACAGAAAAAAAATGAAAATGGATTTTAATTACGAAATTGCTTACTTTAATTAAAATTTTAATTAATTTTACTGCAATCATCAAAATGATAATATTAATTAAATGAAATTAATTGATATTTTTTATATAATTTCAATTAAATTTAAAATAAAATTAATTACTTTCATGATTAGAACTTTGATTGAAATAAATTAAAATATTTATTGACATAACACAAATATCTCCTACATTTCAAAATGTTCCCTTCTTAAAAAAATACGACATTTACAATAATATTATCTTTATATAAAATATGATATCTTTATTTAGTTTCCAATTATACTTCAAAACACAAGAGTCCAAAATACGGGACATTTTGACGGAAAATTTTAACTAAAGAAATTGATTACAAATTTTATACAGACTTTTTCACAACCTGAAACATTAGAAACATTTATTGATAATAATTTATAGCATTATCAAGCTTATAGCAAATCTTATCTATATATAAGATTGATTTTTTCTGAAAAGGCTTTCGAAGTAGTCAATTCAAATTAAAGCAAATCTGACCCTTATATTGACATTAACATCGCTGCATGATCCATCTAGAATGAAACTAGAGAAAATAATATATACAAAGATATTATCAAAAACACTTACACTTACAACATAAAGCCAGAAATTTTCATAAATCAAAATATTTTTGGTATTAATATTTTTCCTAAACAATTTTCAATTTAAATTTTCAAATTTCAAAATCTTATTTCTTTTCAAATTTAAAAATTGTTAAAAAAAATTAATTATATTAATTAATAATTTTATTGAATCCAAATTTCAAATTAAATAAAAAATTTATTAAAAAATTCTTTCGAATAATTTTTTCTGTGTAGCTTGAAACGTAAAACTTTTTAAAGCACCAACTTACCCTCAATCGCAAATGCAGTGGCTAGGAAAAAGCCAGTAAGGGCAAAGAGAGTTTTTGCTGTGGGAGTTCAAAAACAATGCAAAAAAACACAGAATTCAATAAACATATATGAGTTTGTATTTTCGTAACTTTTGACACCTTCAGTAAAATTAGGAACTATGTATAAAAATTATATCATTGACGTACATACACTGCCTGCCACTTGAATAAGGAAACACATTTTTCAACTTTAATTAAGTATAGCTCCTAAACTAAAGTTCAGAAAAAAATAATTTTTTGCGCAACCAAATTTCAAAGTGTTGGCTTTAGTTTCCTGAAGAAATAAAAAATATACATATTTTGTTTTACTAAAATTATAATTTGAATTTCTTGCAATATAAACGGCTAGAGAATTTTTAATCCGATAGTTTTTAAATAGTTTTTGTTCAAAATGGGACGTGCTAAGGCTCTAATAACTCTGAAAAAGATAAAGTTCTGATGTTGAAATCTCAGGGTCAGAATACGGTCCAAATAGCCAAAAACATTAATAGAGGAAAGACAGTTGTGTACAATTATTTAAATAACATGGAAAGATATGGAAAAAACATGAAAGAGCGGAAGAAAATGGCAACAACTCCAAAAGAAAGACGAAAAATTCTTAGAATTACATCAAATTCTGATATGTCGGTATCAAAACTACGTGAAAAAAGTGGAGTCAGTGCCATTCTATTTTAAAGTCATACCTATGTATTATGTCCGACGAAAACTGCAAAAAAACTAGCACTTAATGAAAAACGCAAATCACAACGTCTATAGTTTGCCAAAAATACAATACAATGACATTTTCCGATGAAAAAAAGTTTAATAATGATGGTCCCGACGGGTATAACTATTACTTCCATGACCTAAATAAGGAGGAATTATTTTTGAGCCGCAGACACAGTCGAGAGGGCGGAATAATGGTATGGGATGCCACTTCGTATTATGCTACCATAGAATTGGTTTTTGTATCCAACAAAATGACTGCAACGACTTACAAAAACATTCTGCAGGAAGCATTTCCAAAATTTAATGATTTCTTTGGACCCATGCCTTGGATGTACAAACACGACAACGCTCCGATTCATAACGCCAGAGCAGTAAAACAATGGATTAATCAACAAGGTGTTCAACTTTTGGATTGGCCCCCATATTCACCAGATCTGAATCCAATGGAAGATGTCTGGGGTTGGCTTGTAAAAAAAGTTTATGAAGGAGGAAAACAATTTGAGACGATAGAATCCTTAAAGGATGCAATAACGGAAGCATGGAGTTCAATTTCGCTATATTACTTAGAGTCATTATGCAAGTCGATGCCAAATCGCATTTTTTGAGGTTATTTCTAAAAATGGTGGCAGTACTCATTACTAATTGAATGCTAGAAGATAATAACTTTCATTTTTATCTTAAAATTTAAAAATAAATTACAGTTTGCTTAGTTTTAAAATTAAAATATTCCTTATTCAAGTGACACACTTAAAAGTATAATTTTAGTATAACAAAATATATATATTTTTTTTTTTTATTTCTTCAGGAAACTAAAGCCAACACTTTAAATTTGGTTGCCCAAAACGATTATTTTTTTCTGAACTTTAGTTTAGGAGATATACTTAATTAAAGTTAAAAAAAATGTGATTCCTTATTCAAGTGGCAGGCAGTGTATATCATGGAAATATTTAACAACATTTGGCACAAGTTTTTTGAGACTCTCCTAATACATTACTTCTGTTGACGAGAACAAAATTTGAAATATACTTTTTTCTATCCGATTTTCGTGGCAGATTAGAAATTATTTCGATTTTTTAATACATTTTCGATCTATAAAATTACACAAAAAATAACTTTTCATTAAAAACAGTTTTACAATCCAGAATATAAAAGAGTATTTTTATTAGTTTTTTTTTTTTTTTTTTTTTTTTTTTTTTTGAAAAAGACTCAGTGTAGTAGATTTAAGTAATGTACTCTTGAACCGGCTAAAAACTAAATTTATTCAAATGAAAAATTTCGTGAAGTTTTCATCATATAAAAAATATCCAAATGAATTAACACTCTTAAGAAAATAGTGTCTTTATTATATAAATTAAAATTAAAATATTACATTTAATTTTAAAAATACAATTTTCAAAACACAAAAATAGTTACAAGGCCCAGTATTTTGGTCTGGTGGGGCACAACTGTTTTATTAATGAATTTCCTAATTTAAAAAATTTTATTCACGGGAAAATTTTGGCTGCATATTCACCTCGATAGCAAAATAACAAGCTATATTCTAATTTAAGTGCGACTATTGCCATATTTGTAACGATTTCTGCTACGCACTTCAAAACTTTAAGGGACGGTGCTACCTAGGAAACCGGCTGTGCTCGTCGTTGGAGTGTGTTCTTGTCCCTGAGAAGTTAAGAATTATAAATCAATTACAGTGAACTTTACTTTAGGTAGCCAAACTCATATTAATGATGAACTTTCCTTTAATTTTTAAGAAGAGAATATTGTTTATAATATAGGGGAATGGTATAAGGTGTTACACTCATTCCCTATTTAACCCACCCTCCATACTGGTTATTATAAATTCCAGCCCTATTAGATCTACTAAAACTACTCACATGACTTCACCTTTCGTAATAATTTGCAAATTAAAGTTTAATATTTCATTTTTAAAGAAATAATATGACAATTTAATAATGAATATAAATTCGTGAACATTAATAAAACAAAAATAATGATATGGTCACTCTAATTCATCAACACATTCTCAATATGAAAACCAACATAAATAAGTAAACAACTTTCCAGTATAAATAAGCATGAATATCCCTTTTAAATATTAATATAAAAACAGGTGGTAACTCTTAAACAACCAAATATTTTTTTTTTTTTTTTTAATCAATGAAAAATACTCAGAAATAGTATTTTTCTTTTAAACGATATTCATGCAGTATAATCGTAATGATATAAATGTATAAGTAATAATGATTATACGTACTTACATAATTTATCCCACGAAGTCTGCAAGCGCTCGTAGACGGCTGTGGATTTTTTTTTTTTTTTTTTTTTAAATATTCAATATAAATTATACGTATGAATGTCTAATTAATTGTATTGTTTTGAGAGAAAGAATACAATATGGAGTTAAGTGTTTATGATTGGATAATGTTAGTGTATTTTGAAATTCTTAATTTCTGAATGAAGGAATTTTAAAAGTTTGTTTAACAAAAAAAAAAAAAAAAAATTTTTTTTTAATTTCAAATTAAGGTGACCATATTCGATTTTTACATTTAATATGTTTTTATAAGAAAATTAAATAGTCATTAAGTGAAAGTGGTTTTTATAACAAAAATTAAAATTATAAAAATGAAAATTATTGAATTAAATTATTCTGTTATTTAAGTTATATGAAACAAACGATAATTATGACATCTTTTAACACTTTATCGCATTTTACAAGAAACATGAACAACGTTAATGTAAAGTAACGTAAAAATTCTTGCAATATAAAGAGTTGCACAGGGGCAAACTAATAATAGTGGCAATTTAATTGAAAACGCTCGATCAGGAAAATCTGAGAAATGACACTTAACACTTTAAACCAGCACAATTATTAAGTTTTAATGAGTCTTTACAAAATTACTAATTTGGAGCAAGTTTTGAGTTTAGGTTGTAAGATGAATAATAATGGCTCAGTGTTTGGTGTTGGTTGACTTTTTTGAATAATAAAATTGCCTATTTTCCTATTTGTAAAGCAGGAAAATAGGCTGGTCACCTCAGAATACAAATATGACTTGAACAATTCTATTTATTTCTTAAATGTTCGAAGTATATTGGCTTCAAAAACAATATCGCAATTCAAGTATGTAGATTCCAGAAAATTTCGCAACAATAGGCTTCAAATTATACAAAAAATATCGCAATTTGAAAATCCTTAAAAAAAAGTTTATATTTCTTTTAAAACTTTTATTAAAATTCAATTATATTTCATTATCCTTACCAAAGAAAATTTTAATGAATTTGAATTTCCGTTTTTGTACAAAAAAAAAATTTCTTTATTTTAAATACTTGAAACGCAGCCAACAAATTTTACACACAGAATAAAAAAAATTTTAAAGTTTGAAAATTTTCCTTAAAACAAAATTCAAAGCTATCTATATTCGAAATTAAAATTTTAAAACTACACCCAAAGAATTCTGTTAATACATATGGCTCAACATCGACATCACATATTCAGCAATAAAAAAAAGCAATACATATTTTCAAATACATATGTTTAGGAAATATTTAGTCAACAAAAATTATAAAATCAGCACCGTTAAAATTAAAATATTTCTGTAAACGTTAATAAGAATATATCGAGCATTTCGTTGAACAATCTTTTTTTGGAAATCAAACAAATTTGTAAGTGCCGGTAATATCAATAAAAATGCCATTTTTCCTCTTAAAGATTTATTGCATATGGTCATGTTATATATCATTAGAAATATAATAGTTATGAATCTCTTTAAAGTTCCAAATTCGCTTTAATCATAGGCTTTTTAAAGTCCCAAATTATTTTCAATCGTAAGTCTCTTTCAGTTAGCTTCACTCGTGGTATTTTTTAAAGTTCCCAATTAGCATTTTACTTCTTACACTTATGTACAAGAACTCTTAGCTTCAGTTGCAGGGCTATTAAGGACCCAACTTAGATTGAATTATAAGTCTTTTTTTTTTAGTCCCAAATTAGCAGATATCTTGGAAGTCCCAAATTATCACTAATCCTAGGTCTCTTGAACATCAAAATTAGCTTTCGTCATAAGTCTCTTTAAAGTCTCATATTAGATTTAAAATTAGTCTTCTTAAAGTCCCAATTTAACTTCCATAATAAACTTCTGTGGAATTCCAAATTAGCTTTAATTATAAACCTTTTTAAAGTCCCTTTTTAGCGTCAATCATAGGAACTTTTAACTCCTCAGCTTAGTTTCAATAATAAGTCTTTTAAAATTCCCAACTACGCTTTAGCAATTGAGGTTTTTTAATCCTTATTTAGCTTAAGCCTTTTCTCTTAAATTAGTTTGAATTGTAGATTTCTAAATTCAGATTTATTCATTTATATAAATTTTCTTCAATCATAGCTCTTACTACAGTCTTGAAATTATCATTATAAAACGTTAAAAAAACAGAACTGTTGGTTTGCTTCAACTCTAGTACTACAGTTCCTTAAGACTAACTAAAATAAATGATATTTTAACAATTAAGGTTTGGTTGACAGAACCTAAAATATGTCAAAACAAAAACCCAACAACACTTATATACATGAACTTCTATAAAATACTTAAAAGTACAACAAAAACATCAACATCCAGTACCAAAAAAATAAAAATAAAAGTACTGCAATACATCAACATCCAGCACCAAAAAAAAAACAACAACAACAACAAATTTAAACAACTGAGTATGACAATTTCTTTGATTAGATTCTTGCAAAAACAAAAAGAAAAAAAACTTAAGTTTGTCCTGGGCAATGATTTAGATGAATATCTATAGAAGTTAAGGCACAAAAACAACAACAACAACATTTTTTACGTAAATCAATATTAATCAAATATTTGGTGAAATCACATATAGGAAATATTAACAGGCAAAATAACCCAGCAAATAATTTAATTTAGCTAATAATATTTAAAAGAAAAATGTGATTTTAATTTCACAATAAATATTTATGGTTTTCTTATATTTCTTATTTTAAATTTAAATATTCTTTTCATTAATTTAGCTTTATATAAAACTGAATTCGAGGCAGATTATTTGTTTTCATTTGTTGAACTGTCAAACTCTACATAAAATGATACATTTCGCTCTCTTAGTAATTTATTTGAATGTCAAAACTCCATACTCCGAACTGCTGTTACCTTGTTAAATCTGCCTTGACTGGATTACTTAACTGCTAACACCCAGAGAAATATCAATATTTCTTTAATCCCATAAAAACTCAAAATTGTATACTGCGCGTTCAAATTAAAAACGAAGAATTTATATATTTATTTATTTATTCATTTCATATATGCTCTTTAGGTTTATTTAGGCACTAATAATTCTATTGGGTTATCCCCATGTAGACATTTGAATATCTTTATGCATAAATAAATTAAATGGCATATTTTCATAGACATTCTTCATATAAACAACAACATCATCGTCATCATTCTTGACAAACAATTTTGCATATTTGAAGTTTTCTTTTCAGTTTTTAGTTTTTTTTTTTTATTATTTATAATTTATAATGTGGTTACTGTGTGTAAAAAAGAAGGAAGAAACTTAGTTCCTGTGAGCGAATTACAAATCCAGTAAAAGCAATTCAACTAGGGAGCTGAAATTTGAAGTTTAATTGAAACTATTTAAAGGTTTATAAAACTATACCACAAAATGACACATTTAATTTTCACTCGAAAAGCGATAAGGTCTGTAATTCATTTTTCTTATCTTTTTCAAAATTTCAACTTTAATATACAGTATTTCTTTTAACGGAATATCTTTCTTTACAATCGCTTAAAATACCAAAAAGTTATTAAGTACTTTTTTAAACTTTATCAATAATTGGTTCATGTTTTATTTAGTGCATACTTTTGGGCGAAAAAATGAAAAATGTATGGAAAGTTTAAATAATATGATCCATACAAAACCTAATAAATTGTACAGATTTTGTTGAATTTGAAGGCATGAAATCTTGTTATGTTAACTACTCGTACAAAAATATATTTAAAAAAATAATTGCAACGTTGTGTACGATTTTATATAAAAAATAGCTTAATCCCCTTTTGGGACATACAATATGGCGACTACTAATTTCAAAATTTTAGCTTATGAAATTTTTTAAACATATTTTATATAAATCCGTACATCTAACAGAAAGGCTGTATGGCTACTTCTTTACAATTTTGGAGATATGTTAATGAAATTTTACATGAATAATTATTTTATTACAAGGATGAAGCATATTGAAATTGGTTATGATTGGTTTATGTTTTCTGCTAGTTTAGGGTATTTAAAGTTCGTTTCTGCTACAGAAAACAAAAAGTTCCTTCCTATTTTCTTGTAACTTTATCTTTTAGTGACTTATCATTATTTTTCTTATTTTTGTTTTGATTTACTTTTTTCTTCTTACTCTCATATGACAAATATTGTTGTTTCGGTTTTAGTATGTACACGCAGAGAAAAAACATGGTTACATCATTATCACTACAACAATAATACGTTCTCATTGTTAATTTTATTGAACTTTAATAACTTTGTGTTCATGATAACAATGATTTTGATTCAATTTTATCATTTAATGTTTACACTCAATAATAATTTTAATATGATTGACTGCAAAAATTATAAGTTTTTAAATACTTTTATCAGAAACAAAATTTTGTTAATATGAAACATATCATTACTTCTATAAACATTAAATATTTGCAGTATTTTTCCTTATTCTTAAAGCATATTCTGGTTTTAAATCATATTAATATTATTATTCCTATAACAAAAAAATGTTACAAATAAATATTATACTTATACTTTTCACAAACTAAGTGGTAAACTTTAATACTTGTTTGTTTTTAAATATATAATTTTTTTAAATATTTGTTTTCTAACTTCAATGTAATTCTCATTTAGTTTATATATGAACAAATATAAATGGACAAGATTTGGTTATACATTATACGAAACTTGCATTTCAACCACAACATATGGTGGTACAAATGAATATAACTAATAATGGTGTCTATTCTTGAAAACGCGTCAAAGAAGTGAAAATTTCCATTAAAACCAAAACATAGTTTAAAAAATTGTTTTTGTTTATCATACATTTCTAAAATGGAATTTACCGTTTTTAAAAGAGAGAGAAACATGATAAAGTTCTCACGTTTATTACATTTTTAAAAAATATATGGTAAACAAAAACAATTTTTTAAACTTTGTTTTTGTTTTAATGGAAATTTTCACTTCTTTGACGCATTTTCAAGAATAGACCCCAACCCTGCCAACTTTTTCTATCCAAATTTGCACTAAAGAGTAACCTCAAGTTGTTTTTAACAGTCGAATATGATATCATTTTCTTATCCAAGAAGAGTCACCGTGCGGGAAGAAGTGTGCAGCAGTTCTAATACTTTTTTAATGACACTATTAAGTGCTATTTTTATGTGTCAATTTGGAGTCATTTTGAGGAGCAGAAAAAGTCACTATTACTGTCGAAATTCTAACTTAATACTATCAACATCACTATCCAAACTTTGACTAAATACTATCCATATTTATTTTAAAATAGTAAAAGAAAAAAAAGTTATTTTCCTATCGAAGAGGAGTCATCTTTCGGGCAAAACTGTATCGCAGTTTGGATATTTTTTTAATGACGCTATTGATCGCTTTTTTTGTATGACGAATAAAGTCATTTAGGGTTAGGGTTAGGGAAATTTAAAACAACTTATCTTAGTAAAAAAATTATAGATATATTTTGATAAATTGTAACGGAATATTTTTGATTTCGAAGAGCCTAACAACTTTAAAAATTTAGTTGAAAGGTTTGATGAACATGTATATATGGGTTCATTTTCACTAAAAAAATATACATATTTTTATGAGCGAAACGCAATTTATATCGAAATTTTATATTATTAAAAGCAATAAATAAATCCAAATTTATTTGTTGTCTTCAAAATGAATTTTCGCTTCGTTTTACTGAATAATATTTATTTTTTTTTTTTATTAATTTAATTTAAAATTTCAAAAAATTTTTTCACAATTTTGTTTTCATTTTGTCTTCATTATAAACAACATTCACTTTAAATATACATATATGTATATATATATATATATATATATATATATATATGTATGTATTATTTTTATCTCTTTTTTTAATTTTTTCTTAAAATTTTTAAAAAATCGACTGCTTGCCTTTGAAAGTAACACGCCAACTAAGTGCCATCGACTTCTTAAAATTTTTTGCTTTTAATTTAATGGTTTTTTATTTTCGAAAGGTCGAAAATCGAAATTAATGTTATTTGTTTTTGTAAAATTGTTTACTAACAGTAAAATAACATCTTGAGAATACTAGAAAGAGTCATTTTTCTGATAGTGGATAAAACTATCACCTAATTGCTGGCAGGGAATATGTAAATATTATTATTAGTGTACATATATATATGTATATATACATATATAATTTCTATATATTCTAAATAGCATAATTTTTATTAATACATGATAAAATGGAATAATAATATGACAAAATGAAATAATATGATAAAATTGGATAAGTATATGATAACATGAGGTAAAAATATGATAAAATGGAATCATAATATGAAAATGTGGTGTAATAATATAATAAGATTGTTCAATTATATGTAAAACTATAATCACAACATATAAAAAACAAACCATAAAATCGAATACAATATGACAAAGTAGTATCATAAATATTGTTACTTATAATAATTTATATTTCAATCATAATATGCTGATCTTAGATTATGGTCACTACAACTACATTTTTTCTCTGCGTGTATTGTACTTAGTTTTTTAGTTTTTTCTTTCTCTCCCCTTCCTTTTGCTTTTTATATAACACTGACATATTACACCATTCAATTTACTCTTAAAATGTTTTTTTTTTTTTTTTTTTTTTTGTACTACATAACAAAGAACATAAAACCAGACATATTGTGAATATTTTTCAAAAGCCATGTTTATGCATTTTGTATAAAAGACAAATTAGAATGTTATATTCGGCTTAACCGAATCTGTTATACCCTACGTTTGTAACTTTTTGTACCACCCTAAATTAAAATAACAACTTAAATGAGAGGTGTACGGTGAATTGGGCGGATTATGCCCATTTTTTGGTTTCCGAGTTTAGATCGAATCTCAAACAATTTGTACAAAATTTAGTTGTCATACATGCTTTTGTTTAAGAGATAACGTCGGAAAAGTATGATCTGGAGTTACCCCCTGTTTTTCTAGTATTTGGCCCATAATATTTTCATTTATGAACCGATTTTGAATATCCTACTTTCAACAGACAAACGGACAACAGAACGGACATTACTATATAGATTGACTCAGAATCTTACCAGGACCTAGAATATGTACACTTTATGGGGTCTTAAATGATTTTTTCGACATGTTACACACAGAATTACGAACCCAATATGGGGTATATTATTATTATCCACCATTAAGGGTATAAAAATATATGTATGTATTGTATACATGTAAATCTATACCTTTACATACATGCTAAAGTATGTAAAGTATATACTCTCACATTTCTAATACAAGTACATACATTCTCATTCATTTAAGTTTAAAGAATTTATTGTGTTATTTTCTAAGTGTCGTCTGGGCATGATGAGTTTGTAGTTTTATTATTTTATTTTATTTTTTTTTTTTCTTTCATGGCCCCAGTAGCAAAACAATATAAACTACCATTAAAAAATATACATATTCTTGTTATGTGATGATTTTGTATTGAAGAAAAAAAAAAAAAAAAAAAAAAAGATTGTAAAACTTACTTAAGTACGTTTATTGTATTCATTTATTTTGTTATGTTTGTTATTTGTTTTGTTGCTTTATCATAATGTTGATAGTTGTTTATCATTATGGAGAGACATGTTAAAATAATGACCACTACTACCTTGACAATGAAAAATTAAAAAAATAAAACCAACAAATAAACCACAATTTTTAAACGAAAGTCCTTAGAGTATAGCTAGTACTTAGATTTGTAAATATATATTGTATTTTAAATTAAGTGTTTTTTAAAGAAATAAAAATTAGAAAAGGAATTTTTTAATAAATTGTAGTACTTTTTAAATTTTAAAAACTACTAATAATAAATTGGTAAAAACTTAACATAGAAATTCAATTAAAACTTGTAAAGATTTACAAGTAAAGCTTAACTGAAACTTTATAGTCTTATTATTATTATTATTATTATTATTAAAGCATGATCCATTTCGAGGTTTCCTACTTTTTTAAAGAAAAAAACACAGAAAATTCAAATTTAATGGGGAATGTTTATTATTATTTGAAAGAACATTCTTTGGCATTTATTTTTTGAAGATTATGTCTATCAAATGTTGGCCGTTGCTACGTCGCAGATGGTCCATCCGTTGAGTCCAATTTTCAATGACTCGTTCGAGCATTTCGACTGGTAACTGGCGAATGACACGCGTGATGTTTTCCTCCAAGGCCTGAATCGAAACGGGTTTGTCCGTATAAACTTTAGACGTTACATATCCCCACAGGAAAAAGTCTAACGGTGTGATATTGCACGATCTTGGTGGCCAATCGACCGGTACAAAACGTGAAATTATGTGCTCACCGAAGTGTTCTCTCAATAAATCCATTGATTGATGCTGAAACCAAATGTCACCGAGATCACAAGCTTCAATTTCAGGCATCAAATAGTCGGTTATCATGACACGATAACAGTCGCCATTGACGGTTACGTTCGCACCAGCATCATTTTTAAAGAAATATGGACCGATGATTCTACCGGCCCACAAACCACACCAAACCGTTGTTTTTCTGGATGAACTTGCAGTTCTTGAAACTCTTCAGGTTGCTCTTCGTCCCAAATGCAGGAATTTTTTTTGTTTACATACCCATTGAGCCAGAAATGGGCCTCATCGCTGAACAAAATTTGCCTCGAAAACGTCGGATCTTCTTGGAACTTTTCAAGAGCTCATAGAGCGAAGCGATGTCGCTTGGGAAGATCGAGCAACTTCAGTTGTTGCACAAGCTGTATTTTGTACGCTTTCAATTTAAGATCTCGACGTAAAATGCGCCAAGTCGTTTCATAAGTCAGTCCGAGTTGCTGCGAACGGCGCCAAATCAACTCTCCACTGTCTTCGTCAACAATCTCAGCTACTGCCACTATATTTTCTTCGCCGCGTGCTGGACATGGTCTATTCGGTCGAATATTATCCAAAAATGAATGCTGGGTCCCAAAATGGGTGATGGTGTTGCGAATGGCCGATTATGTTGACCATAAATTGAGCAAAGTGCACGAAACACATTCCTCACAGAACGTGAAAGTTGAAATCTTTCCATTATGAAATGCCAAACAATATTAAACAAAAATAACATGGCAGCATGACACGACTCACACGTGATCTGTCAAAAAAAGGCTATTGAAAAAATATCTCTACTTGAATCACCCATTATTATTTCACATATATTCTTTATTAAAATAAACATTTAAACTTTAACAATATTATACAGATTCCAGAATTAAAAATAATGTATTTTTAATTATATACCCGTTAAGTCTTTTGACTTGACAGCAGGTAAATAAAAATAAATAATGTTACGTTTTTACCTTTTAAAAACTGTGGTTTATTTCTTTTCAAATAAACCGCATACTTTTGATTGCAAATAAAAGTGGGTTAGTAGTTTAAAAGTTATAACAACTCTTTATTTTATTTAAAATGTACAACAATAACAATTCAAATAGTCACTATGTGTTCTAATACACACACACTTAAATTACACACTTTATACAGCACACTTTAATAATGTATAAGAATATAAAGCCAACTTCAAGGCAGTTAATTTGTATTTACTTAACGATGCTTCAAATTAGACTCCCTCAATGGTATTCTCACGGCCAATTTATATACACTGCATTACCCTCTAGATGCTTCTCGAAAGCTCTATTTCTACAATGATCTTAACGGACAAACTAGTGTATTCGAATTCTAGAGCTTTCGATGTTAATGTTAGCAGCTTAAACATTAAGTGTTGTCATTCTTACAAACAATGGTGAAAGCTTTTCATTCAATGTTGTATGTTTCCACAGATATGTTAACTGCTGTTAACATAAATAGAAAGGTTGAGAAGCATTGAGAAAGGTTGAGAAGCATTGAGAAGCATTCAAGTACAATTTCGTAACAATAATAAATTAATTATTTGTGTATTCATTGCGAACTGATCAAAAAGTTTTTTAGGAGTTTTTTTTCTTATATGCTCGTTTTTTGTACTGATAATATTTATAGGGAGTCTGTTGAGTGTTGTTGGTAAAATGACGGTTAGAGTGTTTCTTCCATATTCGTTAGAGAATCGGTCAAACTTGAATCGTCTTTATGCTATGCGCCGTGTATTATATATGTGATCTATTTCTGTCAAAAAGTTTTTGTTGCTGAAGAAATCATTTGCCACAGTTGCAGAGAAAATGCTTTGTTGATGTTGACATTGTTTGGGATTCTAATGTTGTTTATGTTGTTGTTCGGTGAGTTTCCTGATGTTGTGTTGATTATGACGTTTATGGTGTGGACACTGCTATTGGTAGCAGTGTTGTTTGTTGGATTTTCCAGTATGTTATTTTGTAATGTGTTGTATGTGTCATTATCCCACGCTGCAATTCCGTGCCTCTCAGAAAGTGAAAAGTATGCCTGACTTAGTACACTGTACATTGCACAATTGCTTAGGTAGTACAACATATAGGATGATTTTCGAAGCTTCTTTCTTACACTAATACTTTCTAATGAAGACATTCCTGATTATAAAATTTTATTTCAATTAGTGAATCTGCCAGATGCCTTGGCATGATTTTTGTTTTTGTTATACTTAGAATTGGCATAACATATAAGTGATATTTATTAAAATATAAAAGAAAATACTATTTATACTACGTCCAGAAGTTGATTAATTAAAACTATATAATCTTCATTAAAATAACTTTATATTAAATTAAACAATAAAATATAATGAAAATCCAAAAATTAAATTAATTTAATAATAACACACTGCTACAAAATGTCACTTTTTTATTTTCACTCGGAAAACGATCTAATGTGGGTTGTAGATCTTCTTGAGGACATCACAAAACAATTTAAAAAAATTTCGAAACACCCGCTAAATTTCGAGATATTGCAAAAAAACCGTTTTCAGAATAGTTCCTGCACTATAGATCTCGAAGCTTCATCAATTTCAAGTCAATTTAAGATTTTTACATTAATTTTGAAAGCAGAATAAAGTAGCTTTTTAACTATATATTACCCTTTTTATATATACACAAATTCGTTCTCCTTTCTTTTTCGAAATTTTGGTTTTGATGTAAATTTTCCTGATTTTTTCTCAAAACTGCACATATTTATTTAAAAAGTTTGAAATGTTATTTTGTTTAGAATAAAACGAGATATCGCTTAAAAACTCAAAAGGTTATTAAGCATTTTCTATACCTTATTAAATAAAGTGTTTCATATATTTTAAGAGAAGATATTTTTCTTATATTTTTTTTTTTTGGCTTTTACTCTTTGAGGATAAAATTAAAAACGTATGGAAAATGTAAAAAAGTTATTACATTTTTTCAATTTAAAAATATTAAAATTGGTTATGTTAACAACAATAATGCACGTAGAGAAAAAATATAGTTGCAGTGACCATAATCTAAGAGCAACATATTATGACGGGAACATATGGTCACAGCGAAAAAATAAAAATGATTATAAGTAAAAATTATTATGATTCCATTTTGTCATATTGTGTGCTATTTTATGGTTTATTTTTTCATATTATAATTCTAGTTTTACATATAATTGAACAATCTTACTATATCATTATTCCATTCTATCACATTATAATTTGATGCTATTATATTATTATTCTATCTTATTATATTATTATTCCACATTGTCGTATTATGATTCCATTTTATAATAATATTATTATTATGCCATTCTTATTATGTCATTATTCATATTATTATGCCATTCTTCATATTATTATTCCATTTTATCATATTATTATTTCATTTTGTCATATTACTATTCAAACTTGTCATATATTAAAATAAAAAATTATTTTTATATTTTTTATTGAAAATAATAGAGAAAAGTGTTCATTAGCAAAAGAAAAAAATATTTACATATTATTTGTTCATTAATTATATTCATTTGTACCACCATATGTTGTTCAAATGCAAGATATGTATTTTTAACTAAACCCTTTAATAGTAGTTAATCAATATATTAATATTATATTGCTTGAACCACACCATATATAAACTAAATGAGAATTACAATGAAGTTGGAAAACAAACACTAAAAACAAAATATATTTAAAAACAATCAAGTTATGAATTTTTCCACTAAATTTGTGAAAAGGATATGTATTATATTTATTTGAAACATTCTATTATCATGGGAATAACAATATTAATATGGCTTATAAGCAGAATATGGTTTAAGAACAAGAAAATGACTGAAAATATTTAATGGTTCTGGATGAAAGAATATTTTTCACATTAATAAATTTTCTTTCTGGTAAAAATATTTGAAAACATATAATTTTTTCAGTTAACCATATTAAAATTTTTATTGAGTGTAAACATTATGTGTCAAAATTTAAACAGAAATATTGTTATCATGAACACAGAATTATTAAAATTCAAGTAAATTAACAACGAAAACATAATATTGTTGTAGGGATAATGTCTTAACCATGTTTTTCTCTGCCTTTAAAAATTATTGCATCGTTGCATAGGCTTTTATAGAAAAAATGTAATAATTCGCAGTTAAACTTGAAGAATTGTAAAAAAAATTAATAATTTTTTCTAGAAGTTACTTGAAAATTTACTTTTAATATTTGGCCAAAACAAATCAAATGCATACTGTCTCTTCTACTTTCTATAAAGTTTAAGAAGGCAAACAAAAAAAAAAACGAGAAAGAAAGATATAGTCGGTCAAGACCGACTATATACCGACTGATACCCTACACCACTGTGTACGAGCATAAAAATTTGGGAAGGGGACTTATATTACACCTGTAGCCAATTTTACTAAAAGTAAAATAATATATACAAATACAGAATAATGCGTTGATACCAACATCTAGATGATTTATGCACTTTAAGGCGATTCCTGGAAATGGGTTTATATGGGAGCTATGGTAAATTATGTACCGATTCCCATAAAATTTGCCAATGTTGTTTCTACTTACATGAAACTTATTTGTGTCGAATATTAACTAGATACTAACATTCGTATAGAATTTATGCACGTTATAGTGATTTTCGGAAGAGGGTTTTATATGGGAACTATGGTCAATAAAATTTAGTACAAAGTTTATACTTAAACAGAACTTCTTTTCATCAAATTTCATTAAAATATTCTCATTTTTAAGGCATTTTTGAGTGTTTGAACTCTATACCGGGGGACATTTGTATGGGGGCTATTTGAAGTAATGGACCGATCACAACCAATTTCAATAGACCTCGTCCTCGTATCATAAAAATTCCACTCACCTAATTTCATTGAATTATCTTTAAAATTGCGGCCCGTACTTTGTGCACAAGATTGGGCAGCCAGCCAGCCGCCCAGCTAACCAGACGGACAGACGGACATCGTGTAGCGGTTCACAATTACAGTGAACCGTATGCTAACTATAATTCTGGCTGTGCTCATGGATAATGGGGGGGGGGGGTGTTTTCTTCTTGAAGATAAACACAGAACCGACATAAATAAATTTAAAATTAGGTAGCTGAATAAAGTAAAATTCAATCGATATATAAAATTAAACCTTAGTAAAACAAGAAGAAAAATATAGTCGGTCAAGACCGACCATATGATACCCCACACCATTGTGCATGTCCATCAAAATTCACAATTGTGGACCGATACTTTTACTAAGTGTAAAATAAAATATACGAATACTGAATATTACGTTAATACTAACATTTATATGAATTTATGCACTTTAGGTTTAAGCCCGAAAGTGGACTTATATGGGAGCTACGGTAAATTATGGAAAGACCCTCATAAAATTTTGTGACTGTGATTTCTACTTATATAAAACTTGTTTGTGTCGAATATAAACCTGATACTAGCATGTGAATGTGATTTATGCACGTTAAAGTGATTTTCGGAAGAGGGTTTTATATGGGAGCTATGGTCAATCATGGACCGATCTTCATGAAATTTAACAAAAACATTGATACTTATACAAAACTTCCTTACACTGAATTTCATTAAAATGTTGCTATATTTAAGACTAAATCCCTATTCCAGGAGGACATTTGTATGGGGGTTAGGTGAAATAATGGACCGATCATAACCAATTTTAATAACCTTGTGTTATAAAAGATCTTCGTGCCAAAATTCATTGAATTGTCTTCAAAATTACGAGCTGTACTTTGTGCACAAAGTTTACATGGACAGCCAGACGACGGACGGACATCATTAAGTCGACATAAAAAGTTATTCTGAGTCGATTGGTATACTTTGAGGTGGGTGTTGGATGATTTTTTCTGTGCGTTACAAATATCAGCACAAACGCATAATACCCCACACCACCATAGGTGGTCATGGGGAAGGAATGATGTTATCCCGATTTCTCTAAGACCCGCCCATCCGTACTTTTTATATCATTAATAAAAAAGACCATTACTCCACCTAACCAGTCAACTTAAATTTTTCGTAATATGTATTAATAAAGCTTTTACATATTCATGATAAAAATTAACTTTTATTTAAAAGAAATGGTCAGTGTCGTCTTTTATGTTTCTATTTTCTAATTAATCTAATTTAACAAATTAACTTTTTTAATATAAATAAAACTAAATTTGTATAAACAAAAAATTTTAAATTTTGAATTTATGTTTAAAATTAGATAAATATTTCATCTAACCATTAAACAATATTTATATATAATTTTTTTATTTTATTTTTGGATTGTTAATTAAGACAAATTTTAAATTCCATAAATAATAAAATTACTATTTTTAAACTCACCAACCATATTATTCCACCGATGACTACGATATTATCCATTTCAGACTCTCAAAAATTTAAATTTATATTTAACAAACAATAATAAAAATGACAAAAAAATTTTAATATTTAAATAATTTTTCTTTATGTATATTTGGCTTGTTTTGTGTAAATGTGTGTGTGAGTGTATAATGTGTATATAAAGAAAAAAATACAGAAAATTCAAATTTAATGGGGAATGTTTATTATCATTTGAAAGAACATTCTTTGGCATTTATTTTTTGAAGATTATGTCTATCAAATGTTGGCCGTTGCTACGTCGCAGATGGTCCATCCGTTGAGTCCAATTTTCAATGACTCGTTCGAGCATTTCGACTGGTAACTGGCGAATGACACGCGTGATGTTTTCCTCCAAGGCCTGAATCGAAACGGGTTTGTCCGCATAAACTTTAGACGTTACATATCCCCACAGGAAAAAGTCTAATGGTGTGATATCACACGATCTTGGTGGCCAATCGACCGGTACAAAACGTGAAATTATGTGCTCACCGAAATGTTCTCTCAATAAATCCATTGATTGATGCTGAAACCAAATGTCGCCGAGATCACGAGCTTTAATTTCAGGCATCAAATAGTCGGTTATCATGACACGATAACAGTCGCCATTGGCGGTTACGTTCGCACCGGCATTATTTTTAAAGAAATATGGACCGATGATCCTACAGGCCCACAAACCACAAAAAACCGTTGTTTTTTCTGGATGAAGTGGCAGTTCTTGAATCTCTTCAGGTTGCTCTTCGTCCCAAATGTGGCAATTTTGTTTGTTTACATACCCATTGAGCCAGAAATGGGCCTCATCGCTGAACAAAATTTGCCTCGAAAACGTCGGATCTTCTTAGAACTTTTCAAGAGCTCATAGAGCGAAGCGATGTCGCTTGGGAAGGTCGAGCAGCTTCAGTTGTTGTACAAGCTGTATTTTGTACGCTTTCAATTTAAGATCTCGACGTAAAATGCGCCAAGTCGTTCCAAGTCCGAGTTGCTGCGAACGGCGACGAATCGACTCTCCACGGTCTTCGTGTACACTCACAGCTACGGCCGCTATATTTTTCTTCCAGCACGCTGTGAAGAAAATATAGCGGCCGTAGTCGGTCGAATATTATCCAATAATGAATGCTGGGTCTCAAAATGGGTGATGGTGTTGCGAATAGTACGCTCAATAGGCCGATTATTTTGACCATAAGTTGAGCGAAGTGCACGAAACACATTCCTCACAGAACGTGAATTTTCGTAATAAAGTTGAATGATTTGTAAACGTTGTTTAGGCGTAAGTCTTTCCATTATGAAATGCCAAACAATACTAAACAAAAATAACATGACAGCATGACACGACTCTTAGGTGATCTGTCAAAAAAAGCTATTGAAAAAAGTATCTCTACTTGAATCACTCTTTATTTATAAGAAATGAAATTTAAAACTTTGAAATTACTATGAATGATTTCTTTTTTTTTTTTACTAAGTATGTATAGTTCTAGAAATAATTAAACGATCGATAGAAGATCGATTTAAAAAGTGATTCTGAGTCGATTGATATACTTTAAGATAACTTTTTCTATGCGTTACAAACATCAGCACTAAAGCATAATACCCCAACCATGGTGGTGTAGGGTATAATAACAGAATTATAAATACACTTATACAACATTTATGATTTATGATGTCCTCAAGAAGGCCTACAACCTACACTAAGACATTTCTCGAATGATTTTTCACTGTAACAGTGTGTAATTTTTATTTCTTTAATTTTAATCAAATACCCTGTAAACATTTTCTATCGAAAGGGTAACTATATCGACACACCGGGAAGTTGATATGCGTCGCTTTTACTATCGAATTCTGATCTACTTAGTAACACCGTTCGGGAAGAACTGTGCCACTAAGCGATAGCTCCTTTAGAGTAACCCTTTATTTAGTATTGAATGTCACGTAAAACGTGTATAATGAAAGATGCTAACTTGAATCTTCAAATCCCTACTAAAACGTTGCTCAAAAGGAACTATCTCTTAGTGTCACATTTCTTCTCGAACGGCGTTACTAAGTAGATCAGAATTAGTAACGCTTTAGTAAATTTTGTACGTCAAGGTCTAAGGAAAAATCCTAATTCGAATCTTCCAATCCCCACTAAAGCGTTACTTAAAAGATGCTATCCCTGTAGATTTTAAAATGAAGGATTAGGAATGAACAAAATTATCAAAAGTAGAAATATTAAATTTTTTTAAATCACAAAATTAACTTTTTCTGATATTTATTACGGAAAGCAATGAAATAAATTGCACAACAATATTTTCAATTCAAATTAACATTAAAAAAAATAAATAAATAAATTAAATTAAAAAACAATACTAAGAAATATTTTAAGTATAAAATTAGAAAAGAATATTTGTTTCTTTCAAATTTAATAAAGTAGATATATATAATTAAATAAGAATAATTATTAATATTATAATTTATTTTTTAAATAAGAAAAATAACTCTAGAAACTCCATAGGTAAGAATTGGGGGCTCAAACCAAAAGTTGTAAATTGGATTTACACCTCGGTGGTGAGACCAATTCTTACTTATGGTTGTTCTTTCTGGGGGCAGGCACTGGAACGTAAGAGTAATAGGAACCTTTTGTCGAGGGCACAGAGGTGTGCTTTAATTAGCATTACAAGTGCAATGTGAAGTACACCACAAGCGGCTCTGGATGTCATAATTCACCTCTTACCCATTGAGGAGTTTGTGAAGGGTATGGCAGAAATTAGTCTGCTAAAACTTAAGGAATTAGGACTATTAGGTTCATCAAGAGCAGGTCACTCCCGGGTCATATACGAGATCAGTTATGGTGTGGTTAATCTGAACTCCATGGGGGCATCAGATTACATGGCCGCTGAATCGGACTTTGGGGTAAATCCTGTCGTGGTGATACCTGATAGGAAGATCTGGTCCGGCACTGAAAGACTATACGAAGTTTGTGCAGTGTTCACGGACGGATTGAAGATGGACATAGGTGCTGGTGCGGGAGTCTATATTATTGGCATGGATCTGAAACGCTCTTTTAGACTCCCTGATGAGTGCAGCGTTTTTCAGGCTGAGATTCTCGGCATCTTGAAGGCCACAGAATTGATCAGGCAGAACGTTTTGAGTTTTACTGAAGTTACTCTCTATGTAGACAGTCCGCCGGCTCTGAAGGCCTTAGAGACACATCTAGTGAAATCCAGGCTAGTTACTGCCTATAAGAAGTCACTGAGAGAGCTGATGGAAAACTACATGGTCAGACTCTGCTGGGTGCCTGGCCACTGCAATATATCAGGCAATGAACTGGCTGATGAACTGGCAAGGCAAGGCGCAGCAAAGTATGTCTCGGAGGGTGAAACCTATGTGAAACCCCCGCTGAGTTTCTTCTTTGGGAAGATCAATGATTGGATCATGGTCAGAACCAATTCGGCTTGGGAGAGTAGAGAGGACTGTAAGGTGTCGAGGGTGATATGGACGGCACTCGACAAGGTCGGTACAGGCACTCTTCTAGGATTGAGTAGGAGGAGCTTAAGAATCATGATAGGGACCATAACGGGTAACTGTTTGATAGGGAAGATGAGGTCTAGATGGGACGCTAGCAATTCTGAATGTGTGGAGACGTCGACGAAACCGAGTCTATTGAGCACATTATGTGCCATTGTCCACGATTGCAGCATCGTAGGATGAAATGGCTGGGCAGACAATTCCTCGACGGGCTAAATGACGTTCGGGACGTGGAGCTTGTAGACGTCATAGGCTTCGTCATGGGAATCGACTGTCTAAGGGAAAGTCAGGGGTACACCCCTAGGGAGATTGGCAACATTGCTAACCCTCTTATATGATTCTTTTTTTTTCCTATGCTTTTTCCCTTCTATTCCTATTTTTTTATTTTCTGTATTCTGTATTTTGTAATTTATATCCTATAGCTTTTCAATGAAGGGAAATGAAATTAATTGCATAAAAAGATTTTGAATTGAAATGTACATTTAACATCTATTAGAATATATGCAAAATTTTTTGCAATTATTAGTATGTTCGGCGACAATGTATGATTTTTAGAAAGGTTATGATGTTCGCATTATAAAAAGTGTAATTCAATATTTCCACAATGTTTTTCAGTAATATAATATACGATTTCTACATTATTATTTATTTTAATTTTGTATTGAATTTTCTATGTAATTAAAATAAATAAATTTTTTTAGTTACTGTTTTTCTAAAATCGCCAGTTTTGCTACAGAAAAATTTTAAATAACAAATGTATTACACTTTTTACAAGGCGAACACCATATACTTTCTTAAAATAATACTTTCTCGCTGAACAAATAGCTGACTACTAAGAATTTTGGAGATATTTGAAACAATATATTTATAACAAATTTTCTCTAATTTCTCTTTCAAATATTTCCATTTTTATAAAGGGGATTCCCTTTATTACAGATTACATGGTCTTGTAACCATTTCCATACTCTATTACAAATTTTATTAATGATGTACCATTTTAAATCATAATTTAAATCTCATCTTGGCCCTGAAAGCTTTTTCAATCATTTTTGACAATATTTAAGTTTTTTGAAACTTAGAAATAAATACCGCTACTTAACCAGAAATTACAACAATCTACTCCATACATTTCAAGCGTTACAACAACAACAAATATTTAATAACAACAACATTATTTAAATTCTTTTAAAATTTAAAAAAAAAAGTAAATTTAAAATTTTGAAAATTATAAATTCCTTTTCAAATTTAAAATGCAAAAATTCAGCTCTGCTAAAATATTTTTCGGATACTCTAATACGATGCATTCCCAAAATTGTGATTGCTGTATATAAAAATTTTAATCAGAATAGACTTCCAAATCGAATTTTTAATATCCCAGCAAAAACTTTGCTTTCCTGGTAAGCTAGCAGGTATAATTGGAAACAAAAATAAACTACTTATTTTTTGCCTGAATAACTAGTTATTTTTGTTCGACTTGTCCACAAATTCATGTAGTTATTTTTTTACTCTAAGGGTACTCAAAAATATGTACCTAAACGAAAACAAAAATAAAAAAAAAACATAAAAATTTTGAGACTCGAACTTGGACACACACTAACCATTCGTTTTTACTGACTAACGTCTTACTCAGTACACCATCTCGCACATAGCATTCTAAGCGACAAAAACTCTATTTAGTTTAAAATATCTTTTTAGACAGCTTCAGAATGGGGTTGAACCCTCTGGTTGTTAATCCGGCGCTCTAGCCAACTCATCCACGTGCTTGCAGTATTACTGCGCTCTTATACTATTGAGTACTTATTAATGTAATACAGAGTAGGCAAATAATAATGACGCCCCATTACCAAGAAACTACTTTAATAAGTAGTTGTTATTACCGAAAACCAAAAAGTTTTTGCAGGGATATTCTTAATTTTTTGTTCTATAGAAAATTATTCTGAAAATTAGCGACTCCCATACTTTTAAAAAATGTTGTTTAAGTTATTAAAAATTTTATATAAAACATGTTCCATGTTCCATATTCTGGCCCTCAAATTGTTAAGAACATGTTTTAATTATATAGAAAATGATATTGTTTTCCTAAATTTATTCGCTTGCCCAGAACTAGTTGAAATATTGATAATTTCTTTTAAATTATGATAAACGCTTAACTTATTTTCTTAATTTTCTTTTTATAAGTAAAACTTATGAATTTTTTGTTTCATACATAAATAATTTTAGTTAATGTTAATACGAGTATTTTTTCATTTTAAATACTTCAAAATTTATATTTTTATTAAGCAAAATCATATTGTTTCTGCTTGTGCTTTTCCCCACTATGAAATGTAAACAATCGCCAAAATCATGATTTTATGATAAAATTTCGAACCTAATGTGTGTTGTTTTTGTAAAGTTTTACACGTTCTATTATTAATTATCTTAGAGTGCCAAATTCCACAGATTATGTGGATTGATAAAAGACCATATTCCAAATGCTAGCAAAGGTGTGGAAAAATATTGTTTTCGTTTTTGGTTAACTGTAACTGTTATCCAAACAACTTCTAAGAGTGATTAAAGAAGTTACGTTTAGAAGATTTAATTCGTATAGTAATATATTTTGTTGTTGGACAATTGAGAGAAATCTTCTATTGTACTTCTAAGAGTGGCAAAGAAGTGAGCTATTTCGAAAAAGACTTCACTAAATGCTTGCAGGATATAAATCTCAAATTAATTTTCAATATTATCATTTTCCTTAAAAACAAAACTAATTTAAATTAATTGAATTTTCACCTCACAATGACAAATTTAATTAATTTTTGTTATTATTTTGTTCTATTTCTCACAATATTTATCTGTGTAAAAATATTTTCTTCATGCATTCATAAGCAAGCAAATAAATTTATAAACATGCACGTCACACATATGTATTTTGGCAACAACAACAATGACAATATTAATGAATTTATAACAGGCTTAACAAAAATCGAGTTATAAAAGTTTTTACGAAATATTTATTAACAAAATTAGCACAAAATTCCAACATATTTTACATTTGCAGACAAGAAATTCTTAGAAAATATAAACATACGAATAAATACTAATATAATTAAGCAGTTTGGTGGAGTTTCATAAGTAAAAAATCTATTAAAAGCAAGTGGAAGTGTTATATTCGGCTAGATGGAATCTTTTATACCCTTCACAAAGTCTATATTGCATATATATACAAAATCCATTAAAACTTGAATTTTATTAAATTACATTTTTGTTTAATTTACAAATATCGTGAATTTATTAAAAAAAAAAAACTTTATTCTGAAAATAAAAGAAAACTTTATTCTGAAAAAACGCAATTAAAGAAATCTTACAGAATGGATTCATATGCATATTATCTCTTATTAAAATTTTTGGTTTAGTGTGGAAGTATACTTGAAGTATATTTGTAAACAGACGTTAACCATGACATTGGAAACTTATAATTCCTAAGTCTTGAGCATATTGTCTTAGAAAGTTCACTCAGACCACCTGTGTTAAGGGTGATTCAACTAGTAATACTTTTTTCAATAGCCTTTTTTTGACAGACCACATGTGAGTCGTGTCATGCTGTCATGTTATTTTTGTTTAGTATTGTTTGGCATTTCATAATGGAAAGACTTACGCCTGAACAACGTTTACAAATCGTTCAACTTTATTACGAAAATTCACGTTCTGTGAGGAATGTTTTTCGTGCACTTCGCTTAACTTATGGTCAACACAATCGGCCTACTGAGCGTACTATTCGCAACACCATCACCCATTTTGAGACCCAGCATTCATTATTGGATAATATTCGACCGAATAGACCACGTCCAGCACGTTGTGAAGAAAATATAGCGGCCGTAGCTGAGAGTGTACACGACGACCGTGGAGAATCGATTCGGCGCCGTTCGCAGCAACTCGGACTGACGTATGGAACGACTTGGCGCATTTTACGTCGAGATCTTAAATTGAAAGCGTACAAAATACAGCTTGTGCAACAACTGAAGCCGCTCGACCTTCCCAAGTGACATCTCTTCGCTATAAGGGCTTTTGAAAAGTTCCAAGAAGATCCGACCATGAGGCCCATTTCTGGCTCAATGGGTATGTAAACAGACAAACTTGCCGCATTTGGGACGAACAGCAACCTGAAGAGATTCAAGAACTGCCACTTCATACAGAAAAAACAACGGTTTGGTGTGGTTTGTGGGCCGGTAGGATCATCGGTCCATATTTCTTTAAAAATGATGCCGATGCGAACGTAACCGTCAATGGCGACCGTTATCGTGCCATGATAACCGACTATTTGATGCCTGAAATTGACGCTCGTGATCTCGGCGACATTTGGTTTCAGCAAGACGACGCCACTTCCCACATATCGCATCAATCAATGGATTTATTGAGAGAACACTTCGGTGAGCTCATAATTTCACGTTTTGGACCGGTCGATCATCCAAAAAGATTAATATACCAAATGACGGGGAATTCCCTTTTTTGGTTATGGACATTTTAATGAAGTTAAAAAAAAAACAGATAAAAGACGCGAAAATAGAACCCGTTTTTCGTAAACTGTCGCGATTATAGAACCTGCAATTTTAAAAATTAAGCCGTCGCGATAACCGGGCCGTTGCGATAATGGTTAGTCGCGAATACCGAGCTTTCACTTTATTTCAAATTCAACATTGTTGAAAAAAAATTTTTTTTAACAAAGAGCATGTGGCAAACGTAAACTTTTTCCCATGTTAAATTTTGACATATTTTTTTTTTTATAAAATTTCACAAACTTTTAGAAAAAACTTTAAATTGCCTCAACGATTTTAAAATATTTTACTTTATAATTTGTCAAAATTTTCTATTCATTTGTCAATAATTTATGAAGCCCTATGTCATAGATGAATAACTAGATATTTATGTGATAGAAAAAAAACCTGATTCAATTGTCAAAAACCTAATTCATGCAACAACAAAATATATGTTGTCATATATGTTTTGTTTTTGTGTTTTGAATAAAATGAGTAATTTTTTTGAAAATTTAGTTCGAAATGCCTCTTACATAAACTTCTAGTTGTATTCTATACCCTATGACCTAATGAAATTTTATTCACCTCATATAACTGTCAAAAATTTATTTTTCTAGCACACACTCAAAATAAAACAAAAATGTTTTATGAATATGAAATTTGAAGCTGCTATATGGCCTAGGAGTAGGGTTGCCAGATTGGAATTCTGATCTAACATGAAATTCCTGAAAAACGAGCTTGATTTCAAAAAATAAAAACAAACTTGACAATCGTCTTTTTTATATGAAACCTATATGGAAGTGTGTATATAAATACAGTGGTTTCCCGGTTCAACGAATGATATATTGTCAGGCTAATTCGTAAAACGAAAAATTCGTTAAATCGCGAATATTTTTACTAATAAAAATACTTTAAAAGATTTATTTTAAAGTACACATTTTCACTTTTTAACGTTAAAACACAATTTAGTTATCTTATATTGGGTGCTCCGATGGCCTAGTTGGTAGCGAGCTAGTTTGTCAGTCTAGGAGTCTGGTCTGTTTGACTACAACGAGCAATAGTCTTAGTTACTCCGCTCGGTTAGAATTAGAATATAATTTATGATTGTATTGTAATTATAAAATAAATAAATAAATAAATAGTTATCTTATAAAAATAAAAGTGAACAAATTAATTAACAAAAGTTTTTCATGAATATCAATAATTTTAATTTTTTCCTTGAATAACAGATTTTTCCAACACATTTTGATGTTTAAACTAAAAATAATGTAAGGAAATTGTGGTCTATTATAGTCGGACGCGCATAGGCGTTTAATACTAGAGAGTGGGCTTTTGAACCCAGCAACTGTTCTGAAATATTTGTAATGTTAAATTGACTCAATAAGTATTTATGAGTCGAGTGGATGGTCCTACTATTTTTCAGCACAAAAGCATCAAATATGGTGGTACCGGTTAAAATGATATTGTACATAATATAAACGAAAACATATTTAAAAGGATATAACATTTAGGAAAATAACTGTTTTGAAACGTATTTTTAATTTGCTTTGATTTACTGATTTTTTAATAGAGAATAGTTCTCAAATGAAAAAATCTTGTCCGAAAAAAAATCAATTATTCTCTTCCTTTTGAATAATAAGTTCTTATGTTCAAAATCTGCAGATTTCGAAAAATATTTTATTATTATTATTATTATTATTATTATTTTGTGTCCTTCATCAGTGCTATAAATTTTTATTTTTGAGCTATCTTCAACACATATAATTTTTATAAAGAAAAAACGGGATATTTGCATGTTTTTATTTGATTTTCCAAGAACTGTAATATTAAATCTCTACAAACAGCGTTTTAAACGAGTTGTTGATAAGTAATTTTATACAAAAATTTAAAATTTTTTGCAATTTTTATCGCATGCGACATTTATTTATAATTTGAATTATGAGCACATTTTCGTTTTGTTTTTTTTTTTTTTTTTTTAGACCAACACATGTTATTTTACACTAATAACTTTTGAAGATGGTCCTGCGAACCACCAAACTTCAATTTTTTATCTCTTAATTTATAAAATATCATAAACTTAATATATTACATAATTTTTAACTAAAATTTTATCTTTTACACCTCTAATTTTCGATAAACAAAAGGGGCTATCTGAATATTTTATAACACATAATTGTAACATAATAAATAACACACAATTAAGAAAAAGCCTATCTATCATTAATTCGCGAATAATGGAATTAAAAAATTTATTTTTATTTAAAGATTTATTTTTTTTATTAAAAAACCGTAGAAGATCGAATTACAAAATGTTAAAAAATTAATGAAAAAAACAACTGGGGTTTTGCAGATAGCCCTTTTTGAATATAAAACCCTCGATATGGATTCTTTACATTGACTCAATACAAATATTTCAATATACATTAATATTGCTTTGAACATTTATTAACAGCATTAAAAAAAATCTACATCGCATAGCCAGAGCCTTAGAATACAACTAGAAGTTTATGTGAGAGCTACTTCGAACTAAATTTTCAAAAAAAAAAATACTAATTTTTTTCAAAACACAAAAACAAAATATGTGTGACACATGTATTTTCGTATTGCATAAATTAGGTTTTTAACAATTGAATCCGATTTTTTTCTCTCACATATATATCTACTTATGGATTAATAAGGCCCTGAGCATTAAACTTAAGATATATATTTTAGGCGATTTTCAATTAATATGATTTTATATGATTCTGAGAATGTTTCCTTCAGAGTGTTTTTTAATAACTCAGAATATTACAATGACCAAAAATATTTGTAATAAAATCTCCATAGAGTATTTCTAAAAGCTACTTGATTCGCAACACTTTCTATTATGTTACCTGTACGAAATCCACCCTTTTTTCTGCAAAAAAAAAACTTCATTTCAACAACTGTAATGTATTCATTCAGATTTACAAGAATTAACACAAATAATAAAAATTTTCTTTTTTTGTTTTATAATACATTTATGAAAAACATTGTCACGTTTAATATTAAACGTGCTTTCTCGCAACTTGCAGAGAAAATTAAAAAAAAAAACCCCAAACACAAGTTTCTAGTACTTCTGATGTAAAACAAAATAACAACGAAATATGTTAAATAAATTAAGAAAATATTTTTGTTATTACATAGGTAAATAAAATAAAACTTGTGGTATAAATTTGAATTTTTTAACAGTGAGATATTTGTTTTTAATTAAAATTTTTTCAACCCTAAGCAAAAAATTAGACCATAATTTTTTTTTTTTTTTTTTGTATACAATTGAAAATAGCGTTAAAGGAAAATAAATATTAAACTGCCATTGGGTTTGCGTTATCTACGAAATTTATAGGCAATATTAAGGACAATAGATAGAACTATACGTTGTAATTAAGTCTAAAGTATTGACTATGGCCTTAGTCGAAGCAATAGACTAGAGTCTCGAAAATAGTCCTGACTATAGCCATAACAAAAGTCTTGACTACAATCTTTACCACAAACAGTCTTGACTTTAACTTTAGTCTTGACCCTTATCTTACTTATAATCTTGACCATAGTATTTTCTGCAAACTTGCCTATAGTTTAGACTATAGTCTTGACTATAGTATAGACTATAGTCTTGACTATAGTATAGACTATAGTCTTGACTATAGTATAGACTATAGTCTTGAAAATAGTTTAATCTTAACTATAGTTTAAACTATAGTCTTGACTATAGTATAAGCTATAGTCTTGAATATAGTTTATTCTTAACTATAGTTTACTCTGTAGTCTTGCTCGTAGTTTAGGCTATAGTCTTAATTATTGTGTAGACTATAGTTTTGACTGTAGTTTAGACTATAGTTTAGACTATGGTCTTGAGTATAGTTTATACTATAACTTTGACTATAGTTTAGACTATAACTTTAAAATAAAGTTAAGGTTTAATTTAGACAACAGACTTGACTATAGTTTATAAGCTTGACTGTAGTTTAGACTATAGTTTAGACTATGGTCTTAACTATAGTTAGGCAATGGTCTTGAGTATAGTTTATACTGTAACTTTGACTATAGTTTAGACTATAACTTTAAAATAAATTTAAGGTTTAATTTAGACAATAGACTTGACTTTAGTTTAGACTATAATCTTGACTATAGTTTAGGCTATAGTCTTCATTATAATTTAGTCTATAGTCTTGACCATAGTGTAGTTTATAATCTAGTTTATAATCATGACTATAGTTAAGACTATTTTCTTGACTAAGTATAGACTATAGTCAATCCTATAAAGAGTCTATAGTTCTGTTTATATTTCAATTATATTCGTTTTCAATTTCATCTCTTATTAGCTTTTTATTTTAATTTTTTTTTCTAAACTTTTTTATCATTTTTTAATTTTTTGTTTTCATCATAGTAAATGTAATTTATTTCTAATTTAAATACGCCGGAAGCTTATATAGTATATATCCTTTAAAGTAATAATACACAAATACTTACAAAAAGGCAAACAAAAAAAGCTAGTCATTTTATATATGTGTATGTCTGAGCGGGTGTGTGTTTATATTTAAAATAACCATGGTCACATTTTTTGCTATCATTCAATTATGCCCAGCCGGTCTACAAAATCGCCCCCAGCAATCAAAAAAGGGATACTTTTTTATTTTGTCGGAGGCTGTATAAGGAAAATATTTTTTAAATTATATCAATAAGAAAAATGTAGAAAAAATCTAAAATACGAAATTAAATAAAAAATTAATATTGAACTAAACAAATTTAGGCATATGGTTATTAAAACTAGTAAGGATATATTTTTAAGTTATGGTATAAATTTTAAACCACACATGTAAAAAGTGTTTTCTATTGTAAATAAAAATGAAATGCTGATTTTACATTTATTTATAATAATTGAACATTTTTATATAAAAACTGGTTTGATTCGTTTTCAATATTATTTGTTTCTATTAATAAATTTAATGAATTAAAATTTTCGTTATACATACATATTAAACTTTTGTTCCTATTTCCAAATTTTAGAAACAATTTGAACATTTGCAAGAGGTTTAAACCATTTTCTTAATTTTTTTTACCTTTTTGCAAAGTATACAGTTTCATGAAAAACTGTATTTATTGTGGTTTATTGTACTTTTTTTATTTTTGCTATTGTGACATGGAAAGTAATCTCTTTTTTTATTAAAAAAAATATGTATAAAAAATTCAATTTGGTGGTTTGATTTTTTTTTTCAATTTGTTTTAAAAAATATAAAACATTCAGATAACTTTCATATTGTGCAAATATGTATGCTCTCAAAGAAGAAAAAAAAACGTATTTATTTCAATCAAAATAAAATACTGCTGATCTGAAATATCATACAAGGATTAAAGTTGAACTGCTAGAGGAAAATGCAAAAATTGTGACAACTTTTAAAATAATTTATAATTTTGCAACATTTTATTATTTTGTTTAGGAACTTGAACTCGAATAATTTCTAAATAACAACAAAATTCTTAAGTTCAACTAGAAATTAAAAGCTTAATTTTTTTTATTATTATTGTAATATTTATAACATTGTTATTTGAAGTAGGGGAAGCTGGGGTAAAGTGGCGCATACTTTAATCTTACTTCAATAAAATACCAAATAATAATCTTTTGAAGCTACTAATAGAACTGTTATATAGAATGAATTATTGTCTAAGGTTTTACATAAAAATAATAAGTTTTTTTTTTCTTTTGATATTATTTTTCGGCGTTTTTTCAAATCAACTATTTTTCGATAAATTGGGAAATGTGGTGGTAAATTGGAAAGTATTATAAAAGGCAAATTTAAAGATATCTAGTCTTTACTAAATGTTTTGACATGGTTTTTTTTTATTTATGAATACCAACTGAGTCAGCAGCTGTCTAGCTGTAATATATTTTGCAGAAAAGAAAAAACGATATTCTGCTTTTAAATGAGACTTTTATGAAACCCTACTACAAACTTCAACTGGGTGGCTATAAAATTTATAGAGAGGTTCGATCTACGCATAGCAGAGGAGTCCTAATTGTAATATAGGGTAATATTAAGCATTTGTTGTTACAGAAGATCAAAACGAGTACTGCAGAGAGTATTTCAATACAAGTTATGATTAATAGAAGACCAGTTATATTTACTTCAGCTTATAATCCAGTTCACACTTGCAATTTCAAGACTGATTTGTATAAACTAACCTCATTTTCGAACGATTTTTTTATTTTCGGTGATCTGAATGCCCAACACACACATTGGAATTATGTGTCAAGTAATTCGACCGGTAAGGAGCTCTACAGCCACTGCATTCAATCCAGCTATTACATATACTACCCAAATGATTACACTCGCTTTGGACAATATATCAACCCAGTCCAACCGTCTACAATAGACATTCTTTTGTCTAACTCATGTCTCCATTTTTCAAACCTTAAGACATATCCAAATGTTTTACAGTCGGACCATGTACGTATATCTTGCGTTATTTCTGGACAAGTTCAAAACATGACAAATTCAATTCCCTTGTATTATCGCGCAGACTGGTCAGCAATCAGAAACTGGGTGGAAACTGAAATTAGGTGTATGAACATTGACTAATTCTTGAAATTTAGATTTTTGGTTTAATAAATTAATATCTCTAGTTAAGGAAGCGTTTAATAAAATACCTGTCGGTCTTAACAACGAGAAATCACCGATATTAGTAAAATGTTAATTAGTCAGAGAAATAAATTTCAAAGATGTAGGGATTTTAATTTTAAAAATCTACTGAAAAGTATTTTGAAGCTATTAAATAAACTTATTGATTTCCACCTTAATAAATACCGAAATGAATCCTGGGCAAAATTTATTTAAAATTTGCCCTTGGGCTCTAAAAAATTTTGGAAAGAAAAAAAACCCTTAAAGGAAACGAAATATCTTTTACTGATCTTCTTATAAACGGTGAAATTTTAAAAACTGGCAATGAAAAGGTTATTTCAATAGCGGACGTATTTGGTAATAATGACACCATTATTTTAAATAATTATTCACCTATGGACACAGCTGTTTCAAGATTTATTCAAGATAATGAAGAAACGATACGATTCTTGACAGATCTAACGTAGATCTTACCAATTTAGATGAAGTTAAATCGTTTGTAATTTTATTGAAAAATAATAAAGCTCCCGGTTTAGATGGCATTAATAGCATTATCCTTAAAAGAAACCCTGTACTGCTATTTTGAAACTCTATGTAAACTTTTCAATTCTTTTTTAATAGAAGGCTATTTTCCAACGATTTTTAAAAAGGCAAAAGTTATCCCAATTCCTAAGTCAGGAAATGATCCCAAATTACCGTCTAGCTATAGACCAATCAGCATCCTAAACCTATTGGATAAAGTATTTGAAAAAATAATTAATAAGAGAATTTTATACTTTTCCAACCAAAATAATATTGTTAACCCTCAACAGTTTGGATTCCGAAAGGAGCACTCTACAGTATATCAACTAAAAAAAATTCTTTAATTTTATTGATTCAGACAAAAGAAATTGCAAAATATTTTAAAAATCCATAAAGTAATCCCTATTTCCAAGTCAAGTAAAGTAACAACAGTGGAACAATATCGTCCTATTTCGATACTTCCTATTATTGATGAAATCTTTGAACGTATATTTCACAAACAAATTTTTACTTATTTTATGGAAAACAATTTATTAAATGAGTTTCAATTTGGCTTTCGAAAGGCTTGTGGCACTGAGGAGGCTATTGTAAATGTGCAAAATTATATTTGCAAGGGATTAGTTGAAGGTCATAGTGCTGTTGCTGGAATATTTTTTAATCTAACAAAGGCGTTTTATCTTATAGAACATTAAATATTGCTGCAGAAGCTTAAATACTATGGTATTCATGGAAATGAATATTTGCTTCTAGAGAGCTACTTAACAAATAGAAGACAATTTGTTCATGTTAAGGAAAATAAGAGTAATCTGCGGAATGTTGTGCATGGAGTTCCTTTGTGGAAGTGTTCTAGGCCCTTTGTTGTTTTCAATATACATCAATGATTTAAAAAATTTAAACTTGACAGGGAAAATTTTTATATTTGCTGATGATATTAGTATATTTTATCATTATGAACATGAAACTGCATTATAGACGTATATGGAGAGAGATGCTTCATTAGTTTCGGAACATCTTCGTATTAATAAGCTTTTTTTAAATCCGGCAAAGACGAATCTTATAAGGTTTAAATCACACTTTGGTTTTAGTAATGACGCCTCATTGCCGAGAAACCACCTTAATAAGTAGTTGCCATTACCGAAAACTAGGACTCTTTTTACTTACAATAATCCGTAACGTGTTCGCTAATTCGAAGCCTAAAAATGTAACGTATAACATGGTAAAAACAAGATCTTAGTCTATGTAAATTAATTTCAGAGGTACACGAATAAAATTCAATACCATATATAACAAGAGGCAGATACAAAGATAACGCAATACGGCGCCTTATATTATACGGTAGATAATAAGCTGTATTAGAAAGTCTACGAAGTGTCCCAGATACCCTAGAAATTACTAAATTAACATGACCATCAAATGACAATCTATCATCCAAAATGATACCTAACGTTTTATACTGGGGGACAATGTCTAAAACCACGTTGTCCAGTACAATGTCAAACACAACATTCGTTTTAGAGAAAATTATAGCCTTACATTTTATAGGATTCAAATTCAAAAAGTTTGCCCTAGACCAGCCTACGACACAGCTCAGTTCGGTATTAATCCTTTCCTGAAACCTTTGAATTGATAGAGTGTCAAAAGTGGCTAAAAGTTGTACATCATCGGCATATGTATATGCAGTTAAAAAAGATAATTCCGAATAAATATCATTTAAATACAACATAAATAATAAAGGTCTCAAAATTGACCCTTGAAGGACACCTCTACGAATCTGGATCATATCAGAGACCAAACAATCAGTCTGAACATACTGAAAACGATCCGTCAGGAAGGAAGATATGAGTTTACATCCGCTTTTACTAATGCCAAATAATCTATTTAATTTTTCAACCTAAACTCCATGCTCAATTGAGTCAAAAGCCTTACTAAAGTCCAAAAATATCTCTATACTAATTCCACCTCTGTCATAGTTCTGCCTAACAGACTCAGAGACACGTCCAGCAACAAAACAGTTGTACTATAGCCAGACCTAAGCCCAGACTGGTGATCATTAATCATATCCCTAGTCGTAAGATGAATCATCATTTGCTGTTTAATAATAATTTCCAGAACCTTCGTGCAGACTGAAAGTACGCTGATAGGACGAAAATCAGAGGGAACAGAATAATTCTTGATCTGATGTATGGGAACCACTCTCCCAAAGTTTTTTTTTTAACTTTTCCTTAATACTGTGATATTAGTAGTTTCCTTATTTAATTATTTAGATGTTAATTGTAAAAGTAAATTCTCATAAGAATGTAATTAATTAATTATTTTATAAAATCCATAGTTTTTCCTTTAATAAGCTAATGCAATAGCACATGTTGGTTCTAGAAATTTTTGGTCTTATCGCTGTGAAATTAACTGAGTCATTTCCTTTTGCTTTTATTGAAGCCTCACATTTTTGATTTGTTTTATTAGATTTTCTTAAATATTTTCATATCATTGATGATTAAACCAATTATTTACTATATTTCCAGCAAAATTACAAAAAATATTGGTGGATAATTTTTTAAACTATACATCGCTTTTTACCCCAATATATTTTTGTCATAACTCCCCAAATTCATAATTTTTTTCGTCCAGTGGAGATCTAAAAAATCATTATGTTTTTGGGACAAAACGTTTTTGGAGTTGAAATATGTGCAAAATAAAGTATTCAATTTTGTATTTATCGCTTTATAAATGAACTTGATTTGGATGTCTTCCTCAAAAGGATCAGCACTTAAGAAAACTTTTTTAGTATATTTTATTTGCTTGCGCTCGAGGGATTTCATCTATGAGATATAATTTAAAAATATAGTACAATAATGTCAAACATATACCAGTAAAATACGCGAAAAAAATAAAATTTTCTGCCTTATCTCATACGCCATAATACCCCATTTTCCCCTATTAATTTTAAAATAAGTAGAATTTTCTTTTAAATCGACTTCAATTAAATTTATATTTTATAAAAATATTTAATATAAAATTATTATAATTTTTTTTAATAAAACTTTGAATTCTTTTTAATTTTCAAATCGTTTCTTTAATTCACTTAATTTAGTCAAAAATTCATCACGTTGAGTTCTTCTTTCCGCCAACCTTTCTCTTGGCACCATTTCTTCACATTGTTGTGATAATTTATTCAAGGTTGGACCCTCTTTCATATAAGGAGTAGGTTCATATGTTTCACTGACCTTCCTAATTTCCTCACCAAAACGTTTCATATAATCTTGAATGCCATCGGCATTTAAATGAGCAGTCTGCAAGGGACCCAAGAAAGCATAACGCATACCCAAACCCTCAGTCATTACCGTGTCCACATCTTCTGCAGTTAAAGTATCATTTTCAATTAAATGCCAAACTTCATTTAGTATGGCATATTGTATGCGATTGGTGGCAAAACCTAAGACTTCGCGTGTTAGAGTAACAGGTTTTTGTTTAATTTTCAACATTAAATTTTTCGTAAATTCTACTGCTGTTTTAGAAGTCCAGGGAGCGGGTACAATTTCCACTAAAGGTATATAGTAAGGAGGATTTAAGGGATGTGATACTAGAATCTACTAGCCAAAGGAGAAGAAGAAAAAAGTAGAGAAAAAATATGGTAAAAGGAAAACATATTGAATTTCGAATATTGAACTAAATGCAAGAATGCACTGACAGGCAGGTTGTATAGCGAAACCCTGTAGTTCTACTGGAATTAAGGTAAACTTTTCTACTTGTAATTTTTTAATAAAAACAAAATCAAGTTGCAGCTGCCTTAAAGTTACATTTATGCCTATTTTTAATACCAAAAAAGTTAATTAGCTACTTCATTGCTCCTATGTAATCTAGAGTGTAGTTAGTACAAAATTAAAAAAGTTACAATTTCCGTCTGTTTGGTATGTCTGCTTTTAGGTAGCACACTTCACTATATAATGAATAATCAGTTGGCTGAATATTATATATTTATAGGTTATCTTTTGTTTTCACTGCCCTTAAATAATCTAGGGGGTAATCACTTCAAACTCAATTTAAATTTAAAATTGTATATATACATTCATGGTTTTAAATTTGAACTCTTCACTTTCCAATTGAAGAGTCAATATTATAATTTTTAGGAAATTTGTTATTTATACGTGTTTTGCCTTATAATTAAAAACATTTTAATTGTCTACAAGTAATCTAGAGAATAGTCAGTTTAAATTTATGTTTACCACTACTAGACTAGTTTTCTAATATACTAAGAATTATTTAGTCACATAACTAATAATTAATTGTCTTTTGTAATTTGAGGGAAAAATCAATTAGCTATTTTACTGTCCCTAAGTAATCTAAAAGCAGGAGATAGTTTAAAATTTAAAACCTAATACTCTTGTATAACTATGTACCCACTTATCAACCGATAAACAGCTCATAAACCAAAAATATTTTTTACAATCACAACTTCTTTTTCTACCCTTTCAATACTACAGGGTATTTGCATTATGCCTGCATGTGTATGCATGTGTATGCATGTATGTGTTTGTCCTTACATTTTCTTTGTGCTTTAAATCTTTACTAAACAACGATGGCACAAAAGTACTCGTCGAACTGGAAATAATTGTTTTTGCTTCAACTATATCATCCAATTGTTGGTACAATGACTTCTTCCATTCAATACGTTCGGGTATACACTCCTGTATGAATACGGCATCTTTAACCAACTCTTTAATATTGTTGGTAGTTTGTATGCACTTAAATTGTTCTTTAGAATTTAAAACGCCTCTTAATAAATTTTGTTCTTCCAAACGTTTCAATTCCTGTTCAATATATTCCAAAGCGGATGTTAATTGTTCGGGTAAGATATCATATAACATGACTTGATAGCCCTGAGAGACAAATAGCATAGACCAGGCACGTCCTATAAGACCGCTAGAAGGTTAAAAGTTTAATATTTTTTAAATTGTTCAAATAAATTTTTTAAATTTTTTCTTACCTACCCACTATGCCAATTTTTTCCAATTTCATTTTATACTTTTGTTAAACTTTTCTTAGTGACTGCCTGTTTACAAATGATGTTTTAAAATAAATTTGATATTTAAAGAATTTCTAATCATACTATTTCAGTCAACTGCAAAATTATCTTACATTTTTTAAAACTTATTAATGAATTTGTTCTTATATTTTAATTTCTTTCTTATCTTTTAGAAATTCTTTTTTTGCTTTTTTTTATTTTCTTATGCAGCGAGTAGTTTTTAGTAAATTAATTTATATACTTATTTATTAATAAATATTTATTATTTTATTATGTTTGTGTGTGTTTCAGCATTATTATCACTCCCCAAGGAGTTCAATTTATGGGGTCAGTAGCGTTAAACACAAAATATTATAAAACAACTAGTAATAAAATATGTTTTATTATATTTTTATTTACATAAGAACCCATAAAAATTAATAATAATTGTCTTGTTATTTTATTTTATTTTATTTTATTTTAACATTTGTTAATAATTTCAGTAAATTTATAAAAATAAAGCTAAGGCAGAAATTAGAAAACTTATTAATTAGATAAAAATTTATGAAAATATGTGCGCACGAAAAAAATAGTGCATTTATTTATATATTTATTAAAGACTGTTATATCAAAGTTTTAAATTTAAAATAATAATTTATATTTCATAGATTTTTAATAAAATATTTAATATTTTCTGGAATACCTTTTACATAGGGTTACCAGATATAGATTTACAAAAAGCTGGACATTCGGTATAAAAAAGGCTGGAGTTTTTATACCCCACACCACCATAGGTGATTGGGGTATTATGCGTTTGTGCTGATGTTTGTAACGCACAGAAAAACTCATCCAACACACACCTTAAAGTATACTAATTGATTCAGAATCACTTTCTGAGTCGATCTAACGATGTCCGTCCGTCCATCCATCTGTCTGGCTGAATGGCTGGCTGGCTATCCATGTAAACCTTACGCACAAACTACAGGCGAAATTTTCTAGATAATTCTATGAAATTTATCACGTAGGACTTTCGTGACACATGGACGAAGCCTATTGAAATTGGTTATGATCAGTCCATTATTTCACCTAGCCCGTATACAAAATTTCCTCCCGGAATAGGGGTTTAACGATCATAAATGCCTTAAATATAGCAATATTTCGATGAGATTAGGTATAAGGAAGTTTCGTATAGGTGTCAATCTTTGTGCCAAATTTCATGAAGATCGGTCCATAATTGACAATAGCTCCCATATAAAAACCTCTTCCGAAAATCACTTTAACGTGCATAAATCACATACACATGTTAGTATCAAGTTTATATTCGACACAAATAAGTTTTGTATAAGTAGAAATCACAGTAAAAAATTTTATGAGGATCTTTCCATAATTTACCATAGCTCCCATATAAGCCCACTTTCGGGAATCACCCTAAAGTGAATAAATTCATATAAATGTTAGTATTAACGTAATATTCTGTATTCGTATATTTTATTTAACACTTGGTAAAAGTATTGGTTCACAATTGTCCACATGTCCAATATAAGACCCCTCCACGAATTTTGATGGACACACACAATGGTGTGGGGTATTATATGGTCGGGCTTGATCGACTATATCTTTCTTACTTGTTTTTTATTAAAGAAATACTTTTGCACTTGGTAGGAATATGATATTTTAAAATACTATATATCTTCGGTGAGCCGACGAAAAGTCCTTTGTGTAATTTTCCGAAAATTTTTATCCATTTTTAATTTCATTTTTTCTTTTTTTAAAAATAGTTGTAATGTATAATTTTGTATGACTTTCATGCAAAATATGTATATATGTATATATGTATATATATATATATATATATATATATATATATATATATATATTTCTCTTGGAAAATTGCTCAAACTTAAATTTTGTCTTTGAAATTATAGAGATTTAATTATATTTTTAAATTCCGAACTTTTGGAAGTTAGTGAGCAATTTTACGTTACGTTTGGCTAAAAGGAAGTTCAATTTCAAAACTTGATCACGAGAATACTTATTTGACACAATTTTCAATCTATCGTGGGATTTTGTTGTTTTTCGTATCCACTTTGCATATTATTGTTTTTACAGTTTCTTTATTAATTTTGTTTTGTTTTTCAAAAATTAATATATTTAGCTGGACATATTTTATGTTAGCTGGACACTATACAATCATCAAAAAAGCTGGAATCCTACTCATCTGGCAACCTTGCTTCTATAAGCTTCACTTTTTTGTTAGAATTTGTCTCCTTTATTGTATACTCTATATCAGGGTTGTCAGATTTTTTTGAGCCTCTGTCGCCAAATTGTTAATCAGAAATCGACAAAAATCGCCAAATTAAAATACTAAAAAATTAACTAAAGTGTTGTGTTGTAAAATTTTTAGTGCTTAAATTTTCGTATAATTTATAAATGTAAGTTCAGCTTTAACAAAACCAATTATAAATTGCAATAGCTAATAATAACAATGTGTTAGTGGCAAATTTTAACAAACTGGGTACCCCACTGGTAAAGCTAATTCGAGTACGCTGAATTCAATGGTGACAGCCGTTTTTCGAAGTTAGCGCTCGTATTCGCGATATTTAGACTTGATTATGAAAGTAGCGAATTAATTGAAAATTAGAAATAAAAGGAACTTTATTTATGTATATTAAACATTTATATTTTTGTTTGAAAAGTTGCTCATTGGTAACACTAGTCAGTTTGCTTACAGAATTATAGAAATATTTTTTGCAAATTTGAAGTTTTGATAATAAAAATTCATTATTATACACTTTAATGGAATCTTAATTGTTTATATTGTTTAATTTAAAAAATTAACCCCACATTTAAATTTAAAATACATTTTAGAGAAAAAATTTGTACGAAAAATTTGATTTAAAGTGCATTTTAAAATTAAAAGTTGTTTGTGAATACGGGGTAAATTATTAAATTTAAGCTAAAAAACTTAAATTTCCTAAAATCGTTTTTAGCCTTTCAAAATAAAATATCTCAAATACGAGCGCTTTTAAAAATGGTTAGCACCACTAAATTCAGCGTCCTCGTCGATTTAGTTTAACCCAACATCGCACAGTGGGGCAGAATCGAAATTTTTTGGAAATAAATCGGTTGAATTTTCGTGAAATTTGGTATATGCGTAGCAGAGGATTGTAAAATGTTAAGTTTGGAAGGGGGCACAACAAACCCTTGGTCCAGTTTTTTTCATATATATCCTAGTATTTCCGACCGATTTTATTAGTTTTTTTCTCAACTAGTTAAACAACAAAATTATGTATTGAATAAAAAAAAATTTGAAGTCGACGTCTTTACCGAGTCCAAAAATAAACGATTTTGAATTTGAAAATTGCAAAAAAGACGACTTTTTGTGTTTTTTAGTCGAAAAAGTATCTACACTCTTTTTTATCTAAAATGAAATATTCTTTAGCAATATATAATAATTTTGCACTTTTCTCAAAGGTAACTTCACAGAGATGACTTGAACATAAAAAACAAGCCCAATAACTCAATTGGTCATGGTACACACCCTGCCGAATTCGACCCATTTTATATGAAAGTTTTATTTTAGACCATATTATCTCAAATTTCAAAGCACGAATCGACAAGCAGAATATATTTTAAGAATCTTAAATATGTTGTTAAAAGTTTTAAATCAAAAACTACGGGACTTCGGAAAAATGTGGTTTCTATAGCCAAAAATGTAAAAAGTCCCATTTTAGGGAATTTCCATTAGTTTTTTTGGGAATTCAGGAAAACCCTACCCTTAATTGTAATTTGATTAACGCGTTTTTATTTATACTAATAAGATTCATATTTCCTGCAAATTTCATTAAGATATCTTTAATAACAAATATGTTATTACAATTAAAAAATTTGTATTTTCTCCAAAAACCCCAAATTGGGCCTTTTGTTTGGTTTATTTCTAAATAGCGAAAGCCCCCCTTCCAAACTTAACATTGTACACTCCTCTGCTACGCCTATACCAAATTTCATGAAAATCAAACCAGCCGATCAGAAGTTACAGATTTATTTCCAAAAAATTTCGATTCTGCCCTATTGTGCATCGTTAAGAAAATTAGTCTCATTTTCGAGCATAGTGTAATTGAATAAAAAAAATATACAACTTGAAATACACTTTTCTGATATATAGTTCTTTTTAGGTCATCAACTTTTAAAATTTATTAGACTTTATTATATTTTTTAAAAGAATAATTCTAACATTATATAATAATATATAATTATTGTAAAATATATTTTTTGGTGATAAAATTTCGTAAACTAAGTTAAAGCTATTTACAAATTAAGGCTCTTCATTTTGCTAGATAGAAAGGTTTTTTAGTTCCTTTAGTCTATTTCTAGTAAGAAAATTTAATACTTTTTCTCCACAATTGTCTATTTAATAATATTTTAAAAATTAGCCAAACAAATCACCACCATGTTATATATCGCCAAAAAAAAATCGCAATGTCGCCAAACGGAAAATTCAGTCGCCAAAAACAATTAAAAATCGGCACGTTTGGCGAAAAATCGCCACATCTGACAGCCCCTATATTAGTCTTAATAAGCTTCCCAGCAAAAAAGAGCTAAAAAAAAAAGTAATGATCAGGGCAACGAAAAATATTCTCGAAAAAGTTTATTTTATGCGCATAAAAATTGCACCTAAAATCAGACAATATGCCCTTAAAAAAATATGCTCTTAAAATATTATTTTATTTGGCTAAATTTTAAGTTATCTTCTATTCATGCTAAAAAAAAATTTGATCATATTTTCTTTTTGCACATAAAACTAAAAGATTTCTATCAATTTATAAGATACAAATTATTAAGGAATCGAATTTGAAAAACGTTTGTTACAATAAAAAGAAAATTTCACTTATGGCAAATTATATAAAAAATTATATAAGTTGCAAATTTATGCTATTTGGTGTGAAATATGCAAAATTATACTCTTAAGTATAACATATTAAAAATATACCATTTAAATTCTTAAAATATGCTGCAGAATAAGAATTTTCTATGAAAATATAGAAAAATATGTTGTTAAGTCCAAAATATGCAAAGGTATATTCTTGGGACTTAATATTATCTGAAATAGATAAATAGCTAACAGTTTGGTTCATTTGTAGTTGCCCTGGTAATGATTTTAACATTGTGTTGTCATTGGCAGGAAGTACTTAGTGCTGAAAAAGAGCTGCAGAAGTTATATTTGTTTTAATCCATGCTTGTCATTGGTAAGATGTGCTTTGTTTTTGCTTCTTGTTCATTGCTTTTGAAGTACTTCCCTTAAAACTATGTTCATAAAATATTTTAATAAATAAATTCTGTTTCAGCCTTAAAAAAAAAGATAATAAAAATACTTTTAAATTTGTCGAATTTAAATTTACAATTATTAATCTTTTTTCGGCTAAAAATACATTTTTTTGCACTTTTTTTAAAGCATTTATTAATAACTTCTTAGAAAAGACAAAATATGGACTTATTTCTACTTTTGAAGTACTGAACATATAATTTTTTGGAAGCACCTGCTGATTTTTTGCTGGGTTTTTGTATTCTTTAAATATTTTTTTTTTTACTAGTGCCTAATAACTTTCAAGTGAACAGTTTAGTGAATTAGCCTCCTTTTAATTTGATGAAAATATTAATTTAAATACATTTTACGAGAACTTCAAATTACTTAGGAATCCATATTTTACACAGTTACGTTGGCAATGAAAATCAGAATAATCGATCTATAATTACCAACACCTACATACATATTTGTGACTTAAAATTCCTTTTATATTTAAAAGTTTACAGCAAAAAAAAAATTGTTTGAGAAATTGCCGCAATATAAGCGACTTTAATAAAATTTGAAAAAAAAAATTAAGCTTTGTTAGTTTAAAGGAAACTCTTATTTTATAAAGAAATCTCTAGTTGTGCCCTACATTATTTTTCTATGCAAGTGTAAACGTTACATTTCAAGAACAATGTCTTTAAGAAATATTTTTTCTTCTTTTTGCAGAATAAAATATTAAAATTAGAATTGAATATTCATGAAATGTTGTCATATTACCCAACACATTCCCTTAAGCTCTATATTTCAGCCAAATTTATTTTACTCTTTCATTTCTCATTCCCATTAGTTTAATTTTATAATAAAGTATGTTGTCACATTATGAAGTTTTGGAATTTTATTTTTTAATATGCATAATAGAAAATAACAACTTAAGGACATTAAAAAAAGAAAGAATCAAAATATAATTTATAAGAAACTTCACTATAAAGTAAGCAGCTAAAAAGTATAATACAAAGTTGGTGTTAGACCCAAACTTTTCTACAAATTTAAATTTAAACGAAACTTTTCTTTGGGAAATAAAATAAAATAAAATAAAATAAAATAAATAAAAATTAACATGACATTTTAGTCGATAGTTTTTTAATAAACGTAAAATAAAAATTCACCCACATAAAAACTCTTTACAGACACATTTTTCAATCTTTCAAGATGAATTTTTTTTCTTTTATTTTCCTCCTATTTTTGGCCCATTGCCCATCATCATCATCATCTTAAATGCATTTTTTGGATAGCTAGTAAAATAGATGATAACTCATTGCATTATTTTAGCCTTTCTTTTCTTCCCATTCGCCTACCTCAAAAAAGGAGACATTGATTGTAAATTGCAATTTAGATAAAAGATTTTTGTGAATCTATCCAGGAGTTTTTGGAAGCCAATGAGTGACATGAACAAATGTTGTAACAACCTCTAACGAAAAACTTATCACATAAACTTTAGAATTTTCTTTTTGGTTTTAACATTTTTATTTTATTTTTTATTTTTTTATTTTTTTCTAAAAAAGTTTTGCACAGGCCTTAACAATCTTTATTATCTTTTACCTCTTGTACTCAAAAAGCCACAAGAAAAGTTCAACGGTTTTGTAATGGTCAGAATAGCAGCGTTATAAACCAAATAAATGGTAATAATATAGTTTGGTTACAGAAGATGCAGTGTAGAGAAAGATACATATATTGAAAAATGTTCATTTTTTGGTCAAGCAAATATTGGTGAAAGGTAAAGTAAATGTTAAAAGAAAGAAGACGAACAGCAACTAATAATTTTATGTAAAAATCAAATGAATTCAATTGAAAAAGTTTTTCATTTCCAATGTCAAAATGTCGCAAAAAGGCTAAAATTGTGGGAAGGTGGAAAAGAAGAAATAAAGTTAAAGTAAGCAGAAGATTTAAATCGTTTTTTAAAGATTAAAATAATAATGTACTTATGAACAGAGTTGCTAGTTTAGTCTTTAAACGCCACACCACAGGTTGGGGTATTATGCGTTTGTACTAATGTTTGTAACGCACGGAAAAAAAATCATCGAACGCCCGCCTTAAAGTATACCAATCGATTCTGTATCACTTTTTGAGTAGATCTAATGATGTCCGTCCGTCCGTCTGGCTGACTGAACTGCTTGCTGACTATCCATGAAACCTTGTGCACAAAGTACTGGTCACACTTTTGAAAATAAGTCAATGAAATTTGGCAGGTAGGATTTTCATGACGCAAGGAAGAAGCCTATAGAAATTGGTTATGATCGGTCCTTTATTTCACCTAGTCCCCATAAAAATGTCATTCCCGGAATAGGGGTTTAACGATAATAAATGCCTTAAATATAGCAATATTTTAATGAAAGTCGGTGTAAGGAAGTTTTGTATATATGTCAACTTTTGTGCCAAATTTCATGAAGATCAGGCCATAATTGACCATAGCGCCCATATAAAACCCTCTTCAGAAAATAACTAAATCACCATACACATGTTAGTATCAACCCAGCAAAAACTTTGCTTTCCTGGTAAGCTAGCAGATATAATTGGAAACAAAAATAAACTACTTATTTTTGGCCTGAATAATTAATTATTTTTGTTCGACTTGTCCACAAATTTTTTGACTCTAGGGGTACTCAAAAATATGTACCTAAACAAAAACAAAAATAAAAAAAAAACCAAAAAAATTTTGCCGTCAGTGAGACTCGAACTTGGACACACACTAACCATTCGTTTTTACTGACTAACGTCTTACTCAGTACACCATCTCGCACATAACATCCTAAGCGACAAATACTCTATTTAGTTTAAAATATCTTATTAGACATTTTGTTCTAAAAAATTAACAGCTTCAGAATGGGGTTGAACCAACAACCTTCTGTTTGTTAATCCGGCGCTCTAGCCAACTCATCCAAGTGATTGAAGTATTACTGCGCTATTATACTATTGAGTACTTATTAATGTAATACAGAGTAGGCAAATAATAATGACGCCTCATTACCAAGAAACTACTTTAATAAGTAGTTGCCATTACCTAAAACCAAAAAGTTTTTGCTGGGAAGTTTATATTCGACACAAATAAGTTTTATATAAGTAGAAATCATTATCATTATAGAAATCATTGATAAATTTTATGAGGATCGCTCCATAATTTACCATAGCTCCTATATAAGCCCACTTTCGAAAGTCACCCTAAAGTGCATAAATTCATATAAATGTTACTATTAGCGTAATATTCAATATTTATATCTTTTATTTTACACTTAGTAAATGTATCGCTCCATAATTTTCCACATGTTTAATATAAGACCTCTCCACGAATTTTGATGGACACACACAATGGTGTGGGGTATCATATGGTCGGGCTTGACCGACTATATCTTTCTTACTTGTTTTATTTTGCTTTTGTCCTCAAAATTTTCGTTTTAGCTTCTGGCTTTATTTCTAGCCTTTTTAATTTCTGAAAAGGCTAAAATTTTAAAATTTCATCAAAGAAGAAAATAATTTATTATTTGCTAGTACTAATTTAATTTTTACAAAATCATCCATTTAAGCATTTTGGTATATTTATTCGCATAAAAAATCGAGATTATTTATATTTAATAAAAAATTTCGCCCGCGGCGATTCATTTTTTAAATTAAAAATGCCCTAACTCATTACTTTTCAATATACTTCATCAACCATAGAAACTATTTATGAAAATAATGTAAAAACCCAGCAAAAACTTTGCTTTCCTGGTAAGCTAGCAGGTATAATTAGAAACAAAAATAAACTACTTATTTTTTGCCTGAATAACTAGTTATTTTTGTTCGACTTGTCCACAAATTCATATAGTTATTTTTTCACTCTAGGGGTACTCAAAAATATGTGCCTAAACGAAAACAAAAATAAAAAAAAAACAAAAAGATTTTGCCGTCAGTGAGACTCGAACTTGGACACACACTAACCATTCGTTTTTACTGATTAACGTCTTACTCAGTACACCATCTCGCACATAGCATCCTAAGTGACAAAAACTCTATTTAGTTTAAAATATCTTTTTAGACATTTTGTTATAAAAAACTAACAGCTTCAGAATGGGGTTGAACCAACAACCTCCTGGTTGTTAATCCGGCGCACTAACCAACTCATCCAAGTGATTGCAGTATTACTGTGCTATTATACTATTGAGTACTTATTAATGTAATACAGAGTAGGCAAATAATAATGACGCCTCATTACCAAGAAACTACTTTAATAAGTAGTTGCCATTACCGATAACCAAAAAGTTTTTGCTGGGAAGTTTCATTATGGTCCATCTATTCAGAGAATTGCCGCCAAACGTGCGCCTATACTTTCTTTCAACCAAAAATACGGTCTCCAGTGCGTGATAGCGGCGGACAATCCAAATTCTTGTTACAGTGTCCCAGTTATCCATTTTTGTTAAATATAAAAATCAATCTGCAAAATAAAATAATGACCCAGATTCATTAAATAGAAAAAGAGTTATTATTGTTTTTTTTTTCTTTTTTGTAGCGGCTTTCATCGCTAACATTATAAATTAATTAATTTATAATTTTAATTTATTGTAGTTTTCTTTGGTTTTAGAAATTATTATAGATATTTCTTATACATTTCTTTTTAAAAATAAAACCATAATGTGCTTTTAGTAAATAAAAATATGCAAGAAGAAGATTGGAGTGATTTAATAAAACCAAAATATAATGTAAATGACGTGTTTAATAAAATATATGAAAAGTTTAGTAAAATTTATAATAATTCATATTAAAAACAAAATGCGTGTAAAAAGGATCTTCAAATCCTTGGATCAATGAGGAACTAATAAGGTATTGTGACACGCGAGATAAACTTTATAAAAAATGGCAAAATAACAAAAATATTGAAAAAGAATATAAAATGTTTAGAAATCAAGTGAATAAGAAAATCATTCAAGCTAAAAACAATTATTAACGTCAAAAGTTTATTAAAAATAGAAGTGATATGCGCGCCACTTGGCAATTAATCAAAGAAATCATTGGAAAAAAGATTGAATAATATTGATGAAATAATAATAAACAATTTTAAAAATTAAAATATTGGGAACATTGTAAATTGTTTTGCCAAAAATTTTAGTGAAAATGTAAATAAAATAGTATATAATTGTGATATACAAACACTACAAACTGTACAAACAACTCAACAAAACTCAATTTTTCTAAAGCCTTGTTCAGACCGGTGCGAATTTACGAAATTTCATGCCGAAATTACGAATGAAATCTAGAGTGTTCATACTGGCTAGATGACATTTGATGTAATTTCGTGAACAGCTGATACTTATTGTTTACATTTTAAATTGTTAAATATAGTATTTTGAAATGGAAACAAATAAGAAACAATTACTTACTAAATTGGAAATTATTAATTTGCAACAAATAAAAATGTAAAGGAAAAAAGGATAGGTTTCATTTTGCAAAATCTCTTTAATAATTAATTTTAAGATTTGTGTTTAAATTTAAGATCAGCTGTCAATTGTTTTTTTTTTTCTTCTCACGGTTGAAACATGCAGTACATAGTTGAAAAAAAGTATTTTTCCAACCATGTATAGAGTTGCACGGAAATGGACATCGTAATTTCAATGTAATTTCGCCGAAATTATACAAATTTATGTAATTTCGCAAGTGTCAAAATGTATGGGAAATTACTTCATTTCAACTTGATTTCGGCCGAAATCACGAAAGTACGTAATTTCACGTCGGTCTGAATGCCCTATAACACAAATCTATGAAATTGAAATATTTAACATTCTAAAGACATTAAATACTAAAAAAGGTGCTGGAGTAGACCACATAAGACCAAAAGATTTAAAAACAAATGCCAATATCTTCACACCAATAAAAACTACATTAATAAACAAAAATTTGCAACCGTTCCCAATCTTTTGAAAACTTCATTCATAAGGCCTATTTATAAAAGCAGTCCAACGATTAATTATAACAATTATAGGCCTATTGTTATACTACCAACAATCGACAAAATATTGGAAGAACTTATAGTCAAAAAATTAACAGAATTCTTACGTAAATATGAAATCATAAATAAGAACCAATTTGGGTTTCAAAAAGGTAAGAGTATCAATAAATTATTCGGAGTTTTATTACAGAAAAGAAAATTAATTTTTGTATAAGTTTTAGTTTATAGTTAGTTTTAGTATATAAAAATATAATTACTAATTTTCGGAAAAACAAAATTTTATTTTAAAACACGTGACATTTTGGTCAAAAAATTGACTTTTTATTTATTTTTTTTTTTTCTAAATTTAATTAGTTTTGTAATAATGTAAAGATTACATGTTGATTTTTAACATAGTTCAAAACACAAAAAAGGAAAAATTTTAAAAATTGCCCATTTATAAATATCAATAATTGTAAAAAATACTAATTCAATATATAAATAAATGTTATTTTAGAAAAAAGTTAACATCGCTTATTTATATTTGAAAATTTTCTCGGTACGAATTAACTTTATAATAATATAAGATTTAATTTAAAGTCGCTAGTGTTGCAAAAAAGTCTAAAATTTCAGATTTTACAAAAGAGAGAAACAAATGAAATTAACACAAAAAAAGAAATATCTAAATAAATAAAATAAAATAACAGTTTGACAAAAGATTGGGTATTATGCGTTTCTGCTGATGTTTTTACCGCATAGAAAAAATAATCGGACCATCACCTTAAAATATACCGTTCGACCCAGAATCATAAAGTGACTCTGGAACGGTATACCAATTAAATATGTCCGGTATGCCAATTTATCGATATCCGCCCGTCAGTCTGTCTATGTATACCTCGTAATCAAACTACAGTTCGCAATTTTAAAGATAAATCGATGAAATCGTTCCATTATTTCACTTTGTCCCCATACAAATTTCATAAAGATCCCCTCTTCCAGAAATCACTTTAATGCGCATTAATCCCATATAAATGGTAGTATTGAGGTTATATTTGACATAAACAAAGTTTAATATAAATAGGAGGTAAAGTGCCATATTTTATCAGGATCAGACTATAATTGGCCATAGCTCCAATTACCTTAAAGTGAATTAATCTGATATAAATGTTAGTATCAACATTAGACTGCACGAAAATATAGCGACTTTTGAATTTTTAACGTAACTCCCCTAGAACCCACTGTGTTGTACGATCGAATTTTTTGGAAATAAATCTGTAACTTCTAATCGGCTGGTTTACAATTTTAAGTTTGGAGAGTTTCCCCAAAAATTATGAGCGTGCTCAAAATAGGGTATCTCTGACATAGACAATTTTAAAGCGTTTGCCAAATTTTTTTCTTAACCAATTTCAAAAATGTTTACATCTTTTTAAAACCCTCGACAAGACTTACGAAAAACATGCTTGCATGTACTGTTTACCTCTTATAGTTTTCAAGTTATTTATATTTGAAATTTAAGCTATCTCAATTTTGCAAAAATTTGGTCCAATTTTTTCAATATATAGCCCAATATTTTTATCCAATTTTATAAAATTTTTACCCAATTAGTTAGTTAGTTAGAACAAAATTATCTATGTAATAAAAAAAAACTTGAAGTCGATATCTCTTCCGATTCCAACAATAAAAGATTTTGAAATTGAAAATTACAAAAATTCTTCGTTTTTAGCGAATATTCACTAATATCGAATCTCAGGGATGTCACGAAAAATTGAACTCTGCGTATTTTAAAATAAAAACACTTTCGAACATTGACTATGAGAATAAATTATTTATTTAGTTATGACTTTTTAATATTCACAATAGTGAAATATTTTTGGAATTTTTCGTGACATATTAAACTTTTAAGTAACGTAATTTTGGTCCTATATAAGCACACCCTTCAAACTTCAGGTCCGATGTGGCACGGGTTAACGATATCTGAAATCACTAATATATATCACAGAATACCTTTTTACAACCCAATGAAAGTCGGTAAATTTTGGCGCAGTCTAATGAACTTAGTATTATGCATACGTATGTTTTGTAGAAATATAAATTGCAATCATTAATTGGTCACAGGTCTCATATTAGAGCCATCTCGGAAATAATCATATGGTTAGTATTGACCGACTATTACTTTCTTACTTGTTTATTTTGAGTTTTGGCTAACTTTTTTCCCTTTTTTACGCTTTGGTATTTTTTTCTATTTTAACGATTTTTTTTTTTTGTCAATTTGCATCACTTTTTCAAAATTGACATAAGACCCAGACAATAGAAATAACATAGTTATAAATTATGACAACAATTCTAAGTACAACAAAACAAAAACTAAACAAGCGAGAATGATATATTCGGCTATGCCGAATCTTATATACCCTCCAACACTGACACAGCATTTTCAACATTTTTTATTTAAAAATATATAATTCTTCTTTATTAACTAACTTATTATTTTTAATTTCCACAAAATTCTGTGATCACTTATAAGCAAAAAACTATTTTTTTATTGAAAATTAAAATTTTATTTTATAAGGAATCTTTTTAGCGCTTTGCATAGGAAGCATTTTACCAAAAAAGTATTTTGCAAGAACTAGTTTTGCTAACTGAAACTCAATTTTTTTATTGAATTTTTATAACCAGGCTAACTGATTTGTATAAAATATTTTATAGTTTTTCTATGCGCTTACTTTCACTTTTTTTTCGTACATATTTAAACTTGCTCCTGGTAATCACTTATATTTTTCAAGAAAAATCTATTAGGAATAGAACAAACATTTATACACAATTATATTCTTTTTACCAAAAATTGAGTTTAAGGTTAAAAACGTTGAAATCATATCGAAACTCGATTGGACAAGCTGATTTTTTTATATTTATACCCAAAATAGGCTGATTTGGTTTCACTGTGTAACATTATTAATAGAGCATTTCAATGTTACCGAATTGGTGACTTTGAATATAGGTTATGAATTGATCAATTATTCCCATAAATCTTCGATTACCTAAAATTTATATTAAACTGACGATTTAACGAAGCGAATAGGGGAACAATTTGATAATAAAAAAAAATTATGTACAAATTATAATCTTCTAACTATATTTACTTTTATATAATTCGGTCTAATCGATTGTAAATTAAACATTTACTTTCAAAATATATTATGTCCAACGGTAATATTCAAAAATGTTGTAAAATTATATTTAAAGACTTTTCTTAAGATTTATATTTAAGAAAATGTTAAAAATTAAATATGCTATTTAATGATATTAATTTAATTTAATTTAATTTAATTTAATTAAAAAGTTGAAAAAAATTGTTCTTACATAACTTTTTTTATTTAAATAAATAATAATTAATAATAATTTAAATTTTAACAATATTTAAAATTTTCACAATAATATTTGCATTTTTTTAACAATAATATTTAAATCAATAATATTTAAATTCAATGCTATTTAAGTTCTAAATTCAACACCCGCTAAGCCTTTGGCTTTACATCAGGATAATAAATCTATATGATATAGAAATAAAATATTGTTACGAAATTGTACTTAAATTCTAATATAATGGTCTTAACGTCTGGTTTCAAATTAAATAATGCTTCTCAACCGTTCTCAAAGCTTCTAGACCTTTCTGTTTATGTTAACAGCAGTAAACATATCTGTAGAAATTATTAACATAGTTGTAAACATACAACATTGAATAAAAAGCTTTCGCCATTGTTTGTAAGTATGGTAACACTAAATTTTGAAACTGCTAACATTTACATCGAAAGCTCTAAAATTCGAATATACTAGTTTGTCCGTTAAGAATATTGTAGAAAGTGATAGAGCTTTCGAGATGGCAGTGCAGTGTATATAAATTGGCCGTGAAAACACCATTGAGGCAGTCTAATTGGAAGCATCGTTAACCTAGTGTCTACATTAGGCAAATTTTTATCAAAACAAACGTCAAAATCAGTGCGAATATATACAAGGTAACGTTAGTTAAACAGCTGATTATTATTTTGGTTGTTACAGTTGCCAAACTGCATATATAAAAAACAATAATGAATACGCCATATTGTTGTTTTTGTGCAACTGTTGCCACCTTCCATAAATTCGCGTTAAGTTTGACGTATGTCTTGATAAAAAATTGTGTAATGTAGCACTATGTAAGTAAAGACAAATTAACTGCCTTGGCTGTATATTCTTGTACATTATTAAAGTGTGCTGTATAAAGTGTATAATTTAAGTGCGTGTGTATTAGAACACATAGTAACTATTTAAACTGTTATTGTTGTACATTTTTAAATAAAATAAAGAGTCGTTACAACTTTTAAACTACTTAACTGCTTTTATTTGCAATAAAAATATACGGGTTATTTAAAGAAAATAAACCATCTTTATACTCATTTTTTGTGTTAATAATGTTTATAGGTATCTTGTTTAGCATTGTTGATGGAGTGACGGTCAGCGTATTTCTTCCATATTCATTGCAGAAACGTTCTTCTTTGCCCCGGCGTCGCGTGTTGTTATTGAAGAAGTCGATTGCCAGTTTAGTGAAGAAGTTGCTTTTTATGTTTAATATTTTTAACTCCTTTGCGATGTTATTTGAGTTAATAGTGTTTAGATATTTTCCTCTGTTGTTTGTGTGTATGTTGTTTAGAGTATTTTCTGATGTTGTGTTGACGGAGATGTGTGTACTGTAGATCCTATTGTTGGAGTTGTTGACAGCAGAAATGTTTGTTGGGTTGGACGTTACATTACTTTGTTGTGAATTGCTGAGAGGTGTATTATTGACGTTTGTACCAAAGTTTGTGAGTGAATTAGACATGATAACATTTGTTGTGCACAGTGATTCTTCCAAAGCAATTTTAAAATTTGGTTTTGTGACTTTTGGAGGGTTTTGCAATATGTGGCACTTTCCCATGCCTTTTATATGATTCCGCTAGAGAGTAAAAAGCTTGCCTAAGTACACTATACGGTGTGCAGTTGCTTAAGTGATACAATATGAAAGCTGATTTTGAAGTTACTGTCGACGTTTACATCTAGGTATTTATACGATTGGACAAGTTCTACTTTTGTGGTACAAGTTTCATTATGGTTATTGGGATTTAAAATTTTTTGATGCAGGCATTCGGTGCTGTGGAATAATAACTCAATTGGAGAACCAGTCAGGTGTCGCGCCTTGATATGCATTAGCTTTGTCTTAAAAGCATTAATGATCAAATCATTATCATGACACCATTTAGTTACGATATTGAATTGTTGTCTGCATTGTTTGTGTGGCAGTGTTGACGTTTTTGTTGGTGACAATAATTGCTGTATCGTCCGCATATGTGAAAGTTGTACTTTCTCTTAAATTACTGATTATTTCATTGGCATACATAATGTATAGAATTGGGCCTAACTCAAAAGTAGCTCAAAGTATTATTAATTTTTACTTGATATGATCTTAGTTCGAGATAACTTTTGATCCAGTTCAATGTTTGGCCTCTAATGCCGGTTCTAAATAGAATTTGTATTAATTTTGTATGTGACAGCGTGTCGAACTCTTTGCTAAAGTCAATGTATAAAACTAGACAATGGTGGTTTTTGCTTAGATTCTCATTAACATAATGTACAAATTATATAATCTTTACATTAATAATAAAACTCATCATCTGGCAGCACCTTAACTATAAGACAACAACTACCGAGTACTCACTACAAACACAAACAAACACTTATACAAAACAGCTGAGCAAAGTAAAGGAAAAAATCGGAAACTTGTTTGAGGAAAATCGAAATATAATTATGAAAATTTATATTTTAACATTATTTATAATAATTAGTGAGTTTAATACTAAATCTATATATTAACAATATGAAATAACCTAAATATTAAACACTTCAATAGCATTTTGTACTACAGCAACTTATGCGGCCACTAAAAGTTCATTGTTTCTTAGTGTCTACAAACTATTTGATTTCTTACAAAAGGATAATCCCAATAATACCAGTAATAGCACCAAAACCGTTGAGGAAATGACAGTAGATGAATTGGGTGTCTCTAGAGGACAATGTTTATATGATTTCCAATATTATATCGGCTATAAAGATTCCCAACAATGCCATATGGATGATGAGTATATTTTACACTTGCTGCCCTCTACTACAGCTTCAGACAGTCCCCGGAAGCCACCCATAATGGTTAAATGCCTGCCGGATCACCCTTCAATTGTTAATGGTACCAATAAGTTTCGTGTTATGGAAAGTGTTCAAGAAATAGTAGATCTGCTTAAACCTATAGGCAATAATACCAAACGTTACCAACCGGGCAGCTGTGTTTTGGTATTTTTCTATACTCCCAGTTGTTTTACTTGTTCCTTGGTGGCCATACCTATTAATGATTTACCATATGCTTTCAAAACCATACCGGTGGCGGCCATAGATGCCTATAAGTTTCCCAGCTTCAATACAGAGTTTGGTATTGTAGCCTTGCCCACTCTAATGCTGTTTCATCAGGGTAGACCTGTGGTTAAGTATCGTGCACAGGGTAATCTTAATACATTTGTGACACGCCACACGGGTCTTAAGCCTGCTGAAGTGCCCAAGCATGGTAATCCCTCACCATTGCCTCTCAAGGTTCAAAGGCATACAGATTATGTTCTCATATTGGCTTGGCTATTTATTTTTTCATGTGCCGGATTTTATTTTTCCAAATCACAATTATTTAAGCAAATTGTCGAAATGATTAAACGAAATTGGAGAGAATCTGAGGCACAACTGGAACATTAAGATAAGATCTTTTGAATTATTAATTAAAAATAGATTTTTAGTTTGGAAGCATAAACATTATATAGGAAATTTATAATGTCACGGCTAAATTTTTTGTTGTTTTATAACTTTTTTTATATTTAAGATATATGTACCAAAAATATATAAATATCGAAAATATAACATAATTTTTATAAACTTTGGTACTCATTAAGATCGTATGGACATCACCTATTTTTTTTTTTATAAAATGCACCAAAAATAGATTTGTAATTAAGCAAAAAAGAGACAAATCGTTGATAACTTTTAAGTCTGGTTATTTAATAAATATTTGTAAATATTTTAAAATAAATCCAGTCATATTGATTTTTATTGGTAAAAAAATTTGTAAAGATCAGTCATATCCATATATATAATCACAATTTAAGCCAAATTTTTTTATAAAAACTGGTTTTGAGGGGTTGTTGAATAATTACAGAAAAATAGATAAATCGCAAAAAACAAGATTTCTTCCACATCTATTAGCTTGTTTAGGGGCTCCAACTTCTACATAATAAACTATAAGGCGAAAAGGGTTTAACAGATTCCTTTCGTTTAGCAGTCTTATTCGGCGATAAAAGTTAAATTAAAAACTGTTTTTACCTACTCATACAAAGAGGGAATATACTGTACTTTGGCCTTTTTATTTGAAGCGCTTTAATGGAAGCAATAAAAACTTAAAGCAATTATCTTTTACAAAAAAGTAAATATGCGATCCAATTGCTGAGACAAAAACTCAGCGTTTTTACAGCATACCTTAAGGCGGCACTTTAAAAAATAAAAGTTATACCTGCTACCAAATTCTAAGCGCCTGGTGTTCAGACAAAAATTTAAATTAAACAAACAAAACCAGGGCACATTGGGACCGATCGAAAAAATTTGTTAAGAAAAATCTTTTATAAAACAAATGCAGTCCCATATTTTGCGTCGTCCACTTTTTCACTAATTTTGTACACATTTCTTAAATTTTTTTCTCTTATGTCAATATTATTCATTAATAAATACAAAATTTATTAAAAAAAATCACTTATTCTCAAACTGCACAATAAAAACTAATATGTTTACTTGTGTTACCAACAGGTACTCTAAAATACTAGTAGTACAACAGTTACTTGAAACAAAAAAAAACAAATAAATTTCTCACTCAATTCAAAACCAGAAATATAGTTTTTATGAGTAGTGAATGTGTAAAATCAAAAAAATCAGAGTTCATGACATATTTATTTTCTCATTTATACCAATACTCACAAGTATTTATTTGTTATATTTGTTTTGAGTATACTTTTATACTATTCCAAATAAACAACATAGTAAACAAGCTTGGCAAATTACTTGATCTTGTATTTGTTGATCAACCTGAAGAATTTAATATTCTTCGCATTAATCCATTATTAACACCTGAAGATGCTTATCACCCCACTCTTGAAATAAGCGTATACGTCGAAACAAAGATAACATTACAATCCAATGTAAATGATGAGATAGTTTTTGATTTTAGCAAAGCTGATTATTCCAAATTTAATCACCTTTGTTCTGAAAACTGGTTTGAATATATTCCTTACAATAAAGTATGCCCTCGTAATATTGACATCATTTTGAATAAATTCTATGATGGCTTATTTAAAGGTTTTAAGAAATCAATACCAATGACGAGAAAAAAATTGCACATGGACCGCCTTGGACTACTAAGCAGCTCAATGGCTTGAAAACTTTGCAAAACAAACATTATAGGAAATATAAAAAAACCCGGTTTATCTATTGATTATACGAGGTACTCCATATCAAGATCAATTTACAATTCGGAAAATATCAAATGTTACAATAATTATCTTTTTAGGGTGAAAAGAAACTTTAAAAATAATCCAAATATTTTTACCAGTTCGTAAATTCTAAGCGTCGAGTCTCTGGATATCTCAAACGATGCAGATATTTGCGATATGTTTGCTGCTTTCTTCTCATCCGCCTATTCTGATAGAGATTTACATGAACTTTCCAATCATCCATATCCAATTCCTGATGCAACCCTAATAAATTGTCCAACATTAGATAAATCGATGGTACTGAGAGCTGTACAGAATCTAAAATATTCTTATAAATGTGGACCTGACGGTATTCCAAGCTGTGTTCTTATAAAATGTTTACATTCTCTTACATCTCCAATAACCTACTTATTCAACATATCAATATTTAGTGGTTACTTTCCTGAAGTTCCAATTATATAGGTATTGCTAAATTAAATGTTATTCCAAAACTTTTCGAAAAGATAGTTACTGAAATCCTTTCGCATCAAGTTGTATGTTATCTTTCGCCATTTCAGCATGGATTTAAAAAAGGATGTTCCACTACTACTAACCTTTTGGAGTTCATAACCTCAGTTATAACCGCATTTGATTCCGGTTTACAGACACACGCAATATACACAGATTTCAGTAAAGCTTTCGATAAAGTAAATTACGATCTATTGTTCAAATTGGATAAACTTTTCTTCTGTTTTCCTTAACTGGATTTCCACATATCTTAAAAATAGATGCCAATATGTATTATTCCGAGAATGTACATAAAAAACCATTCCTGTTTTATCTGGTGTTCCACAAGGTAGTCATCTCGGCCCCTTATTATTCCTAATATTTATAAATGATTTACTAGCTTCCATTGAGAATTCTAGAATATTAATGTATGCTTATGATGTAAAGCTGTTCCATAGCTTTAACTATTCTTATCAATGTTCCTTACTCCAATCAGATCTTGACAATCTTTATGATTGGTGTATGATGAATCTAATGGATTTGAATTTAAGAAAGTGTAAGTGAAAGTGATGTTCTAAAGAAGAAGTCCAGTACTCTGTAGATATACAATAAATGAATATCAACTTGATCTAGTCGAAGAATTTCTTGATCTGGGCGTGTTGCTTGATTGTAAACTATCCTTTAATTCATACGTTCAGCAAATCGTTAATAAGTCAAAAGGAGTTCTAGGTTTCCTCAAGCGCTGGGGAAGAGAGTTTAATGATCCTTACGTTTCCAAGCAATTATTCATATCTCTTGTAAGACCAATCCTGGAAATCCAATTACGCCAACTTTGATCCCATGAGACATATATGTAATCAATTCAACAGTTTCTATCCATATATTGATTTCTCATTAAATCCAATGCGCAATAAGAAAGTATTTTTAACTTAGTTAAATAATAAGTTCTTGTTATTGAATGATTATGAACATATTTTATTGTAAATAGCTTTAAGAATAATATATATGCTAGCCTGTAAGAAATTGTAATTTCTTTGCTATTAAATTAAAATAAATAAATGTTTTTTGTGCACATAGAAAATATGATTCTAAAAATTTGGCTATTTTCATAAAATGTATTCTACTGTCTACATTTTTGAGCGAGCTTTAACTATTTTAACATCAAGTCATTACATATGCATATGTTAATATTAAAACTATTTTTTTTTTTTTTTTGAAAAATATCACGTTTCTTTTTTTCTAGTCCTTTGAACTTGAAATTTAGTTCAAAATTTCACCATTTTCGACCAATGCTGGATGTAAGATGCAACTTTCAATCAAATAAAATTTTCTCCATTTACCATTCTTGAAGCCTTATCTTTTGATAAAGATAAAATATCACGTGACTTTTTTTCTAGCCCTATGAACTTGAAATTTCGTTCAAAATTTCATATCATAAGCGAGTAAGCATATTTTTAAAACATTTTCACACATACATAAATACAACTTTGACACCATGTATCTTGCCTCGTATTATTGCAAGGTTACTACAAGATGATTTTTCTTAAAGCTTAGGTCCTCTTCTATAAATCAATTCGATCCGTCCAGTTGTTTAGAAGATACAGATTTATTACCAAAATTTTTGGTATCGGCTCCAGTGTGCAGGATTAACAGTAAGTAAATTAAAAACGAAAAAGAAAGAGTTGGTCAAGACCGACTATGTGATACCCTACACCATTGTATACGAGCATAAAAATGCGGGAAGGGGTCTTATATTACACATGTGGCCGATTTTACTAAAATAAAATATACAAATACAGAATAATGCTTTGATATTAACATCTAGATGATTTTGTGCACTTTAGGGCGATTCCTGGAAGTGGGTTTATATGGGAGCTATGGTAAATTATGGACCGATTCTCATAAAATTTGGCAACGTCTACTTACATAAAACTTATTTGTGACGAAAATTACTAACATTTATGCACGTTAAAGTGATTTTCGGAAGAGGGGTTTATATGGGAGCTATGGTCAATTGTGTACCGATCTTCATAAAATTTGCTAAATATTGATACTTGTATAAAATTTCCTTGCACAGAATTTCATTAAAATATTCTTATTTTTAAGGCACTTTTGAGTGTAAACTCAATTCCGGGGTGACATTTGTATGGGGATTAGGTGATATAATGGACCGATCACAACTAATTTCAATAGGCTTCGTCCTTGTATCATAAAAGTCCAACGTGCCAAATTTCATTGAATTATCTTTAAAATTGCGACCCGTACTTTGTGCACAAGGCTTTCATGGACAGCCAGCCAGACGGACGGACAGACACCTTTAGATCGATTTAAAAAGTAATTCCAAGTCGATTCTTTAAGGTGGGTGTTATATAACTTTTTTTATTCGTTATAAACATCAACACAAACGCATAATAAAAAATAATGCCTTCAATCATACAAACCTTTTTAAATTTCTCATCAATAAAAAAAAAATGAACAATTTATTCAATTTTTTCGGTTTATCTAAAGTTTTATTTAAATGTTGTTTTTTATTCAAGAAACATTTTAGATAAGAGATTTTTTTCTTCATTTTAAATTTAACTTTTCCATTTAATGTTTTTATTTATTATTTTTATTACTACGTTACGATATTGTTTTTATTAACATTAAAATAAAACTAAAATATAAATGTATTGAATTTTAATTAAAAATATAATGAGACTTGTAATTTAGAAATAAGAAAAACTCCAATTCCAAAGAAAAAAACAAAAAGAAAAAACTAAAAACTTGGAAAAAATATCTTAAATTATAAAAAAATATTAAATTGAAAATTTTGTTAAATAGTAAAATGATTGTTTAGAAATTTTGCAAAAAATTAAAGAAATTCTTTTTGAACCACAGCGTATTACAGCAATCATACTTGGAATTTTGTTTTCAATATGCGTACCTCATCATCAATCATTTATCATACACACACACAAATAGTTGAAAGAATTTTTTGCTGAAGGATTTAAAACTAAATTATTAAGATAATGTAAGATTATTATATGTATAAGGTAAAATAATAATGATAAGAAATTTTGTCAATATTCTGTCAATTAATATACGTAATGCTAAATTATTATTTTCTGTGCCTCTTCTCCTACGTCCTTCAAAGCCAAACTCAACATAAATCTTAAAATAAAAGCTTGGTTTGGTTTCTCTTTCATACGGCCACACTTTACTTGGAGTTATTATCTTCCTCTCGAGGTTGTGTCGAGGTGCCAGAAGTTTGATTTTGATTATTAGTTGAAGTTGTTTGATGTTTAGAGGCATTTTGATGTTGTTTAGGACGATGTTGATGATGGTGGTGATGATGAGAACGTCTGGCTGCCGATGTATTATAAGGATGTGGATGTACACTATAAAATTTAAAAAGATATATATATATATATATATATATATATTTATTAATTTCTCTTTAATCATACACTATTAATTTTTATAATAATATAAAACATTTAAGAGGGGCAAAATAATCATCATTAAGACCAAAAAAAAAAATAAAATAATACAATGGATATACATACGTTAACAAAAATCTTTGGTTTTGTTAATATGAGATGAAAATGTTATGGTATGACTGATTAATTAAAAGAAAAAAATTAAAGATTTTTAGGTAATATAACACAAAGAACATGCTGTTTTTTATTAACAATCTAATAAAATGTTTCACAAAAATCAAGTACATTTGCTGGTATGAAATATCCCTGAATTTTTTCACATTTTTCCTAAACAATCATGTTTCTAGAAAATTCTTTCAACACCGAAATAGAAAAATACTTGAGGATCGCAAAATAGAACCTTCGTTCTAGAGCCATACAACTTATATAGTGAAAAAAAGGGGAGAAATATTGGCACATTTGCCAGATTAAGTGGAACGACAAAGATTCGTGGGCGAGAAAAGAATAAAGACGTAAATGGATTGTTATTCTTGCAGAAAACCTGGTAAAACTGACATTTATTTGCAGTGATTATTCTTTAGTAAACTATTATTCACACTAATATCCGAAGGAAGAGAAAGAGCGCATTAAAAGTCACCCTTTTATCGTGTATAAAATGTCGAACGAAGTGAATAATGCACTGAACATTCACGATTAAAAATTTTTAATCGTAAAAAGTTTCGATGATATAAAATGTTGGCCTTTTATTCGCGACAACGCTGAATCTTTACTATCATTTTAAAGCTGAAGTAGATAAAGAGTTGATAGAGAATATCGAAAGATATGTACCAATAATAAGCTGCCATTAGACCTATATTAGAATATATTATTTGATGTCAACGATTTTCATAGATCTTTAGTGGATTCTTCATGTGGATTCTTCATAGGGAAATTTCAAGCCAATTTTCATTTGTTTCTTTTCAAAATACTTCATCAACTTCAATGTTAATATGTATAACATATTATTAAGGAAATATTTTATATATTTCGACTTTAACTCCTTGATACACTGCCTGCCACTTGAATAAGGAATCACATTTTTTTAACTTTAATTAAGTATATTTCCTAAACTAAAGTTCAGAAAAAAATAATTTTTTGCGCAATCAAATTTCAAAATGTTGGCTTTAGTTTCCTTAAGAAACCAAAAATATACATATTTTGTTATACTAAAATTATGCATTTATTTAAAGACATGTATTTTTGTGGTACTATTTCGTGTGTCACTTGAATAAGGAATTCTTTTAATATTAATCAGGAAGGCTATGATATGAATTTCTTTCAATATAAACGGGACGTGGTAAGGATCTCAATAACTCTGAAAAAGAAAAAAATTCTGATTTTGAAATCTCAGGGTCAGAGCCCGGTCCAAATAGCCAAAAACATTAATAGAGGAAAGACAGTTGTGTACAGTTATTTAAATAACGTGGAAATATATGGAAAAATATTAAAGGGCTGAAGAAAATGGCAACAACTCCAAAAGAAAGACGTAAAATTCTTAGAATTGCATCAAATTCTGCCATGTCGGTATCAAAAATACGTGAAAAAAGTGGAGTCAGTGCCAGTCTAAGAACAGTGCACCGTATTTTAAAGTCGTGCCCATACATAGTCCGACGAAAACTGCCAAAAAAAACCACTACTTAATGAAAAACACAAATCACAACGTCTACAGTTTGCCAAAAATATAATGACTTTGTCCGACAAATGGTTTAAAGTTGTATTTTCCGATGAAAAAAGTTTAATAATGATGATCCAGGGTATAACTATTACTTCCATGACCTAAATATGGAGGAATTATTTTTGAACCGCAGACACAGCCGAGAGGGTGGAATAATGGTATGGGGTGCCATTTCGTGTCATGTTACCATAGAATTGGTTTTTGTATCCAACAAAATGACTGAAACGACTTACAAAAACATTCTGGAGGAAGCATTTCCAAAATTTAATGATTTCTTTGGTCTCATACCTTGGACGTACCAACACGATAATGCTCCGATTCATAACGACAGAGCAGTAAAACAATGGATAAATCAACAAGGTGTTCAACTTTTAGATTGGCCCCCATATTCACCAAACCCGAATCCAATGGAAAATGTCTGGGGTTAGCTTGCAAGAAAAGTTTATGAAGGAGGAAAACAATTTGAGAGGATAGAATCCTTAAAGGATGCAATAACGGAAGCATGGAGTTTAATTTCGCTAAATTACTTAGAGTCATTATAAAAGTCGATGCCAAATCGCATTTTTTGAGGTTATTTCTAAAAATGGTGAAAGTACTCATTACTAATTGAATGCTAGAAGATAATAACTTTAATTTTTATAACCTAAAGTTTAAAAATAAATAACAGTTTTCTTAGCTTTAAAATATTCCTTATTCAAGTGACACACGAAAATAAATGCATAATTTTAGTATAACAAAATATGTATATTTTTTATTTCTTCAGGAAACTAGAGCCAACAGTTTGAAATTTGGTTGCGCAAAAAATAATTTTTTTCTGAACTTTAGTTTAGAAGATATAATTAATTAAAGTTAAAAAAATTTGATTCCTTATTCAAGTGGCCGGCAGTTCATCATATTTTTTCAATTTGGAGTGTGGAGAATTTCGATAGACTTGTTGATTGCTTGATATATATATATATATATATATATATATATATATATATATATATATATATATATATATATATATATAAGAAAAATCTGAAAATTACAACTTCGAACAAAGAATATATATATATATATATATATTTTTTTTTTTTTTTGTTCGAAGTTGTTTAAGAAATTTTCAGATTTTTCTTATGTTGAAAAATAGTATTGTAAAACAAAGAAAAAAATCGCCAAAAATGAAAAAAGTCTTTAGATTTAATCATGGGAATTTATTTTCTAAAAAGGCTTAATTAAAAAAATAAAAAATAAAATATACCTAATAAAATTGGAATTTATTGTTAAGGGCTTGTTCCAAAGTACATTTTGCTGACTGCTTAGCCAACTCATCAGCAAACCTTTCCCCAATTTTTGAATAGCTAAAAACGACTTATACATAAAAACATATGTTTTAAGTACAAAACACCAAAGTTTTAATAAAATACGACAATAAACCAAGATTTTATTTTTTTCTTTAAAAATTGGTAAACGAAAAAAATCGACAAAATAAAATAAAAAACAAAACAAAAAAAACTAGCAAAATGAAAAAATCGCTAAAATGAAAAAATCGCTAAAACGAAAAAAATCTATAAAAGGAAAAAACCGAAAAAATTAAAATAATCACTAAAATGAAAATACCAACATTTTATATTTTTCACAAACGAAAAAGTCGCTACAAATCGTCAAAAAAAGTCGCCAAAACTCAAAAAAATAAAATATTTTTTATGTTTTGCGATTTTTTTTAGCAGTTTTCTTTCATTTTGATATTTTTTTTTTTTTTTTAATTTGCAATTTTTTCGTTTTAGCTTTTCTACGTTTTGGAGGTTTGAAAATAAAAAAAATCGCTAACACGCAAAAAAACGCTAATATGAAAAAATCGTAAAACGAAAAAATCACTAAAACGAAAAAAATTGTAATTTCAGCTTTTTTCGCAAAAACGAAAAAACGCAAAAATAATCGCCCCTTTCTTTTTAGATTTTTTTTTTGTATGTGAGATATTTTTATTTTGTCAATTTTTTTCTCGTTATGGCGATTTTTTTTACTTTTTCAATTTTTTTTTTTTTTTTCGTTTTAGCGATGAAACAAAAAAAAAATGAGAAAAAGAAAAAAAATCGGAAAGATCACTAAAACTAATAAATAAAAAGATCGCTAAAACGAAAAAAAGCAAAAATAAAAAAAATCGACATTCTAGCTTTTTTTTACCTTGAACAGAACAACTTGCGTTTTATTTTTTTTTTTTTTTTTTGTTTTGGGTTTATGATTTTTCTTTCATTTTACGATTTTTTTTTTTTTCGTTATGGCGGCTTTTTTTTATTCTGCGATTTTATTTTTTATACATTTGCATTTTTTATCTTTTTCCGCTTTGGAGATATGAAGAAAAAATAATACCTCAAATAAATTAAATAAAAATGCAAAAATAAATCAACAAAACGAAAAAACGCCGTAACCAAAAACGCTATAACCAAAAGCGATATTTTAAATTTTTTTGATATTTTTAAGATTTTTCTTTAATTTTTTCAATCTTATTTTCGTTGTGGTAATTTTCTTTCCGACTTTTTTATTTTTGTAATTTTTTTCGTTGACGATGTATATATATATTATATATATATATATATATATATATATATATATATAAATTAAAAATCACAAAATAACTATATTCTGATTTTTTATGATAAAGGTCATAAACGGAGCAAACAAAAATATGCAAAATCATATTTTTCCTGGGTTTTAAATTAACCAAACTTAGTTAGTTATTTATCCAATTCAATCCAATTTTGTTATATTTTTATATAAAATCTTTATTTTAGAGCATATTTTAGCAATTTAAGTGACAGTTTTAGCATATTTTATACTTAGGAGCATAATTTTGCATATTTTACACTAAAGAGCATAATTTTGCATATTTAAAATAAAAAAAAATTGTATATAATTTACGATTAGTGAAAATAATTTCTTTAGAGTCACGTACGTTTGCCAAATCCGATTCTCTAATAATTTTCATCTTATAAATTTATAGGAATTTTAATTTAATTTAAATAGAAATTAAAATAATTTAATTTTAAGGGCATATTTTCCTTTAAGAGCATTTTTTTATTTTTTAGAGCATATTTTTGGTTTTCCTAGTCACAACTGTTACGGTCTCTGTTCAAAACACAATTTTTGAATCCGCTTTCCTTCCTTTATTAGGATATGTCTTAGGATATGATATGTTACATTTATTGCATTGTGTTATGTTACTACAACACAAGAGTTTATTAAATTTAAAAGAATTTTTAATAGAAAAGTTAGATATGTTTTAATTAAGAACTTTGTCATAAGTTGTTCCTTATGTAGACCGATTTTTTAATGTTCTTGAAAATGGCTATGTGAACTTTAATATTCTTCTATAAGGTAACGGTTCCCAAATAATAAACATTTTTTATTTAACCAATTCTAATATTAATCCTCAATTGTACTCGTACTATTCAGTTTAAAGATCATTTCATATAAGATTATCAAAAGATTGGGGAATTATTTAACTGTGATATTTGAAATTTTCGCACGATATCTTTCGATGAGTTAAAAAAAGATATAGCGATGTTACAGCTAATCCTGCAAAAAATATTGTTAATGTTTCTTTAGAATTTCAAGAAAAAATTTGAGGCCATTCAACCATTTTATAGACAATTTATCGCATATGAAAATTTCTACAGAAAATATTTTTTAGTTTTTGGTTCAAGGGGATAAAATCTTTTCTATTGGTCAGATTCAGAAACTACAAAATATGACTAATACAGAAAAATAAATAGAAATTAGTTAAAATTGTAGCAAAATATAATTTTTTAAATAAATGCATTTAATTGATTTATGAAATAATGTTATGATTGTATGTATTTTAATGAATGATTAGTGTTTTATTTATTTATTATTTTTTTTTTTTTTTTTTTTACTCTACAATAAAGCTACCACCCGTTGTAGTCGCCGTCATCATGCTTATTTTTGTTCTTTCCCTATCATAACGTTTTGATAAACATAAAGAGCAAACCACAAGTTTTTATTTAATCAAACTTCGCTGATTTAAATAAATCATATTTATAATACATATGAATATTAATTAGACGCGATGCACACATGTTTCTCTAAAATGACTTTATAATCTATAAATGTTGTATAAAACAATTTAAGCTTAAAAATAAAATTATGATTTAAACGATGGGGGAGTATGAAATAACATATGTTTTAATAAAAATAAAGATGTTTAGAGAAAAATAACATGTATAAAAAATAACATGTATAAAAAATAACATATTTACAAAAAATTATCGTATATTTAAAGTGAAAAAAAAAGGTATGTACAAAGAAAAATAACATGTGATGACCAAAAAACCAATGTAAATAATGTATTTTAGGGAAAAAATGCATGAATTTTTTAAAAGAAAAACTAAATAAAAAGTTCTTACACTTTGCACCGGAACATGGATCGTAGTAGTTGGTGATTGTGGTAAATGGAGAGTGAGAAAAGGTGCAGATGGAGAGATAAATTATTATATTAATTCTAAGGACCGCAGAAATAATAGAAATTAACAGAGGCACAATGTAGAAATTCTAAATGTATTTCAAATTGTAAAACATGTGTGGAATAGAGTTTTGTCTGGTTGTATTCGTTGTACTTGTATATAATTTGAAGCTGAAACGTTACAAAATATTATTTTTATCATTTTTTGTGGTTTTCTTCAATTTAAAATATCAGGTTTCATATTCATCATATTCATTCGATTCGTATCGCTGGTTGGATTTAACAATTCTTTTTGTGATTGTGTTTACTTGCGATAAAAACGTGGATTATATAAACGCCAATCTCTAAATAGAGAGAAATTTTGGAATTTTAATTAATTTATTGATGTTAAATATGTTGAGAAATTTTTGTTGAATTATGATAAATTTTCATGATAAAGCTAATAAATGTTATGGATGTTTTTTAGTAAGGCGAACGCATAAATAAGCTTGAGGTTAAAATGTTTAACAAAATTTTTTGCGCACAAAAATTTAAATTCATTCAATTGTTTTGTAAAAGTTTTAAGAATTTCTTAAAACAATATTAAGGAGGAAAATATAAATGAATGAATTTATTTATTGCTTTTTCTACGTATAAAAAAGATTTAAAAGTCGCGTATACTTATTTCACAAATGGAGAAAGTCAATTTTTGAAATAATTGTTTTTTGTTGTTAAGGTAACACACACAAACCTTGGCGTAGATGTTGTACTATGATTGTGGAGTGTTGCTGTTGTAGCTAATGGCGAAGATGGTGGTGTACGCAGAGGTCTACGGGCTAAGGCTCCGGTCAAATGACTGCCACGATATGACGAACGTCTTGGTGTGCTCGATAAATAGGAGTTGTTATTGTAGCCTGTGTTTGTCGTCGTTGTAGTCGATGGTGAGGATGACCTTGCTGTTGATGTATACAACGCAGAAGTTGTAGAATTTAAATTATTTCTGGTTGAAGCAGAAGACGATGACGGCGACATTTTGGTAGCCGAGGAAGTAGGTAATTTTTTAGAAGAGCTGGATGATGAATTTTAAGAGAAAAATATTGATTTTTGTTTCATTTACAATTTAAATTGTTAAAAGTTTAAAGAAATTTTAGATGCAGTGAAGTAAGTGAGATTTTGTTGAATTTCTTATAGTTTTTGTTTTTAATGATCAATTTCTAACTTTTAAATAAAAATAGAACTTAAGAAAATTTAATATGAGTAGGTAGGATGTTAATTTTTACATATAAAATTAAAAAATTAAAGAAAAAGAAACAGAAATCTCTAAAAAAAAATATGTTATTAACTGAAAATTTTTAACATACAATTTTTTTATTTCCGCCTACCTCTGAGTGAGTTTTTGTTTTAAATTTTAATTAGTATTGTATATGATGTTGTTAAGTTTTTTTTTTTATACGTAAGTATTTTCTTTCGTTAGTATTTTTTTGTAATTAAGCGCATTTTTAGAGATTTTTTTATTAAATATTTAGAAGAGTTTTTAGGAGATCACTAGGTGCTGGGGAAGTGTCTTTGTTTTTTACGCTTTCTTTAACTTTTAAGCAAGTTTTTAAGTTCTTTTTTTAATTTAATAATGATTATATCTGCAAAAAGATCAAATATTTAAAAAATTTATTTTGTTTTTTTTTTCAAATAAATTTAAAACGATAAATAATTGATATCAAAATTAAGAGAAAATTCAATAAATTTGAAGGAGAGAGAGAGAGACTAAAGACAAAATAATGACACTTGTGTCCTGGTATTTTGAACTCTTTGATAACAATAAAATTTAAAAAAATTATAAAATAATGCAATAATTCAATAAAATAAAGAAATTAAAAAAATACCAAAATTAAATTTTTGATAATTTTGTCTTTAGCTCTCTTCTGCAATATTTTCAATACTTCAATGATTTAATTTTTGACATTATCAAAAACTTTTTGAGCTACATAATTCTTATTGAAATTTTTTGTTAAAAGTTTTTAATAAGCTTTTGTAGTAAAGCTTTTTTAACATCGTTTCTTTTAGCATAAACTTATTTAAAGATTTCATATACAAATAGAAAACAATTTTGACAAACCAACAAAATAATGAAAATGGAAAAAAATAATATTTACAAAATTTTGTAAACACAACAAAATACTCGTTAATTATTTCTTAAGACCCCCTTTTAAAACAAAACTTACCTATTTTGATGATGTACTTGATTTGAAGATGGTGGTTGTTGTTGATTTGGGGCTGGTATAGCTGGCATATGTCTACGATGTTGTGAAGAAGATGATAAAGACGACGAAGGAACCGTTTCAATAACATCATCATCGTCATCGTCTATTTCTTCGATGGTAAGAGATTGTTGTGGTGGTACGGGAGCAGCACATATAGCTCTGGCACCACCACCACGTGCACCACTACCATGAGCTTTTGTTATAAACTCTCGATCGAAATCTTCAGCTTCATCTTCGTCTAAATTAATAAATTCTTGATGTTCTTCCAATTGTCCAGAACGTAAGTCTTGTTCTTTTTCAATAATATGAGCGCGATCTCCAATATGATGACCAATAGCCATTTTTTTAACACCATTAACAGAATCTTGAACAGTACGACGAGTTTCGCGTATTCCACCAGGACCTGTTTTTGTGCTGCTAGTAGCCTGATAAATTTGTGGACGGCCATCGGGTCCTGAAGACATGGTAATGACAGAGCTTGAACAAAAAGCAGCTCCACCATTATTGCCTATATCTTAAAGACAATGGTAGTATAATTGAATTATTACGTTAATGTCTTTATAATTGTATTGATTTTCAATCTTACCAGTACTTAATAAGCGATTCATATTGGGCATAGCTGGAAAACCAAATAAACCTCCCATGGGATGAGGATTTTGGCGCTCCATTATAGCATTTTGTTGAAAGCCGCCATCAAAGTTGCCTAACATATTAAAGGGGTCAGGCATAAATGAGTTCATCAAACGATTCATAGAACGCATCTGCATATTCATAGCGTTCATGTGATTTCTGCAAAAAATAAAAAGTAAATAATAATTAGTAAGTAAAGCTAAAAAGAAAATAAAAGTAAAAAATAAATATCTTTTTAAACAAATATCTTTTTTTAAATTTGTGACATCTAAAAACTCTTGTTGTCATTTCCTTAAATTGCACTATTCCAGAACATTTATAGTTTTTTTAGCAAAATCCAAAATATAAAGAAATTTACTGCTTGCTACACAATATCAAAACAAATTGATTTGAGAAACTTTGCATGGAAATCATTCGAAAAAATTAAATTTAAAAACCCAGTATATTTCATAAAGACATCGTGGGACACGCAGTTATACTCTTTGTCAGCAAATTTGTTTAGTTCCGGAACAGATCTTATTGTATTTGCTTAATGTTACCATAACTTAACTTTATTATATCATTGGCCGCTAGCAAGATATTTCCAAAAATCAACAATTCCCTATTAGGTTTTGCATTGAAACTTGTTTTCTTTTTCTTTATTTTATTAATGGTCATTTTTAAAAGAGAAATATTAAAAAATTTTGAAGGAAAATATAAAAATTAATCAAAATTAAAAATATATATATTATTTATAAAAAAGTGAAAAAACACTATTTCTTGAAATTTCCAAACAAGTATATTTTTTCCATTTTTTTAATGACAGAAAACAATTATTGATTATTTTCATCATCGACTGCCTAATAAGAAGGGTGGTAGCAGTGGGGGGTAGTTCAGAGTACAGAGCTGGTAATTGTATATTATGAAATGCTAATAAAACTAGATAACGGAATTATTTGGAAGGTATAAATATAAAATTAAAGAAAATTACAAAAAAAAAATCAAAATTAGGGATTTAACAAAGCAACTTAATTCGAGCTAATAGCATTTTTTTATAATTTATTTTGAAGTTGCACAATTTACAGTAACCGAAAAAAAAAAATCCAGAAAATTTATTTTTAGAAATATATTATTCGAAAACAGTAATATTTATCATTTTCGAACAAATTTTTTTTTTCAATCCCATGCGACTTTAACCGTAATGAAACCAAGATACCAGATTCAAGGGATGTCAACAAAGTTTAAGCTACTTATGAAGTTTTTCATATAAATTAGGAAACAATACTAATCATAGGCTAATTTTTGGATATATTTCATATGGTTTGCTATCCTTAAGAGTCGTGATTGTCTTTGGATTATCCGCGTAATTTTTATTTCCAATGACAACCTAATAAAAAAGCTAAAGAGACTCTTTTGTGATAAACTATCAAAAAGCTGTATTCTCCCTGATACGAAATAATATTTAGATTGGTACTCATTGAGCTCCTCAAAATAGCCAATATTTCCTATACTTTTTATTCAATTGGAAACATTTAGGTATCAATTGAATAGCCTTGAACGCGCATTTATAAAAAAAAATATATATATATATATATTTTCATAAAAGGTCCTTTAACACTTTTTTTTAACATTTTGTCATCCCTCCTACATAGTAAATTTTCTTAATAGCCGCTAGTCTTCGGCCGTGCGGATGTGTTTTTAACTATGTGGTATGAACAAAAGCGGCTTCGCTTACATAATTTAAACAAAACTCGGAGCTGAGTTAGCCTTTAAATTTAATGACCAGAATCATGGGTTGAAAATATTCTTACATTATAATAATTTTTACAAAATGTTTTAAAAAATTTATTTTTCACAAGATTCTTAAAATCAACTGCAAAATATTACAACATTAAATTTTCCATGCCTGACGCATGAGGCTTTACATAAAAATATGAGAAAAAAAACCCTTACATATTTGGCAGCTCCATAATTTATCTCGCACTACATCACCATCCACTAATCCCATTAACATTTCTTTACACAATATAACCTATGCATCCTAATTAAATTTTAACTTTTTCCACAAAATCAACTAGAAAATTTCCACGCCCCACGGTAAAATCTATACATATATATTTATTATATACACATTTACATACATTTTCTTCTTTAAATGGCTTTTAAAAGTCTTCTCCATAATTTTTTTTTTTTTTTTTTTTGGATTTTTTCATACCAACTAAAAACACTTACCCAAAAATGTCATCATCGAAATCACCCATTAATGAACCAAATAGCGACATTTTTACTGTGTTTATTTAACTTTTCAATGTTTGGATTTGTTATTATAATGCAATGAATTCACTCCTTTTTTAGAACAGGAATATTATATGGTTTGCACAATTTTTTGTAAATAATTTTACGTTTAATTCGTGTGGTGCGTTTTTCTTCTGCGTTTTTAATGAAGTAATGAAAATTCTACAAATTTCCTCCGCAACTATGGTACTAGTATACGAAAAGCCATTGGTTAGAGAGAGATAGATAGAAAAAAAATTTATGGAATAATGAGACAACATTATAAAGTCGACATAGAGACTCGATAATAAAGGCAATCGATAGAGTTCAGGATTGCCAGGTTTAAAATATTCTAAAGATAAGAAAAGTGACAGATTCTAAATATTATTTAAATTGCTTTATTCGATTTAAATAATCGCAAAAAATATAAAATTGGCTACGGTTTCTGAAACTTATTGGGGCCTTAGCCCCAACAACAATAATCTGTTTCATATAACATCATAAGAAAACTAAATTTGCCAAAAATTCGATTTTTCATAAAATTGGCTGCAGTTTCTTACCCCAGGTCTATAACTGAGATTAACGCTGATATAATATGTGAGATAATGCCGGCAGAGGAGAGTAACCATTTTGTTTATATTATGTTAAATCTTAAATAAGGGGTACACGCATTCTAATAAATCCTATAAGAAATCATTATTTTTAATCAGTCGCAGAGTAAACATGTCCTTTTTATTTAAGCAATTCGCACTTTTTACCACAATTTTTATAAAAATGTTTTTTAACATGTAAAATAAACACTCAAAGGAAACAATTTTACAAAAAAAAAAAAAACATTGCTTTTCAGTAATTTCCAAAATATACATGCACACACACAAACAAACTTTCGTATATGTGTATTTTTTGACAGTTCATCTTATACAGCCCGTCTAGACGTAACATAATATGTTATATTTTTGTGTCAGAGAGTGTCAAATTCGCTCTCTGAAAGAATTATTTCACGTGTAGATTCAAATATTAGTATAATGAGATGTATTATGAGACTGTTGTGATGAGATTTCTCTATACAACCATCTTAGCTGTTAGATAAAGTATAAATTGAGAGAAAGAAAACAAAAATTTATGATCACTTATATTTTCCAATAAAAAAAAAAAACGATTTTTCTTACAATATCATAAGAGAACTAAAATTGTAGTTTCTTAAACAAAACCCCAATTAAAAAAAGAACAATAATTTGTGATCATTTATATTTTTCATCAAAATTCGATTCTTAAATAAAATCATAAAAAAACTAAAAATAGCTGAAGTTTCTTAAATAAAGCCCCAATTCAAAAAAGGACAATAATCTGTGTTCACTTATTTTTTTCACAAAAATTCGATTTTTAACATAAAATGATAAGAAAATTAACATAAAATCATAAGAATATTAAAATTGCCTGTAGTTTCCTAAATAAAGCCCCAATTTTAAAAAAGGAACAATAATTTGTGATCACTTATATTTATCATTTAAATAAAAAAACAAATTTTTAGTTTTATTTCAATCGAAAAACAATCTTTTTTTTTTTTTTTTTTTGTTAAGAAAAAAAAAATAAATAAATATAAAGTCGCTAGAAGCAAAATAATGCGAAAATGATTCGAATTCGTATTGTTCACAGTCGATACATCTATGCAATAAGAAGTCAATACTCATGGAAGAAAAATAGGCAATATTGCTATATATCATCTAGGTGAAAAATAGAAGATACCTCTAGATAATCTTCTAGAAGATGTAAGAAATATATAGCAAAATTATCAGTAAATCAATCTAAAAATAATATAATAAATAAAATTTGTACATCTTGTAAATCATGCAAATAAATTTTAACGTCAAAAAGCACGTAAAACTAAAACGCTCACATAAAATATAAATTTTTTGCTAAAAGACAAAAAAATTTCTTCAATATTTTTTATTTTTTAATAATTTTACAACAACTGAAAAAATTGTGACTGAAAAATAAAAGTATTGCATTAATTTCTTCCAAATGGTTTCAATGAGATATCATCAATTTAATGCAGAGGCGATAATCTCCTTAGTAAAAAAGGGTGATATTTTGAAGATAAAATATATTGTGCAAATGACAAAAAATAAAAATTTTATGTATTTTTTGTTTTTTGTTGCCTAATTTTCTTTAAACTGATAAAAATACAATATTGGAAAAATGTTATTTTGATGATTTTCTTCCAAATAATAAAAAGAAGATATTGCGTAAATATCTTCTATGGAAGATATTTTTCAAATGTTTGTAGGGATGGTAGAAAATATTTTTTGAAACAAAAACAAAAGTATGAATAAACATGTTTGTTTAGGTTTCAACGAAACCAAAATGGATAAGACACCAAGAATGCTGATGAAGTATGTAGCGGCACAGAAAATATGTATTCCATTCTGCTGGTGTTTGATTATAGTCCACAAAATCTGCTTTGGTACTGCCAAACAGAGACAACAAGGCAATTTACAATTGCAAACTTGTTTATGGTCCTTCGAACCGGATACTGGAACCCCATCTATAACAGCGTTTACGCTGGTTCAATCTCTCTTTTACTTTTATCAAACGCCTGGCGCTGATATTTGAGTCCCTCAAAACTGCACCCAGTTCAAGGCGGGCGCCATGTTTAGGTTTCAACGAAACCAAAATGGATAAGACACCACGAATGTTGATGAAGTGCGTAGCGGCATAGAAAATACGTTTTCCATTCTGCTGGTTTCTAATTATAGTCTACAAACACTGCCTTTGGTACTGCCAAACAGAGACAACAAGTCAATTTACGATTGCAAACTTGTTTAAAGTTAAAGTGCTATATTCGGATGTGCCGAATCTTATATACCCTTCACCCGTGTTGATATGTATTATATAAAAATTAAATACCTTATATTGTTTATAATTAAAAATATATTTACCTATACTATATCTATGTAAACACTAAAAATATTAAATAATTTGCATTTTAATATAAAGTTGAAATAGAATCAAGATTTTATAAATACTTATATCCTTATGCATATATATTATAAAACTGAGGTGTAGGTTTGTTTGTTTGTGTATTAATCACTGAACAGATTTTCACGAAATTTGTCACACAGATAGTACCAGTACTAGAGGTGATTATAGGCCCACATTTTACACCTACTTGCACAAATAATGCTTGCACTGTAGAATGTTATAGGTTATTTTGGATCGTGATTGGATGCCATCCTTTTTTAAAACTCTCAAAAGGATGAACCGATTAGCTTAAAATAGATCGTAGCAGGGGATGGCATATCTAAGGAACTATTACAGTGAGAGGCCTCAATTTTCGTGGGAACCTTTATCCTATAATATCGCATTGAAAATAGGACGGATAGTTCTAGGGGGAGAGGTAGCCACCCTACAAAGAAAATATAAATTTTCTCATCCAAAGGACTATTACAGTGAAAGTTTAAAATAAAAAATTTAAAAGTAATTTTCATATCAAATTTCGAATAGGGTTAATAGGTCCAAGGGGAGTAGTAGCTCCCATATAAAGTAAATATTAGAAATCGCATCAAATAGGGTAGCAAATTTAATACTTAGGAATTTTACAAAAGTTCACACATATTTAAGGAAGATATAATCACTTCGGTGCGGAACAAATATTTTATAATTGTAAGATAAAATTAAATTAAAACTTGCGCTTTATTCGGTTGTTTAGAATCTTTTACACCCTTAACCACCTTACCGACAAATAATAAAATTTACGCCTTAAATTATGCTTTCATATTTTTACATTTGTAATTATTTATACTGTTAAAAACACAAAAATAAACTATCACTGAAAGTTTCTGATGACTGCTTAATTTATCTACATATGTTTGTATGTAGATGCAAGCTTAAACAAAAAAAAGAAAAAAACATTTATATGAATTTATGAACTTTAGGGTGATTTCCGAAAGTGGGCTTATATAAGAAAATCGTACGTACAAATTTCATTGAAATATCTTCAAAATTACGACCTGTACTTTGTGCACAAAGTTTACATGGAAAACCAGCAAGACGGACGGACGGACATCGTTAGATCGACTCAAAAAGTGATTCTGAGTCGATTGGTATACTTTATGGTTGGTGTTGGATGATTTTTTCTGTGAATTACAAACATCTGCAAAAACACATAAAAAACACATTGTTGGTGAAGGGCATAAAAATACTGTGTCTTAATTCCTTTCTCTTGAAGCTCATCCAGTCAATTTTGCGACGCAACGTAGACTGAAGAAAAGTAGCGTGAAACAATTTGTACAAACAGTCAACAAAAGTAAACGTAAATAACCAAACGTTGTTCTTTGGATATCCGAGTGGTTTTCCGAGTCTCAATAGCAATGGCTTCACAAACGCCACTTAAACCATGTTTAAGTTGAAAAACCTCAATAAACCGGTTTTTTGCACATATCTCCGCCATTTATGAAGCGATCTTGCTGAATTTCAATACCAAAATTCTCGAAAGAATTTCCGATCGTTTGGTGTATACATTATACATATATAGCAGTTATCGGTGGGTTTCATAAACGCCATTTCAACCGATGGACGGACGGGTCCTGAAAATATAACTTTTTTTTTGCTTTCCGAAGAAAATTGTGGAAATTACAAATGGAATGATGAACTAACATATACCTTTTACACCTATAGTGAAGGGTATAAAAAACCACAATTTGAACAATTTCCCCAACTTGATATTTATTTTTAAAGATATTTATGTTTTTCATCATGATGGTAATTTATATTAAAAAATAAAAATGCCTCCATATTTTTTTCCAACAAATGAAAAAACATTTTTAACAATAAAGAAATTTATATTAATTGATAAATAAAAATAAAAAGTTGCTTATAATTTTCATCAAAATTAAATTTTTGTAATTTTATTTTATCACTTCGGGGTTTTTTAATATATAATTGTGTTTACCTTATTTTTATTTAAATATAATTTATAAGGTTATTTTTATTTTTTTATTTTGATCATAAACATATCAAATACCTTATTTAATTATATTTTAAACTTGACCAAAATGTTTTTCAAGATAAGAAAAAAATGTTAAATTTATATTCCGTTTCCGTCATCTAAATTGATTAGTTAATAACAAATTAGGATTTTCTCAAGAATTGGCAAATTTTAGTTTGCTATAAAATGTTGTTTTCTTTCCAAAGACTCATAGTTCTCAAAACGTTGTGAAGAAGTTAAAATGTTTAGCAAAGTTTTTCTTTTATTGGCTGCGGTGGCCTCTGTAGCACATGGTAGTGTTATAATACCTCGCATACCCAATTTGGATGGTCGTATTGTGGGCGGTGAGGATACCAGCATTGAAAACGTTCCCTATCAGGTCTCTGTACGCCTACTCGGCTCTCACTTTTGTGGTGGCAGTATTATCAACAGTCGTCTGGTCATTACAGCCGCTCATTGCATCATATCTGTTGCGAGTGCCAATTTATACAGTGTACAATATGGCACTACAGTAGTGGGTGGCAACAACAATGTTGTGGCTGCTGAACGTATTGTAAAGAATGAAAACTATGACCCCTCCGTAATAAACAATGATGTGGCTTTAATCTTTTTGGCTTCCGATATTCCATTCAGCGCTACTGCCCAACCCATTAAATTGGCTTCGGTAGCTCCTACCCCCGGTAGCGACGCTATTGTAACCGGTTGGGGAGCTTTGAAGGAAGGTGGTAATAGTGCTTTGGTGTTGCAAAAGGTCTCCGTAAACATTGTCGAGAATGCTGTTTGCCAAGAAAAATACAGAGACTACAACGACATCACCGATAAGATGTTATGTGCTGGTGTCAATGGTGGTGGCAAAGATGCTTGCCAGGGAGACTCTGGTGGTCCCTTGGTAGTCAATGGTGAATTGGCGGGTATTGTGTCTTGGGGAATAGGTTGTGCACAAGCAGATTTCCCCGGCGTTTACTCTAATGTTGCCAATTTGAGAGATTGGATTTTAGAAAATATTGCTTAAAAATTAAATTGATTCGACAATGAGAAATAAATAATTAACTTGAAAATAATATTATTGTTCCGTTTATATATATTTATAATATGAATTTATTGTAAACCAAATGTTGTTGGAAAACTATTATTTTGTATGTGTTACTTTCAAGTGAGTATGATGGCCTGATTTTGTAAAACAAAACGAAAATACGTTTCGACAATTTGTATTAAAATCAAGAAATATCTTTAAATTTATTTGTTGTTTTTAATACAAAATTTCGAATTTTCATTTCGTTTTTCTAAATAAAACTTTAGGTATAACTTTCCCTTTCTTTCTAGGAAATATACTAATAATAGCACAGGCACACAAGGTTTTGGACTTGATCAGAAGTAATTTCTAAGGTAATGAATTCGAATCTACAGTTCATTTGTAAAAAAAAATTGTTTTAGTTTTCGATATATCAACAAAAATATTTTTTATTGTATTTGAGGTCTATTTAATATTCAATTTATTCAACTTAGTGTTAAATGATTTATTATAAATAGGAATTGAAGAGCTGTTAGACTGAGTCGTTTGTATTGTAGAATCCAACAGTAGAAAACCATTATTCCTTGCCCCAAAAATCTTGATATTTTTAATAGATTTTCTCAAATTTTTGGTATAATCACGGGAAGAAAAAAATTAAATTTAAAATACATTCGACGTTCAATCATGTGTTAGTTTTGAAACAATCTCTCTATTTTTTACTTTAAATCTGGGGATTTGTGATACCACAGCTGCCAAATTATTAAACTTTAAACATTTTTTTTTTTTTAACTTTAAACATTTTTAAATCGGTCAAAATTCTTTGAATATCAGGTTAGATAAATATTTTTTTCTTAATTTTTGTCCTTCACAGTAAGGCGCTTTGAAGAAGTTCTTGATAAGATAAAGTTCTATAGATGGCTTGAAAGTATTCTAAGCTTGAAAGTATTCTAATTCTAACAAGTTTTGAAAAGGAGACATGCTGTTTTCCATTACAAATGGCACCGAACGGTGTATTCATTAAATCAAATGATATTTCTCTTGAGAATCCTGAATAGTGCTTACTTTTTGGTCCCTTTACATTGACATTTGTTAGAGTGTCAAATATTTTTTTCCTCTTCAACCACTACTCCTGCATGTGACCAACTCTATGAATTATTTTAGCAAATGTAAATCATTCAGTTCACATAGTGAAATATAAATCAAGGCAATGAAAATACTCACCTCTGACATCGATTTTTCCTTTTCCTAAATTATATAACATAAGGACTGCGCACGAAAAATTTAGTGCATACAATTCAAATTGTAGAAATGAAACCAAAGATTCAATCGCTTTGAAGTTTCGAATTTAAGAGCTTTATTGAGTTTTTGGTTATTTTTTTGTTGGAATAGGCTCACTTCTTTTTAAAGTATTCTTTCTAATCTAATAATGAGAAGAAAAATGAGGCCAAACAAATTAGAATTCGTTTTCTAATGATAGGAAGGAGTATTTTCTTATGGCACATGGCACATGTACAAATGTCTTGCCAAACCAATTTTTTACCTTATATTTATCTGATACATTTCCCATAACATTTGTGATATGGACTTCATGTCCAGAATATTTTAAAAAGTCCGTTATTACCTTTTAGGCAGCATTAATATTTTTGAAAAAAATTAGTCTTAGTTTTCTAGCGTCCCTATTAGGAACTCTTATTACTTCAAAAATTAATCACATTCCATCCAGAGACGTCCGCACGCAGAGAAAAAATATAGTTGTAGTGACCATAATCTAAGAGCAACATATTATGATTGAAACATATAATCACAGCCAAAAATAGAAATGATTATAAGTAACTATTATTATGATTCTACTTTGTCATATTGTATCTGATTTTATGGTTTGTTTTTTCATGTTATGATTATTGTTTTACATATAATTGAACAACCTTATTATACTCGTATTATTATACCACATTTTCATATTATGATTCCATTTTATCATATTTTTACCTCATGTTATCATATAGTTATCCAATCTTATCATATTATTTCACTTTCTCATATTATTATTCCATCTTATCATGTATTAATAAAAATTATTTTATTGAGAAATTTTATATATATATATATATATATATATATATATTATGTATACAATAATAATAATAATATTTACATATCATTAGTTATATTCATTTGTACCACCGTATGTGGTTCAAACGCAAGTTTCTTATATTCTATAACCAAACCTTGTCTATTTATATTTATTTCTATATAAACTAAATGAGAATTACATTGAAGTTAGAAAACATATATTAAAAAATATATATATTTAAAAACAAATATTGAAGTTTTCCACTAAGTTTGTGAAAAGGATAAATATTTATTTGTAACATTTTATTGTTATAGGAATAATACTATTAATATGTTTTAAAAACAGAATATGGTTTAAGAATAAGGAAAAATACTGCAAATATTTAATGATTGTTGAAGTAATGATATGTTTCATATTAACAAAATTTTGTTTCTGGTAGAAATATTTAAAAACTTATAATTTTTTCAGTCAATCATATTAAAATTATTATTGGGTGTAAACATTAAATGTCAAAATTGAACCAAAATCATTGTTATCATGAACACAAAGTTATTAAAATTCAATAAAATTAACAATGAGAACATAATATTGTTGTAGTGATAATGCTGTAACCATGTTTTTTCTCTGCATGTGTAATTCAACTTTTTCGGTTATCAGACTTTGTATTTTTTATGACTGAAAAAACTGAATTTCTCAACACACCTGCACTTCAATATATGGTCGGCATGTGTTTTGATTATCAATATGAATTATGCGTTTACATGAATTTTGCACATAGTTACTGAGAATAATAGTAAATGTAAATAAGTTGACGGTACTAATTTTTTCAAGTATAATAAAAGTTAAACATCTTAAAGTTTGCATGGATTTTTTCATGCGCAGTTCTTACGTTAATATAATAAAAACTCCTTGAAATTATCGTTGTAATGTTTTTTCTGTATTTCTACAGGATCTGTTATGACAGCGCATTGCTACCGACATGCGAGAATTGGAAAACGAGAACCGATATAAATAAACGAATGCCATATTTGAATTGAGCACCCCAAACTATATAAAAAGTAGTTCTCCATTGCTCAGGCCTAAAAGTAGACTAAAATTTATAAACTTGTGTAGTTATTGATTGCGTATTCTGAATATGTCTTCAGTTTCCTAATTCTAATAATATAAGAAAAATATTTGGATAAGATAGTTACTTAATTTTAATTAAATGATTTTATTATTTCTTTAACCATCACCTAGGTTTATTAATTTTTGCAATAAAATATAATATGAATTTAAATGCAATTAAAATTATTTACATATATGAAACTAGAAATAAAATTTGTTTTTTATACATTTGTTCATTAATTTCATTATTCTCATAAATTGTTCTCTAGAGGCTCTATCTTCCCCTCAAAAATTATTTACATATAAGGTTCAGCATTATTCACAATCCATTCAGTATGATAGGGCACGCTGGCATAAACACCGGGAAAACCTTCTCGAGCACAACCTATTCCCCAAGAAACAATGCCTACCAATTCGCCAGCTACTACTAAAGGACCACCGGAATCCCCTCCACAAGAATCTTTGGAGAAATCTTTAACTCCTGCACATATCATTTCTTCAGTAATCGTTAAACTTTTAACAGAATATTGAACATTACAATAGTCTGTATTGATTATCTTCAGCTCTACTATTTGTAAATTATATTGTAAAGTTTTGGAATTTTCATCATCTTTTCCCCAACCCGTAACAGTGGCTAGGGAACCAGCAGAAGGTTTATGTTTAGCCAAAGCTATAGGTTGTATACTTGTAGAAAAATTTAAAGGTTCCTTTAATATTATAAGGCCGACATCATTAAAATGAGCTTTTTTATTATATCCAGGATTATAAATTAATTCAGACACCTTAAGAGCCGGCACTTTATCTCGAATTGAAGATTTTCCTGCCATTATAAAGACATGAGAAGTAAAACGTCCTTTTATACAATGAGCAGCAGTAATAATCACACGCGGAGCATAAATAGAACCACCACAAATGTGCAACAAATCAGCACCAACACGCACCGAAACTTGATAGGGAACATTGTCAATTGATGTTGCTACGCCACCTACTATGCGTACTTTATTATTATCCAAAGTACTTGAAGGCACTATAAATCCTTGAAGATCACCACATATTATTATAATTATACTTAAGACGAAAAAACCTTTAACGTTATACTTAAACATTTCGTAAAGAAATAATGATCCTAGACCTTGTGGTAATTATTTATATACCCCACCTATATATATATTGCTGAGAAATATTAGACAAAAATTCGTAGTATTTTAAAGTGAATCAATGGATAAGAATTAAATTTTAATAACTTATATGGCAAATAATCGTTGATACCTGTATGTATTATGAAATGCAAAGTCTAACAGATACTTAGACATATATACTTATGTATGTATATGATATACTTATGTATGTATATGATGAAATGCTTACTGCAATTCGCACTCGTATAGTGATATAAAATTATTAAATTAACTATAGTTTAAAAAGCTCATTTGCAGTAATAATGTATTAACTCGAATTAAGGATTTTGCTTGAGAAAGCTCTCAAACAAACCTACAAATAGTGCTGTATGAGTATTTAAAAAGTAATGAGAATGAAGTTATCTCGTGACAAGAATTTATTTATGGAGATAAATCTGCATCAAAATTTATTGTCTACAATTTCAGACGATTGAGCTAGACGATTATGTATTATTTTTACAAAATTTATTTATAAAAAATATATCTCAAAATTGTTAAACTCATTTTTTGGAAACTTTAGAGTTATAACACTATTTTGGACAATAAGCCGCATAAACAAAAAGATATTTAACTTTTAAAAAAGTATAAAGAAATGAGTTTATTAGTCGGGTCCAAAATTAATTAAAAATCTGAACGTTAATATAAGATCACACACAGCAATTTTTCTTTCATATACCCTCTCGCTCGCTCTCACACAAAATCAAAATTTCAGCAAGAAAAATTGCCTTGTGTGAACTCAGATTTACAATAATTTAATGCCTAAAGAATTTGTGGAACAAACAATTTGAAACTAAAATATAAAATACGCCGTAAATGCTAAAGAAGTGTATTGTGGCTAGTTCTAATCTTTCCATTCTGTAATTAATGATTGCAACATTATTTATGGTCCTTCGAATCGGATGCTACAACTATAACATCAATATGCTCAAATGTCTGGTGCTGAAATTAGACCTCACCAATTTCAACAAAACCCGAAAAAAAGCTAGAGTTCAAAACATATGAAAGAATGAACCGATATAATGATAAAGAAGTCCAAAGAGAATTAAAATATATTTTTGTTTTTATAATAAAAATTTTCTCTAAAAAAAATACATTCCCTCTATTATTTATAAATATTTATATATATACACTCTAAAAAATTCATGTAAATTTACTATTTTAGATTTAGTAAGTTTTCATGTAAGAGTACAGAAAATGCGTAAATTTAAGCACGATGTTTATATCAAATCTAGTTCCATAACTTTTTCTGAAAAATAAACGCAAAATGTATCATTTTGAATGTTAAGAAACATGTTTATAATATAATAAACATTTTTAATTTATAACTACACAAAGTGTATAATCGTACGGACCTAAAACGTTTAATATACAAATTGTCAAAATTTTATTTATAACAAGTAAGAAAGATATAGTCGGTCAAGCCCGATCATATGATACCCCACACCATTGTGCAGGTGTTTTATTTTTCGTGGAGGGGACATTTGGACAATTGTAGACCGATACTTTTACTAAGTATAAAATAAAATATACGAATACAGAATATTACGTTAATACTAACATTTATATGATTTTATGCACTTTAGGGTGATTCCCGAAAGTGGGCTTATATGGGAGCTATGGTAAATTAAGAAGCGATCCTCATAAAATTTGTCACTATGATTTTTACTTATATAAAACTTATTTGTGTCGAATATAAACCTGATACTAACATTTGTATATGATTTATGCACGTTGAAGTGATTTTCGGAAAAGGGTTTTATATGGGTCAATTATGGACCGATCTTCATAAAATTTGCCACAAAGATTGAAACTTATACAAAACTTCCTTACACCGAATTTCATTAAAATATTTCCATATTTAATGCATTTATGATCGTTAAACTTCTATTCCGGGAGGACATTTGTATGGGGGTTAGGTGAAATAATGGACCGATCATCACCAATTTCAATGGGCTTCGTCCTTGTGCCATGAAAGTGCTACGTGCCAAATTTAATTGAATTATCTTCAAAATGGCGACCTGTGCTTTGTGCAAGGTTTTCATAGACAGCCAGCCAGCCGTCCAGCCAGACGGACGGACGGACATCATTAGATCGATTCAAAAAGTGATTCTAAGTTGATTGGTATACTTTAAGGTGGGTGTTGGATGATATATCGTTCGCTCTAAGCCAACGACCCCCTCTTAGCCAGCCTATTCCCATGACGAATCCTATTAATCTATCGAGATCTATCGTCGATAGATCGTCAATGAATCGACTGCCTAACCATTTCTGCCTACTTAGTTGTAGACATGGACAGTGACATATAATATGGTCCACCGTCTCTAGCTCCTCATTATCTTTGCACATCCTGCAAAGACCGGAGGAATCTCTATCCCAATTCCTTGTCATTCCCCCTATAGGACAATGACCTGTCAGAATACCTATCATAGTCTTCAGGTTTTCCCTTTTCATGCTTAAAAGTATATTTGTATCTGCTATATCAAGTTTAGGCCATAGGACCCTTGATAATCTGCAGTCCGTTCTACGATTCCATGCATGATTGGTTCTATCCCGAATCCACTCCCTAATTAACCCGAAGTAAAAGCCTAGAGGTGGTCTCACACCACTTTCACTTACAACACTATCCAAAGCTGAGCCGTTCCTAGCTAATTCATCAGCTACCTCATTGCCAGTTATCTCGCAATGACCCGGTACCCAGCAGAGTCTGATATGATAATTTCCCATCAATCTCCTACAGTCGCTAACTAGCCTAGACTTGACAAAATGTCCTTTCAAGGCCTTCAGCTCCGCTTGGCTATCTACATACAGAGTTACCTCAGTATTCTCTTCAATATTCCCTGCTATCAATTCCGTGACCCAGAATTTCCGCCTGAAGCACACTGCAACTATCCGAGAGTCTATTCGTTTTCCTGATGTTCTCCTCAACCAGGTACACACCTGCACCAGTGCCTGTATCCATTTTGGATCCATCAGTGAATACCGATACTCCACTAAATAGTTTCTCCCTACCTAACCATTGGTCCCTACTCGGGATAATCAGTATAGAATTTCCCCGTAATCGACCTCCGTGCACATATAGTCCGTGGATCCAGAGGGAACCAGGGCATGTTCACCGAGATTGACCTCGTTTAGAAGTTTGGAATGTCCTATTCTGATTGATCCTATAAGTCCTAGTTCAATAAGTCTAAGCAGGCTCCTCGCAGCCATAAATTAATTTCTATTAAAAAATAAAAAGTGCATTTTCAATATATGTATCAAATTTTTGCAAATATTAATAAAATTTCTTAAAATATAAATGCATTTGCTCTAAATCCTTTTTATAGAAGAAACATTGTTTGTTTAATATCAAATATTTTAAATGTAAGAGTATATATTATTAAAGATTTTTAAACACAAAATATGTAAATTAGTATGTTTATAAACATTTTTAAACACACAAATATGTACAAATACACGTTTTGTGCTTAAATACTTGAACGTGTATTTTTACACTATTTATACTAGGAGTCAAGTTACCTACTATAAATAGAGTAAATTTGCAAGAAAATTTATTAAGAGTGTAGGTCTAGTTGTTATACACCTATTTCTTATATTTATCGCAATTAATTATACAACATAATGAGTTTATATCAATTATAAAGGTTTTAGTAGTAATTTTACTTCAAAATAACAATAAACAATAGCATTTATTTATGGACAAGAAAAGATAAAGCAATTAAAACAACGTTCTCAATTTAAAAAAAGTTCGGCCTATAAAGTAGATTTTAATCAAACCTCCTTTTGTTTTTAAAAAGAAATTTTCTAAATGACTCAGCAAATTGAGTTTATAGTTTATGTAATTCACGACATTATCTTAAACTCTTTTCCTATTCATTTTCATTTGATTTGTAATATTTAATATATTATTGATAATACTCGTGTACTTGAATTTAACAAGTCAAAATTCATTTACCATGAGTGTTAGGTCTAGTTTTTAGCAACAAGTTTAACTAATAAAAGTTAAACTGTTAACATTTCAAAATGATCTATCTATTAAAATAAATTTTAAAAATCCTTAAAAATATTCTAATATTAAATTGCATTATATAAATCCAACAACTGAAGCTTTATTTTTGATAAATGTAAACTATAATTTGGTAACATTTTAAAAACTCTTAAAATGGACCTATGATTCAAACTGAAATTCGACTATATAATAATTTTTTAATATATGTATAAATACTCATGAATATATCTAAAACTAGAATTTAGTAAAATATGAAAATCTATAAATGAAGATACAATAAATTTTACGATTGAAGAAAATTTGGATTGTTGAAGAAGATTTGAACTATATAAAATACCACTATGGAGTATAAAATTGGACTAAGTTGAGGTATAAAGACGCCACACTTTAAAATTTTTTCAAATAAATTGTTTTTGTTTTTCCAAAATTTTTATCGAAATGTTTTACAAAATAAGGATATTGTAATTGAAGCAAAATCTGGACTATATAGATTCCAATGATTAAAGCTAAATTCGGACTTTATAAAAATATATAATATTTGAGTAAAATTCAGCTATATAAGTACAAACTATAGAATCTTAAATTTACTATATAATGACCACCGATTCAACCTAAAATTGTAGTATATAAAGTCTTAATATTTGTGTCAAAATGAGACCATACAAAGACTTAAGATTGGTGCCAAAGTTGGACAATTCAGGTTAAATTAGGTTCAATGGGCAGCTGTCTGTAATGAGCAGTTCTTTTGGATCTTTTTGATGTGGATATGTAGGATTAACTTACATATCCAGATTAAGGTTAGAATCGAAAAAACCGGGCGCATTTATGAAAATTCGGGAGCGAGACAGTGCTCGACAATAACGGCTATTAAGGTGCGTAGCAAATAAAAGGAAATATTTTTCCTCCCAAACCCCAAACAGATTTAGATGCATCGATATTATAAATTTCTGGCAAAAAGGAAAAACTACATAATTGATTTTTATTACTTTTCAGGAGACCTTTTTTAAGATTTTAAATTGAAACGAAAGGTCGTAGGTACATATATAAATTTGAATTATCTACCATATAAATATATCCGCAATTCATGCTAAAATTATTTGGTATATTTTTCAAACCGATATGTATGTATATTGACTATCGAAAAATATAGCAATAAATTTAATGGTATTGTTTTCCCTTTATAAAACTAATATTTTGTTTAAGTAATATCTCAAGTTATAAATTTTTTCCAAAATTAAATTTTAAAATGTATCTTGAATATGTTAAATTATGTACTTATTTCATTTACAAAATACTATGAAAATAAAATTTATATCTTAAAAAACTACATATGTATGTAATTCATATAAGAACGTGTGCCAAACGTTAGCAAAGTTCTGTGAAAAATTCCAATTTTCCTATGGTGAACAAATTTTACACTTAGCTGTGCCAAATGAAAGCTGTTTCCCGTGTTAAATTTTGACATATTTTTGTTTTTTTAATAAAACTTCACGAACTTTTACAAATTTTAATATATTTTTAATAAATATTTGTTTTTATGAAAGAATAACACTTTTATAAAATAAACATTAAATTGAGTCAACGATTTTAAAATATTTTATTTTATTATTTATTTTGTGATTATCAAAATTTTCTATTCGTTTGTCAAAAATTTACTTTCCTACATACTTTGCTACCATTTGGCACATACCCTAAATGTATTAAATCCAATCATGACTTTTAATATAGGAAATATGGAAAAAAAAACATATGATAATATATACAATTTTTACATTTGGAAAAAAAATAAAATCAAACGAATTATGTTGTTATGCAGATCATTATCTCCTAAAGTAATAGATAGATTTCTTTAAAATATGTAAATGTAAATATCTAATAAAATATAACAATTCTGAAAATTAAGAAAATATTAAACGACATAACTTTAGTAATTTAGTTTTACCTTTTTGCCACAGAAATCTCAACTGAACTGAGAACATTCTGTTCAAAAAGGGTACAGGTATACAAAAGACTATATTTTCGGGGATGTTCGAAAAAACTAAAACGGTCACATGACCATAGCCTCTAGTGTAGCATGCGCCTATAGTATTAAGCCCAGTCGACGACATAATGGCGATCTGTTTGGTCAAAAATTAAACTATTTTAATAACCATCATTAACGCTAAAATTGGAATATTGAATTAGACTATATTATGACCCACAATTAAAAATTATAAAGGTCTGCTAAAAGTCTATACGTATACATTGAACTGGTTCTAGCTCCTTCTTTAAAAATTCAATATCAATCAGATTGAATCAAAATATTTGTTACCATTTTGTGGCTATATGCATCAAGATATGTAAATTATAAACTGATAAATATTCGTATTAGTACCTTAAAAAATATTAAAATAATTTTAAATTAAATATAAATAAAATAACATTGATATTAACATTAACATTAACTTAAAGTATCCAACATTGTTGTTTGAATTCTAAACATTTGAAACAACCTAGTTAATTGTTCTGATTTCTTTGAAATGATATTAAGCCTTGTTCAGACCGGCGCGAAATTACGAATGAAATCTAGAGTGTTCATACTGGCTAGATGACATTTGCTGTAATTTCGTGAACAGCTGATACTTATTGTTTACATTTTAAATTGTTAAATAAAGTATTTTGAAATGGAAACAAATAAGAAACAATTACTTACTAAATTGGAAATTATTAATTTGCAACAATTAAAAATGTAAAAAGAATAGGTTTGATTTTGCAAAATCACTTTAATAATTAATTTTAAGATTTGTATTTAAATTTAAGATCAGATGTCAATTGTTTTTTTTTTTTTTCTTCTTACGGTTGAAACATGCAGTACATAGTTGAAAAAAAGTATTTTTTCCAACCATGTACAGAGTTGCACGGAAATGGGCATCGTAATTTCAATGTGATTTCGCCGAAATTACACAAAATTATGTAATTTCGCAAGTGTCAAAATGTATGGGAAATTACGTAATTTCAACTTGATTTCGGCCGAAATCCCGAAAGTACGTAATTTCGCGTCGGTCTGAATGCCCTATTAGAATATTTCCCAAATGTTAATCAATCAATAAATCTATATATATATATATATATATATATGTATATATATATATATATATATATGTATATATGTATTATTCTTTTAACTTGATAACGCACTTTAAATAAAAATTTTGCTTTAGATATCAAGAAGCAAAATCAAAACGAATTTTATATATTAAATAATGATTTACAAACACATTCAATTTAATCAAATAAATTTATTTTACTATTATTTAATAATATTGAATCTTTTGAAGCTATAAATATCACTGCATCTATAAAAAAGAGTTTGTTTTTTATTATGAATTTCCTTAACTGTTTTTGCGGCTCTCTTGATATCCGGTTTAAAGGTTAATATTCAGTCCGTAGTACCTCTACCCGATGGTCGTATTGTAGGCTGTTCTCCCACCGATATACGCGAATATGCCCTATCAAATTTCTATGCGTTACTGTGGTCATCATCGTTGTGGTGGCAGTCTTTACACCAACTACATTATTATCAGTGCCGCCCACTGTGTAATCGGTGTAGATGCTAGTAAATTAACCATTGTAGCTGGTTCCACAAACCTCAGTGAAGTTATTCTGGAATTACCTGTTGTCATGTATATTATCCATGAAAACTATAAGAGATTCAATAATGATAACCATGTTACCATTTTAATATTGAAAGGTCATTTCCCTTTCAATGAATTCATTCAACCCATTCCTTTGCCTAAATCTAGACCTGAAGTTGGCGCTGAAGTCACTGTTACCGGTTGGGGTACTTTGGTTGAGGGTGGTAGCATTCCCGATCAATTACAAATGGTTAAAGTGAATTATATTGACAACAGTGTTTGCAAGAAATCTTATCCTTTAGGATTAACTGGTAATATGTGTTGTGCTGGAGTAGAAGAAGGTGGTAAAGATGCTTGTTATAAAGACTATGGTATTCCCTTGATTTATAACAGTGAATTGTTAGGTATTGTTTCTTTTGGTATTGGTTGGATTGAAAAGACAGCTTAAGCTAATACCATCGAATATTAATTTTTTTAATTATTAGGTCAACATAAAAAACATAAAAGAAAATTAAAATTGGCTGTAGTTTCTTAGATAAAGCCCAAATTGAAAAAAAAAACAATAATCTGTGATCACTTATATATTTCATAAAAATTCGATTTTTCATATAAAATCATAAGAAAATTAAAATTGGCTACAGTTTCTTAGATAAAGCCCCAATTTGAAAAAGAAATTGTCCTTTTTGAGATAACTTATATTTTTCATAAAAATTCGATTTTTCATATAAAATCACTAATTTTTTCTTATGAATTTATAATATATTACTATATTATTTTCTGTGATCACTTATACGAGTAATCAGAGACCGGATTTTAGTTTTATTTCAATCGAAAAACAATCTTTTTTGTTCAAAAAAATATAAAATCTCTAGAAGCAAAATAATGCGAAAATGATTCGAATTCGTATTGGTTAGAAGAAAAATTTTATTGCCTAAGCAATAAGAAGTCAATACTCATGGAAGAAAAATAGGCAATATTGCTAGATAATCATCTAGGTGAAAAATAGAAGATACCTCTAGATAATCTTCTAGAAGATGTAATAAATATATAGCAAAATTATCAGTAAATCAATCTAAAAATAATATAATAAATAAAATTTTTACATCTTGTTAATCATGCAAATAAATTTTAACATCAAAAAGCACGCAAAACTAAAACGCTCTTATAAAATATAATTTTTTTTTTTTTTTTTGCTAAAAGGCAAAGAAATTTCTTCAATACTTTTTTAATCTTTTTAATATTTTTAGGAGAAATAAAAAAATTGTGACTGAAAAATAAAAGTATTGCATTTCTTCCAGATGATTTCATTGTGATATCATCAATTTATTCTTGAGGTGATAATTTCTTTACTGAAAAAAGGGTGATATTTTGAAGATAAAATTTACTGTGCAAATGACAAAAAATAAAAATTGTATGTATTTTTTGTTTTTTGTTGCCTAATTTTCTTTAAACTGATAAAAATACAATATTAGAAAAATGTTATTTTGATGATTTTCTTCCAAATAATAAAAAGTAGATATTGCGTGAATATCTCTATGGATGATATCTTCCAAATGTTTGTAGGGATAGTAGAAAATATTTTTTAAACAAAAACAAAAGTAAAATTCCAAAGTACTAAATTTGCTACCCTATTTGATGATATCAATTTAATACTTTGGAATTTTACAAAAGTTCACACATTTTTAAAGAAGATACTTAAGGATCACTTCGGTGCCGAACAAATATTTTATAATTGTAAGACAAAATTAAATTAAAACAAGTTAGAGCGCTTTAATCAGTTGTGAAGAATCTTTTACACCCTTCTACACCTTACGAACAAATAATAAAATTTACGCCTTAAATTATGCTTTTATATTTTTAGATTTATAATTATTAAAATAATCTACCTTTTGTAAACACAAAATTAAACTATCATAGCAAGCGTTGCTTCCTTAAAAAACACAACACACTGAAAGCTTCTGATGACTATTAAATTTATATACATGTGTTTGTCAAGAGCTTAAAACAAAAAAAAAAAAAAAAAAAAAAAAAACAGGTAAGAATGTATGTCCATCGAAATTCGTGAAGGGGTCTTATATTACACATGTAGACAATTCAGGACCGATACTTCTACTAAGTGTAAAATAAAATATACGAATACAGAATCTTACGTTAATACTAACATTTATATGAATTTATGCACTTTACGGTGATTCCCGAAAGTGGGCTTATACGGGAGCTATGGTAAATTACGTAGCGATCATCATAAAATTTGTCACTGTGATTTCTACTTACATAAAACTTATTTGTGTCGAATATAAACTTGATACTAACATGTGTATGTGATTTATACACGTTAAAGTGATTTTCGAAAGAGGGTTTTATATGGGAGCTATGGTCAATTATGGACTGATCTTCATGAAATTTGGCACAAAGATTGATACTTATACAAAACTTTCTTACACCGAATTTCATTAAAATATTGCTATATTTAAGACATTTATGATCGTTGAACCCCTATTCCGGAAGGATATTTGATGGGGACAGTAATGGACCTATCATAATCAATTTCAGTAGGCTTTTTCCTTGTGTGCACAAAGTTTACATGGAAAACCACCAAGACGGACGGACGGACATCGTTAGATCGACTCAAAAAGTGATTCTGAGTCGATTGGTATACTTTATGGTTGGTGTTGAATGATTTTTTCTGTGAGTTACAAACATCAGCACAAACACATAATACATTTGGTGGTGTAGGGCATAAAAATACTGTGTCTTAATTCCTTTCTCTTAAAGCTCAACCGATCAATTTTGCGAAGCAACGTAGAATGAAGAAAAGTAGAGTGAAACAATTTGTACAAACAGTCGACGAAAATAAAGGTAAATAACCAAACGTTGTTCTTTGGTTACTTAAAATATATATATATATATATATATATATATATATATATATATATATATATATATACTACACGGTTGTCAAAAAGTCACGCAGCTATCGTAGAAATTTATTTTCTATAGATATCTACGATTTTTACAAAAATGAAGTTCTAACTTATATGAGGGCTTCAGAAAGTCAATTTTTTCCGAGTTTCAATGGAAACGTTCTAGAACAAATATCTGTTATCGGGAGGCTTCACAAACGCCATTTCAATAACAAAATCCTCAAAAGGATTTCCGATAGTTTGGTGTATATATTATATATGGCAGTTATCGGTGGGTTTCATAAACGGCGATGGACGGACGGGTCCTGAAAGTATAAATTTTTTTTTTTTTTTGCTCTACGAAGAAAATTGTGGAAATTACAAACGGAATGACAAACTTATATATACCATTTACACCTATAGTGAAGGGTATAAAAAACTATAATTTGAACAATTTCCCCAACTTGATATTTATTTTTAAAGATATTTATTTTTATCATCATGATGGTAATTTATATTAAGAAATAAAAATACCTCACATATTTTTTTCAACAAATGAAAAAACATTTTAACAGTAAAGATATTTATATTAATTGATAAATAAAAATAAAAAGTTTTCAGGTGCTTGCTTATAATTTTCATCAAAATTAAATTTTTGTAATTTTATTTTATCATTTCGGAGTTTTTTAATATATAATTGTGTTTACCTTATTTTTATTTAAATATAATTTATAAGGTTATTTTTATTTTTTATTTTTTTTATTTTGATCATAAGCCTATCAAATACCTTATTTAATTTTATTTTGAAGTGCTTCACACGTGCAAAGACAACATCAAAATTTGACCAAAATGGTTTTTAAGATAAGAAAAAAATGTTAAAATTATATTCCGTTGGCGTCATCTAAATTGATTAGTTAATAAGAAATTAGGATTTTCTCAAGAATTGGCAAATTTTAGTTTGCTATAAAATGTTGTTTTCTTTCCAAAGACTCATAGTTCTCAAAACGTTGTGAAGAAGTTAAAATGTTTAGCAAAGTTTTTCTTCTTTTGGCTGCGGTGACCTCTGTAGCACATGGCAGTGTTATAATGCCTCGCATACCCAATTTGGATGGTCGTATTGTGGGCGGTGAGGATACCAGCATTGAAAACGTTCCCTATCAGATCTCTGTACGCCTATTCGACTCTCACTATTGTGGTGGCAGTATTATCAACAGTCGTCTGGTCATTACAGCCGCCCATTGTATCAACCCCATTTTTAGTGTCAGTTCGTACAGTGTACAATATGGCACTACTGTAGTGGGTGGCAACAACAATGTTGTGGCTGCTGAACGTATTGTAATGAATGAAAACTATGACTCCTACGCATCAAACAATGATGTAGCTTTAATCTTTTTGGCATCCAATATTCCATTTAGCGCTACTGCCCAACCCATTAAATTGGCTTCGGTAGCTCCTACCCCCGGTAGCGACGCTATTGTAACCGGTTGGGGAGCTTTGAAGGAAGGTGGTAATAGTGCTTTGGTGTTGCAAAAGGTCTCCGTAAACATTGTCGAGAATGCTGTTTGCCAAGAAAAATACAGAGATTACAACGACATCACCGATGAGATGTTATGTGCTGGTGTCAATGGTGGTGGCAAAGATGCTTGCCAGGGAGACTCTGGTGGTCCCTTGGTAGTCAATGGTGAATTGGCGGGTATTGTGTCTTGGGGAATAGGTTGTGCACAAGCAGATTTCCCCGGCGTTTACTCTAATGTTGCCAATTTGAGAGATTGGATTTTAGAAAATATTGCTTAAATATTAAATTGAATCGACAATGAGAAATAAATAAAATAAATAATTAACTTGAAAATAATATTATTGTTCCGATTATATGTATTTAAAATATGAATTGATCATAAACCAAATATTGTTGGAAAACTATTATTTTGTATGTGTTACTTTCAAGTGAGTATAATGGCCTGATTTTGTAGAACAAAATGAAAATACGTTTCGACAATTTGTATTAAAATCAAGAAATATCTTTAAATTTATTTGTTATTTTTAATATAAAATTTCGAATTTTCATTTCGTTTTTCTAAATAAAACTTTAGATATATTAGGAAATATACTAATAATAGCACAGGTACACAAGGTTTTGGACTTGATTAGAAGTAATTTCTAAGGTAATGAATTCGAATCTACAGTTCATTTGTAAAAAAATTTGTTTTAGTTTTCGATATATCAACAAAAATATTTTTTATTGTATTTCAGGTCTATTTAATATTCAATTTATTCAACTTAGTGTTAAATAATTTAATATAAATAGGAATTGAAGAGCTGTTAGACTGAGTCGTTTGTATTGTAGAATCACACAATAGAATCCAACAGTAGAAAACCATCATTCCTTGCCCCAAAAATCTTGATATTTTTAATAGATTTTCTCAAATTTTTGGTATAATCACGGGAAGAAAAAAAATTAAATTAAAAAATACATTCGACGTTCAATCATGTGTTAGTTTTGAAACAATCTCTCTATTTTGTACTTTAAATCTGGGGATTTGCGATACCGCAGCTGCCAAATTATTTAACGTTAAATATTTTTTAAAGATTAAATCAGTCAAAATTCTTTGAATATCAGGTTAGACAAATATTTTTTTCTTAATTTTTGTCCTTCACAGTAAGGCGCTTTGAAGAAGTTCTTGATAAGATAAAGTTCTATAGATGGCTTGAAAGTATTCTATAAGCTAACAAGTTTTGAAAAGGAGACGTGTTGTTTTCCATTACAAATGGCACCGAACGGTGTATTCATTAAATCAAATCATATTTCTCTTGAGAATCCTGAATAGTGCTTACTTTTTGGTCCCTTTACATTGACGTTTGTTAGAGTGTCAAATATTTTTTTCTCCTTCAACCACTACTCCTGCATGTGACCAACTCTATGAATTATTTTAGCAAATGTAAATCATTCAGTTTACATAGTGAAATATAAATCAAGGCAATGAAAACACTCACCTCTGACAACGATTTTTCCTTTTCTTAGATTATATAACATAAGGACTGCGCACGAAAAATTTAGTGCATACAATTCAACTTATAGAAATGAAACCAAAGATTCAATCTCTTTGAAGTTTTGATTTTAAGAGCTTTATTGTGTTTTCGGTTACTTTTTTGTTGGAATAGGTTCACTTCTTTTTAAAGTTTATTTTATTTTTTAGTCAGCTTTAAGTATTCTTTCTAATCTACTAATGGGAAGAAAAATGAGGCCAAACAAATTAGAATTCGTTTTCTAATGATAGGAAGGAGTATTTTCTTATGGCACATGGCACATGTACAAATGTCTTGCCAAAACAAAAGTTTATTCGACAATTTAAATTTTTTACCCTATATTTATCTGATACATTTCCCATAACATTTGTGATATGGACTTCATATCCAGAATATTTTAAAAAGTCCGTTATTACCTTTTAGGCAGCATTAATATTTTTGAAAAAAATTAGTCTTAGTTTTCTAGCGTCCCTATTAGGAACTTTTATTACTTCAAAAATTAATCACATTCCATCCAGAGATGTCCGCACGCAGAGAAAAAATATAGTTGTAGTGACCATAATCTAAGAGCAACATATTATGATTGAAACGTATGATCACAGCCAAAAATAGAAATGGTTATAAGTAACAATTATTGTGATTCTACTTTGTCATTATATATAAATTAAATAATAATATAATTAAATAAATTAAAAAAAATAATAAAATAACAATTGATATTAACATTAACTTAGAGTAAACCAACATTGTTGTTTGAATTATAAACATTTGAAACAACCTAGTTAATTGTTCTGGAAAATTTGCCAAATATTAAACAATCAATAAATCTTATTATATGTATATATATATATATATATATATATATATATATATATATATATATATATATATATATATATATATATATATATATATATTATATATTATTCTTTTAACTTGATAACGCACTTTAAATAAAAATTTTGCTTTAGATATCAAGAAGCAAAATCAAAACGATTAAATATTAAATAGTGATTTACAAACACATTCAATTTAATCAAATTCTTTTGAAACTATAAATATCACTTCATCTATAAAAAATGTTTCGTTTTTTATTTTGAATTCCCTGGCAAAATGTTAAAACCCTTAACTGTTTTTGCGGCTCTCTTGATACCCGGTTTAAAGGCTGATATTCAGTCTATAGTAACTCTCTCCGATGGTCGTATTGTAGGCTCCCATCCCACCGATATACGCGAATATCCCCATCAAATTTCTATGCGTTACTATGGTGATCATCATTGTGGTGGCAGTGTTTACACCAGCAATGTTATTGTCATTGCCGCCCATTGTGTAGTCGGTGTGGATGTTAGTGAATTAACCATTGTAGCTGGTTCCACAAACCTCAGTGAAGTTAATCTGGAATTACTCGTTGACAAGTATATTTAGCTTTAGCCATACATTCTATCCTGTCCTAGAAACTACTATTTTTACAACTCTTAAGGTCATTCTAAAAATAAGATAGATAACTTCAAACATGGTAGCGATGTTACCATTTTAATATTGAAAGGTCATTTCCCTTTCAATGAATTCATTCAACCCATTCCTTTGGCCAAATCTAGATCTGAAGATGGTGTTGAAGTCACTGTCACCGGTTGAGGTACTTTGGCTGATGGTGGTAACATTCCCGATCAATTACAAATGGTTAAAGTGAATTATATTGGCAACAGTGTTTGCAAGAATTATTACCCTTCAGAATTAACTGATAACATGTTATGTGCTGGAGTCGAAGAAGGTGGTAAAGATGCTTGTCTCGAAGATTCTGGTGGTCCTTTGATTTATAACAATGAATTGTTAAGTATTGTTTCTTGGGGTATTGGTTGTGCTCTAGAGGATTTCCCAGGTTTATATGCTTCGGTGCCTCAAGCTTATGAATGGATTGAAAAGACAGGTAAAGCTTATATTATTGAATATTATTTTTTGTAATTATTAGGTTAACATAATGTGTAATAAAAATTAAAACTCTAAATAAAAATAAATTAATATTTATTAACTTTGAATTTAAAGTTTTTTTTAAAGAATCATAATTTTTAAATGTTTAGTATGTTTGAAGTTATCTATCTTATTTTTAGAATGACCTTAAGAGTTGTAAAAATAGTAGTTTCTAGGACAGGATAGAATGTATGGCTAAAGCTAAAATAAACCTAAAATAAAACTTAGTTTATGTAAAAACCTGCTATTAGAAGCTTTATTTGGGACTTTAAGAAGACCTACAATTAATGCTATATCTGGACCTAAGAAAACTGCAATTAAATCAATTGGAAAAAGACTTGAGATTAAAGAAAAATTATGACCTTAACTGAAACTAGTTTGGATCTTATATAAACTTTTACTGACGATAATTTAGACCTTTAAAAATATAAGCAATTAAAGCTATTTTAGACTTAGCAATTGAAACAAATTTGGTACATTAATGATATATTTTTTAGATTTAAAAAATACAAGTGAATATAGATAATTTTAAAACACAATTCGGTCTTTGGAAAGATCCATGATTTAAGCTAAAATTAGTCCAACGAAAAACCTGCTATAAAAGTTAACTTGAAACTTTAAAAGAACTTGACTTAAAAACTATATTGGATAGTTCCAAAATCAAATTTCTTCAGATCATGGTTCGGTAAACAAAGTTTAGATTTTAAGTATTTTTTGAGAATTAATGTTAATATTTGGATTGAAATAAAATTTAAACGAATAAAGACATCTTATTGAAATTTTCATATAATATAAATGAACTTGTCTTAAAATCAGGGAGTTAGAAAAACTCCCACTTTTTTGCACTAAAATACTCAAAATTCCAATCCGGGAAAAGCGTGTTTCAAAAATGAACTTTGGTCTCAGATTTGCGTTTTGAGAATTTATGAATTAATTTTAAATCACTTTTTGAAAATTAACAAAGTTTTCCGTATTTATTTTGCATGCATTTTCGTTAAGGTTTCTATTGAAAACATCAAAAAATACTATAGGCCAGAACAAAAAAAAAAAAAAAAGTTTAAGAAGTAAATTGTATTACCACCTTTTTGGAAAAACTAGAAAATATGATTTTTTTGTAAGTTTCAACTTCAGATTAATATAACTTCGGATCCATATATTTATATAATTTTTGTAGCAATATTATTTAAATTTTATAAGGAATCTATATTTTTAAAAAATTTAGGACCCAAGTTAAGAGAATAAAAAAATAAAAAAAAAACAACTAAAAGTGAGAGAAAAATTTGTTTTGACCTAAATATCTCTTAAATTAAAATAGATAATCTACACGTAAGCTCATTTTTTGTAGAAATTTAAAATTTTTTTACTACCAACTACCCCTCTGACCCTCTAGGGGTCGGTGTTCTCTCAAATCAACTCAAAAACACCTTAGCTCTGGCCATTTCAAATTATATGCATATATCTTTAATGGACCACAAGTTACAGAATTATTTTCAAAATTTCAAAACATTGAAAACATATTTTTTTGCAAAAAATCTAATAAGGCTGGAAAGCTAAAACTTTTCTCTGTATAACATAGTAATTACTTTTTTAGTTTATGCTCTATTGGCCCGTATGCGATATTTTTTTCTTTTTTTATATTTTGTCTGTATTTTTTTATTTAACATCATTATTTTTAGGTTAAAAAATATCATTGTATGTAATTTTTCTGAAAATTTTTATTTTCTATATTAAATTTACGACAGTTTTAAATGCAATGGTATTATTTTAAGTCCGATTACTTACAAAGTTTTAATAATTCGCGAAATCTTATCGTACTGTTTTTTAATAAATTTCAAATAGTTTCTTTAACTTTGAAAGAGAAAAATTATATTTTGGCCTCCATTGGCCTCTTTGCAATCATATGCATATAATGCGCTAAAATTTTCTGAGTCTAAACACATTTATATGTTGTTCCTCTTTTTTCCCCACGGAAGAATATACTTGTTTTTCCAACACTATTTAACAATATGATTTTTTTTACTATTTTTTATGAATTTTTCAAATAACACTATCATTAAAGTAGCATTTATATCGTCACCTAAAAAGGAAAAGGCTGTAACCACTGAAAAATCAAATTTTGTTTTTTACTGGATTATAATATACTGGCCTAAACTACTTACATCTACACAAACGTTTTATATTTATATCTTCAAAAATGACATCAATATTAATAAAAGTCAAAAGGCCGTATCATAAACTTCAACAACCAAACAGTCGTAAAATTTGTTCTATTTGAAAAGTCTTTTATGCTTTATATGTTTTTGGTTTAAGTGTAGGATTAAAAAAATTTTACTTAATTGCTTAGTTTTAAGGCAAAAAAATTAAAAATTGTGGTTACAGCATTTTGCATTTTCATAATGTTTTATGTTTCTGCTGTAAAAAATTAAAATGTATTTACGACCATTTGCATTTCAGGTGACGATATGGAATTTATGCATGATATTGCGACTCTCAGATGGGGCTACTACATGAAGGCGATGGTCAGTTAAAGACCCATCATCATTAAATTTGTCAATAGGTTTTCGACTTTCGTTAGTTAAAATTAAGTTAAAGTGATTTTCAGAAGTGACCTTAAATGGGAGTTATACTAAATTATGGGCCGATCCTCGTGAAATTTGGCACTCTATTTATGCTTATAAAAAACTTATTTTTGCTGAATTTTATTTATACCATGATTAATTTAAGTCATTTATTAGCTTAAAATCACATATCGGAAGGACATTTATATGGTGGATAGGCGAAATAATGGACCGACCCTAACAAATTTCAGCTCACTTCGTAAATATACGTTTCAAACTTATCTTAAAAATGTAGGCCTGTACAAAGCTTATATGGACAGATAGCCCGTGTTGCTCCAATTTATTTAAGCATTATAAACATCAGCATAAACACTTATTACCCCTACCTCCCATAGTATGGTAAGATATAAATATTTTCATACAAACAATATAAATGAATTTATTTTTCAAATATGCAAAAAAAAATTGCCTTAAGCACAAACTTCTTATTATTAATTTCATATCTCAAAGATTTTCTCCTTTTAACGATTACAAATACTCATACTAAAACTTACTAGTTTTGTTAATGTCAAATTTTGTTCAAGGCTACTCTAGTGTGCATTGTAACAGAATCTAACTTGAAACAATAGAATACAACTAGAAGTTTATGTGAGAGGCACTTCGAACTAAGTTAAAAAAAAAAAAAAAAAAAAAAAAATTACTCATTTTTTCAAAACACAAAACAAAATGTATGTGACAACATATATTTTGTTGTATGAATTAGGTTTTCAACAACTGAATCAGTTTTTTTTTTTTTTTCTCTCACATAGATATCTAGTTATCAATCTATAATTGAAACATTTAAAAAGATCAACAGTTGAAAATAATTTAGGATTTTAAACAGACGTACCATCAAAACGGATTCTAACGATTACCCGTAAGGCTACGGGCCACCACGTAAACCAAATTTGGGACCTTAACAATATTTGGAATTTGAGATATGCTTTAAAAGCTAATTTAGAATCTTAACAAGAGCTACGTATGATACTAATTTGGACAGAGAATTTGAATAATTCAAAATAATTTTTAAAGTCCTTGGGTCCTAGGATTTCTTAAAAACAAAGTTAACTTCGTATATCTATATATATATATATATATATATATATATATATATATATATATATATATAAATATATACATAACCCCATGATACTACACCCACCACTTCATTATCCACCAACAAAGGACTACCGGCATCTCCACGACAAGCATCTACACCACCTTCTTTAAAACCAGCACAGATTTCAATATCCCTGATCTTAGTCCAGAAATATTTTTCTTTGCAATTGCTTAAATCCATTATAGGCACAACAGCTTTAATATCTTCTTCAAAATTAAACACATTTTCGCTCACTTGACCCCAACCAGCTACCACAGCTTTTTTACCAACACGAGGAACTTCAGATGCCAATATAGCAGCAGCTATAGTAACACCATTGAACTTAATAGGCAAACTTAAATGTAAAAGGGCAAGAACAATGTTATCATTTTCGTGTTCAATAATTTTCTCTACCAAATAAATTTGACCTTCTTGAGCAGAACAGTTTGAGATGCCAGCTATTACTTGGATATGTTTTACATTAGCATCTTTTACACAGGAAGCAGCTGTAATGATGACATTATTGGAGTAAATAGTGCCACTGTAATAATAATCATAAACAGAGGTATCACAGAAATGGCTACGTATGGAAACTTCAAAAGAGAATTGAATAATGTGAAAGGCCTTAAAGTCTCCCACAGTACGTTATATTAAAAAGAACTCTCATGGTTTTGAAGAGTAATAAAAGGTCTTTTAATAACATTTTTTTTTAATAAACTAAACATGCTATTAAAGCCAATAAATTAAATAACTACTTTCTTCAACATTTCGTTTGATAACTTAACTAAATCATATAACAAATTGATAATAAAGAAGGTAGATTAATCGAAAATATAGAGGCTAAATGAGCTAATAATGGTATTGTACAAAAAATATAATAGTAGGTAATAAATAAGAGTATTTTTACCTTAAAAAATGCTCTTTAAAATAGAAAACAAAAAATCTGGAATATAATTTGAAAGAGATACAAATACTAAGAAATGTTACCGCAATAGAATTTATAAGAAATTTCAGATTAAAAGCCAAAATATTTCGTATTTCTTTTATACTATTTTATTTGTTTTTAATTTATTGCTGTATACTAAACATTAGCAGTAATAGTTTCGTCAATCCATTGCTTTAAAGCACCGACAAATGTATAAACACTGGGATAGCCAGGTCTAGCGCAACCACGACCCCATGACACCAAACCCACCAATTGATTATCCATCACCAAGGGACCACCAGTATCGCCTTGGCAAGCATCTTTGCCTCCCGCTTTCAAATAACCAGCACATATCATACGTTCGGTTATCTCACCAACACCATATGATTTGGTGCAATCTATTGAGCTAACCACAGGTATCTGAACTTCTTCTAGATGGGAAGATGAAGGACCAAACTCCTCACGATAGCCCCAACCAGCAACTGTACCCACTTTACCGTCTACAGGACGTGAATTTTTGATGGCAATAGCATTAATTTTCAAGTTATTAAAATCAAAAATATCATCTATGATTAGCAGGCCAATATCATAGTCTACCGTCCATGAAGAGTATTGAGAATGCGAAACCCATTTGAGAACTGGATAGGCAAAGCCATCTACACCAGTACGCGAACTGGCACCAGCTACTACCATAACCTTTTCATCATTCTTAATATCCACCACACATTGGGCTGCCGTAACCACTACACGTTCACTATAAATGACACCAGCACACTTGTGAATATATGGAGCATCTGTTTGTGATCTATAACGTATTGACACCAAATAAGGATGTTTTAAAATATCAACTTCTCGGCCACCAATTATACGAGCTTCAGGAACAGCAGCAGCATTAATTGAAAATAAAGCTCCTAAAATGCAAATTATAAAAAAATTGTCCATTTCCTCCTCTAAATATTGTATTAATCTCCGAGCACATTTAAGTTAAGAGTTCAGTGAAATACTAAAGGTTGTATATTATAATTATTATTAATTCCACTGACCACTACCACCATAGCAGTGCTATTATCATGGCGATAACATAATAAAATATTTTATTATTCGTTCATCTACAATAAACAAAAATATATATAAATATATAAACATTCTTAAATTTTTGAATTTGTTCCAATATTATCGAAACGTAATCTGTAGGGTATTAGCGAAAAGTCATAAAGATAAGAATTACAAAAATATTTAAAATTAATACCCTGTAAATCTGACAAGTACTGTAACAGAGTTATTGTGACACTTACAATTTGATTTTATTAAAATAAAATCATTAATTTTGCCCAATTCCTCAGTAATAGCAACTCAAATCTCTTTCTGATTTATAGAAATGAATTTATGTAAATGAATTTCCCGTTATTGATATATTTTTTTTTAATATACACCAAATTTCTACAATTGGATTGATATCAGGGATTTATGGTAAGCATTTGTCTTTTTTATCGTGCGTACGTTATTTACCTTTACGAGTGCCCACCCATTACACATAACTCTCAAAACGTGCAAAACGTGTCAGTTTATTCGTTACATTTATTATGTTACGGTAGAGTAACGAGACCTTTAGTCTTTTTTATTCAGCAGGAGATCATGCTTTAGTAGAGGCAACTTGTCGAGACTGATTTAAACGATTTAAAAGTGGCGATTTCATGATGTGCATGATAACAAATGTCCCAGATAGCCGGAAAAGTTTAAAGATGAAAAAATTCGTGGTATTGATCGATCAAGACACATGGCAAACTCCGAAAGTTCTTACTTAATCATAGAGAGTAACAAATAAAAATACTTAGATTCATCCTAAAGCTAAATATTTGGGTGCTACGCGAACTGTGGCTAAGAGATGTTGAAAAGCGATTTTGCATGTCTGAAATGTAATTTCAGCGCCACAAAACGAAAACACAAAGAATCATAAGTAGTAGGGAAATGGGAAGGCAATAGTTGTTTTTGTTTTTAATGAGGAGTAAGAGGAATTTTGAAGAGGAAATTGTTTGTATGAAATTGAAAACCAATGAATTTGTTTTTGTAACCTGATTTCTATTCTTGTCATTAAGGCAAAAAAAGAATTGAGTGGTATCAAACCAATTTTGTTGATATCTACCAAAAGAAGACAATCCAAAAAACTGTCCAGATCTCTGTGTATTTAAAAGGTTTTGGACGTTAGTAAATTATCATTTAAAGAACACTAAAGGTATTTAAAAAAGTGGACTTAGTCCAACAAAAAGGTAACCGATAACGCAAAAAAGCTCTTATTAAGGGTAGACGCTCAGAAATTCGAAGTCTCAGAAATTCGAATTTCCAGAAATTCGAATCAGTAATTTCATTACATTTATCGCTCTAAAATTAGAATCCAAACTTCGAATTTCCGAGCGGTTTATTTCTATTTTATTGTAAACATTAAAATTGTGACAATTTAGTTTAACCAAATACAAAGTAAAAAGGGGAATGACATTTTAATAGATGATTTACAGATCTAGTTGATGTTGTTAGAGTTTAAAAGTCAGTTTTTTTTTTTTTGGTGTTTGTATATGTATGTATTTATATTACACATACTAAAGTCAAATGAACTGAATTGTTATTTTTTATTATATTTCGTTAAGTTTTTTATAGTTTTTATGTTAAATGCACTAAAATGAAAAAAACATAGTTTTTTATATCTTTATGGTCAAATTTACCTAAATTTTTGTATAAAAAAACCGTCCAGAAATTCGAATAATTCGGAAATTCGAATCGCCCTAAAAGCAAAGTGGTTCGAATTTCCGAGCGTGTACTGTAAAAAAAATTAACTTTTCTTTTAAATTTAAAACTTTTCTCTTAAATTTAAAACGAACGGTTTTCGAAAGAAATAAAATTTCTATATGATTGCATGCACTAATTTTTTATTCGCACTCCTTATTTCCAAACTATACTAATTTTTTGATACACTTCACTAAGGTGTAAGGGTATAGCTATAGTATATAAGTTTGTCATTGCTTTTGTAATTTTCACAATTTTCATTTGAGAAAAAAAACTTTTATATTCTTTCAAATCAATCATAACGGTTCATAAATTTTCCCTTTTTTTAATTAGTTAATTTTTTAATTAATGTTGTTTTATTCATTTTCTTAGAGAAAATGGTAATATTAAAAATTTAAATATAAAATATTTAATATTTTATGCTCATGATATGACGCCTAAAAGACAATATCCCATAACTAGTTATTCTGAAATTAACTGGCACAGATTTACGTCAACTAAAACTTTAATGATGTTTCAGATTACACTATGCGACACTCAAAATCGGGATGGGATGAAATCAACGGGAAATGTTATATCGGTAAAAAAGAAGTTATACAAACGAAAATAAGTTTTGCGTTCATCGATTTTTATAACCTATGTATCTATGTATCTATGTAATAACCTAATAATTACCTGTAATAATTTTTAATTTTACGTGTTAATAATTATAATAAATAATATATAATAAATATTATTCAAATTCATTGAAACATAAAATCAATATTCTTGTCAAAATGAGATACCTTCACTTAATTGTGCTTAATTGTGAATAAAAACGAAACGCGTCCATCGATTTTCATGATCTATGTCTCATTTTGTTTAAAGGTTATGTGACTTTACGTGAAAGTAATAGGACTTGACACTTTTTTTTACCGTTTTGGATTTTTTATGAATTGAAAATAAAAAAATTCAATTTTTTAGGCAAAAAATAGTTTTTTTTTTTCATACATTTATTTATAACTGCGAAACTGTTGCTTATGTAGCGAAACGTTGTATGAACAGATTAAAGGAATTGTAATTCCTAATTCTTAAATTTGCTTCAGCAAAATCGGACTGGTAGTTCTCGAGTTATGTCAAAAAAAAGACCACCAAAGGTCAAAATTTCCCCTATATGATATTTACTAACTTCAAATCGATATATCTCGATTCCTAGACGTGATCCAGCGAAACGCCGGGACACGTATAACTTCTTTTTTACCGATATAACTTTCCCCGGTAGTTTGAACCCTTCCCGATCACTGACCCCTACCATTTGTCGCACAGTGTTATTATTTAATATTTAATATGAATATGTGTTTGCTTTAAAATTATGAGGATTTAAAAGCTCGTATATTTAAAAATTTAAAAAAACAACACTATTCAATATTAAAATAATTGTTTCACATCCTAACAAAAGTAATTGAAATTGAACAATTAATTTTGAAAAAGGGGTATACAAAAAAATATTTCAGCCGTCAATATATTCTCCAAGCGATTATATTGGTCATGTTAGTTGAGCTAGGCCATCACAACCGTACTTAATAAATTAATTGCATTTTATTTTTATTATTTCTTAATTAAATCAGACCAAGCAAAAAATCGATAGACTATACTATCAATCATATCTAAGCATTACTCTTTAAATGTTGTAATTCTTTTGATCAAAAATTAAAACTTGTGTAAAGTGCTGATCGATAATATAATTTAGGGGTATTTAAAAATTGGTCCAGCTCACGAAAGCGAAATAATTGTTCATAAATATTTTGCTGATTAGTTTATGCCACATCAATATTTAATTTTGGAGGGGTATATTTGCAACATTTTTTTGTCTTCACAAGAATTGATACACTTTATTAAGTTAATAAATTTTTAGCAAATCGTTAATTTTTTCTTCTTGAAAATGTTTTTATTGAAAATCGTTGGTTACTGGTTAATTAACTTTTCTTTAACTATCGTTTGATATATATAGCACTAATATTGTGGAGAATTTTTTTCACTTTTTTGAAAATTTCTTCTAGGATCATTAAAAAATTACTGTTTAGTAGCATGTTTCAACCATCTTAGGAGGATGAAATTTGACCAACATACAGTGCAAGCACGGTATTGGCGACTACCCATTATCGCGACGGCTTAATTTTTAAAATTGCAGATTCTATAATAGTGACAGTTTATGAAAAACGGGTTCTATTTTTGCGAATTTTATCTGTTTTTTAAATTTGATTACAATGTCTATTAACAAAAAAAGTGCAATTACCGTTTTTTGGTATATTAACCTTTTTGGATGACTTTGATCTACCATTTTGTCAGTTTATTCGTGTCATTTGTTGTGTAAATACAAATGTCCTACCGGAATAGAGTTTAAACACTCAAAAATGTCTTAAAAATAACAATATTTTAGATAGATAGATAGATAGATAGATAAATAGATAGATAGTTAGATAGATAGACATCTCCACCCAAAGACCAGTATCGGTCCATTGTAAGTCCCTTCAATTTCATCAGATAGACTAGAATAGAAGACAAAGAGAAAAGATCAAGAAAATAGTGAAGGTAAAAGAATAAATTGAAAAAGTTGTTAGCCTTAGCCAGCCTATTCCCATAACGAAGCCTATGACGTCTACAAGCTCCTTGTTCCGAACGTCACATAGCCTGTCGAAAAATTGACTGCCTAACCATTTCATCCTACAATGATGCAACCGTGGACAGTAACACATAATATGCTCAATAGACTGGGTATCGTCGACGTCCTCACACATTCGACAAAAATCGAAATTGCCAGCGTTCCATTTAGACCTCATCTTCCCTATCAAGTAGTGTCCCGTTATAACCCCTATAATGCTCAAACTTTTCCTATTCAAACTCATATCGCCATATCGCCCTTGATATCTTACAGTCCACTCTACTCTCCTAAGGCGAATTGATACTAGCCGAGATCCATTCGTTGATCTTCCTAAAAAAGAAACCCAGCGGAGGTTTCACGCAAGTCCCACTCTCCGAAACATATTACGCCTTGCCTTGTCAATTCATTAGCTAATTCATTGCCAGATATATTGCAATAGCCAGTTACTCAGCAGAGTCTCACAACGTAACGTTCTAACAGCTCCCTTAGTGACTTCTTGGCAACTAACCTGGATTTTACCAGGTGTGTATCCAAGGCATTCAGAGCCGCCTGACTGTCCACATAGAGAGTAACCTCAACCATCGCAAAGTTCAATAGGGAAAAAGGTTCAACATATTTTAAAGCCAACGATTTCTCAAAAATTAGAGGTTTTAAAAAAAAATTTTAAGTGGAGATTTCATAAATTCAATTTGAGTGAATTATGTAGCTCAAATTGGTACGGAACATCTTTTCAGGAATGCTGACTGACATAAGCAACTGGATTCAAGAAAAATTTCATGTGGGAAGTAATGAAGAGCAAATGAAAGTATCAGATACGAAATCGGAGGATTTATACGATAGTGGTCATGAAGAAAATAAAATGAACGAGAAAATAAAGTGGACGATTGTATAACATCGATAAACATATGCACACAATGATCTTTGGAAAATAATAAGCCTCCAACAGCACTGTATGGACTACATGATTCAGCTGTTATTTTAAAAAATAATTTGGCAAAAAAAGCAACTGAAAATCTACAATTTCTTTAAAAATGTTTCAAATGTAAATACGCAATTCTAATTTTAAAAATTGCATAAATTTTTTCAATAAAATTTTGGATTCTGTTGTAGCGAAAATTCAGTTTTCGCCACAGATCTGGTTTCTAATTATCCGCGAAACTCGAGCTTGCACTGTATTACAAATAATATCTCATTCCACAGTTCAAATTTATATTTAATTAAACTTAAGAACTTACAAAAAATTACAAACATATCTTAATAAAAATTGTTCTACAAAATTACCCACCTAAAGTTTTCTTAGATTTTCTCCAAAACGCGCTAAAATTTTGGTTATTTTTCATAATACCCATTAATTGCGTTACTAAGCCTATTAATAAAAGGAAAATGTTTGAAGAAACAGCGAAATTAAACAGTTTTTTTAGCTTTCCTGAAAAATTATTGAAAAATTACATGGTCATTCGGTCATTATTTTTCGTTATTTTTTTGAAAAATATATGCCTATATATATATATATATATATATATATATATATATATATATAAAATCTTCAAAAAAAATAATCTTTTTAAAAGAAAATAAAAATTTAAAAAAAATTATAATTTTTCCAAAATGTATCATTTATAGTAAGAATAATGATAGATTTTTTTTACAAAAACTTAAATTCGATTTATTCCAATTTCATTGAAATTTCTCCTCTATAATAGACTAATTTCTTATTGTTTTCAATTATTTTCCAGTATTGAGATAACTATAAAATCTAAAAAGAAATCGAACACGATATAATTAATTTATTAGGCCAAAAGCTAAAATTGTCAATAAATTGATAACAATTTTATAATAAATCAATAAAATTTTTTTAATAAACATAAGACGACATAAAATCAAGCTGAATGAAATTACAGGCAATTCTATATATGCTTTTAAGGTCACTTTTAATATTTATTATCTTTAGGAAATCTTGGGGTCAATAGCTCTCTCTTTAAATGAGAGTTTGCACAGCTCTTTACATTTAGAGAGTAAAATCGTACTCACTATTTTCTCATATTCTTATTATAAGATAACTAATATTATGGTATTTATAAAGATAATAAATAGATAGTAAATATTAAAACAATTTTAAAAAAGTTTCAATCGTAATTATTATTAGTTTTAAAATTTGAAGCAGATTATTAAGGTGTAGTGCGCATTATTTTTTTAAAGACAATATAAAAAAAATAAAAATGAACTAAAATGTTTCAAAAATTTTTAAACTTAACAGTTTTAACATTATTAGCAATTTGTTGTCTACCTTTAGCTTATGCCGCTTTAAATGAAAATCGCATAATTGGAGGAGAATCGACGGAAATTAATAATGTTCCCTATCTTGTGTCCATACGTTATAAGAAAAATTTTAGTTTACCATTTGAACATCGTTGTTCGGGTACTATTTACTCTTCGAATGTTATATTAACGACTGCCACCTGTTTGATAGGTCTAGACTCGAATCGTTTACATGTTAAGGCCGGTTCATCTTATCGTTCACAAAATGATGGCTTTATTTATTTGGTAGAGAAATATATCACACATCCTGATTATAATATTTGGTTTATGGATAACGATTTGGCTTTATTAACATTGGCCTTTGAATTGACTGAGAGTGTATCAAAAAAAGTGTCTCCTATTGCTATAAGATCTTCTGTACCACCAGTCAACAGCCCAGCCACTATAGCTGGTTGGGGTGTTACGAAGGCACAAAAAAATAGCAATTTTTCTGAGGTCCTACAAATAGCCCAAGTAAATATTGTAACTGATGCAGAGTGTAAAAAATCTTATGGTGAAAATCGTTTAACACCAGCCATGTTATGTGCAGCTGGTAAAGATACGGATGCCTGTTTGGGTGATGCTGGAGGAGCTTTAGTTTATAAAAACAATGCTGTGGGCCTGATATCTTGGGGTAATGGTTGTGGAAATTTAAATTTCCCCGGTGTATATACGAATTTGATGTATTTTAGAGAATGGATTGAAAATGAAGTAAAGAAATTATAATTAATAAATAAGAAAAATATATTAATAAAGTAAACATTTATTTATGAAAATTTAAGTGATCTTTCTTTAGATTTTTTTTAAATCGAATTAGGTTGCAAATATAAATTTAATTTAATTTTTATAACTTTCGTAATAAAGCTCGTTAGTTAGGAATTAAACAACCATTTCAGTTTCAATATGATATTGGAAATGAAATTTTATAGTTTTCCTAAAAAGGGAGATCTTAAAAATTTATTTAAAAAAGAGTTAGCTAAAACAACTCCAGTTAATTCTCCTACAGTAAATAAGGAATCCTAATGCTCATAAAGAAGCTAAAAAATAATTTTAGTTCCATAAAGAGTTGCTAATCAACTAAAAATCTTATTTTCAGTTGGAACAGCAATAATTATTGTAGCTGAAGTGAAATAAGCTGGAGTATCAAAGTCTATTCCTACAGTGAATATATTATAAGCTCAAACAATAAATCCCAATAAACCAATAGCTAATATAGCATAAATTATTCCAAAGTGTTCTTCTTTCCTGATTCTTGATGAGAAATTATTTCGAATCCAGGTAAAATTAAAACATATACTTCATGATGACCAAAGAATCGTAATAAATGTTGGCATAAAATAGGGTCCCCCTCCCTCCTGCTGCAAATATTAGAAAAATACTATTTAAAAATTTCAAAAAAGCTTACTAAATATTTGAACAATTTTCTATAGAAGGGAAATTTTCGATTTTTTATTTGTTACAAAAAATTAATTTTTGAATTATTTCCTAAAAAATAAATTTCCATAAAAAGAAATTTTTTAAAAATTTCCTTAAAATAAATTTTCATTTTCTAAAAAAACCCGAAAAATTTTCTATAGAAATTAAATTCTTTAAAGTTTCCTAAAAAATTACATTTTTTGATAATTTCCTAAAAAAAGAATTTTTCTGAAAACTTTCCAAAAATAAATTTTCGAAAAAAAATTATATTCGAAAAGAAATTTTCGAAAAATATTTTCAAAATTAAAATCAAAAAAATGATAATAAATATAATTTAATTCCTTTCTATTTTAAATAGGAAAAAGAAATTTTTTTTTAAAAAAGAAATATTCGAAAATGTTGCTAAAAAGTAAGTATTTGGACATTTTTCTATAGAAATTCTTTAAAAATTTTCTAAAAGAAATTTTGTTTGAAAATTTTTCTATTAAAAAATAGAGTTTCAAACAATTAAAAAAAATTAAAAATTAAAAAAAAATCTTTTAATCATTTTTAATATTTTTTTAAATTTTTTCTATGAAAAAGAATAATTTCCTTTGGAAACCTATTTCTTTTTTTTAATTTCTTATAAAACCAAACAAAAGACATAATTTTCATATATAGTAAATTAATATTTATTATCAGATCCATAACCTTTTTAATTTTACCATTTCATTCTACAATAGTTTCTTTAATCCAATCCAAAACCGATGATACTCGGGAATATACCCCGGGATAGTTGGGCCTAGCACAGCCGTAGCCCCAGGACACCACACCCCAAATAACATTTTTTCTAAACAAGGGTCCGCCCGAATCACCCTGACAGGCATCTTTACCACCTTCAGGACGACCAGCACATAGCATTTGTTCAGTTATAATACCAAAATTCTTATAAGCCTCTTCACACACCTCCTTATTAACTTTGGGCACTTTGACAGCTCTTAAAACATTACGGGATTCTAAGGGATTTTGTGTATTACCCCAACCTGAGACCGTTAAAATTGTACCATCTTTAATATCCTTTTTCGAAGGTAATTTGGCATATTCCATTTCAAATGACAACTGAGATTCGTCGTAGTCCTCCAATTTTAAAATGGAAAAATCATAATTTATAGTGTTGGAACTATAATTTTCATGCTGATAAATATGTGTAGGCTGGACAAGTAAACCTTCCTTCGCAGAATATTTGGAACCTAAACGCACTTTGAAATTAGGATTTGTAGCTGATTTGCCATCTGTGCAATGGGCAGCAGTTAAAACATAACGTTTAGCTATTAAGGCTCCGCCACAAAAATGATAGTAAGTTTGCAATGAAACCTGGAATTTGATATCCTTTATATCGGCTTCATAGCCACCCACAATACGGCCACCCAAACGGGGTAGAGCTGCTGCCAATGCAGCTAAGAATAGAACACCAAATACTAGACAAATATTAAGTCTTAACATTCTTACAATTGCAACCTGTTACTGTTTGTTTCTACCCTAACGGCTATGGTTTTTATAGTTTTCTTTAGAGTTTTTGAAGTGATCATTCACTCCTTAAGTGTTTAATAAAGTTTTTTTTTTATTAATTATTTCGAGGACTTTTGATATCTTTTGTTAGAAGGAAGGTTAAATCTATTTCAGGTTATGGGAGTAGGTTACTTCAATAGAAATAAATACTTTTTAAGTTTTATTAAGTTTTTAAATATTAAACAAATGATTCTAATAATTGAGATAAAGTATATGAAATGTATAATCTTTTTGGACTAATAAAATTCCTATAAAACTTGTAGAACCATAAATTATTATTTTTTTATGATTTTCCAATAGCTGTAATGTTTTAAAGAAAAAAATTCACAAATTGTTATTGCGTTTTAAAAGAAATAAATTATCTAATGCCATTGAACTAACGAATGAAGAATAAAGTTCATCAAACCTATATAGAGGTCTTAATTCAGACGCAAACAAAATATATTCATGTTTTTATGTATTATAAATTTGAAATACGATAGAAGTCTAAAACATAAGATTAAGAATTAAGCAAGCTCTTTAAAAGACGTACATTGGAAACTGAACTAAGACCTTATAACTACGATTGTAACTTAAGCTTAACTAAAATCTACGATTAAACCTTATTATTGTAATATTTAAGACCTATTATGATTGTCTTAACTGGAACTTTATTATTTGTTTACCAATTAATTACACGCTGTTACAAAATGGCACTTTTTATTTTCACTTGGAAAACGATTCAATGTGGGCTATAACCTTCTTAAGGAAATCAGAAAAATTTCGAAACTCGCCCTAAATTTCGATATAATGCGAAAACCCGTAGGGTAGTTCTTGTACTATAGATCTCGTAGCTTCATAAATTTTAAATCAATTTAAGATTTTTTATTTGATTTAAAAAGCATAACGACGCAGATTTTTAACTATATTACAGTTCTTTATATACACTCAAATTAAGTAGTGATTTATCCAACATTTTTAAATTGATTTCCCTTTTCTTTTTAAAAATTTTGACTTTGATGTAAATTTTTTTTTTTCTTCAAGACTATAACATTTGTTTACATAGTTTGAAATGCTATTTTGTTTAAAATAAAATCTGATATCCCTTATAAAATTGCTTAAAAAATTTCTCATATATGACATGATTTTTACCATAGATTAACATAGATATGAAACTCCGTTGTCAAAAAAACCTAAGTCTAAAAGTATGTTAGTAAAAAATTTCATTGAAAACAAAACAATTGTGGAATTTTTGTTTTATAACAAATACATGCGGTTGAAAAGACTGTTTCTTCTATTTTCCTAAGAAATTTAAAAAGAAGAAACTAACAAAAGAATAACAGAATTAGGAATACATTTACACAAGAACCTACCCAAAAACTGTTTTTCGCGAATAACTTAAAATTTTGCGGGTGTATTGCAAATTTTTAAAACTGATTTATGATGTTCTCAAGAAGCAGCGTGTCATGTAAGTCCCAAACAAAAACCTGGTATATCCTTAACTTTATAAACTTTTCTTTATAAACACCCATAGTTTAAGCTTTAAAAAGACCTCTATCTATGAATGAAACTTATTGGAACCAACAATTAAAGCTTAACTGAGCTTTTACATTTAAGGACTGCGTACAAAAAAACCGTGCACACCTAAAGGCTTATAACTTTTATTATACGTGAAAAAGTTAGTATGGTTAACATTTTAAAGTTGCTTTTATTCTCAGCAGGTAGGTATAAAAAGGTGGCGTCATCAACTTTCTACTCAGAGACTAGTATGTCGATTGTGAGTCCCTTTAGTCAGAAGCCAGAAGAGAGACTAAAGAAAAAAAAGTAAAGAGATAGAGAAAAAGAAGTCCATTAGATAATATATTGGAAAATCATGGAATCTATAACCTAACAATCAAGAATGATTGCCCCTAAGCCACCTTATCCCCATTACGAACCCTATCAGATTACTACGGCCTTTGCCGGTGACCTGCTCTAGTTCGTGAAGTGTGTGACTCCCAAACCACCCCAGCCAGAGTGGCAGAGTATATGCTTCACTGCCTCTAGCTCCTCTACATCATCAGACATCATACAGAAATCTAAACATGCTCATGCCCCACTTACTAGTCATATTCCCTATTAAGGAGTGACCAGTAATCGTACCCTCAATGACCCTTAGACTTCCCCGACTCATGCCCAGAAAATGTTTTGAATCCATGCATGATTCGTTCTGTGTAGAGTCCATTGGAACTCTAACCGATACCTCTGCAAAAGACCTATTCAGCTCAGAGCCACTGCGAACTAGCTTATCGGCTATTTCACTACCGAGAATTTCACAGTGTCCAGGAACCCAACAGAGTCTTATGCTGTAGGTATCCATTAGCCTTCTAAATTCCTTCCTACATTCAAGCATAAGCTTGGACCTGACAAATTGACTTATCATTTTCAATAGTGCTGCCTGACTGAATATCCACATAGATAGTTACCTCATAATCCATTTCAACGTTTTACTCTAAAAATCCTAAGGCTTTTTAAAAACCAAGAATTTCTGCCTTAAAAACGCAACTATCCGACAAACTACAAGACCGTTTGATATCCTTTCCCATAAAGTAGATCCCGCCCCTGTGTGTACTTCCATCTTTGAGTCGTAAATAAAGACAGCCCAACCTCCATGTAGCTTATCCGCCTCAGCCCAGGGATCCCTGCTAGGGATTCCAATAACGAAAGTAGCCTCGAAGTGTCTAACCATTAAATTCAACTTCGTTAAATATGGTAACGTGCCTCACTCTGAAGTTCCCTATTAACACCAATTCCTTCAGTTCAAATAAGCTACGTGCAGCCATAACTCTCACGATCTCCTCAATTGGGAGAAGATGGAGAATGATGTCTAGTGCTAGCTGAGGTGTGCTTCTCATGGTATCTGCAATGACATTTGAAGCACATCTCTGAACTTTAGAGAGAAGGTTCACATACCTTAGTTCCTTCCCTTAATATCTCCCATCAGAATGATGTGAGTGGAGAATGATGTCCAGTGCTAGCTGAGGTGTGCTTCTCATGGCATCTGCAATGACATTTGAAGCACATCTCTGAACTTTAGAGAGAAGGCTCACATACCTTAGTTCCTTCCCTTAATATCTCCCACCAGACCGAACATCCATAAGTGAGGATAGGCCTCACAATCGATATGTAAATCCAATATTAAAATATCGGTTTGAGATCAAAGTTCTTCCCTATAAAGCTTGACCCCCTTCTAAGTGTTATTTTTTCGGGATAACTTACTGTCCAGGTATACACCCAGGTATTTGGCCTTCATTGTCAATTTAAGTTCCATCCCATTCAATACCGGTAGCTTAAAATCCTCAACCTTATATTTCCTGGTAAACAGAACTAATTCAGTCTTCTCCGGATTGACTCCCAGTCAATTACTGTTAGCGCAAAAAATCTAAAGCACAATTACTGTTCAGTGATAATTTTTTCTCACATACTCAGATTTACTTGTCAAAAAATATGCCCATATTAAAACAAAATTCAAATGAATTCTACGAGGATACGAACCTTGGCTTGGAGATTTGTAATCTAGAACACTTGAACTAGATTATCGACATATATCTATAGAAATTTTGTTAAAAAACAATTATATATACTCCTCATATATGTGAACAGTATAAAAATCAATTTACAACACTATATGTTGAATATATTTAAAATTCAACAATATTGAAAAATTATTTTTTTACACAAATTGAACTAAAACTATTTTTTGAATTTAGAATTTCAGAATGCCAGCCCCCTACGGTGGTGTGGAGTATAAATATATTTGACAGTTCCTTAATCTGACATTTCAACATTTTAATTTTACATGAATTACAAAACAATTTTTCAAAGTCTCAGTCTCAAACCCAAGTGGTATAAAGCTTAAAACGCAATTTAAATCTAAATAATACTTTTTATAAAAAAACACATCAAAACGTGTCAATTTAATTTCTTTTAAATAATGAAAATTTGTATATTTTTTTAGGAAAAACAAAAATTTATAAGAAGTCCCGGGGATATGGAAATAAAAAATATTATTAAATTTGTGCAAAGAAAATTGAAAAAATGTTTGAGGCTGTTTCAAGAAATCGTTTAAAACTCCGTCATTTCTAAACTGATTCATTCCTAAACCGATTTCGCTGAATTTATGCATTGAAAGAGAAATGTTTTTATTGAAAGAGAATTATATTTATTGAACTATGGGCTTCAAAAAATCCATTGCAACATACAAAATCCAGACGGACAGACAGACAGATATATATATATATATATATATATATATATATTCTCAAAAGTTATTATATATATTTAAAGACTTTCGTATAAAATGACAAACTTATATATATCCTTCATTTTATGTGAAGGGTATAAAAATAATTTAAAACTAGTAATGATTTTTATTTTATTTCATTTTTAAAAATTACATTATTTTTCTAACTTCACTGATATTGTGCCACCTTTTCTAAAATCCATGATTTTAAAGCCCAAACATTTGCATAGACGCCAGGGAAATTGGGTCTAGCACAGCCATAGCCCCATGAAACAATGCCAGCCAATTTATTGCGTATTGTTAAGGGGCCACCAGAATCTCCTTGACAGGCATCTTTACCCCCCACACCTCTTAAACCAGCACACAGCATATTTTCAGTTATGCCACCCATATAATCTTCATTACATTCCTCAAAGCCAACTACAGGAACTTTAACTTCCTGCAGGATTGTTGGAGATGCACCACCCTCTTGCAAAGTTCCCCAACCTGTAATGGTGGTCATAGTACCAGCTATGGGTTTATCATCGATTAATTCTATGGTTCTTATGTTAAAATTATTTAAGGGCAATGGCACCGCCAATACCAAAATAGCCACATCATTATCATAGCTAGCAGGATTGTAATTTTCATGCATAATAATTTCCTTAACCGGTACCATAACACCATCACTGCCATTCTTAATATTACCACCTGCCACCACTTTTAATTGACTGGGCACAGTGGCTATAATACAATGGGCTGCAGTCAAAACAATATTTTCCAAGTAAATACTACCACCACATGTGTGAGTATAGGGTGCAGAAGAATTAAAAATATTCTTTTTCCTCAAACTGATTTGATAGCCATGTCTACCAATGTCTACCTCATAGCCGCCAACAATACGTTTATCTGGTTCTGATGGGTTTTGTATAACAAATCCTTGACTTAGGGTTAATAAACCAAATAGAAACAACAATTTCATTTTCGCAATAATTTTGCGTAAAATTCTGGCCGACTTAATACTAAATCGTTTGCAAAAACACTGGTCATTCGATTTACCATTTAATGTATAAAATGTAGGGTTGTAAATCTAAATTGGAATTTGTGATATGAACTGATATTTTAATAATCGTAGTACAATTTCCATTTATTTAGTATTTATAGCTAAATACCTTAAAGGTCTAGAACATATTGATAAAATTAATAAATATTTATAACCATTATATTGATTAAACAAAAACAAAAAAATACACTAAGCTACGAACAAAGTCCAATTGAAAGATAATAATAAACCTAAATTGAGGTCGTAACAAGAGCTAAAAGTGGGACCTTAAAATAGGAAATAATTGAAACCAAATTGGATCTATAGAAAGTTTCTAGATTGATGTCAAATTTGGATTATAAAAAGAGCTACTATATAAACAATTACAATTGAACCCAAATTAAGACTATATAACGAGGTACTATCAAAGCTAAATTTGAAATATTATATATACATTATTGAGCTACATTTAAAGATAAAATAGGATTATATAAAGATCTACGACTGACATAGGCATATGTATATGAGAAATTTAAAAAATGTTCGAAATTGCTATGTATCTTGCTAAAGTTCGTTTTAAAAACAGGAAAATTGTTAATACATTTTGGTAGATCTAACAAAATAACTAAAAAATCGACAATTTTAGATCATTCACCTAAAATGTCAGGAAAGCACAGCCATTTAAACCTAAGAATATGTAAAAAATTGAGTTGTAACAGCCCATCTACACGTAACAGAATATATAAGATTTTTCTGCCAGAGAGTGTCAAATTCGCTCTCTGAGATAATTATTCACGTGTATATTCAAATATTATCATAAGAAGTATTATGAGACTGTTGTGATGAGATTTCTCTACACAACTATCTTATAAGATGAACTGTCAAAAAAATACACATATACGAAAGTTTGTTTGTGCGTGTGCATGGAAATTACATAAAAAAACAATATCTTTTTGTAAAATTGTTTTGTTTTTTATATTTAAAAAAAATATCTTCTTAGGGGTACATAAGATTTAACATAACTAAAAAAAATATTACTCTCTTCTGCCGGCGTTATCTCACATAATATATCAGTGGTAGACCTAGGGTAAATGTTTGTAAAATATGTGTTTTTCGCTAATGACAAATACCGCTTTTACAAAAAATGCCCAAAATATCGCATAAACAGAATTTTTTAATAAATGACACTTCCGAGTCAAAGAGGCATAAACAAATTTTAAAATGCTATAATTTGATACACTTTTTAAAATTTTCACCAAATTTTTTCCGCATTTTTTAAAGATCAAATATGAGTTTAGATCATCTGTAAAAAGTAATCTTAATGGTTAAAATTGATAACGTAAAAAAAAAAATTAAGGAAACATCATTTCTATCGGCTACAGCTTCATTCTTCAAAAAAAAACTCATTTCGCTTGCTGACAACTACAAATTATAAATTGCGTTAATATTAATGTCAAATGAAAGCATTTTATTTGCTGAATACTAAAATTCAGCAGACGTCAAAATATTTCAAGGACTTATAATTATATGGACCAAAAAAGATGTTCTTGACCTCAAAAATCAGTCCCATATATTTCACACTATAGTTCGAATTTTAAAATAGTAAAAACTATTTTCTCTGGTCTAACATAAATGATTAACATTACCTAATTAACAGTGAAGAAGCTCACTATATGAGTAATTTTTTTGATCGCTAATTTTGATGCGATGAAAGTTAAAGGTAGGCATATTACACACCATTATATAGGTAATAGTGTCTTATTTTAAAAAATGTATAATAATATTTATGAGAAAATTCGTTGAAGACTTTTTGCGAAAAGATGCGGAAGAGGTATTGAGTTGAGATTTTGTTCATATTTAATTTAAGAAATTTTTGTTAATGGATATCTTTGAATAAAATTTTACGTCTGAGTAGATTTTTGATGTTTAATTTCAAGCGTTATTCACATTTTTAGATTTATCAACAGAAATACCACAATTTCCAAAAAAAAAAAAAACTTTAAAAAATTTCCAATAATGGAATTTTTTACTTCTTTCACTATATCCTTCTTAACCGATATCGGGGAGCAAAATTTTCTATTACACATTAGACTATATAAAAAGTATAACTTTTTTTGATTCCAGCTTTGCGATTTAAGAAATTAGGGCAAAAGTTCAAAATTTGTTGGAAAAAATGTTGGAAAAAACCCTGGTTCGGACAAAAATCTTTTTTTTTAATTTTTTTCCTTTGAAATATTTTATGTTTAGATATCTTTCAGAAAAATATAAATATTATATATATTACGTAAGAAAATTTTTATATAACAGAAAAAGAATGTAACCACTTTTTTGCAAAAAAAAAAGGGAGAAAAAATCTAATTTATTTTCAAAATTCAAATTTAAATGCCCATAAATTTTAATTTCTTAATTTTTTTTTTTTTTTGAAAATTTGGACCCACTCTAGCGAAAAAACTTCAACAAGGCAGGCAAAAAAGTAAAAATTTTTATCTTTGAAGAGTAACATTTCTTAAACTAAATAAGATAACACGATGTTTTTTGTAGATCTTGACTAGCAGAATCCTCCTCTCTTTCACATCGGTTCAGATATAAGGAATCAGAATAGTTTATATGGTCCAAGCTCATAATATGAACTCGCCTATACCTCTACTATCCCTATGTTAAATTTCATTGTAATCGGAACAGCCATTACGAAATTCCATAATTATTTCGATTTCATTTTTTGAATTGCACATTGTGTATCGTCATATATAGTCATGCACATATGTAATCCACTCCCTGACTATGTGTGAGGAGTTTAAAGAGGTATTAGTTAAACAGTCGTGGCGAGAAGACTCCGCCTTAAGGAACTCCATGTTTAACTTTACAAAGTTTTTTTCTCTCTTCTCTAAATTTCACGAACGACTGACGATCACTCAAATAGTTCACGATCCATCTCTTCATACTGTTGGTCATTGTGAACTCAAAGATGCCCTGGAATAATGTGGCACGGCTGACAGTGTAAAAAACCTTGGACAAGCTTTTCCAAAGCTTCTTTTCTTTTACAAAGCTTCTGCCGACTTAAGCCCTAGGTCCAAGAGGTAATGGGTATTAATTCTGTGGTGGTGTTAGGAATTGTGCGGAAGTTGGCGGGTCAGCTGAGGGAGAAGAGTTTCGAATATTTTCGCTGTGGATGACAGGACGGATATCAGAATATAAGATGATCTCTTGGGGCATCATCGTTGTGTCTGCAGAAGGTAGAAGATGAAGTTGAAGTAAGGACTAGTCAAAAATTTGTAGTCTAGTAAAAATCCATCAAGCAAAGCCATTATTATTATTTTCGAAATTTCAACCTCAAAAATTTAACCATTAAAAATTTTTAAACAAAAATACGAAAATAATACCAACGAAGATTTTAATCAACTGATAATACATTTTGTTCTTATAGCGCAATGATTCTAAAAGAATTTTAAAACAGCCTCTAAACAGGCAACTTTTTTTATATTTTTTGATTTTTTGTTTACAATTCTTTCAATATTTTTAATTCTTGATAATTATTTTTATATTTATTGCAAATTATTATTATTTTTTGATACATTCTCAATCCAAACCTTAAAATAAACAACATTTGTATAAACACCAGGATATTCTGGCCTAGCACAGCCAATTCCCCAAGAAACAATACCAACTAAAGTATTATTGCTTATTAAGGGACCACCAGAATCATATTGACAAGCATCCTTTCCTCCTAATATGCTACCAGCACATAACATACTTTCCTCAACACGATCGTAACCATAACTTGCATCACATTTTGCACGATCAATTATGTTCACTTCGACCTCTTGCAATTTCAAAGAATTTAGGCCACTTTCAGAGGTAGCACCCCAGCCGCTTACAACTGCTAAGGAATCAGCTTTAGGCTCCTCATTAGCTAAAGTTACGGCGCGAGCGTTAAGACCATTTAAGGGAAGTGAAGAGTCCAAAATTAATAAAGCAATATCATTTTTACTTAAAGCTGGTTGGTAATTTTCATGTATAACAATTTTTTTAATACGCACAATGAAACCATCGCCACCGGCACAGTTATCAGAACCGGCAATCACAACGAAGGAACTCTCTTCGCGTTTGTAAACACAATGGGCTGCTGTTAAGATGGCCTGTTGGTGGTAAATAATGCCACCACAGGCATGTACGTAAGCACAGTTTGTACAAGTTTTACGACGTATAGACACTTGATAAGGATGCTTGAAAATGCTTACTTCACGTCCACCTATAATGCGACCTTCAGTATTTGTTAGAGAGACATACTGCACAATGGCTGTTAAACAAAGAGCCTTGAATATGATAATTCTAAACATTTTGAATTAATAAAGTTAACTAAATTTTAACAAGAAATGAAAACATTTTTACACCTTGCACACACATGCACTATCCCTTATCAAAAACTTTTAATATTTTATTTTAATATATTGATAACGTCATCGTATTTTATTGAAGTAAATACCATTTAATAGCTTTGTTCTAGTACTTGTCAAATTTAAAGTTTTTAGTCAGAATTAATCAGAAATTGTCAGAAAAACAAAAAAAAAACAAATAAATTCTCAGTACAGGAACGCTTTTCTGTAAATTCTGAATAAACTTTCAAGCAAAGAATACAAAGAAAAGAAACTTGCTCAATTTCCAACAACAGCAACATATATCTCTCCTCTCATACAAGTTCTGTGTGAATTCAACATACTTGGGAATGAAAGAGAAAAACAACATTGTCCAAACTACCTTGGACACTTTAATTAAAAATGTAATAAAATTTTACCTAAATTTGTTAATATAAGTAAAGTGTAGTTAATTAATTGTAATTCGTATTATTGAAGTGCTACTGTAATTCTATTACAATATGGAAATATGTAATAATTACTTATAATTATAGCATTAATTAAACTATAGAAAACGTCGCGTTTTTCTTAAAAACCGAAGTTTCGCCCAACTAAATTAAACTTTAAAGAAACACTTACTTTGCAACCATCGTGGAATCCATTACTTACTTACTTTATAAACTTACCTCATTCTTTGTATACCTGATGTTACCTGCAAATAAAGAAAATTTTTATACATAAAAGAATACTTACATCTTGTAATTGTGCCATCCCTGGAAATAAAGGTGAGAATAAATCTATCTCAAGAACAATAGTTAAAAGAAATTCTAATCCCTATTTATTTCTTTTATTCCCTAAACCCACAATTATAATTACTCTATCTATGAGTAATTATAATTAACCTATCTTTATAGATTGGGCTCATTTGATTATCCCCAAACTCTAATAATCATCAAAATATTACAAACATAAAATAAATCAAACTTTCCTTTAAAATTTAAGGAAAATTACACTCGCGTCATATTTTTCACTAGCACAAAATATTTTTTTTTTTTTATATTTTAGACATTCCTTTTTTCTATGTTGAAATTTAAATTGAACGAACGAAGTTGCTACTTTTGGTATTAAAAATAAAACAGAATTTAAAATAATTTTAAATTATATTCATATTCACCAATAAGAATTCAAAAAATGTAACTATATTTATATTTGTAGATGTAATCCGTACTAAAAGATGAAAATTTATGAGAATTTGCGAATATACCCAGCAAAAACTTTTTGGTTTTCGATAATAACAACTACTTATTAAAGTAGTTTCTTGGTAATGAGGCGTCATTATTATTTGCCCACTCTGTATTACACTAATAAGTACTCAATAGTATAATAGCGCAGTAATACCGCAATCACGTGGATGAGTTGGCTAGAGCGCTGGGTTAACAACCAGAAGGCTGTTAGTTCAACCACATTCTGAAGCTGTTAGTTTTTTTATAACAAAATGTCTAAAAGATATTTTAAACTAAATAGAGTTTTTGTCGTTTAGGATGCTATGTGCGAGATGGTGTACAGAGTAAGACGTTAGTCAGTAAAAACGAATGGTTAGTGTGTGTCCAAGTTCGAGTCTTACTGACGGCAAAATTTTTTTGTTTTTTTTTTATTTTTGTTTTCGTTTAGATACATATTTTTGAGTACCCCTAGAGTCAAAAAATAACTACATGAATTTGTGGACAAGTCGAACAAAAATAACTAGTTATTCAGGCAAGAAATAAGTAGTTTATTTTTGTTTCCAATTATACCTGCTAGCTTACCAGGAAAGCAAAGTTTTTGCTGGATAATTGTGATTAATTATATTTAAAAATGTTTCAATATTATTTTGAGCAGTGACTTAGAAGTGGTTTCAGCGCTAATACATATAAACAAAATTTTACTAACACAATCTTAAAGTCTGATTTTTTTTTACAGCAGAGTAAGTTTTTTTTGGCAAGCCTTCCATCCTTTGTATTCTTGCAAATTTGACAAGTAGTGGAACAGAGCTAATATATCATTCCTAAAAAGTACACTATAAAAGTTTTAAATTTGTAAATATTTAAAATTTGATTAATTAAAATTTAAAATTTCAATACGGTGTCTTTATAAAGCAAAACTTTTACAGTGCCAGTTAAGTTTTAAATAATCCTCAATTTGATCTTTTTTGATCTGAGGAACTCCCAAAGAGCATTAATCATATGTTTTTCTAAACTCACCAATTCACGTTTCAAAATTAATTCCATATTGGGGTTTATAATGTCTCAAATTACAAATCCCAATCCCTCAGCAATTTTGGCGAGATATCTAGATTGAGATCGTATATATTTGAAAAAGTTTTACTCAAAAAATTGTAAATTTTAGTATTTATAATTTATAAAAGAAATTTGTTTAGATTTGAAAATTTATAAAAAAAATTATCCGTTCGTTATCTTTTAAATACCTTACATTTAAAATGACAAAAAAAATATGTATATTTTATATGTTTTTATGCACTTAAAAATATGATTCTAAAATTATGATTATTTTCATAAAATATACTCTTCTGTCTAAATTTTTAAACGGATGAGAACTAGTTTAGTGTCAATACATCTATATATACAATACTGTGCAGAACATAAGCAACAAAATTAAGGTTATCCTAAATGTTGAATTATTTTTTAAAGTACAGTGCAAGCATAATTTTTAAAATTGCAGGTTCTATAATCGCGATTTTTATCTGTTTTTTAAATTTGATTACAATATCTATAAAAAAAAAGGGAAATCCCCGTCTTTTGGTATATTAATCATTTTGGATGATTTTGATCTTCAATTTTGTCACTTTATTCGTGTCATTTGTTGTGTAAATACATTTCTTATTGTGGGAAAAGTTCAACATATTTTAAAGTCAACGATTTCCCTAAATTAAAAGTGGAGATTTCATAAACTCAATTTGTGTGAATTACAATTTGCATAAGTCTTCTGTTTACCGCATTATAAGGCAAGAAAATTCATTAAGAAAGTTCGTATGTACAACAGAAAGTGGCCCTGGCAAACGTTGCACCTTAAAGAAAGCTGAGTACCCAAGAATGGAAAAAATGCTTTATAAGTGGTTTGTAAAACAAAGAGAAAAAATGTTCCAATATCAGCAGCGATTTTACTATCAAAAGCCAGTCATTTGTATTCCAAAATTTATCAAAACAATTCAGGTTTCAATGCCAGTGAAGGATGGTTGAACAAATTTAAGCGTCGACATGAAATTAGATTTTTAAAAACTACGGGCGAGAAATTGTCTTCGAAACCTCTTCTTATTGATCCATTTGTGAAAGAGTTTAAGGATTACGTTGATGAGCATGGGTTGACTCTTCACCAAATCTACAATGACAACGAATCCGGTTTATATTATAGGATGCTTCTAAATCACACTCTTGTCACATGTAATGTTTTCTCATTACATGTTCCCGGAAGAAAAATATGTAAAGAGCGAATAACTTGTTTGCCCTGTTCAAATGCGAATGGCATAGACAAACTGAAATTGTTGGTTGTTTGAAAATCGAAAAATCCACACGCCTTTAAATGCTTTTTCAATAATCCTGTAATATACAATTCCAGTAATAACGAGTGGGTGATATCATTTATATTCAAGGACTGGTTCCATCACGAACTTGTTCCCCACGTAGGTTAATTTTCACCAATTAGTAAAAGTAAGTTGTTCATAAGTAAAAATTTTTTAGGTCCGAGTATTTTTGGCTTCAAAGGTTCTGCCGCAAAAGCAGCTTTGCTTTTAGATAACGCGACGTGTAACCCAGTTAAGAAACTAAAAAGTGATGACGGTTTAATTATAACAATGAATTTACCACCCAATTGCACTGCGCTTATTCAACCGTTAGATCAAAATGTTATCAACTTGGTCAAATTAAATTATAAAAAAAGCAACTGCTCACCCATTTGCTTGGCAAGAAGGGAACAAAATAGGAGCTCAAACTAAAAAACTTCAATCTCAAAAATGCAGTTCAGATTATAGCTACGTCCTGGAATAAAATAGCAGTGTCCAATATCCGAAAATCCTGGAACGCATTGCTCGAATTCGGTAGTGAATGGAGTGAAGAGGATAACATGCCCTTAAATATTTTACAAAATATAATTCAGGAAAAAAACGAAGATCTTTCAACTATTGGTACACTTGTAGCTCAAATTGGTACGGAACATCTTTCCACGAATACTGATGTAATCAACTGGATTCAAGAAGAATTATCAGATACGGAATCGGAGGATTTATACAATAGTGGTCATGAAGAAAACAAAATTAAAGTGGACGATTGTACAACATCGATAAACATATACATACAATGGGCTTTGGAATATAATAAGCCGACAAAAGCACTATAGGAACTCTGTGATTCAGCTGTTATTTTTAAAAAATTATTTGCCAAAAAAGCAATTCAAAACCTCCAATTTCTTTCAAAATGTTTAAAATTTAAATATATCAATAAAAGCAATTCTAATTTTAAAAATTATATAAAATTTTTCAATAAGAATTTGTTATAGCGAAAATTCAATTTTCGTGACAGGTCTGGTTTTTAATTCGGCTTCAAAATTAGTACAGTCCAAAGTAAGCAAATTTAAATGGAACTGTTCTAGAGAAATCAATTAACAATTTAATTATGACAAAACTTTTAATTTTACAGAAAATATAAAATGTAGAATAAAACTAAACAAAATAAAAATATGTTGCTATTATTGTGCACACTCTTAATGAAGATTGTAGTGCTTTATTCGCGTTTTTGTTAATAAACAAAGTTAAGTTCTTTAAAAGTTTGTTAATACTTAAATACGTATATAATTTTGTAAAACTATTTTTGTTGTAAACTAAATATCTTAAAAAATAAAACAATTCTTAGGTTTACCCTAATTTTGTTGCTTTTGTTCTGCACAGTACTGCATGTAATTATTAAAACAATTTTTTAGATTAAAAAAATCTCGCGTGACTTTTTTTTCTAGTCCGATGAACTTGAAATTTTATTCAAAATTACACCATTCTCGGTCAATGCGGGACGTAGGGTGCATAAATTTTGAAAAAAGTAAACTATAAAAAAACAGTAATTTTTGTACTCAATTTAAAGTCTTGACTTTGATAATTTTTCACGGCTAGACGAATTGAGATAATTCAAAAAATTTCAACACATTATTTTGGAATGTATTGGAAATCTATATTTTTTATTTTTAAAAATTTTCACTCCAATATTACGAAAATTATTTGATTAACAACAGAAAAAGTCAAGACAAAAGATTGAAATTTCCAAATTCAAGTGAAATCTATCTCATCCAGTTCTTTACAAAGGTTTTGAAATCTTTGAAATCGAACTTGATTAGTAAAAGTTACGATTCTTTCAACTTTGACACCTTGTATTTTATCTCGTATTATTTCAGGGTGACCACTTAGGTCCTATTCTACAACTCTTCCATACATTTCAATTCAATATGTTTACCTGTTTAGCAGATAGATTTATTACCAAAATTTTTGCTATCGACCCCATTATGCAACAGTAGGTTTTCCTTTACTAGCTCTCAATCTTCAATAGAAAGTAATTGGTAGCTCCCAAATATTCTACAATCGTAGATCATTAAATAATTTCTATAAGTGTGTTTCAATTTAAAATTTATGATTTTTTTTAAATTATTGGAATTGTTTAAAATATAAACTATATAAAATTTATGACCCACATTAATAATAAAAATAAACACATACTGGTAGCATATGCTCGTTCCAAAATATTTTAAAACATTTTCCACTTTTTTATTAAAATTAGTTGATAACACACAAACTTTTAGGCATATTTATTTGCATTAGTTTCGATCCATTCCTTTAGATGTGCAACATTACTATAAACTCCAGGATAATCGGGTGAAGCACAACCAAGACCCCAAGAGACAACACCAGCCAATTGATGATTAACCAACAAAGGACCACCGGAGTCGCCTTTACAGTCACCTTTGCCTCCGACGCCTTCAACACCGGCACAAATCATACTTGGCAAAATGCTTCCAGGACCATAAAACGGAGCATAAGCATAAGCATTATCACAGCGATCATTGCTGATAATAGGTACTTCAACCTCCAATAATTTATTGGATGAATAGCCGCCCGAAGAGGTAGTACCCCAGCCAGTAACTACCGCCTTAGAACCATGTTTGGGAGTCTCCGAAGCCAAAGTAATGGGGGCAATAGTGACACCATTTAAAGGCAAAGGTGTTGAAAGGATCATTAGAGCCATATCATTGTCGAAGTTGGAAGAATTATAATTTTCATGCGTTATAATTTTACTAACACGGGCTACAACACCATCAGTGCCATTGCGAGTGCTGGTACCAGCTACAATTATTAACGATTCTGCTGCACGATGTAAAATACAATGGGCTGCTGTAACAATGACATTGGCCTTGTAAATACTGCCACCACAATGGTGTAAAAATGCGTTGGAGGGGGAACTTTCAACTCTCAAAGAGATTTGATGGGGATGTTTAGCAATATTCACTTCATGACCACCCACAATACGATGATGATCATAAGGAGCAGGCAATGAAGCCGCCAAGGTAGTGGCTACCAAAATTAAAACAAAAACTAAATACTTCAACATGTTTCAAAGGCGATGAAATTGAAACTGAATTTAACATTTTGGAACCCCATTGGCCATTATGATTATTATTAAAATCGCTTATATATTATCTCCATTTCATAGAAGCGATAAAAAGTATGATTCAAAAGATTAATAAAAAGTATTATTCAAAAGATTAAAATAGTAGATTAAAATAGTGTTAGCAATATTTATGAATGTTCCAATGAAATCTAAAAATTCCACTTGATATTTATGCTTCAGATTATAATTTCATAAATTTTAGCGCTTTTAAATAGATTTTCAAACTTAGAGAATAGCAAAAGAAAATAATAAATAACTTGGTTGTTTAATCGTTAAATGGGGAATTTTATATTCATGTATACTATTAAGTAGAGTGGTTTAAATGAAAACATATATACTGAAATATACTAATGAATCCTCCATGATCATTACAAGTTGAATAATATTAGCGATGTTTAAGTTGTGGAAACTTGGTAAAAATTTTATGAAGAGTAAAGTAAAATTAGTCTTTTATTTAAATGGTAAAAATAATTTGTTAATTTAGCTAAGAATCGAAAAGGTATATAACTGATAATTTGTTCTTAAACAAAAGGCGAACTTTGCTTTTAAATTTTTAAAACAAAATTTTAATACTTTGGTACTTTATCTGACAATTCTTCGTCTATATATTATTATGTAATTAATAGGCAAACACATTTCCTGTATCCCTTTTCGATCACAGTATACATTCGATTTTAATAAAAAATTTATATACCATATTAGAGGCATTTTCTCATAAACATGCAGAATATAAATTCCGTTCAGTATTTTAGAATCTATAAGCGGTAAAAGTTGCTATTAATTAATATATAAAAAAACTCACATATATGTGTTTAAGCCTCAAACAGAACAGCGGTTCAAATTATTAAACTCTCTTCTATTTTATTTCTCATGCTTATGAACTCTCTCTGATCAAAGCATTTTCTTTGTTATTTATTTCTTTACAAAAGCAAATTAAAAAAGCACAAAAAAATCGTGAACACGAAAAATAATGGGCAAAAACGAAAAAAACTGGCAAAACGAAAAAAATCGCCTAAATGAAAAAAATCCCCAAAATTAAAACTGCAAAAAAAAATCACAAAAAAAAATGCCAAAATGAAAATTTTGCCATTTGTTTTTCCTTAATTTGATCTTTTTTGATCTGAGAAACTTTCAAAGAGCCTTAATCATATGTCTTTCTAAACTCCCCAACACACGTTTCAAAATTAATTCCATATTGGTGTTTATAATGTCGAAAATTACAAATCCCAATCCCTCAGCAATTTTGGCGAGATATCTAGATTAAGATCTTTATATTTGCCTCATTTGATAAGGTATGTAGAGAATATGTATGTATATCAATGGATAGGTAAATTTATGTTTTTATTTTTTACATACTTAAAAATTTTAAAAAGTTTTACTTAAAAAATTGTTTGTTTAGATTTGAAAATTTAAAAAAAAAAAAATTTAACGATCGTTATTTTTTTAATACCTTACATTTAAAATAACAAAAAAAAAAAAAAAGTATATTTTATATGTTTTTATGCACTTAAAAATATGATTCTAAAATTTTGATTATTTTCATAAAATATACTCTTCTGTCTAAATTTTTAAGCGAACGAGAATATATATATATATACAGTACTATGCAGAACATAAGCAACAAAATTAAGGTTATCCTAAATGTTGAATTATTTTTTAAAGTATTCAATTTGCAACAAAACTAATTTCATAAAATTGTTAACATATTTGGGTATTAACAAAAATGTCTACTTTAGAGAACGCGAGTTTGATTCTTTTCGAAAAAACGTGAAAAATATCATATGTTCTGAAAGCGTACATACACATCAAATCAAAATTAACATCAAATTTTTAAATTTTATTGCGAATTTTTTAATGTAAGTTTTGTAATGAAAATATCTCTATTCTTTTAGTTAATTTCACTTTTACTTAAAGATGTTTTTAATTAAAATTATGATTTGTAATTATATATAAAAAATTATGGCTTTTCTGTGTATGTAAAAGGACTTCCGCTAAAAACTTCGTTCAATATTTATTCAATAAAGGTACATTTTTATTTCTGTTTTTATAAAAGAAACATTTTATAATTATATATAAATAGGGTCATTTTTCCTGAAGTCAACAAAATTAATATTATTAAAGAAGAAATAAAAAGTACTTTATTTAATTTAAAGCAATATTTATATGTATCCACTATGACCGGATTCGCAACGTCCGGCATCCCCCAGTATACTGTCAAGGTGTACATCTTAAACCGCACAATTCCAAAAAATGTAATTATGACTGTAGTTGAATTCTATTAAAAAACTATATGGTTCTTTAGAAATCTAAGAAAATTTTGACCTTTTTATGTTAATAGGTTATTAAGAAGCACATAAATTTTTCATCATACATAGATAAATATCTAGTTTAATTCTATATTTTGGCATTGAAAAAATGCGAAATATATGTCAAAACTTTTAAAGGATTGGATTAAACACAATTGCTTAAATTTTTTTGATCATGTGGTCTAATTCTCAGGCACAAAACCCTATAGAAGACTTTTTAATGCGGCTTCAAAATTAGTACAGTCCAAAATGTTATGTAGTAAGCAAATTAAAACTGTTCTAAAGAAATCAATTAACAATTTAATTACGAAAAAACTGTTTAATTTTATAGAAAATATAAAATGTAGAACAAAACTAAACAAAATAAAAATATGTTGCTATTATTGTGCACATTCTTAATGAAGATTGTAGTGTTTTATTCGTGTTTTTGTTAATAAACAAAGTTAAAGTTCTTTAAAAGTTTGTGCTTTTGTTAATACTTAAATACGTATATAATTTTGTAAAACTATTTTTGTTGTAAACTAAATATCTTAAAAAATAAAACAATTCTTAGCTTTGCCCTAATTTTGTTGCTCTTGTTCTGCACAGTACTGCATGTAATTATTAAAACAATTTTTTACATTAAAAAAATCTCGCGTGACTTTTTTTTCTAGTGAACTTGAAATTTTATTCAAAATTACACCATTCTCGATCAATGCTGGACGTAAGGTGCTTAAATTTTGAAAAAAAGTAACCTTTTTGTAAAAAAACAGGAATTTTTGTACTCAATTTAAAGTCTTGACTTTAATAATTTTTCACGGCTAGACGAATTGAGATAATTCAAAAAATTTCGACACATTATTTTGAATGTATTGAAAATCTTAGGATATTTTTTAAAAAATTTTCACTCCTTTATTACGAAAATTATTTGACTAACAACAGAAAAAGTCAAGACAAAAGATCGAAATTTCCAAATTCAAGTGAAATCTATCTCATCCAGTTCTTTACAAAGGTTTTAAAATCTTTAAAATCGGACTTGATTTGTAAAAGTTGCGATTCTTTCAACAGTGACACCTTGTATCTTATCTCGTATTATTTCAGGGTGACCTACTCTACAACTCTTCCATATATTTCAATTCGATATGCTTAGCAGTTTAGTAGATAGATTTATTACCTAAATTTTTACTATCGACCCCATTGTACAACAGTAGGTTTTCCTTTACTAGCTCTCAAACTTCAATAGAAAGTAATTGGTAGCTCCCAAATATTCTACAATCGTAGATCATTAAATAATTTCTATAAGTGTGTTTCAATTTAAAATTTATGATTTTTTTTAAATTATTGGAATTGTTTAAAATATAAACTATATAAAAATTATTACCCATATTAATAATAAAAACAAACACATATTGGCACCATATGCTCGTTCCAAAATATTTTAAAACATTTTCCACTTTTTTATTAAAATTCTTTGATAACACACAAACTGTTAGGCATATTTATTTGCATTAGTTTCGATCCATTCCTTTAGATGTGCAACATTACTATAAACTCCAGGATAATCGGGTGAAGCACAACCACGACCCCAAGAGACAACACCAGCCAATTGGTGATTAACCAACAGAGGACCACCGGAGTCGCCTTGACAGGCATCTTTACCTCCGACGCCTTCAACACCGGCACAAATCATACTTGGCAAAATGCGTCCAGGACCATAAAACGCAGCATAAGCATTATCACAACGATCATTGCTGATAATAGGTACTTCAACCTCCAATAATTTATTGGATAAATAGCCGCCCGAAGAGGTAGTACCCCAGCCAGTAACTACCGCCTTAGAACCATGTTTGGGAGTCTCCGAAGCCAAAGTAATGGGGGCAATAGTGACACCATTTAAAGGCAAAGGTGTTGAAAGGATCATTAGAGCCAGATCATTGTCGAAGTTGGAAGAATTATAATTTTCATGCATTATAATTTTACTAACACGGGCTACAACACCATCAGTGCCATTGCGAGTGCTGGTACCAGCTACAATTATAAACGATTCTGCTGCACGATTGATAATACAATGGGCTGCTGTAACAATGACATTGGCCTTGTAAATACTGCCACCACAATCGTGTGAAAATGCGCTGGAGTCGGAATTTTTACGTCTCAAAGAGATTTGATGGGGATGTTTAGCAATATTCACTTCATGACCACCCACAATACGATGATGATCATCAGGAACAGGCAATGAAGCCGCCAAGGTAGTGGCTACCAAAATTAAAGCCAAAACTAAATACTTCAACATGTTTCAAAAACGATGAAATTGAAACTGAATTTAACATTTTGGAACCCCATTAGCTATTATGATTATTATTAAAATCGCTTATATATTATCTACATTTCATAGAAGCGATAAAAAGTATGATTTAAAAGATTAATAAAAAGTATTATTCAAAAGATTAAAGTAGTGGCTTCACGCAATTGTTAGCAAGATTTATGAATTTTCCAATGAAATCTAAAAATTTCACTTGATATTTATGCTTCAGATTATAATTTCATAAATTTTAACGCTTTTAAATAGATTTTCAAAATAGCAAAAGGAAGTAATAAATAACTTGGTTGTATAATCGTTAAATGAGGAATTTTATATTCATGTCTACTATTAAGTAGAGTGGTTTAAATGAAAACATATATACTGAAATATACTAATGAATCCTCTGTGATCATAAAAATTGGATAATATTAGCGATTAAACTGGGTAATATTATATTTAATCTATAGAAAATCTACAAACTGGGTAAAAATTTTATGAAAAGTAAAATTACTCTTTCATTTAAATGGTAAAAATAATTTGTTAATTTAGCTAAGAATCGAAAAAGGTATATAACTGATAATTTGTTCTTATACAAAAGTCGAACTTTGCTTTTAAACTTTTAAAACAAAAATATAATATTTTGGTAGTATATCTGAAAATTCTTAATCTACATATTATTATATAATTAATAGGCAAACACTGTATCCCTTTTCGATCACAGTATACATTCGATTTTAATAAAAAAAATTTATATACCATTAGAGGCATTTTCTCATAAACATGCAGAATATAAATTCCAATCAGTATTTTAGAATCTATAAGCGGTAAAAGTTGCTATTAATTAATATATAAAAAAAACTCACATATATGTGTTTAAGCGGTTCAAATTATTAAACTCTCTTCTACTTTATTTCTCATGCTTATGATGCAACTCTCTCTGTTCAAAGCATTTTCATTGTTCTTTATTTCTTTACAAAAGCAAATTAAAAAAGTTGTAATGATATAAGTGTAGTGTGTTAGAATTTTTTCCACTTTTAATTGAGAAAGTTGTAAGAGACGAGTAATAAACAAAATAGTTTAATACTTTGAATTACTTTGTTTATATTTCGTTTGTGTCTTATACATAATGAGAAACAAAGTAGAAAAAGTAAACAATTTGAGTTGCTTTTGAAAGGTTCTTTGTTTTTATACCGTTCCCTTTTATTTTTAACAAGTGCACATTGTTATGTAAATTAATTATTTTATTAGCGTTATCAAGATACTTATTACGGATATCTAAAATCAGGGACATTAACTGTTATGACTTTTATCATAAAAGTCAGAGGATAACAGTTGTTTTTTTTTTCACTTTATATTTTATAATCAAATACTTTTATGATTTTTATATTTTCGAGCCGAAATAAAAGTTATTTTATGAGTTTTTCTGATTTACAGTATTGTAAAGCACAAAACAATCGTGAACACAAAAAATAATCGAAGAAAAACGAAAAAACTGGCGAAACGAAAAACGAATTATCTTTTAATTTTGGCGTTTTTTTATTTTGTCGATTTTTTTCATTTGAGCGTTTTTTTTTTTTTTTTTTTTTGTGGGGGGGGGGGGGGGGGGTTTCGTTTTTGGCATTTTTTTTTTTTTTTTGACGATTTTGTTGTGTTTTACAATACTATTTTTCAATATAATTGAAAGATAGCGGCAAAAATAGAAAAAAATCGCCAAAATAAAAAAACGAAATTCCTAAACGCAAAGAATCGCCATAAAGAAAAATAATCACTGTAAAAAACGCAAACAAAATTCCTAAGCAGAAAAAAATCACCAAAACGTAAAATAATCGCCAAAACGAAAAAAAAAACAATTAAAAAATAAAACGAAAAACCGTCAAAACAAAAAAATTCACCAAAATTAAAAAACAGGAAATAAAATAATTCCTAAGCGGAAAAAATCGAAAAAAATAACAAGAAATTGCTTGTTACCATAATTTAAAATCAGTTCTAAAGGGAATAAAAAAAATATTGAAAATTAAAATACATATAAAACCTGAGAAGTAATGATAAATGAAGATATTTAACTTTTTAAACTAAACATTTTTTGTTTGTTAATATACATTTATAATATATATTGTTTTAATATAATAAAATAACATTTATTTCGAAATACATATTTCTTTTATATTATAACAAATGTTTTTTATAATTGTTTTTTTTTTACAAATGCAATTATTTTCTTTATCAATATTTAATCGATGAACAAAAGAAAAATAACAAAATTATAGATGTTTTTCAGAGGCCTAAATTTTTGAAACATAAGCTAATAAAGGGAAAGTAATTGCAACAAAAAAATTTTAATTAAAATTTTGTTTTCCATCAATTTTTATAAACTTAGTCACAAGGGGCAAATATTGCAAAAAAAAAATGAAAGGTTTTAGAAAAATCTTAAATTATTTTAAAGGGTTGAATTGTTTTCAACTCTAAAGTTTTATTTTTATATAATGTTGTTTTTATTTTTTATTATATATGCCTAATGTGACTTTAGTTAAATATCTATTTTTAAATGAAATTAACTACCAAATAACAAGATTAACGTTCGCTTTTAGCAGCTTTCTCCATTTCATATAGTTGAGTGTAAGTTTCTTAAAAAAAAAGGAAATCACAAAATCTATTTTTATTTTCACTTTTCTAAAATCTAAATTCATATCGCATAAACGAAAACATTATCCATTCCAGCAAAAAGCATTGCGAGTACTTATTTCAAATGGATCGGTTTTCATTTTTAATTGATTATCTTCGACACAACGACCCACAGGGTCCACAAAATGAGATTTCTCTTCATCCTTCATGGGTGTCCAAATTTTTATGTCATGATCTATGCCCGAGGTAGCCATTAGGCAAATATGTGGATGTGGCAAAACACAATTGACTATAGCACTATCGGCCTTATAGATGCTATGTATGTTACCCGATTTACGTTCCCATATAAAGAAATTTCCATCATCGGAACCGGCAACAACAAATTGACCATCGTAACCAAAGTAATTGGCTTCTTTAATATCGGTTGTCGTATTGCAGTGACCCACAAATCGTTGGGCATAATCTTTGGCTTTACTACGCCAATAGAATTCATCATTAGTCATTTCTCCTCTATCCAATATATCGGCTCCTGGTGACTGCTGTTGTTGCTGCTGTTGATACTGCTGTTGAGGTGTAGTTTGACGATTTTCCTTGATATCTTTATTCAGCATTAAAACTCCATGATTGTTGGCATAGTTAGGAAAACGTCTTATCAATTCCTTTAAGCATTCATCGGCTTCTTGTGTTCTGCCTAGTTCCAGTAATGATCTAGCCAATCGAAAGTGGGCCTTGACATATGTTGGGTCAAACTTCAAGGCTGTATGACAATCTTTTAAAGCTGCATATACATCACCGAACCACAAACGCCTCATATAGGCAGTGGCACGATTTAGATACAAAACTGGCCAATGAGGTGCCTGGCTAATAGCTTCTGAATAGGTACGTATGGCAAGATAATACTTTTCATTTTCCAGAAATTCATTACCCAATTTTTTGAAATCCTCTATATGTTCGGGTAACTTGCGACGATTGTTGGTCTGAGGAGGTGGTGACTCAGTCAAATCACTTCTTCCACTACCACTCGCTATTTCAGTGACGTTACTCTTAGTTATTTTATATTCGGGTAAATTTAAAAATACTGGCTGCTCTGCACTATTTAGATCATAAAGATATATATGTTCAGCACCCATATTCACTAACAACTCGGTACCAGTGGCATTAAAGGTGAGATGTGTAATAGCCCGAGATTCGTGTTCTATGCGTTTTGTATTGTTTTTACTAATATGGCCGGGACAATAATAGGCAACACATTCTCTAGGTATGACCGAAGATTCCGAGGTATCTGTAATAAAAAATAAACATTAGAGTAAAATTTTATTTATTACACTTATATACCTACCACGTCTACGTTCCATGTTACGATAACCCGAAGACATTCTTTTCAACATGCGTCTATCATAGATACGAGCATATGGATCATTAGCTCCTACAGCAATATATTCCGTACGTACGGGATTCACTGCTAAACACTTGGCTTCAGCATTTTCATCAATTTCCGATCTGAGATAAATAAGGCACACTTGATTTTCAAACGAACGACAAGTATGTTGTTCACGGTGATCCAACTGCATAACAGAGCCATCTTCACCGGCCGACCTAAAATGTTTTAAAATAAATAAAATTTCTTGTTTTTAATTTGAAGTAATTTCTATTACAACATACCAAAATACATAGGGGGAATCTGGAGCTGTGGCCAGTCTTTTTACTCTAGAAAAATGACAATGGCACGAATATATTGATTCTGAAGGACAATTAATATCAAATAACATGATTGTTTTATCTGCTGCCGCTGTTGCTATCAAAGTATCATTGTGTTTGGGTAAAAATTTCACCGAAAATATATTACCATAATGTTTGGTGTTAATATTCTGAATGCGTCTTTTACGAAAGGGATCCCATAGACACAATTGAAAATCATCCGAACCTGAGGCCAACACACGACCATCACTACTCCAGTCTAGACAATTAACACAACCCTCATGACCCTTTAGTATGCCATCCTGTTCTAGACGTTGTATAAACGGTGGGGCCGCCTGCAAATGCCTTCGTACATGGTAACCAAAATCGGGATATAACATACGGTCAGCCAGCAACTGACTGATATTAATACGTTTGGCATTATAATGCTTGGGATTTATCATTTTTTGAAATCACACTGCAGTCTATGGCAGTAAAAAAATTAAATAGAATTATAAAAAAAATTTCCACCACTGCACTTTGCACAAACAAAACAGCCAGCTGGTTATTCACCTTCAGCCAAGGCGCATATATATTTTTTATTTAAAAATTATTGAAAAATATTTACCTCGTATAGACTAATTCTTTTTCAGCTTATTATCTATCAATCAATATAGGGTTCAAATAATGAGCTCCACTTATAATTATTGCAGTTGAATTTATTTTTTCTTATATTATGACGTTTTTCTTGTTAATTATTTTTATTTTTATTTTTTTACTCTTTCTTCACTTTTTCACTTTTAATTTTAAGCATTGGAAAATGTTTTTTTGTTTTCCTATGTTCATCAATGCCAAACATTATAAGGGTACAATATAAAACTGTAGAAAAAGTTAACACATAAATTTAATTATTTAATTTGCAAAATATAAAAACTCGCTTTTTAGGCAAATGTAGAATTATTAGTTTTCTTCGACGACAAAGTGCAATAAGAACTACACTTAGAAAAGAAGAAGAGGAAATTAAGACATTTGTTATTGTCAAACTAAAAAGAAAACAGAGAATATGGGAAGAGAGAAATTAGTCAAAAATAAAGTGACCAGCTATATAATTTAAAGTAATTATTTAATCGTGAATTTATCTTGTACATGCCGTCAAAAATCATTGAAAATCACGACTTTTTCCCTGTTAAGGTTACAAAAATCATTTTTTTTATATATATATCTCCGTTATTATGCATCGTACGTGATTCGGTTATAACATTTATAGATTAAAAAATTTCCTACAATTTTTATGAAATACATTTGTATGTGCCATCACCAGTTTTAGACTGATAGTGCATTTTATGTTCGATTTGGACGACATTGTGATTTTCTAGCGATAATTACACTGATCGCAGCTGAGGGTATCGAGGGAGTCGTGAATAATTTCACAGATGTACTTAAGAATAGCTTTGAGTTCAGCTGCCAGGTGATTTATCCTGGCAAAAGGAGGCAGCCGAAATGGTGAACCAGTGAACTTAGGGTCCAACGGTCTATAGTTAGAAGGCTGTTCAATAGAGCCAAGCTAACGAGGAGTCAGACTGACTGGGACAGCTATAGGGAAAGCTTCATTAAGTATAAGAAGGACATAAGACGGGTAAAACGGACATCATGGATGAATTTCTGTGAATCCGTGGACTCGGTTAACGATTATCCAAGGACCCGATGGTACCTGAATTTATACAACGGTCGGACAAGTCGTGGATGGAGTCTAGCTCGGAGTCCCTCAGCTTACTGATGAAGACTCACTTTCCTGGCTGTAGAATCTGATGGGAGGACAGGTAGTGTCAGTGATAACCTTCAGTCCGGACCAGAGGAGGATGATATCGATGCGATAGAGGAGATGAGCGATAAATTCATTTGGGCCATATAAGTCACCGGGCAGATGCCATTTCTCCGGCCATGTTACTCGTGAAAGTATTTAGGGAGTGTCTTCCCAGGGAGTGGAGAGAGGTAAGGGTCATTTTCATACTCAAAGCGGGTAGGACGACTCACTGCTCTGCATGATGTGGTGAGTTTTATTGAACGGGGTCTGCTGCACAAGGAATACACCTTGGCAGCGTTTCTCGACATAGAAGGGGCCTTTAACAACATTACGATAGAGGCGATTAAGGAATCACTCGCTTCGTTAGGTATTGGTGTATGGTTATTTTTAATAAAAATTTGTACGGACAGTCCTCTTACTAGCCAGAGTATGTGACCGAAGTATTTTCAATTTGCGATTGTAACTTCAACATGTAACAACATTAAAAATTTTGCATTTAAGGACATCCTAAATGGACTAGATCCTTAAAAATTTACTTCAACTAAATTGTTGAAAATTTTATGCTCCATAAATGTTGTAACGGCATCAAAATACATATGATGCATAGTAAGCAACTAAAACTGATTTTTATAGCATTGAATTACAAAAAACTCGCGTAGCGTAAACGTGATTATCAGTGACTTTTAACAGCATGTATAAGACACGAAAAAGAAAGTTTTAAATAATTTTGTACTCTTTGGGCCTGCGTGAAACGATAAAAAAGTATGCATGTTAGTAAATTTTTGACTGTAATGAGCTGAATAAAATTTTACTAGCTCAAAGAAATAGATTAATAATAGATTAATTATGTGGGAGAAAAAAATCAGATTCAATTGACAAAAACCTACATATATTTTGTTTTTGGTTTTTTCTAAAAAAATGAGTAATGTTTTTGAAAATTTAGTTCGAAGTGCCTATCACTAAACTTCTAGTTGTATTCTATGCTTGCTCATAGGGCTAATAAATCTTTTAACGAATATATTTAAATTTTTGACGTTTGAAATTTTATAAAAATATTTTAAAAATATAAAATATTTAGAAAATATATATTTAATCTTAAGATTTCAAATACATTTATTCATAAAGACATGCACATAAAGTGACCTCAAAAATTAGTTTTGCTTTCTAAAAGGATTTAAAAAGGAACAAATCATCTTGTGTTTTTGCGATTTTTTTTTTTTAATAACACAAATTTAATTTTTCAATATTTGACACAGTAGAAATAAAAATTTTTTTCCCACGTAACATTTCAGATAGGCACTTTATAACGTAATTTTCGTTGAAATTAATTTGGAATAAAATTATTTTTTATTTTTAAAATATATTATTCCATTTGTTAACAATTCAGATTAGAAAACATTTCAGCAGAAGTATTCTAAAATATATTTATTTAATTTAAATCAAATTCGAGTCTTCAACTAATTTATAAATAAATATTTATTAATTTCTTTAGCTTGAATACAATTACTCTTTATTTTATTTCCTATTTTAAACATGAAATAAAATATCTTTTGAAACATTTAACTTTTTGTACATAGAAATTTTTGAATAATTTTAAATTTGTTTGGAAAAAGAAAAATAAGTAATATTTTTGAATACGACAATTATTTAATACGTTTAAATAAGTTTATTTCGTTGACTATTGGTCGCGTTATTTACTCGACTCAACTCATTATGTTCTCCTGTACAGAGCTTTTTAAACAATCGGAGAAACCGCAAGGAACATTGTTTGCCGAAAAAACTTCCGAAACAATATATATATATATATATATATATATATATAAATTTGTTGCTGGATACTTTTTGTGGCAGATTTTTTTTTTTTTTTTATAAAAATATAAAAATATTTACTTGAAATTTTTTTATTTGAACAAAATGTTTACAAATAAAAATCATAAAAACTAGCTGAACTTTTTGTATTTAAATAAAATACATATATGAATGTTGTTTAAAGTTGGATTATTCAAATAAAAACAAAAAAATTTTGTTGAGGAAAAATATATGTTTAACTTTTGATTGAATAAATATTTTCTTTTTTAATTTATTTTGTTCAACCAGATACAAAATTGTATAAAAATTCATTTAATTTAGTATAAATAGAAATCCTTAATGTTTTTTTTTTTTTATTTAAAAGTTAACAAATTGATTAACAGACATTTAAATTAGAAATAAAAACATGGAAATAAAATAAAAAGTATACAGAAAAATGTTTGTACTTTCATTGATTTTAGTTCATAATATTTAAGCATAATTTCTTAGGCATTAAAACTTTTTTTATGTTTTTTTCAAATAAATCAAAGTCAAGAAGACTAAAAAATTGTTTAAATTTTCATTTATAACATAAAATTAAATAAAAGATAAAAAAATCACTTAAAAACTTATTACTGATATAATAAAAACAGTTATATTGCAGAAGTCAACCCAACAAAACGCCATCATCCAAAAAATAATAAAAATAAATGTTAGAAAATGAAAACAAAAGCTTGGCGAAAAAAACTAATTACTATAGTATATTTTATAGTAGTATATTTTCAATTTGTATTTTTTTTTTTTTTTTAATTTTCGTTGGAAAATTTTATGTTTCTAATGATTTTCAGCAACATTTTGATGTGTTACAGATTGCGAACAAAATTATACAAATTTCAAAAAATTACTTTTAAACAGATTCTTCTTTGAATTTTGCCATTTTAGCGCATTTGTTATTAATATTGTCATGTATTACTATTTTCATTCACCATTTATGAACAATTTAATAATATCTGTGAACAAAATTTAATTTTTTAAAAAAAAGTTTGGGAAAAAAGTCACGTTCGATTAATCATACTTATGAAAAGAAAATTTTTTCTCTGTGTATTTTATTTTTTATTTTATTCACAAGTAACAGCTGTAATAGGAAATATGTATTTAAGATTTAAAGTGAATTAGGGAGCTCCTTAATATTTATAATTTTTACGAAAAATTAAAAATAGTATTAAATACATGGTGTAATAATTTTTAACAAGGTAACATTTTAAGCTCACTGATTATTTTTTTTTTTTTAATTTTTTAGCGTAATACTGAAATGTCATTTTTTATGTGTTTGGTTTGTTTACAAGTTAAAGTAAATATTTTCGGTGGTGAAATTTATATTTTTAATAAAGAAAAAATGCGTAAATGCACTATTTGTAAAATGGAAGCAGACAATGATGGCGTAACATATCTTATTGTCCCAAAAGCAATAAAATATACATACTTCATTCTTATTATTTTTCAATTTCAGCAATCATTGTTTACAATTTGTGTTTTTTTTATGTTCCAGTCCTATTTAACGTAGTGTCTACATTAGAAATTTTTTTATCATGACAAACGTCAAACTTAACGCGAATTTGTGTGAGATGGCAACAGTTTCAAAAAACAACAATTTGGCATATTCATAATGTTTTTTATTTATGCAGTTTGACAACTGTAACAACCAATATAATAATCAGCTGTTTAACTAAGGTTACCTTTTATATATTCGCATTGATTTTGACGTTTGTTTTGATAAAAATTTGCCTAAAATTTTGCCTTACATTGTTGTATTTGTTATTGTTATTAAATTATTGTACGTCTGAGTTCACACAAGGCAATTTCTCTTGATGAAATTCTGATTTCTTGGTATATTGCACTGTTGTTGCGGGTGAGACATAAGGATTGTCGTCTCCAAATTACGATATACGTAAATGTTCTTCTCGTGGAGTTAACGGCATTTTTTCTTGTCGGGGTCATCAAATTATAGGGTTATTTTATATTTGAAAATGTTTATTTTATTTTATAAAAATTATTTTTATTTGTTAATTTATTACAAATTTTTCTGACAAGAATAATAAATTTTTATATAAAATAATATTAAAATTCAAAACTCATTTGATTAAAAAATAGTATTAATTATTAAAGTTGTAAAGTTATTAATTACACTACAACTACCATAATAAGTAGATATTTTCAATTTAATTGTCAAAAACCTAATTCATGCAACAACAAAATACATGTAGTCACATATATGTATTTTGTTTTTGTGTTTTGAAAATATGAATAATTTTTTGGAAAATTTGTTCGAAGCGCCTCTCACATAAACTTCTAGTTGTATTCTATGACGGCTACCACAATTAAATAGTACCGAAGGACCATAAAAATGTATTGAGTAGTCAACATATAAGCCGCCGCCATTACGTTCTTGTTAAATCCGCCGTCGCCGATAATTATGAGTCGGCTTAGTTCTCAGCTCTCTTAAATTCTGTTTTATTTGTCATTTCGTGTTTTCAATGTTTTTTCGTGTGAAAATTCAATAATTTTTTTACTTTTCTATTGAATAAAAGTGCAAATGGTTTTTTATTTAATTGAAGTTACAAAATAAAAAAGAAATATTTATTTGTTCATATATATTTGTTAGTTTAGACATAATGAAAATGTCTAAAGTGAAAGAAAGTAAAAAAACAAAAACCACAGTGGGCGGTAGTATAAAGCAAAACTCAGACAACCAAAAAAAGACCACAACAGAAAATTACACAGAAAAAATTGAACAAGTTTTAAGTTCACCCTATATAGAGGAGGAGCAGGTTGATGATGACGATGAGGCAGAAGATCAGTTTCATTCAGCTCCTACGACACCGACCAAATCTCTTAATTATGGCTCCTTAACAAAGAAAGATAAGTGCGCTGGACAAGAGTTACCTTTGCATAAGTGTATATTTCTCAATGATCGAGAGGCCATGAAGGCCCTATTGGAAAAGAAAACGGAAAATTTATCCCAAAAGGATAAACATGGTAATACCCCTTTACATTTGGCGGTCATGTTAGGACGTAAAGAGTGTATTGATCTCTTGTTGCAACACAATGCTACAGTCAAAATTAAGAATAATGAAGGCTGGACAGTTTTGGCCGAGGCCATTTCCTATGGTGATCGGGATACAATTTCAAGTTTGCTCAAGAAATTACGCCAACAATCGCGTGCGCATTTAGAATCCCGTAGAGCATCTATGATTAAGGGACTAAAACAAATACAAGACTTTTATATGGAATTAAAGTGGGATTTTACTTCCTGGGTACCACTGGTCTCACGTATGCTACCCTCCGATGTGTGTCGCATACACAAATGTGGCTCCTCGCTGCGCTTAGATACGACTTTAGTAGATTTCAATGATATGCGCTGGGAAAGGGGTGATACTTCGTTTATATTTCGAGGTGATCAACCCATGAATCATTCCATTACTGTACTGGATAATGAATATCAATGTTACAAAAACATACACTACGAAGACTCGGACATTGAAGATGAAGTGGACATTTTAATGTCGAGTGATATCTTGGCTGCTCACATGTCCACAAAAAGTATACAATTTGCTAGAGCCCAATCAGGCTGGATATTTCGTGAAGACCGCAAGGAAGTGGTGGGTGGACAATATCAATCTGAACTATATGCAATACATGGTTTAGTGCTGAAACAGCGTAAACGACGGGAACATTTGTCACAAGACGATATACAAAAAAATAAAGCTATGTTGGCCACTATGTCTCAAGGCCGCCGATCCAGTCTCACCAACAGCAACAGCAATTCTCCAGAAAATGGCACACCGAATATTTCTTCTCTTGAGATAGCCAGAAGATCTTCTCTACCGCCACCACCAAAACCCTCCATCACTTGGGAACAATACATTAATGCGGATACTGGTAAATGTCCTCCTTTGGGACGTACACCCGTCCATAAACAATCAAATAAATCCCTTAAAGCCACCGTTGCCATGAGTAAAGAATTTCCTCTTAGCGTTGATATGCTATTGAATATTTTGGAAGTCATTGGCCCATTTAAACACATCAGTAAGCTGCGTGAATTTGTTGCTCTTAAACTGCCCCCCGGTTTCCCGGTGAAAGTTGAAATACCCGTTTTACATACGGTAACCGCCAAGATAACTTTTCAGAAATTTGAATTTCGTGATAATATTTCACCAACTCTCTTCGAGATACCCAAACATTATGTCGAAGATTCTAGTCGCTTTCCTGACTTATGACCTGGTGGTGAACAAGAACAACAACAGCAGCAACAGGCAGCGGATGTTAATCTTAATTCAAATAAAAATGGAAAATTCTAAAGACAATCTTCAGGAATACAAAAAAAATAAATAATAACAAGAAAACTTGTTGCATATAAGAAAAAAGGAGTTATGAATAAAAAAAGTAAGTAGAAAATTATGTATCTATAGCTATTTTTTAAAATTTTAATTAAAATATTTTATATTTGATAAATCTAATTCTTGTCTACCTTAACTTAAGGCATTTTTTTTTCAAAAATTAAATTTTGTGTATTATTTCACATTTCCAATGAGAACGCAGTTTTCAAACATTTGAGTTTACTTCCTAGAGCTTGAATTTTACGCGAATAACTTAATTAGTTTTAAACTAATCAGATTTTCAATAACATATTTAAATTATTTGTAATTTACATATCTCGTAACATAAATAAGTTATTTGTCTGTAGCGACGCCATTTCCATGAGCCGCCCTAATATGTTTTTATACATATTTATTGCATTATATTTTTACAATGTCTAACATGTTTGAATCATTTCTTTATTTTTCACTTATCTAATGTATAGTTACAATTAAAAAATAAGATAATGACTCTTAAACATACTATTTAACAGTCATTACTATAAACTGAACAAAAATTATTTCGCACAATATTATCGACATTATTTTTCTAAAATTGTTTATATGCTTCGTATTCCCTATCGTATTAAAAAAAAAATAACTCATTTTTGGTATACAATATTTCCACCAGAAAATCCAACCTGATTGTTAACAATATAATAAAAAATAGTAGAAACGTTTAACGATTGTAACTGAGCAAATACTAAGCCAATTGTAATCTGTAAAGTGAATAAATATCTTTCAACCATACTTTTCAAATTTTTTTACCAATTTAAAAATACAGATCATGGGTAAAAAAAAAAAAAGAAAAAGAAAACGGAAAATTCGACAAAATTCGTGAAAAATAAAATAGCCAACTCATGTAATTTTCATTTCTCCCCAACAACAAATTTGACACACACACACACTTTTTTTGGCGATTATTTTTTATTTTCGCCTTTTTTCGTTTTGACGATTTTTTTAGTTTTGGTGTTTTTTCTGTTTTTATTTTTTTTTTTTTTTTTTTGTTTTTGGCGTTTTTGGTTTTAGCAATTTTTCCCTTTTTCTCATGCACTTTCTTTATGTTTTTATTACACATGTGTGTTTTGCATATATGTTAGTGGACATTTTGTCGTTTCTGCGAAATTTTAGTTTTGACGGTTTTTCTCTTTTTGGTGATTTTTGACATTTTCTCGATATTTTTAGTTTTGGCATTTGTTTTTTCGTTTTAGCAATTTTTTTCTTTTTTTGGATTTTTTTATTTTTTGAATGTTTCTTTTTGTTTTTGACAAGGTTTTTATTATTTTTGCGTTAGAAGGAACTTTGGAATTTGGCGATTTTTTTATTTTTGCAGATTTTTTTTCAATTTTTTCGTTTTGGATGTTTTTATTTGTTTCGTTTTTTCGTTTTGGCTATTTTTGTTTCGCCATTTTTTCGTTTTGCTGATTTTTTATTTTGGCTGTTTTTCGTTTTAATGTTTTTTTCCGATTTTTTTCGTTTTTGCGATTTTGTTTTTTATTTTGACTGTGTTTTTCGTTTTGACAGTTTTTTTATTTGGCGATGTTTCCGTTTTAATGATTTTTTTCCTTTTACGACTTTTTTATTTAGCGATTTTTTTGTTTTATATTTTCAAAAAATTTTGTTTCTTACTTTTGTTTCTTACGAGATTTCAAAAAAGTATCTCTCATAGTTTTCGGTTTATTTACATTTTAAATTTCAACTGTCAACTTCGTATATATTTGTCCAGCTTTTTCCATATGGCTAGATTTTTCTGTAATTAAAAAACTCACTGTTCTTATATCATTACAACTTGTTTAGTTTGTTTTTGTAAAGAAATAACATTAATAACACTGCTTTGAATTGATAAGCATAAGAAATAAAATAAAAGAGTTTAATAATTTGAGTAGCTCTTTGCTTGAGACTTATACACATATATGTATATGTATTAGTATCAAATTTTACCGCTTATAATTTCTAAAATATTAAACGGACTTTAATAAAATTTTTATCCTATTAAAATCGAATGTAACTTTGAGCGTAAAAGAGATTAAAGGACATGTGTTTGCAATTATTTATATAGATAGAAGATAGATACTTAAATATTTGTAAATTTTATCTACATACGTTTCAAAAACTATTATTCTAATTCTTAATTTTATTTGTGTTTTACAGGAATAATTATCAACCAACATTGAAGCATTTCTTTTTGGAAAACTAATTTTTATTACTTTATAAAACTAGTAACTAAATAATGTTATATTATGAATCATATCTTTGATCTTCTATTACTATTTACATTCAACTTTTTTAAAAACACATTTTGTTTTTAAACAAACAAAATAACAAAACACTTTCCATTTCCCTGACATTAAGCTAAACAAAAAAAATATATATATCACACCTTTGTTCATAAATAAATAAGTTATAAGTCACAAGAAAACAATTCCTACATATTTAAATATTGAGAAAAAGAAAAAAACATTCAACATCATTATTCATGCCTTTATTTATTATTTAAGTGTATGAGTTAAATGTTATTTAAACTTAAAAATTATAAATGTACTACTAGTATTTATTTAGGAATTTTTAACTATTCTTTGTTATCTAAAACATACAAAAAATGTGTTTATGTTAAAAATCAATCAATATGAATATATTTTCTAGATACCATCAAATATTATTGCTAATCATGTCAACTTATAAAACACATTTTAAAGAGAATCAACGTCTTTTGATTTTTTAAATATACATAAAAGTACAACCTTTCTTTGTGATGATATACAACGTAGAGATTGATTGATTTTTTAAATAATATGTATAAACTTATTATTTTAAAGACTTTTATTGGAACAGTTAATTTCTATAAAAAATATATTTAACATTTTATTCACAACATATCATTTTATATTAAAAAAAAATTGTTGTCCTTTCTTAGCCCCATTCTTAACATTTTAAAGTATTTTTTTATTATGCCCTTTTTGTTTTTTAGATTTTAAGTTTCAAAACTTCTACTGCAACAGTATAATAATCTTAAAATTTATTTTAGGAATTATTTAAAGACAAGTTTGATAAACAGTAATTGGTTTAAAAAGCTAGATATTACATCTAATGTTAATTTTATCCTTATAAAGATGTATAATACCTTAAGTATCAAAGGAACAGAAAAACCCAATCGTATACACATTTCACATCAAACATGTCTTCAAATATATTTCATTAACTAATATTTCCTTATATTATTTAAAATTAATATTTTCTTTTCATTTATTAATTTCAATAAAATATTTGTCAATTAGTAAATTTGTGTTAACAATAAAAATTTAAATAAAATGTATCCATCATTTAATGGAGTAAAGTTTGAAATGAATGTAGAAATAGGTCCTTACTAAATATTTTGAACTAAGTGATCAAAAATTAAATAAAAAAATAATAAAAAAAACTAATCTACATCTAAAATGTAAGTTTATTTTTAAAAAATAAAATCAAACTAACAAACATAATGTATGTATTTAAAAAAATTTTAAAACAAAAAAATCATTGTGTAGTACATTTGAATGTTAATTTGTATTAAATATTATTAAAAAAATTAAAAAAAAACTAAGTGTGTACTTAAACTATATGAATTGTTATTTATTATTTTAATTAATTTTATTTGTAATTGTTTTTATTATTTCTTTTGAGTTTCCTACATACATACTTACATATATTTTGCTGTGATTTTAAATTGTTTAAACCATACTTTATTAAATTTTTAAAAAAATTTTTGTTTTATAATCAAGAGAAAATTACTAAAATTAACTTGCTGCCATATTGAAAAAACAACCTTATTAATTTATTTTCTTTTCGTCTCATCTAATATTATTTATTTCATTTTTGTTATTTAAGTTTTAGCTTAATTTAAAGAAAAAATAAAAAGCACGTATTTAAATAAATGGAAAGAAATAAATATTAAATATTTTTAATGTTTAGTATAAATTTAAACCACAAATAAAAACAAACAAAGAAAACAAATGCTTGTATTAAGAAAATATTTATAAAAATTGTATGTTTTCACCAAAAAAAAAATAATAATAAAAAGAATAAAATAATTATTTAAAAAGATAAATAAAATTCTGTTTCAGTAATTGTTGTGGTAAAATTCTTCAACTTCCAAAACATTTTTTTTTTTTTTTTGTATATATGTTGGTTAAACACAAAAAATATTTTCTGAGCCACGCCTCTTACAACGGCTGGGTAAATATTTTAGGGTTTGTGTGAAACGGTAGAAAATTATGTTCGTTAGTAACTTTTTGATAGTTAAGAGGTGGACAAAATTTTACTAGATCATGGATTTTTATGTTTTAGAATATATAAAAAAAATTCAATTGAATAAATATTTACAAAAAACAACATTAATTTTCAAATATTTTAACATTTCCAACACATTGCAATTTTGAAAACTAGAAGTTTATATGAGAGACAAAAACCTAATTCAGTTGTCGAAAACCCAATTCATGCAACAACAAAATACATGTAGTCACATATTTTATTTTTATATTTTGAAAAAATTAGTAAATTTTTTGAAAATTTAGTTTGAACTGCCTCACATAAACTTCTAGTTGTATTCTATGATTTACACATTTCTGTTTAATTTTGTAATAATAAAATTTAAAAAAAAATTTCATTTCACACAGCAGAAATAGAAATTTTTCTCCTGATAGAAAAAATATTTTTTACATTAGAACTTTTCTGCCATTTCACATATGTCCTTAATGAAAAAAGTTAAGTTTTTAAACAATTTTCCCCTGACTGAGATTTTGGCTACTTTGGCACGAAAAAGTGGGAGTTTTTTAAATTCCCTAATTTGAAAACAAGTTTATCTATATAGTGCCAAAATTTTATTAGAAATCCTCGACATATTTAAATTTGATTTAGGTCCAAATAATAACATTATTTCTCAAAAATATACTTAAAATCTAAATTTAAAATGTGTCAGTCATAGTCTGAAGAAATTTGAACGTATTTAATATCCTATGATACCAAATACTTTAATAAAATGTTTATTATATTGTTTAAAACTAACAAAAACTTTGTCTTAGGTAATTTTTAGCACTTTTCCCATGCATTTTATGAAAAATGTAAACACAGCACGAGCAGCAATGCCATGTTAACTTCTTCTGTTACCTTTACTTTGCGCTTGTCTTGTAACAAGTCTGCATTTTTCATACAAAAATATGAAAAACTTAAAATTTGAATTTTAAGTATATTTTTGAGAAATAATGTTAATATTTGGACGCCACGTTGCCCGTCGAGAAATTGACTGCCCAACCATTTCATCCTACGATGTTGCAATCGCGAACAGTAACACATAATATGCTCAATAGATTCGGTCTCGTCGACGTCCTCACACATTCTACAAAAATCAGAATTGCCAACGTCCCATTTAGACCTCATCTTCCCTATCAAGCAGTGTCCTGTTATGACTCCTATCATGATCCTCAAACTTTTCCTACTCAAGCCCAGGAGAGTATTTGTGCCTGTTATGTCCAGTGCCGGCCATAACGACCTCGACACATTACAGTCCACACTGCCCTCCCAAGCCGAATCAGTCTTGGCCAAGATCCTTTTGTTGATATTCCCAAAGAAGAAACCCAGCGGGGGTTTCACGATGGTCTCCCTCTCCGAGACATTCTTCGCTGCGCCTTACCTTGTCAATTCATAGGCTAATTCATTACCAGATGTATTGCAATTGCCAGGTTGACAGTTGGTTACTAGCCTGGATTTCACCAGATGTGCCTCCAAGACCTTTAGAGCCGCCCACATGACTGTCCACATAGAGAGTAACTTCAGAACCCCTCGCAACGTTCTGTTTGATTAGTTCCGCGGCGTTCAAGATATAGACTCCCGCACCAGTGCCAATGTCCATCTTTGATCCGTACGTAAATACTGCACAGCCTTCGTACAGTGTCTCGGTGCCGGACCAAGCCTCCCTATCAGGTATCACCACAACAGGATTTACCGCAAAGTCCAATTCAGTGGCCATGTAATCTGATGCGCCCGTGGAGCCCATATTGACCTCACTTTGCGCCATACCCCTCACAAACTGCTCAATTGGTAAGAGATGAAGTATGACGTCCAGAGCCGTCTGTGGTGTACTTCTCATTGCACTTGTAATGCCAATTGAAGCACACCACTGTGCCTTCGACAAAAGGTTCCTATTACTCTTCCGTTCCAAAGCCTGCCACCACACAGAACAACCATATGTAAAATATAAGAATTGGTATCACCACCGAGGCATAGATCCATTTCACTACCCTCGGTTTGAGTCCCCAGTTTTTACCTATGGAGTTTCTCGGAAATGCTGTTCAAATATTATTATTATTATTATTATTATTATTATTATTATCTAGATTCAAATATTAGTATTACAAAAAGTATTATGAGACTGTTGTATGATTTTTTTTTTTTTTTTTTTTTTTTTGTGTAAAATTGTTTTATTTTAATGATTGTTTTACATTTAAAAAAATATTTTTATAAAAGTTGTGCTAAAAAAGTGCAAATTTCTTAAATAAAAAGGACACGTAAAAAGATTTGTTAGAACACGGGGTACACGTGTTATTTACTTGTTTAATTAATAATTAATTAATATTAATTATTTAATATTATTTAATAATAATAATATAAACAAAATGGTTACTCTCTTCTGCTTGTGTTATTACATATTATATCAGCGTTAATCTCAGTTGTAGACCTGAGGTTAAAGACGTAGCTCAGAAAATATTTTTTGTGTGTTTAATAGAAATCCCGGGTTACGGAATTGTAAAATGTTTATATTTTGTAACAACTGTATGGTTGCTTTAGTATATAAGGGAATATCTAAATATATTATATAGTTTCTGAGTCCTTCATGCATTTTTGTATAATAGAAAATAAAATAATGCTGTTTATGGGAAAATTGTAAGAGAAATCACTTTAAAATGTCTGGAATCCTTAAAGTACCAGTAAAAACGTGAGCCTATAAGTATCCAAACTATTAACAATATATAGATATTTTATGAGAAAAATTAAAAAAGTTCAGTTATAAGATTGTCCAGAAATGAACACGATGAACTTAATTATATCTTTGTATGATAAAAACCATCATTTATAGAATTGAGGAAAGTTTGAGGGAAGTTTTACATACAGGGCAGTATGAAAACCAAAGTAATCATTCGACTTTCCAATGAGTTGTTATACAATAAAACATGTTCATTTAATTTTCAAAATTTCAATATTTCAAAAAGAACTCTATAAGTTTTACGTTTTATGATAAATTAATTAATTTCAACGCCTTTTATCCTTTTTTATTTTTGACGGGAGTTCCCGTGAAATTTAAAAATCAATCCCGCTTTCACGGGAGCGGAAAAGACTGGGAAAAGTATATAGCCAATATATATATATATATATATATATATATATATATATTTAATCTCGGCTTTGACATTTGAGAATTTTCAAAAAAAAATAAAAAACTTTTTCTTTTTAGAAGTTTGGAAAATAACACCAAAATAAGAAATTTTTTTTTTAAAGATTAACTTTTTACCGGATACGTATATTTATATGATTCTTGCATCAATATTATTTAAAATTTTTCTTGCTCGTACGTGCTTTTATATTTCTTTACCTCTCTCGTCAGAATTGCCAGAAAAATTGCTGTGTGAACCCCGACTATGTAAATTTTTTTTTACCAAATTTGGTGGTCTACCCTCTACCCCCGTGTGCTGGAGTTTCCCGGGAAACAAGAATAAAAAATTCAATTTCCCGGGAAATTGAATTTTTCATATTATACTTATTTTACAAAAAATAAAATAATATTTAAGTATGATGCATCTTTCAAGATTTGAACAATTTTAAATATTTCATACCAAAAATTTTTTCATGCCAAAAATTAAAAAATAAACCCTAATCTATATTACTATATTTAAGTTTCAATACAAATAATTTTTCTTATCGTTTTATTTCCATTTTATCTCCACCTTTCATTATTAATTCTTACTAATTTAGAGATGTAAAGCACAATTCTGGAAAATATTTAAAATTTTTTCTATTAATCGTTTTAAAATTCTCAGTTAAGTTTTGAGGCTCTAACATTTATATATATTTTTTCACAGTTTCATTGCTTGTATAAGACATGTGTCTCAAAAGAACTGAAACATGTTGTGTTTTCAGTGAAAAAAAACTATCAATTAAAATTAATAATAATAGTAAATATTTTCGAAGTGCAACTTATTTAATATTAATTTCCACAAACCAATTATACAATTAAAAAAATCAAAAAATTAACTTGCCAAAAGTAAAATTGTTTTGAAATTTCATTAAATACTTAAGACGTTCTATGACGAGAAGTATTAATACTTTTGAAAAATAAAATATTTCGTATTTTATCAGTATGTCAAAAAATTCGAAAGGGAATACTTCAGACGGTAATACAATGATTTTGTATATTTAATTTAGTTTTTATTTTTCTTTCAATATTTTTTTCTTTTAAAAAAAACTTTTATACAATCTTATTTTTATAATGTAGGAAAAATACCTTATTTCAAATATCACTTTTGTATCGATTTTTTGACAAATCTTAATATTCAATATTACCATCTAAAAATGCCTTTAGTAGGTAATGTGTGTATAATAATGTAAATTTTTTATTGAGGCTTTAAAAACAGTAATATTTTTGTTATAGGATTATAAAACTACATATCAAATTCTCTCATGTCAAATTCTCTCTAATCTCAGTGGTAGACCTGAGTTTACATAGTGTCTATATTAGAGATTTTTTTATCAAGACAAACGTCAAACTAAACGCGAATCTGTGGAAGGTGGCAACAATTGCACAAAAACAACAATATGGCGTATTCATTATTGTCTTTTTATATATGCAGTTTGACAACTGTAACAACCAAAATAATAATCAGCTGTTTAACTAAGGTTACCTTGTATATATTCGCACTGATTTTGACGTTTGTTTTGATAAAAATTTGCCTAACAGTCCGTCTAGACGTAACATAATATGTAAAATTTTTGTGTCAGAGAGTGTCAAATTCGCTCTCTGAGAGAATTATTTCACGTGTAGATTCAAATATTACTATTATAAGATATATTAAGAGACTGTTGTGATGAGATTTCTCTACACAACCATCTTATAAGATGAACTGTCAAAAAAATACACATACACGAAAGACTGTTTGCGTGTGTGCATATGTATTTTGGAAATTACTGAAAAACAATGTTTTTTTTTTTTTTTTTTGTAAAATTGTTTCCTTTTAGTGTTTGTTTTACATGTTAAAAATATTTTTATAAAAATTGTGCTAAAAAAGTGCGAATTGCTTAAATAAAAAGGACATGTTTACTCTGTGACTGATTGAAAATAATGATATCTTATAGGATTTATTAGAATACGTGTACCCCTTATTAAAGATTTAATATAACATAAACAATATGGTTACTCTCCTCTGCCGGCGTTATCTCACATATTATATCAGCGTTAATCTCAGTTGTAGACCTGTGGTAATGTAGACACTAGGTTAAAAAAATACATTTCACATTTTCCAAAAACAAAAATAACTAGAGATGGAAAAATCTGTACTATACTTTTTTGGTACTTTTTAAATCAAAAAATAAAAATTAACCACAGGTTTACAACTGAGATTAACGATGATACGAGGGTGGATCAATAAGTCCGTGACTTTTCGAACTTCCCTCGTAGTTATATGAAATGCAACACTATTCCCATCAAGACTGCTGTCAAATTTTGAGCAAGTGTCGTCATTTACTTTGCGTAAAAATAGAACCTTACCTAGTGTCTACATTAGGCAAATTTATATCAAAACAAACGTCAAAATCAGTGCGAATATATACAAGGTAATCTTAGTTAAACAGTTGATTATTATTTTGGTTGTTACAGTTGTCAAACTGCATATATAAAAAACAATAATGAATACTCCATATTGTTGTTTTTTGCAACTATTGCCACCTTCCAAAAATTCGCGTTAAGTTTGACGTTTGATAAAAAATCTCTAATGTAGACACTATGTTACATAGTGTCTACATTAGAGATTTTTTTATCATGAGAAACGTCAAACTTAACGCGAATTTGTGTGAGGTGGCAATAGTTGCAAAAAAAAACAATATGACGTATTCATTATTGTTTTTTATTTATGCAGTTTGACAGCTGTAACAACCAAAACAATAATCAACTGTTTAACTAAGGTTACCTTGTATATATTCGCACTGATTTTGACGTTTGTTTTGATATAAATTTGCCTAATGTAGACACTAGGTTATATAGATTCGCACCGATTTTGACGTTTGTCTTGATAAAAAATTATCTAGGATAGATTCAATGTAACATAGTGTCTACATTAGAGATTTTTTTATCAAGACAGACGTCAAACTTAACGCGAATTTGTGGAAGGTGGCAACAGTTGCACAAAAACAACAATATGGCGTATTCATTATTGTCTTTTATATATGCCGTTTGACAACTATAACAACCAAAATAATAATCAACTGTTTAACTAAGGTTACCTTGTATATATTCGCACTGATTTTGACGTTTGCTTTAATATAAATTTGCCTAATGTAGACACTAGGTAAGAATCGCAACAACAAGAATACAAGGCAAATAGAACAGAACACAAAAAAAAACGCGCATACCAACCAAACAGGCAGAAAAGAATACTTTAACTTTTACGCAATCGATACTGAAAAATGAAGACTCAATGAATTTAAGTTTTTAATTAAAATATTCTTTAAATTCTACAGCAAGAAAAAGAGTTGAATATTAAACTAAATTTCTAAAAGGCCCAAAAATGAATGACTACGGAAATTTTGGTCCCTTAATCGGTGTCATCTACATTAGCAATACCCACTGTAAATTTCTGGTAAGTACTTGGGGTTTCGCTTAAGCGAAAGGTCTGCTGCCGTAGGGATGAAAAGAAAACAAAGTTTATTATTATTTTTTTTTTTTTTTAATTATAGATCTATTCGACAAAAAATGCTGAAGTATTATCTCAACATGAGTTGAAAATCAAACAAATTATCCACAATGCCGGCTGGTGTGAATACGATCCAAATGAAATTTGGAAATCAACCGTAGAGTGTATAGATGCAAGTATCTTCTTCGTATTTAAATGAACCTTAAACCAATTGTCATGTTTTTCTTAAAGGTGACCATTAAAAATCTTATAATATTGGAAATTAGCCCTCATGACATCATCGCCATTAGTATTTGCAATATGAGAGGTACTACTGTCTTGTGGGACAAAGAAACAGGTTCAGTTTTACACAATGCTATCGGTGGGTATTTATTTATTGGTTTGAAATTTCAGACGTAAACAAATTGTTATCTTTTAATTATTTTGTTTTTGTTCATTTAAAGGCTGGACAGATTGCCGATGTACAAATTTATTGAAAACCACGCTTAATAATGTTAAACGTAATGTCAACTACCTAAGATCAGTGACTGGTTTACCATTGAGCACATGTTTTAGTGCATTGAAAATTAAATGGTTAATGGAAAATAGCTCCTCTGTCAAGGAATCTCTTGAAAGGGATACCTTATGTTTTGGAACTATTGATTCATGGTTGTTATGGGTATGTTTTTGTTATATAAATGATTTTTTTTTTAATTAGCAATTTTATTTAATTTTCAGAATCTTACTGGATCGGAGATTTGTGGAGTGCACGCTACCGATATTACAAATGCTCAGTATACCGGCTTAATGAATGTCAATACACAACAGTGGGATAAAAATGTTTGCAAATTTTATAAAATACCCATGAATATACTGCCAAGAATACGTTCCAATTCCGAAATATATGGTTATATAATTGAAGGTCCTTTAAACAATATACCCATAGCAGGTGTAAGTTTTTTTATCATTATATCAAGTAATAATAATTTTAAAATGTCTAATTAATTATCTTTAGTGTATAGGTGACCAACCTTCTGCCTTGCTGGGGCAACTTTCTCTAAAGGCTGGTCAAAACATGTGTTCAATAGATGATAATTGTTTTGTTTTATTGAATACGGGGCAAGAATTTGTCGAATCTGATAATGGTCTTTTATCAATTATTACCTACAAATTGGGTCCAAAGGCAAAAACTAATTTTGGTTTAGAGGGTGCTATTAGTAATGCTGGTTCGACAGTTAATTGGCTCAAGGAAGGTTTACGCATTAATACTGAAATTAATTCGAATGATAATGTTGTCGAAGTATTAAGTACATTTTTGGGTGAAAGTTCAATGATTTCGTCGTCATGTTCATCAAGTATTTTGAACGTAGAATGTGGTGTGGCTGCCAAAAGATCAGAAGTAACATTTGTACCTGCTTTTCATGGTTTATATGCACCATATTGGCGTTATGATGCCAGGGGGTAAGTTTTATATATAAAGTTCGTTCAGTATTTTAAAAGTTATATGCGGTAAATGTTGCTGCTAATACAAAACTCTCATTTATGTGTATAGGTGTCAAACAAAATACCCTATTTCTCATGCCTATCAGACAACTCAAAGCAGTGTCATTGTAGTTATTTCTTTACAAAAACAAACGCCAAGTTGTAATGTAATAAAAAAAAGTGTTAGAGTTGTTTCACTTTAAATGGAGAGAGTTGTAAGAGAGGAGTGATAAACAAAATAGAAAAGAGTTTAAATAGCTCTGTTTATTTTTTTGTTTGTTTTATTCATAATAAGAAACAACGTAAAAAATGTAAGCAATTTGAATTGCTTTTTAAAAGGATATTCGAAATCAGGGAACGTAACTATTATGATTTTGACCATAAAAGTCATAATAGTTATTTTTTCACTTTTTTATTTTTTGATCAAAACGAATTTATGATTTTTATTTTTTGTGCAAAAATAACAAAAAAAATCTTTAAAATGAAAAAAAAAAATCATCAAATCGAAAAAGTACCGCCAAAACTAATAAATCGTCAAAACGAAAAAAACGCTAAAAAATCGCCAAGATAAAAAATTGGCAAACCGAAAATTAACCTCCAAAATTAAAAAATAAATTAAAAAAAAAATCATTAAAAAGGGAAAATTCGACAAAAAAAAAATACACTAAAACAGAAAAAATTGCGAAAATAAAAAATAATTAAAACGAAAAAAATCGTGAAAATTAAAAGATGGCAAAGTACAAATCCTAAACGAAACAAATCGCCAAAACGAAAAAGAACCTCCAAAACTAAAAAAATCGACAAAATGAAAAAAGTCAAAATAAAAAATCGTCAACATTAAAAAAAAAAACAAAATAAAAAAATCCTAAAAAAATTAAAACGGAAAAAATCGCCAAAATGAAAAACACTAAAATACCCCAAAACAGAAAAAATCGTCAACATAAAAAAAAATCGCTAAAACGAAAAAACGCAAAATAAAAAATGCCAAAACGGAAATATCGGCGAAAAGAAAAAACCGCCTAAACGAAAAAAACGCAAAACTAAAAAATCGCCAAAAAGGAAAAACTCTAAAACCGCCATAACGGAAAAGCAGCAAAACTGAAAATCACCAAAATAAGGAAAAAGAATATTAAAAACTAAAAAATCGCCAAAATGAAAAAATTTCGAAAACGAAAAAAATCACTGAAATTAAAAAACAAGTGGAATTGTTATATTCGGCTGGGCCGAATCTTTTATACACAAAATATATATAATTCATAAATATATATGCATATTCGAATTATATCTTATCGAAATTTTTCTGGAAATATACTTAATATTTGTAAACTGGTGTTAACCATAAATTTGTAACATAAAGAGTCAATAAAAACTCCTTGGGCATATCACTAAGGACTTTAGATATGGCATATAGATATGAATCTTAAAAAAAATAATTGAAAAAAATACCCAAAAAGCTCACCTACTACAATTGTATTTGTTTTCAATGAAACTTTTTGCTAGTACATAATTAGACTTAGGCTTTTTTGACAACGGAGCTTCATATCTATGTTAACCTATGGCTCAGACAATCTGTGTTGAAGAGCTGAATAAAGAAGAGATATGCAAAATTGTAAATTCCTTTTCAGTTTTCTACTAAGAATTTTGAACTTGAATTAGCTATTTTAAAATTTTCAGAATTTTTAAATTTGGCCTCTAAGTCACAATTACACCAAACACAACCCCTAGTCTACACGTAGACACTTTTGTGTTGGCAATTGTCAAATTCTATGTCTCTCTTTAAAATGTTACGTGTGGACGACAAAGTTGAGCAATAATGTTTAACATAAGCTGTCAAATTTATTGATCTCTTTTAAAATTTTGCATTTTTTATCACTCAATTTTGTTTTGAAAAGAAAAATAAAGAATAACGAGAAAGAATGATGTAGTCGGTCAAGACCGTCTATATGATACCCTACAACATTGTGTACGAGCATTAAAAATTCGAGAAGGCGACATATTACACTGTGGCCAATTTTACTAAATGTAAAATAAAATATACAAATATAAAATAATGCGCTGATACCAACATCTAGATGATTTTATGCACTTTATGGCGATTCCTGGAATTATGAACCGATTCTCATAAAATTTGACAATGTTGTTTCTACTTACATAAAACTTATTTGTGTCGAATATTGACTTGACACTAACATTCGTATGAGATTTGAGCACGTTAAAGTGATTTTCGGAAGAGGGGTTTATATGGGAGCTATGGTCAATTGTACAGAACTTTTTTACATCGAATTTCACTAAAATATTCTTATTTTTCAGGTATTTTTTATTCTGGGGGGAATTTTGTATGGGGGCTAGGTGAAATAATGGACCGATCAAAACAAATTTCAATAGGCTTCGTTCTTGTATTATAAAAGTCCCACATGCCAATTTACATTGAATTATATTTAAAATTGCGCCCCTACTTTGTGGTTTAGATCGATTTAAAAATTAATTCTGAGTCGATTGGTATACTTTAAGGTGGGTGTTGGATAACTTTTACTATGCGTTACAAACATTAGCACAAACGCATAATACTCCAACCACCTATGATGGTGTAGGGTATAAAAATGTGAAGTAAATTAAAATTTTCGATAAAAAAGGAAATTTAACATATAACTTTATCATGTATCACGAATATTTTGGAATAGTGGAAACTATATGCCACATACGTGTTGAAAGAGAAATGTATTTATTTAAAAAATCCATCCGGACGGAGAGACAAACATATATGCTCAAAAGTTATTTTTAATCATAACAATCATGAATATTTTTTTCAATTTGAGGCCCTGGATATATATTTTAACACTTTGACAAACTTATACACCCTTCATTTTATGTGAAGGGTATACGAAAAAATAAAAAAATCCTAAAGGTGGAAAAATCCATAAAACGGAAAAAAACCAAAATGAAAATAAAATCCGAAACGGAAAGCAAAAAAAAAACGCCAAGAACAAAAAATCGCAAAAAATAAAAAATCTTTAAAAAGGAAAACATTGATAAAAGCGCCATAACGGGAAGAATCGTTTAAAAATAGCGTTTAAAGTTTCTACTAACACATGCTAAATAAAAAAGAAAATGCGTGTGTTTGTCAAATTTGTTGTTCGAGAGAAATGAGAATTATAGTGAGTCGGAGTTTTATCCACCCTCTCTTTAAAGAACTGTTGTCAGATTTGGCGATTTATAGTTACTTTGATGATTTTTTGGTCTAAAAATGGTTTGCTGACGATTTTTGTCCCAAATTTGACGATTTTTTATAAAAGTAGATTAAGAAATATTTTCACCATTTTTATATATTTTTCTTTAAAAGTAAGTTAGTAAGTAAAAAAAAAAAACATTAACAATTTAAATATTTTTATATTTATCAATATAAATTGTTCATTTATTAGGAAAGATTTATGGGAACCAATATAATATTATATTCGAATCAATTATGTATGCCTTTATTATGAAAAATGGAGAAATAAACACTGCAAATGGCAAAACCCATTGCCATTTTTATAAAAACTTTAATTTCATAATTTTGGCATTAGAAATACTTAAAGAGCAGTACTAAGGCCCGGTATTATACTGCTCACTTAGTGGTAAATTCGTACTTAAGTTCTTAAAATTGTTTTATGATTGAAAACCTAAGTATTCTATCCCTTAAGTTTTTCCTAAGTATGAAAATTGATTGACGTCTTACAAAATATTTATTGAAAATAAACAAAAATAAATAAAAATACAAAATATAATAAAGTTATTTTAAATTTTAAAAACATTTCAAAATACGCTTTAAATTTATATTTTCTTTGTGGTTATATATTTTGCACCAACACCTTTTAAATTTTACAGCCTCTAAGCTTAAGATTTCTTTACATCTTTAAAGTTATTTAAATTTTTTTTTAAATTGTTGGTTTGTTATTTATTTTTGGTGCCACATTAGGGTGGTACCAAAATAATATAATCATTTTTTTTTTTGCATTATTATAAGCAAATAGTAATCCAAAATAAAGGATATTCAATAAAAAATTAACATAACTAATAATAATAATAATAAAAAAATAATAATAATAAAAAAATAATAATAATTAAATAAATAATTAAATAATATAATAAATATATATATTTTAGTATAAATAAAATATATTTATGATTTTAAGACCACCCTATTGTAAATTCATAAATGCTTAAAACTCTGTTTATTTTCTTGTCAACTTAAGTGTGAGTTTTAACTTAAATGCTTCTTAACTAAGTTTGCACTTAAGTGTACACTATGGGAACAGTATAAAATCGGGCGAAAGACATTTTTGATGAATTCATCAAAATTAAATTTCGTATATCGTAGATAAGCTTACAAAAAAGCGTGTGTTTTTTATAACTGTTCAAGAGTCAAGGTAAATAACTTCTTTTTTGTTTGAAAGTCGTACAAAATTATATATTAGTCATTTTTAGGTATATTTCATCAGATTTAATAGATACTACTTGACTTTCATATTTCGAAAATATAAAATTTATATAATTTTTATTAATTTCTTTTCCATTTAAAATTTCATTTTTCATAAAAAAAAGCATAGCAAAATATTCATTAACATATAAAACATCTAATTTTTAATGTTGACGATTTCGTATAGTCGATTTGACGATTTTAAAGACTTTTCACCAAATTTATCTGGCAGTTATGCTTTAAAGAATTTTGGGAGAGAGAAAAAGAGTTAAATTATTTAAACTTGCAAATTTTTTATCTGTTTTAACCTTAATTTTTATATTGGTTATTTTATTTTTTACAAATTTTCGCAGTTTTTTTAAAGCAGAATCCACAATTAAATTGGTAAATAAATATTGCAAGGTATTTACTTTACAGATTATAAATGATTAGTTGAAATCGTTAAACATTTTTACTAAAATTTGTATTAGCTAATAAGCGGATTGGATTTTCTGGAAATTATTGCATTCCAAAAATAACTTTTATTTACACCAAACGTTTATTTCAATACGATTTTTTGTATCTTTCTTATTCTTTCTCTATTCTTTACAGTATTATTTTAGGTTTAACCAGTCAAACGACTGCTGAAAATGTTTCACAGGCAGCTTATGAAGCAACCGGTTTTCAAATATACGAAGTACTGGAGGCTTTTAAACGTGATACAAAATCTTGGGATTGGTCGAATACGAAAGATCGTTGTCTAATATTTGGGGGTGATTATGCGGAAAATGCAACCTTTGTGCAATATATAGCAGATATTGTGGGTATCATGTTAGAAAGACCACAAACAACATCACCCAGTGGTTTAGGGGCAATGATAGCAGCAGGGATAACTATGGAAGTGGTGAGTGAAACTTATGCTCAAATAGCATATATGCCACCATCAGATGCTTTTAGCCCTACCACTACACCAAATCGTAAGCTCGAGTTTAATAACAAATAAATTTATATTTTTAAATTTAACAAAAATTTGGAAATTTTCAGGACGTTCTCTTTTATATAAACGTTGGGAGTATGCAGTAAGAAAATGTTTAAATTGGGATAATTATGAGAGTTTTGAAACTGATTTAGCTTTATTTGCTCAACGTGAATGTGATAATAATCTTCCTTTAAGACGTTCTCTCCCCGGTAGTATATTTTTAACAAGTGCATTTGTATTCCTAATTGTAGCCAAATTTTTACAAACTCAGAAATGAACAAATTAAAAAACCCCAAATTAAAATATTAAATTGAACAAACGCCAGGCATTTTCTGTTATTATATACTCTTATATATAAATAAGTAACTAGTTTAAGCTTTTAACGTACAAACAAGAAAAAAGTGTTAGTTATAGAAAAATTTAATGTTACTAATTAAATGCGTTTTTTTTTTAACTTGGCTTAGGTTAAATATATTTTTATGATAATTTTAATTTTTCTTTGTAAATTACATCATATTTTATTTAGAGAATTATTTTTTTCTTAACATTCTCTTTTTTTATATGCTTATAATTAAATTAAACTCTAGTCATGTGTTTAAACGTAATAATTTATTTTATTTATAAACAAAATAGAAATTATAAAAACAAACAAAACACGGCAATTACATATTTCCATTATTATAGTTTACAATTGCAATTAAAAAGAGAAAGTTCCTTTTGAAGTTCTTAAAACCAAACTCCTTAAAAATGTAATTAAGTTATAAGAGAAATATTGTTTATAAAATTAATTTAGTTTATAAAAAATCTTAATTAGAATTAAAATATAATGTTTACGTTTACTTATTCAAATAGAAACATATTTGCTTAATATGATCATAACATTAGAGGAATTGATTTATTTTTTAAAATTGCTTAATTTAAATAGTTTACTTTTTATTATTTAATTTTAATGCCACAAATTTTATGAAAAATACGCGTGAAGAAAAAAACAAAATTTATGTAAAGGATTTCTTGAAGGAGGTACAATAAAAATGATAAAAATTTATTTTAAAAATATGCTTTATTTAAAATTATTCCAATTGAATTCAAATTGTACAAGAGTTATAAAATATGAAAAACCAGTGGTTGCTGTTAAATATGTTAAATGGCGATCCAAATAAAATAAACCACAAATCCGAAAACGACCTTTGTATGAAATTAATAACAATGAAAATTGCTCGCTCTATATTAAACAAAATAAAGAAAGAAAATACAATGTAAAAAAAAAATTAAACAAATATAAAAATAATAAGGGTACTCATTTAAATATCTAAGTTTTCTTTTTGTGCATATTTGCGCGACATATTTCATGAACCCCCTTTTCAAATATTGTGGAATATTAAGGATATGAAAATAAGAAATCATTGTAAATATTGAAAAATTTTGTTGAAATTATAGATACATGCAACGATCTTATAATAATTAACGTAAATATAATAATATACTATATATTACATCACATTTATTAGTAATTTTTAAATATAAACAAAAGACAGCTGATTTATAAATGCAAATTAAACAGCGCAAGTTTGCGAGGCTAAATAGTCACACAAACTTATAAGAGTGTGCAAATGAATTTCCATAAAATTTTTGACAGTTCACATTTGCCATCGCACAGTTTGCGAAGGTTTTGATTGTTTTCATGAGGACCCTTAATGTTTCTCTACTTTGGTACCGTCAAACAAAGATGTTTCTTTACTCTACTTTTAAATTAAATTAATAATGTATTTAAATTAAAAATGTTTCTTTACTTTTAAATTAGGGATTTACATATTTCTCTTGGCGATTAGCGACTTAGAAAATAGAAAATATACATACTATAAATGCTACTGTAGTGTTTTGCGATACAGAAATTTCTCTACTTTGGTACCGTCAAACAAAGACAACATTTACCAATTGCAGCTTTGCAGTTTATGGTCCTTTCAATAGGATACAAGTATTTTTTTATGATTTTATAAATATGTAAATAAAATCACTTAGAATATTATTATTTATGGTCCTTCGAACCAGATACAAAATATTATTATTATTTTTTATTTTTGTAAAGAGTAAAAAAACTCCTTAAATTCTTATGCATAAAATAATTTTACTTACCGTTTCCTCTAATCTCTTATCCAACATAGGAAATTGAGCAAACTGTCTCATTATCCAATGAGTTCTTTCAATTTCCACTATAATCTCATCACTTATTAATGTTACAATATAGGTATCAATATAAAATATTATGGCAAATATAAAATTTAATACAATATCTGGAATTTTATCTGTCATCGATGAGTGTTTAAAAAACAAATTAAATAAATTAAAAAAATTTGTTAAATTACTTATAAGAGTATTTAAAATTAAGCCTAACATTTGAAATTGATGCATTCTAACACTATCCTCATACAAATGATAAATATCCACATATTTTTGAGCTAAAAATTCTAAACGATCACTTAGTAAACAGCATAAATGATTAAGGGTACCCTGACGCTGGTTGGCCATTTTAAAATAATAATATAACTTATTTTCTCTTAAAATTCCTTGAATTTGTTGCTGCAATTGACGTAAAAATTTCAAGGCCGAACAGTTAATGAAATAAAAATAATCGGCCATATTTTCCGTATAATTCCACAACATAAAATTGTAAATTTGAAAGTATACTCGCACAGCATGAGCACCCATATAATATTGATATAATATTTGAGCAATTTGTACTGCCATCATGGCATTAATAAGACCAAACTTGAAAAGTAACATGAATTCGAAACGTTTGCGCGGCATTTCGGTACCGTTATAGAGACTATTGAAATCATCCTCCAAACATTGTCTACGTTTCGTTATAGAACGTATGGCTTCATAGTAAACAAAATTTGCTATATAAGTTACTATAATGGTGCAATATTTTATAAAGGTATTGGAGAAATTAACCAGTAACTGTAGCTGCCAACGTCGATCTTTAGTCTCAACTAGATTATTGATATTACAGGCAAAGTAAAATGGTAAAATTACTATTATTATAACATTGAGTATGTGACTATAGATGACAGCAAAATAGTGCTTTAATGATTTTGTAGAGATTTTTGGTATATAATTAATGACCACCAGGCCATTTATGGTGGCATAAATTTGACCAAATATATAAATATTTTCTCTATGTTTTTCCCAAAAACTTGCCGTTCGTCTTGACATGGTTGTTGTAATAACGTAAAGTGGATATAAACTAAATTGTACAAAGATGAAAAATCTTTATACACACTTTTAACCAAGTGGATGATATTGCGTGCCGAAAACTATGATAAGCAGTTCCTGTAATATTGCATGCAAGAAAATGTTTTTTTTTTATTGAATATCTTATTTAAGTACATTAATTAAAAGAACTCATTTTTGAGTAATTCATCTGGGTAATTCATCTGGGTAATTCATTTGGGTAATTCAAAATATGATTGAAACTGGCGTACAGTTACATCGCACATTGGTGACAAAAAAACTCTCTTATTGGAAATAATTCTGTAACTTGTAAACCGTTGGAGATATCTCAATAAAATTTTACATAACATAAGCTGATGAGTTTTTTTCGAGTTGATTTGAAAGAGCGCAGATCCCTGGCGAGTCGGGAGGGAGTGTGTACACCTCAAAGGTATGTATTTTATTTTTTTAATCGCAAAATTTAATTTAAGATTTGATTGTGAAAAAAATTTGCTCCCAAATTTACACTAAAAAAATATGCACAGAAATGAGTCAAAATTTTGTTTCGATCTAAATATCTTTAAACTAAAAAAGATATGCCGCATATGTAAGCGTATTTTTTGGCAATGATAGCAGCAGGGATAACTATGGAAGTGGTGAGTGAAACTTATGCTCAAATAGCATATATGCCACCATCAGATGCTTTTAGCCCTACCACTACACCAAATCGTAAGCTCGAGTTTAATAACAAATAAATTTATATTTTTAAATTTAACAAAAATTTGGAAATTTTCAGGACGTTCTCTTTTATATAAACGTTGGGAGTATGCAGTAAGAAAATGTTTAAATTGGGATAATTATGAGAGTTTTGAAACTGATTTAGCTTTATTTGCTCAACGTGAATGTGATAATAATCTTCCTTTAAGACGTTCTCTCCCCGGTAGTATATTTTTAACAAGTGCATTTGTATTCCTAATTGTAGCCAAATTTTTACAAACTCAGAAATGAACAAATTAAAAAACCCCAAATTAAAATATTAAATTGAACAAACGCCAGGCATTTTCTGTTATTATATACTCTTATATATAAATAAGTAACTAGTTTAAGCTTTTAACGTACAAACAAGAAAAAAGTGTTAGTTATAGAAAAATTTAATGTTACTAATTAAATGCGTTTTTTTTTTAACTTGGCTTAGGTTAAATATATTTTTATGATAATTTTAATTTTTCTTTGTAAATTACATCATATTTTATTTAGAGAATTATTTTTTTCTTAACATTCTCTTTTTTTATATGCTTATAATTAAATTAAACTCTAGTCATGTGTTTAAACGTAATAATTTATTTTATTTATAAACAAAATAGAAATTATAAAAACAAACAAAACACGGCAATTACATATTTCCATTATTATAGTTTACAATTGCAATTAAAAAGAGAAAGTTCCTTTTGAAGTTCTTAAAACCAAACTCCTTAAAAATGTAATTAAGTTATAAGAGAAATATTGTTTATAAAATTAATTTAGTTTATAAAAAATCTTAATTAGAATTAAAATATAATGTTTACGTTTACTTATTCAAATAGAAACATATTTGCTTAATATGATCATAACATTAGAGGAATTGATTTATTTTTTAAAATTGCTTAATTTAAATAGTTTACTTTTTATTATTTAATTTTAATGCCACAAATTTTATGAAAAATACGCGTGAAGAAAAAAACAAAATTTATGTAAAGGATTTCTTGAAGGAGGTACAATAAAAATGATAAAAATTTATTTTAAAAATATGCTTTATTTAAAATTATTCCAATTGAATTCAAATTGTACAAGAGTTATAAAATATGAAAAACCAGTGGTTGCTGTTAAATATGTTAAATGGCGATCCAAATAAAATAAACCACAAATCCGAAAACGACCTTTGTATGAAATTAATAACAATGAAAATTGCTCGCTCTATATTAAACAAAATAAAGAAAGAAAATACAATGTAAAAAAAAAATTAAACAAATATAAAAATAATAAGGGTACTCATTTAAATATCTAAGTTTTCTTTTTGTGCATATTTGCGCGACATATTTCATGAACCCCCTTTTCAAATATTGTGGAATATTAAGGATATGAAAATAAGAAATCATTGTAAATATTGAAAAATTTTGTTGAAATTATAGATACATGCAACGATCTTATAATAATTAACGTAAATATAATAATATACTATATATTACATCACATTTATTAGTAATTTTTAAATATAAACAAAAGACAGCTGATTTATAAATGCAAATTAAACAGCGCAAGTTTGCGAGGCTAAATAGTCACACAAACTTATAAGAGTGTGCAAATGAATTTCCATAAAATTTTTGACAGTTCACATTTGCCATCGCACAGTTTGCGAAGGTTTTGATTGTTTTCATGAGGACCCTTAATGTTTCTCTACTTTGGTACCGTCAAACAAAGATGTTTCTTTACTCTACTTTTAAATTAAATTAATAATGTATTTAAATTAAAAATGTTTCTTTACTTTTAAATTAGGGATTTACATATTTCTCTTGGCGATTAGCGACTTAGAAAATAGAAAATATACATACTATAAATGCTACTGTAGTGTTTTGCGATACAGAAATTTCTCTACTTTGGTACCGTCAAACAAAGACAACATTTACCAATTGCAGCTTTGCAGTTTATGGTCCTTTCAATAGGATACAAGTATTTTTTTATGATTTTATAAATATGTAAATAAAATCACTTAGAATATTATTATTTATGGTCCTTCGAACCAGATACAAAATATTATTATTATTTTTTATTTTTGTAAAGAGTAAAAAAACTCCTTAAATTCTTATGCATAAAATAATTTTACTTACCGTTTCCTCTAATCTCTTATCCAACATAGGAAATTGAGCAAACTGTCTCATTATCCAATGAGTTCTTTCAATTTCCACTATAATCTCATCACTTATTAATGTTACAATATAGGTATCAATATAAAATATTATGGCAAATATAAAATTTAATACAATATCTGGAATTTTATCTGTCATCGATGAGTGTTTAAAAAACAAATTAAATAAATTAAAAAAATTTGTTAAATTACTTATAAGAGTATTTAAAATTAAGCCTAACATTTGAAATTGATGCATTCTAACACTATCCTCATACAAATGATAAATATCCACATATTTTTGAGCTAAAAATTCTAAACGATCACTTAGTAAACAGCATAAATGATTAAGGGTACCCTGACGCTGGTTGGCCATTTTAAAATAATAATATAACTTATTTTCTCTTAAAATTCCTTGAATTTGTTGCTGCAATTGACGTAAAAATTTCAAGGCCGAACAGTTAATGAAATAAAAATAATCGGCCATATTTTCCGTATAATTCCACAACATAAAATTGTAAATTTGAAAGTATACTCGCACAGCATGAGCACCCATATAATATTGATATAATATTTGAGCAATTTGTACTGCCATCATGGCATTAATAAGACCAAACTTGAAAAGTAACATGAATTCGAAACGTTTGCGCGGCATTTCGGTACCGTTATAGAGACTATTGAAATCATCCTCCAAACATTGTCTACGTTTCGTTATAGAACGTATGGCTTCATAGTAAACAAAATTTGCTATATAAGTTACTATAATGGTGCAATATTTTATAAAGGTATTGGAGAAATTAACCAGTAACTGTAGCTGCCAACGTCGATCTTTAGTCTCAACTAGATTATTGATATTACAGGCAAAGTAAAATGGTAAAATTACTATTATTATAACATTGAGTATGTGACTATAGATGACAGCAAAATAGTGCTTTAATGATTTTGTAGAGATTTTTGGTATATAATTAATGACCACCAGGCCATTTATGGTGGCATAAATTTGACCAAATATATAAATATTTTCTCTATGTTTTTCCCAAAAACTTGCCGTTCGTCTTGACATGGTTGTTGTAATAACGTAAAGTGGATATAAACTAAATTGTACAAAGATGAAAAATCTTTATACACACTTTTAACCAAGTGGATGATATTGCGTGCCGAAAACTATGATAAGCAGTTCCTGTAATATTGCATGCAAGAAAATGTTTTTTTTTTATTGAATATCTTATTTAAGTACATTAATTAAAAGAACTCATTTTTGAGTAATTCATCTGGGTAATTCATTTGGGTAATTCAAAATATGATTGAAACTGGCGTACAGTTACATCGCACATTGGTGACAAAAAAACTCTCTTATTGGAAATAATTCTGTAACTTGTAAACCGTTGGAGATATCTCAATAAAATTTTACATAACATAAGCTGATGAGTTTTTTTCGAGTTGATTTGAAAGAGCGCAGATCCCTGGCGAGTCGGGAGGGAGTGTGTACACCTCAAAGGTATGTATTTTATTTTTTTAATCGCAAAATTTAATTTAAGATTTGATTGTGAAAAAAATTTGCTCCCAAATTTACACTAAAAAAATATGCACAGAAATGAGTCAAAATTTTGTTTCGATCTAAATATCTTTAAACTAAAAAAGATATGCCGCATATGTAAGCGTATTTTTTGTGGAGATTTACAAGGACTATGTGTGTGTAAAATGAAATTTTGGCGATCGAAAACAGCTCAGCTTTAACTATACGAAATATTATTTAGATATCTCTAAAGTTCACAAGTTACAGAATTATTTAAAAAAAAACGTTTTGGGACCACAGTGCATCAATGAATATATAAAATCCTTCAATTGAAAATAACATAGGACTATAATATAATTACAGATCTTTCCGATAATATCGTTGTTTTATTTCCCCTAGTAGAGACAATAATGTTTTCACCTTTTGGAAATGCTACTTTTTTCACAAGAGCTTCCCGAGTAATTTAGTTTTTTTTTTTTTCTAGGAAGTATTGGAACTAAAGGAATCAAAAAGTTTGTTTCAATTCGTTATAAATATCAATATTATTTACATTATCAATATTAATTATAAAATATGGCATGAAGGCCTGGTTTTTAAACTAAATTCCTTCAATTATCCAACGTACTTGCAAAAGATAATAAAGAGTTTTTTTAGATTAACGCTCATTTGCTGTATCTATAGATACAGCAAATCACTGCGAGTCTGCCACAATGCTCGGTATTATCACCTACTCTTTATTCAATATATTTCCGATTTTACTGTTCGCAAAAATCAAGAAGTAGCTTTTTACGCTGACGACAGTGCTTTTATTTGCTGCGGTAAGGTGTCAAACGTAATAATCAAAAAAAAAATGGAATATAGTTTAAAATCTACCCATAAATACTTGTGTTAGTAAAACACAAACTATTATATTTCCATATAATAGATCACAGAAACGTATTTCTACAAAACATTTATATTCCAGGGGAGTTTTTATTCCTCTACAGGATAGTATCAAATATCTAGGAATTATCTTAGAAAAAAACTATCATTTAAACAACACATACGATATATTTGTGATAAAGCAATCAAATCCAGCCGTACACTTTACCCCTTACTCAACAGAAGATCTAAACTCAATTTAAAAAACAAGATCCTTATTTACAAAATATGTATTCGACCAATTTTGACTTACGGATGCCAAGTCTGGTTTAATAAAGCTGTTAAAACATACACAAGAAAATTACAGATAATACTAAATAAAAATCTGAAAATAATTCATAACCTACACCCCAGATATTCTACTGATCTACTGCATAGAAACTTTAAGCATAAAACGTTTAATTCATTTACAAGGGAATTGACTCTGTCATTTAATGAAAAATGCAGAACGTCTACATATGAAATAATAAGAAATTTGCTAAACAATCACTAACTCTTTTTTACTTAAACATTAATAATTGATGGTTGTTTTCAAAATTTCTTATAATTTTTAAGTATGTTCAAGGTTTTTTTTGACTTCCTAAATACTGTGATATTAGTAGTTTCCTTATTTAATTATTTAGATGTTAATTGTTATAATACTTTTAAGTAAATCCTCATAACAATGCAATAAATTAATTATTTTATAAAGGTTTCAATAAAGTCAATAATAATTAAAAAAAAACATTAATTATAAAATCCTACCTTTTTCAGCAAACACATATTAACACTTATGAATTAATAAATAAAACTTGTAAACAGATTTATCTAGTTTTTATGCTTTATACTTGTTGTTGTAATATAACGTAAACTTTTTTTATTAATAAACTATTTCGTTGATTTTAATCCAGTTTAAAGTAAATACAATTAATTCGAAGAAGAGAATATTAAGCTTAAAGGAGATCAAGGATAAAAGGGACCATATACTAAACTGTTAACATATGTAAATACATACTTACATGTACTCAAATAATGCATACATGTTGTATGTATGCATATTTATTTTATTAATTTTAGAGATAATTAATTTAGAATTATTTCGAAAAAAAAAACAAACAAAAAATATAAATTCTGATTTGTTTTTGTTTTGTAGTTACATATGTATGTAGGTGCGTGAATTTTTTGAGTTTTTTTTTTTATTAAAATATTAAATTTTTGATAGTTGATTTTCTTTCAGAAGGAATAACTTTAACATAACCTTGAATTCCTTTAAGATTTTACAACATTTTTGAATTTTTTCTTTACATTCTTAAGTTTCACTATATAACAATATGACTAGGTTTGTGCTCCATTATTTTTGTGCTATAGTCTTGGCAATTAACATACGCTGTATATAGTATTTAGTCATTTAAACCTCATCGTCATCATCATCCTCTGGCACAAACAAATCATTTTCTTCGAGGAAATTTGCTACACTTTTACTTATGGCTGCACCGATAAATAGTCCCGGCACTACAGCACATACAACTCCCATCATGCCAAACGGCATTTCTTCTGGTTTAGGCTTCAAGGCACCACTGCGAAAATGTGTCGCATTTCGTCTTTGTATTTCATTAAGGACACGACCAGCTATTTGCCTCAATGTTGTTACATTAGTCGCGGATGCTGCAGTTTTTAGTTGTGATAAACGTGAGATAATCATTTTTTCTTGGATATTTTTAATTATTTAAGGGATTTGTAAGGTTTTCTATAATAGTTTCTGGAAAAATCACGTCTTTTCGAGCTATTTTTATTCGTTTTAGAAAAATTTAGACGAAAATGTATGCAAAAAGTAGTAAATATAGATGATGAACAGTATTGGTAATAAAGAGAGTTTCTGTAATGAAACTAGCGTTTTTGTTAACAAATTTAAGTGGAATAAAGTGAATGTTTTTTTTAGTTTGGGGGGGGGGGTAAGAAAATTGAAGGAAATATGTTTTAAGAGCCGTATTATTTTTAACAATAATGATGGAAATATAAATTTTATAATTTTGTTTAGTTTTGAATTGAATAAGTATGAAATTAATATTGTTAGCTCATAATTAGCGATTTTTATAAAAAATAGTTAACAACACAGAAATTAACAGATGATTTCATACATGCACAAGTAACAAGATAATATCGTTAGATCAGCTGATTATTTGTTGAACTGTCAAACTCCATATAAAATGATAACTTTCTCCCCTCTCAGTAATTTGTTTGAACGTCAAGACTCCACGTATAAAAAATTGGGGAAAAATCATTATTTTAAATCTGCCTTGATTTCATATAATGTCATTTTCAGTGATGACAATTCAGCTATTTTCTGTCAAAACTAGCAATTTTGTAAATCTGAATATTTTACGAAATTAAAACTTAATTTTTCAAATGCTGAGGCCAAATATCCTTTTTGTAATTTTTCTGAACTCGGAAATTTCGCACAAAACGAAAAGTTTGAAAAAGCATATCATTTTCTTAATATAGAAAGTTTTATCTAATTTTTCTGAATTTGATCGTTTTTTTCAATGCACATCATTTTAAACAAATTATGAATAGCAATTTTTGAAAGGTCCTATATTATTTAAAAATTTGAATGATGGTTGTTTCGTAAAATTCGTACCTCAAAATGCTTTTTCGGATGTTTTAAATTTTAAATTCACGTTACATAACGGTATATATATATATATATATATATATATATAGTGGGAAGAAATTTAGCCAAAGCTCAAAATTACCAGTTTTTTTACACTCATTACAAGATAAAACTAAACTTTTTTTTGGACAAAATTTACTAGACCCGTAACTGGTAAGGAACTGTAGATCAATTTTAATTTTTTTCTTTTAATTTTCTCCATATTCTGCTCGAGGAATCTTCCCACAACGTGACACTATATCGACCATAACTCCCATAAAAACCCATCGCCCGAAAATCGCTTTAACGGGCATAAATCCCATATAAATGTTAGCATTGAGAAAATGTTACAAAATTTTTTGTTATATTAATTACTTTTGTGTAGTAGCTTTCATTTACCGCATATGGACCATTGGGCTTGACTATATGAATTGAAGCTGAATAAATTTTATAGGATCGGTCCATAAAAGAACATAGCTCACTTTCGGAAATCACCTTAAATTACATTAATCCCATATAAATGTTAGTATCATCATATTATGCATACTTACAGACATATAAATTACACTTACTGCAAGACTCGGTCCACAGTTGACCACAGGTCCCATATAGATTTCAAAACACATTTCCCTAAAAGAACGCTAATTTCACAAAAAATCGATAGTTTAATGAAAACAAACCCAATTTCACAAAGTAAATAAATTTTTATTATATTGTGAATCGTTTATTTTTGGTTGGTTTAAAAGCTGTTCTCTAAAGCTGAGTCGTATGAATAAATATTCAAGTTGATGATCAATAAGTTGAAAATCTTTACTTTTTCTCTCAGCCATTGAAATCCAGTGTTACCGACTACTTTTCTTGGACAAAATTCAATTTTTTGTCATATTTTCTTTTTGTGTTTTTGTTACCGTAATTTAAAAGTATAACTTTAAAAACACATTTGCCGTCGTAATACAACAGGATCAAAGTTGAGTTTGTTAAGCAAATCTAAAATATGTATTAAAAAAACGTGTTATTTCCACACTTTTCATTAATTTAAAATTTTTGAATACAAAAAATTTTCAAAAATAGATCTGATGATAAGTCCTTTAATAAATTAATATAAAAATTGTAGGAACTGACTGGGACACCATGGAGAAAAAATTTCTTTCATGCATTTTTAGTTCGAAAGAAAGTTTAGCTTTTAATGGGTCTGTATTCAAAAAAATCAATTGAAACAAATAGGCTAATATCTGAGCTATATTCACTTTGGTTTTGCGACTTTTTTTTCCCGAAAAGTTTAGTTAGTTTAGCAATTCTTCTACAAAAGCCAAACCAAAGAATAAAAATATATTAAAAATGTAGAAAATAAACTAACAAAAGTCGATATATTTCTTTTTTGTATCGAAATTATTGCTGCCAAAGGTAAATGAAGTCTATTGGAGGTAGTTATAAGTAAAATATGGGTGGGAAAACTTCCTTTGGAATGACTTTTTAACCAAAAAAGCAAAACTTCACTTATGACCCATAAAAAGTGCAAAAATGAATTTAAGGGTTATGATACAAAATAAATGCATAAAATTGCCTTGATTTTCATTCAAATCATATTTTGAAAGAGATAATAGAAAGTGGTCCACAAAACGATATTGCATAAAATAATTTTCATTCTTTTCTTCCTACTTCGTTAACTTTAAAAACCACTTCAATACAGAAATAAAAACATCAATATTTTTTTTGCCGAAGTGGAATTTTATATATTTTTATTAAAAAATGTTTGTGTATCTTCAATGGGATTTCAATGCATTTATAATATAGAGAATTTATAAATAGTTCAGATAAATTGTTTTTGTTGTTATGTATGTTTAAATGTTTATTGTAAGATAATACAAAAAAAAAAAAAAATAATAAAATTTCAAATAAAAAAAGGATATTATAAAAATATTATAAATAAAATAAAAATTGTAATTCATTTTAAAGCAATAAAAGAAAGATTAAATATGATGTAGTAATAAGTTTGTTGTAATATGTTATATTTAGCATAAACATAAAATTCCAATTCGTCTCTTGATTATTATTTTGTTGTAGATGTTGTACAAAGATATTTTTTTTTAAAGAAAAAATACAAATATTTTTTTTTTTTTTTTTTTTTTGAGAAAATGTTCCATATTGAAACATTTTCTTCATATTAATGGTAAAATATTTGAAAAAGAAAAAAAAAGAAATTTAGAAGAAAGATGATGTGGATGGTTGTGGTGTTTTTTTAAAAAAAGCAGCTACATTTTTGTATTTTTCTTTCTTTTTTGTTTTTCTCAAAAAGGTGTTCGTTTTTGTTTCTTTTTTTTAACTTTTTTTTAACAAGTCTTTTGCTGATTTTTATTTGGATTTTTTTTCAAAATGTTTTTTAATTTTTTTTGTGATTTTTTTATATTTTTAACCTTTTAGAGGTTGTTACTTTTTATTTAATTTTTTTTTTATAAAATTTTACGATTTTTTTGTAAGGATTTTTTAAGTTTTTTTTTCTTTTAATAAATTTTTTAATTTTTTTGTTTCAAGTAGCAAACAATCGTTTTCTTTTTAATTTTCCTTTTTTGTGGTTGTTGTGATTGTTGTTTTTTAATATTTTTTTATGCATTTTCATATTTTGTTTTCAATTTTTTAAAGTTTTTATTTTTGCGATTTTTTTGTTGATTTTTTTCGTTTTTTTTTTAATTAAAAAAAAAAATTCTTTGAAAAACAAAATTAATATTTGTTTTTGTTAAAACTCAGCATTGAGAAATATTTGTTAAGAGGACGACAAATTAAGAATTTATTCAAGAATAAGAAAAATTAATTAAATCAAGAATATTAAACGAATTTTGTTTTCTTGAGTAAAACAGAAAAAAAAAACAGCCCAAAACTTCAAAATTCCCTTGAATGGCTGGCTGAATGTTTATCTATATATACTTGAGAAACTTGCTAGAGACTTGAAAATAAACTGCAAAAAAATAAAAACAGAAAAGAAAATATTTTTAAAAACAAAAGGATGGTGGATTGTTGTTTTGAAATGAAAATTATAAGAAAATGCAAAAAATAAATTTGAAATTTGCTGAGCTTTGATGTGGCTTTTAAGTTTTTTTGTTGTTAGTGTTTTTTGCTACTAAACTTTTCTTTTGTTTAATTATATTTGCTGTTTTATAATTTTTTAATATATATTTTTTTGGTTTCTTTCAAGTTTTTCCTTTGTTTAATTGGTAGGCACAGTTTCACGAACGTTGTGAACTTGCAAGACAGCTACGGCTTCTTCAACCTTGGCTTCAAGAGCCTCGTGATCTTCAATCATGTGTAAGAGTTCGGAATTTTCAATTTCCAACAACATGCCAGTGATTTTCCCGGCCAAAGAAGGATGCATGCGTTCGATCATAGGATACAAACGTTCGCCCAAAATTTGCTTTCGCTCTTGGGGTGTGGCATTAGCCAACAAAGAAGCCAAAAGCTTCTCGGTTCCTAAAAAAACAGAAGAAACATACAAAATTAGTTTTCTATTATCCGTTAATGAACACAAAACAAAATTTTTCAACTTACCCTTTTGATGCATTTGTTGAACAGGTTGGGGAGCTGGAACTTGTTGCACAGTTGGATTACGTACATTGGTGTTGTATTTGTAGTTGGCGGCACGTTGCTGAGCAGCACCAGCTGGTAAAGGAGGACCGGCCAAGGCAATGTTAGGAGCTGGTAAGGCTTGTTGGCCAGTGATGGCACGAGCACCGCTATTGCGCATGGTGTTGGCAGCGGCAGCATGAGCTCCTTGAACAGGTTGTGGTTGTCCACGAGCACCTCCAGCAGCTTGAGGGCGGTACTGAGCGGTACCGGCAGGAGCCATGGCGGCATTTTGGAATCCGCCGGCAGCGGGGGCGGCACCAGCTTGAGCTCCAGCCACAGGACGAGGCACATGAGCAGCCCAGCGTGGTGTGTTACGCATTTGTGTAGGCACTTGTGGACCCAAGAAACGTTGTCCAGGACCCATGGTGGGTACAAAGAAGCCACCAGCAGCATTATGTTGGAATATTTGTCCGAGTTGTTGCATACGCATTCCACCCATGTGACGCATGTATTGGGAAGCCAAATGAGCCTTGCGCACTTCTTTACGTTGAGCCAAGGCCACATATAAAGGTTTGGAGCCCATAACACGACCATTCAATTCAGTGACGGCACAAGTGGCCTCATTGGGAGCCACAAAGCACACGAAACCAAAGCCCTTAGAGCGACCTTCTTCATCGGTCATAACCTTAGCAGAGGTAATGGTACCGTATAAAGAGAACTCCTTGCGCAAACGTTCATCATCGATGGTGTCATCCAAGTTCTTGACATATAAATTTACACCATATACTGAATCTTGGCGTTTCTTTTTTAACTCCTCAAACTTACGTTTAAGTTCCTGTTGACGTTCGGCCTTCTTTTGGGCACGAGCAACATACAAGGTCTTGCCCTCACCCATATCTTTGCCATTGAGAGCTTCCACAGCAGCTTCGGCAGCCTCAGTCGTCTCAAAGGCAACAAAACCGAAACATTTGCTTTTGCCATCTTCTTTAGTCATAACCTTGTAGCTGGTGATTTTTCCATAGGGTTCAAACATTTCCTTAAGTTTCTCATCATTAACGTCCTCGGGGAAATTCTTAACGTAGACGTTAGTGAACAATTTAGCCTTTTCGCCGAGTTCCTTCTCGCGTTCCTTGCGGGGAATGAATTTGCCAACGTAAACTTTCTTACCATTTAACAACATACCATTTACTTTGTCAATAGCTTTGTTGGCGGCTTCTTCAGTTTCGAAATGTACAAAACCGTAACCCTTAGATTGTCCCTTATCATCGGTAGCAACTTTGCAACTCAAGATATTGCCGAAAGCCGAGAAAGTATCATAGATCGCTTTGTTATCGATGCTCTTGTCCAAGTTTTTTATGAAAACATTACCAATGCCGGAACGACGCAATGAGGGATCACGTTGTGACCACATAATACGAATGGGTTTATCACCGATCAAATCAAAGTTCATAGTATCTAAAGCACGTTCAGCTGAAAAGAAATTAAGAAATAATAAGATATGTTTAATTAAAATTACATAATTATTAAATATACAAATTTTTAGATTTGTAGTTGCAGCTTTTTTTTTTTTTTTTTTTTTTTTTTTTTTTTTGGGGAATTTCTGAACATAAATTTTGTAACTTTTCTACTTCTATCATTATAAGCGAATAATATATAATGACAGGGTAAGTCAAGCTTATGTTTTTCTCTAGCAACTATGAATCTTAATCGGTTAAAATTGAAATGATATCTAACCGATCAATGGGTAGCAGTTGCGCATATAAACCACCTTCAGAATTAAATTTTCATTTGAAAACATTTTGGTATCGAAACTATATTGTAGCTTTCCTACTTCTGTTAATATCAGTAAATATTCAATAATGACAGGGTAAGTCAAGCTAATGATTTATCTAGCAACTATAAATCTTAATCGGATAAAACTTAAATGATATCTAACCGATCAATGGGTAGAAGTTGCACAAAAAAAAAACAACTTTCCTGCAAATTAACATTTTAAAGTTTCTTTATGATAAATTTGTAACTTTTCTACTTCTGCCATTTTCAGTAAATATTAGGAAAATGTCAGGGTAAGTCTAGCTAATAATTTCTCTTGCAACTATGAATCTTAATCGATTAAAATTGAAATAAAATTTAACCAATCAATGGGTAGGAGTTGCATATAAAAATTTTTGGAAAAGGAACTCCTCTAAATACTTTAAATATATCATTTAAATGTTGGTGAAATTAAACCTTCATAAACAACGAAGCTTTCCTGTGATAAATTTGTAACTTTTTTACTTCTGTCACTTTCAGTAAACATTAGAAAATGTCAGGGTGAGTCAAGCTAATAATTTTTCTAGCAACTATGAATCTTAATCGTTTAAAATTTAAATAAAATATAACCAATCAATGGGTATGAGTTGCATATTATAATGAACTACATTAAACATTCCAATATACTTTTTAAACTTTTGCAAAACTAAACTCTTTAAGGTTTATATTAAATTTGTGACTTTTCTACTTCTGTCATTTGTAGCAACTTCAATTTTCAATGTTATTGAGACTTAAAACATACATGACAAAAACGCTGTATAAACTTACATAACTTAAAACTATATTGTATTATTTCAATAAACACTAGTGACATTATATGTTTAATAGCGCTACATGCTTATAAATCAGGTAGTATATGAGTTTTACATCAAACGATAAACAGTAAAAATTATATTGTCTAAAATATCATAAAAGTTAACATTAAATTATAAATAGCGAAGAGTTCGATTATTTACTTGACCGTAGTATATGTGTACGTTCTAAAAGTCAATGGTCCAGTCCCCTACTCTTGGCGAAGAAACCTAATGGATCGTGTCGGTCCTCGATAGTTGTCCAGTTAGGCACATCCAAGATTTTGCGAGCGAATTAGATGCACTAGTGGCATCAACGTCATTCGAGGAACAATTATCCCACTTGCGGAAAATCTTTGAGGTTTACAGGGAAAAAGGTTTGGTTATAAATATAGATAAGTAGTAGAGTTTTTGGGACACTTAATCAACAGAGGTGGTATCAATCAAACCACTCCCTCACAAAGTGCAACCCGTCGTAAAAAACTTCTGAAATACAGGACTTACGTACTTTCCTGGGAGCATTGAATTTTTATAGAAAATTCCTACCGTACGCAGCCGAAATAGAACTTCCCCTACAAAAAATTATGGAGCCTTACAAAAAACGAGACCGCACAAAACTGAATTGGTCAGCTGAGTCTGAGCAGGCGCTTGAGAAAATCAAAACTGAACTTGCAAATGTTGCTATATTATAATTTCCCCGGAGGGGTACCACTGTTGCACTAATGACAGATGCATCTGACAAATCGATGGGAGCATTGCAGCAAAAAGTAGACGGCAATTGGGATTTTTTCAAAAAAGTTTACCACAACAGAACAACGTTACAGTACATACGACCGCGATGCAATCAAATATTTCCGATTTTATTTGGAAGGCGCACAATTCATCATTGTCACCGATCACAAGCCGCTGATATATGCCTTTGAGCAGAAATGGGAGCGCTTATCACCACGACAGACCAGACAGCTGAATTTCATAAGCCAATTTTTCGTAAACATCCAGCACATAAGCGGCGTTGAAAATATTGTGGCGGATGTCCTGTCAAGGGTAGAAACAATGCAGATGCGGACAACAATCAGCTATCAATTGCTTTCTGAGGAACAGGCAAAATGCACAGAATTGCAAAACATCACTAATTCAAGTTCGACTTCGCTAACGTTACAGAAAATAAAAGTACCAGGATTTGATGGTGAAATCGTTTGTGACACATCAACAGGTTAATTACGACCTTATATCCCTGACAGACTACGTTCACTTGTTCTCGAGTAATTACATGGCAAGTCACACTCGGGAATAAGGGCGACAATTAAATTGGTTTCGAAAAGTTTTGTCTGGAATAAAATGAATCCAGAAATAAGAACATTCGTCGAAAATTGTCAACAGTGTCAACGCATCAAAATAACACGACACACAAAAAGTGCACTAGAAACTTTTGCAGTTACAGATAAAAGGTTTGAACACATAAATATTGACTTGATCGGCCCTTTGCCGTTTTCGGACAACTTTACATACTGTCTAACATGTGTGTATAGATATTCAAGAGGGATTGGAGCAATTCCGATTACGGATATCACGGCTGAAACTGTAGCTAAAGCACTACTGAGTGGTTGGATACGTCGAATCGGTGTGCCAAACTTAATAACGACTGATCAAGGCCAATAGTTCGAAAGCACTCTATTTAGTTGGTGCCTAAATAAACTAACAGCTCCCCTCCAACTCTTATGGCACGGGTTGGTTGTAAGCTTCAGCGAACGCCTTCACTGCGCGAGATGGTCCTTCTTTTTACTGGCATGCTCGTGGGACGAAAATAGACTTTTCAGTTAATAATTTCATTAGGTCAGAAGACGAACGTTCGCAGGACGACAGAGGAAAGTCAGTTGTTGGGCCTACTGACAAAGATGGATGAGATTCTGAGTATCTCAAGGGATTCCTTTGCTGGGGCCAGTGCCACAGCAAAAGGTGAAAATAAATAATTTCGTGCTACCAATAAGTTTTATGTATTTAAGAAAAATGTAAACAAATATGATTTGGTAACATCATTTAAGAATACAAACAAAAGGAAATTAGTAAAATCAAAGACAAAGGACCTGATGTGTCTCTTAATGATTTTCGTCTCAGTTTTTCAAGGAAATGTTCATTTCTTATTCCTTCTAATACAGCCACAATTGAAACACCAAGCATATTTAAAATCATACAAAACTATTTTGTTTACGCTTTTGAAATTAACTTTTTAATAGTAAACACAAATGTCACTTTTAATTTCATTTCTTGATTCTCTTATTTTGTTTTCATTTTTTTTTTTTTTTTTTTTTTTTTTTATTAATCAGCTCTTATGTAATGATGCCACATTTTCTTAAGGAAAAATGTGTTTTTAATTTCTTTCGGATTTGCAAAAACGTATTAAAGCTGAAGAAGCAAAACAAAAACGTTACGAATTCGACTATACGAAAATTTTCACTTCCGAAAAATTTCTGTGACACACCTGAATATTTTTATTTTTCGCTAAATATGCACCTATCAAATATTTTTTTATCCGCAACTTTTTCACACAATTTATTTAGTGTTCATGCCTTTTTAAAGTAGATTATTACGCCACCAGTTCGTGAAGAATTAGATAGGTACGGTGGATCATAATTTTTCAGACAATATTCATGCTCATTTATCTCCTTTGTTAAATGTGTTTCCGATAAAAAAAAATGTATTCTGGGTCCGTTAATGATGCTATTATTTATTTCTTATTGAGTAAAATTGTTTAAGAGTCCTTGAGCATTTTTGTATATTCCGCATACATTATTTAATTGTTAGATGTTAAAACCCATTCTTCTCATTTTTAAATTTCATTTATTTTTATATATTGGACATTCTTTATTAAACGTATTATGATTAACATCAATCCTAGATTAAATTTTTTATTTGACATTTTGTTATAATTTCTTCTTTACACTCTTTAGCCTTATGATTGCCATGGCATTTGTAACATATTCCCGGATTTCTACAATCCGCTGCTTTATGATTAAAATCTTTACATTTATAACACATTAAAACATCTATTCCATCAAACACTACATTTTTCCCAACCAATGTTTATTTTCTGTGCTTTTATTAATTCCGTATGATTCATTATCAATTGTAATTTTAGTAATAAGTATTAACCCAGCAAAAACTTTGCTTTCCTGGTAAGCTAGCAGGTGTAATTGGAAACAAAAATAAACTACTTATTTTTTGTCTGAATAACTACTTATTTTTGTTCGACTTGTTCACAAATTCATGTAGTTATTTTTTGACTCTAGGGGTAATCAAAAATATGTACCTAAAGGAAAACAAAAATAAAAAAAAAAACAAAAAATTTTGCCGCCAATGAGAATCGAACTCGGACACAAACTAACCATTCGTTTTTAATGACTAACGGCTTACTCTGTACACCATCTCGCACATAGCATTCTAAGCGACAAAAACTCTATTTAGTTTAAAATATCTTTTTAGACATTTTATTATAAAAAACTAACAGCTTCAGAATGGGGTTGAACCAACAACCCTCTGGTTGTTAATCCGGCGCTCTAGCCAACTCATCCACGTGATTGCAGTATTACTGTGCTATTATACTATTGAGTTGGCTTACGTGGTAGCCCGTAATCTTACGGGCAATCAATTAGACTCGTTAGAATCCGTTTTGATGAGTACTTATTAATGTAATACAGAATAGGCAAATAATAATGACGCCTCATTACCAAGAAACTACTTTAATAAGTAGTTTGCTGGGAACTTATTATTTCTTTTAAATTCATAAGATTTAATTGCTTTTATTTTACTATTTTTTAAAAATTCATTCTGTTTTGTAATTTTTTCTATGAGCTCATAATTACCGTTGTCTCTAAATTTTGTTGTACTTTTATTTCGTATAATTCACTCGTTTCACTTTGTATAGCTGCTTTTATTTTCTCTCTTTCCTCATTATTTTCAGCTTGAATTACTAATGTATCATCACTTCTATTTTCAACATTCGATATTTTTAGGTTAATTGGATCTACCTTATTATTCAAGTCTTCTTGTCTTTTCTATTTTTTGTTTGGCTTTATAATTAGGGGCACTTGTTTTTTCAGTTCTGGCAATGCCGTATTTTTTTATCATTTCCGCAGAAGATAATTTGTTTTATTTACCACTTCTTTCTTTTATCACTACATATTTGTTTTATTCACTACATATTTTAGCATTACTTTCTTCGATGTTATTACACATAGCTTTATTATTATTTTCGTATTTATTTACTAGATCACATATCTTTTTTATTTCTTCCATGTTTTTTCAGATATTTTTTGCGCCTTGTCTATTTTTTTAGCCTGTCCTCGTACGCTTTTCAATTGCTTCTAGCTTGTTTAATTTCATTTTCATTACGAGATACTAGCTAGGAATGATTTGAATACTAATCTTCTTCATTCTTTTAGCAACGGGGACCTTACAAATGTCCAGTGGGAAGCCACTGTAGGCAATAGGCTTGTTATGGCATCCGTGTACATGCCACATGAGGCGGCCGATCCACTGGGTATCGCTCAACAGCATTTGGCGGAGCACAGAAGGAGAAGAGGAATTTACATGGTTCTGGGATGTGATGCGAATTGCTCACCAATACCAATGGGGTAGCAGGGACATCAACAAGAGGGGTGATTTAGTGTTTGATTTTATAACTAGTTGTGATCTCATATCTGTAATAGGGGTAATGATCCTACATTCAGAACGAAAAATAGGGAAACAGTTATAGATATAACACTAGCGAATCAAGAGGATGAATTTGTGAAGGACTGGAAGGTGGCTATAAATTATTTCTTTTCGGACCATAGCATGATATCCTTCAGTTTTGACTTTGTGAGACCGAAAGTAAAATCTTATAGGAACTCTAGAAGGGCGGACTGGAAGTCGTTCGATGAGTTAGTTGATAGGGATTTGAGGGATACTGAGGGCTGGAAGAATTCAGCTGAAGGTATCGAGGAAGTCGTGAATAATTTCACGGAGGTAATTAAGAGAAGCTTTGAGCTTAGTTGCCCGGTGATTTATTCTGGCAAACGGAGGAAGCCGACATGGTGGACCGGGGAACTGAGGAGTCAGACTGTTAGGGACAGCTATAGGGAAAGTTTCACTACATATCCCTCAGCTTACTGATGGAGACTCATTTCCCAGGCTGTAAGGATATAGAATCTGACAAGATTGTCTCAAGACAATAGAAAGACTGATCGATCTGTATCTGAGGAGACTGATCGATCTGTATATGTTGAGAGTACTCTGCATGATGTAGTGAGTTTATTGAATGGAGTCTGATGCATAAGGAATACACCTTGGCAGCGTTCTTCGATATAGAAGGGGCCTTTAATAACATTAGGATAGAGGCGATTGAAGAATCGTTGGGTATTAGTGTATTCTAATCTAGTGAATCACCCTGATGCTAAGCAGCAGGCTTATTATTTTACGGCGTCAGTGATTTTTCATTATCTCAATAGTCTGTATACAAACCTACAAATAAAACTTTTGGTGTTTTAAGGAATTATAAAATAAGTTATTTCATACTAAAAAATAATTAGGAGTCGAATATTTTGCACTGACTTTTCAAAAAAAAAAAAAAAAAATAATCGGAAAAATGTTTTTTATTTAAAAGGAATAGTTTCTTAGCAGATTTTATTTTCACATCAGCTAACTGTTGAAATAGTATTGTAAAAAATATTTTTGCGTGTAACCAACTTTCTGTTTATCAATATATTTGCGTTGTATATAATTAATATTTTATATTAATAAGACAAATAATAACAAAAATAGTCAAAAGAGGCGAAAACATCTTGAATATATCTTATAAAACCGAAAAACGAAATAAAGGCGGAAAAAAGTCGCAGTCGAAAAAACCGAAAATTCGAAAAAAGGTGAAAAGTTGAAAATAGCCTATTTATAAATTGAAAGAGTCAAAAAAAAAATTTTTAAAAAGTTGAAAAGTCGACTTTTTGTTGCAACTATAGAACCCTATTAAAAATCATTCCATAAAAATTATAGACAAATCAACAAAACCAGTTTCCTCTTTTAATTAGGCACAAATTATTTACAATTTCTACAATATTTTTAAATGCACATTTCGAATTGAAGATAATTTATCAAAGATTTCATGAATTATTTTAATATCAAATTCAAAAGGTCCTAAAAACTCTTTCATGGGTATTGTGTGTTTAACTTGGACCTTCATTATACCCATAAACTAAATTTAAAATATCATCCTAACTTATTTAAAAAAAGCCTTAATTTATAAAAAAGAAATATAAAGTAGGAAATATGTTTCTCAAAAAAATTCTGCACGTGTTTTAATGTATATTAATGGAATAATTAATTTTATAATAAAAATAAAAACTTTCTCACACTAAGCCAAAGAAAAAACAAAAATAAATAAAACATAAGAGTTAAATATAAAGACGTCAGAGTACATTCACTTTCTTATATTATTACATGAATAAATAAATTAACATTCCAAAGAAAGGCAATGACCTCCCAAAATCATTATTAAAATAAGAAAAAAAAAAAGGTGAAAGTTACAAAAAAAAAATCCAGTAAAAATAAGAAAATACAGAAAAAAATAAATAAAAAAATTAAAATGCGCAGTTATTTCAGTTTTGTAATAATTATTTATTTATATTTTTTCAGGCAACAAAAAAGTAATAAAAGTTGAAACACTACACATAAGCATTTTAATAATGGCCTTGGAAACTTGTAATGAATTAAAAAAAAGTTATTAATAATGTATTTGTATTTATTAGTCAAATGAATTCTATTGAAAAAAAAAAAAAAAAAAAAAAAAAAAAAAATATGCATAGTATGTACATACATGTACATATACAAAAAATAAATATAAGAAACTGGTGTAAAGAAATAAATAAATAATGAATGGAATCTTGTATTAAGAGCCACGTTTGTATTAACCAAAAACTATTCAAATAAAATTAAAAAAGTGAAACCAGTTTAAAATTCACGTCAATTTGAAAATCCAAGCCATAAAAAATAAGTTAGGAAATATATAAAAAAAAAACGTGTGCAATTTAATACACACGTATACATACAAATACTATCTATTTAAAATAATTTATTAGGTAGCATAAAAACAACAAACAAATGAAAAAGAAATGCTGAAAATAAACCCTACACAATCAAGAATTTGTTAAAATGTGTCTTTTTCTACTACTGCTGCTTAGCTACAACAGCAGAATACATGTTCTAAATACAACCACTTTAAAAGTTAAATGTTCAAAATGATTCAATTTGTTTTGGAGAAATAAGAACGCTAGAAATACATATGTATAGGAAATAAAATGTCTGGATGTGCGCGCATAACTTTGTTAAATATGATATTTAGCAAAATTTAATTTTTTTTGAGGATTGAAATTAGCAAACACAAAAAAAAAATTAAAATTAAAATTTTTTTATTTTTAAAATTAAATCTGGGACTAAAGAATTATTAATTATCAATAGAACATTACTTAAAATACTGAAATTTAATTATTCTTATCAAAATTACATTATTTTTGTATTTTAATATACAATTTTAACAATTTTTCTCTCTTAATCATTTTACAGTCATGAATGTTTGTGCGTTTTTCTTTACAAAGAACAATAAAAACAAAAAACATGTGTTTCTTTTTTCCCCTTAACAAAAGAGTAGGGAATGAAAAAGAAAACGTATAATTGTTAGACGACAAAAATTCTTTTAAAATTTGTGTGAGTAGAAACATATAAACGGAAATAATAAGCAGATACAACTGTTATTTATTTTTGTTATTATAACAAAAACAAAAATACCCTACACCATTGTTTATGCGAATCAAAAATCGGTAAGGGGTCTTATGTTTGCAATTGTGAATTTATATTTTACTAGTGTAAAATAAAATATACGAATGCAGAATATTACGTTAATGATAACATTTATATAATTTTATGCACTTTAGAGTGATTGCCAAAAGTGGGCTTATATGGGAGCTATGGTAAATTATGAAGCGGTCCTCATAAAATTTGTCAGTAATTTCTACGTTTATAAAACTTATTTATATCGAATATTAACTGGTATGTGATTTATGCGAGTTAAAGTGATTATCGGAAGGGTCTATATAGGTGCTATTGTCAATTATAGACCGAACTTCATTAAATTTTATAGATTCTATTAATATATTTTTTCTTTTCACATCAGCAAAAAGCTATCACACGCGTTATTAATGTCGCTTGTATATGGACTTGAGGTTTTTTTCTGGAACATCTACAGTTTACTTGTATAAACTTAAAAGTACTGTCAACATGATATTTCGTCGTATTTCTCGGTTGTTAGTTTGAAAAAATTTTGATGTTGAGGAATATACTTTTCTATGGCGTACTTTATATTTTCAAGGTCATTGAGGAATATACAGATAATTATTCCCAGAATCTCAAGTCATGTTTTTGAAAAAGCATTCCTGGTTCGTGTTGCTCGAAGTTTTAATCAATTGCCAAATAATTTACGTAATTTTTCTTTCTCATTGAATATTTTTCAACACCGAATTTCATTAAAATATTGCTATATTTAAGACATTTGTGATCGTAAAACCCCTATTCCGGGAGGACATTTGTATAGAGGCTAGGTGAAATAATGGATCGATCATAACCAATTTCAATAGGCTTCGTCATTGTGCCAAAATAATTATTCATGCAAAATTTAATAAAGATATACCTATTTAAAATTGCGACCTGTACTTTATTCACATGGACAGGCAACCGACTAGGCGGGTATCGTTAAAACGACTCAGAAATTGATTCTGAGTCGAACGATATACTTTAAAGTGGAGGTCCGAAGATTTTTTCTGTGCGTTACAAATATCAGCACAAACGCATAATAACCCAACCACCTACGGTGGTGTAGGGCATAAAAATTTTTTTTCTTTTTGTCTTGAATATCAATTGAAAATATACATTTGAGGGATTCACATGGTGTGTTATCATGTCATATTGTCATAATGTTCTAAAATTGTACAATGGGTTAAAAATACTGTTGTTTATTGTGCTGTTGTATTTAATCAACAGAGAATATTTTATCAATAATAAAAAAACAAATAAATAATATAAAATAAAAAAAAAAAATAATAAAAAGATGTTTATTTACTTGTCTGCCATCACACCTAAAATGTACTTTTTGCACAAACTGGCTTTTTTCACTTATTTTTTTGTCTGATTTCAAAATACCACACTAAATTACGAGGGGTTGTTCACGCAGTCGTATTTTCTCATGCTATTATTATATAACATGATTTTATGACACTATGTGAATCCCCTAATAGTTTGTTATATCTATATACAAGTATGTGTAAATGTGTGCTATCACCATTTTTATTTTCTGTAGACTTTAATCCCTAGAGCTGCCAGATGATTATTTAAAAGTTAAGGTGATATTAGGACATTAAGACGTATGTAGATCTAACTTGATTTTTTGAGCAATTAAGGATATTGTAAAGGACTGAGACATATGTATGCACAAAGATTTAAATTACAAACAATGATTTTACATTAAGTCTACATATAGAATAAAAAAATGCAATCAAAAGTAGTGTTAAAGACACTTGTTCTTTAAAACTAAATAAAGGAAATAGTAAACTAATATATAATCTTTATATAATCTTTAATGTAATGAGATAAATTCAAAGCACAGACGCCGTTACATTATTTATTTCAAAATTTTTAACATTATTAATGTTTAATGAGAAAAAAAAATCGTATCTCAAATATAAATTTATTTCATAGTTAAAATTTTTTAGAATAACACAAGCGAGTCGTTTTTATTATGCGTTAGCTAGATTTCTAGAGATTCTTTGTTTTTTAATAAAAAAAAAAAAAAAAATATCAATATTTTATAAATTATATGACTCTAAAAGAGTATAGCAAACATTACTGATTAATGAATTAAGAAAAATTATAATATTAAAAGTTGTTTTCTTTTTCTAACAAAATATTTCTAAAATTATGAAGCCCGATAGGCGTATTGGAATGCAAATTTTTGTTACATTTTTATTATATATATATATATATATATATATATATATATATATATATATATATATATATATATATATATATACAAACGTATGCATATGGTATTGATATTGAAAACGTTGCAGCTTAAATATTCCTATAAAAATGAAGAATTTTATACCTGGTTTCATAAAAAAAAAATTTAATTTATATATAAGGGGAATTCCCCCGTTTTCAATTACATATTTAGTACAACACACATACAAAGCAAATCCTATACGTTTACAAATTTTGATTAAATTCATTTAAATGACAGAAAAAAAATGCAACGTTTGCAAAAACAATAAAACAAAATGCGAAATACGAATAAATTAATTATGGGGAGGAGTCTATAAAATTAGTAACTATTTTTCTTCATTAAACAACAAAAAAAAAAAAAAAAATAATAAACTTACCGTCAGCTGGTTGTTGAAAGTTAACGTAGGCATAGCCCAAAGAACGACGTGTGATGATGTCGCGGCATACTCTTATGGATAAAACTGGACCAGCATCAGAGAACTTATCAAAAAGTCCAGCTTCATTAATATCCTGATGCAAATCACCAACGTATAACGAAGCCATTTGATAGTTAGGTCCACCGGAATTCATTTTTACAAAGAAATATTTGTTTTATAAGAAAATAACTTTTTTCTATTATTATCAACGTTATAAAAAAAGGAAATCTAACGTGTCCTCTTTGATTTGGTGAATTAAGAAAAAAATTTACGAGAAGTATAAAAAATCTACACAAAGGAAAAACTCAAAAGAAACTGTAAAGAGAATAAACATAATAAATTATATTAATAAATTATAGTTACAAAAACAACTTAAAAGCTACAAAAAACTAATTATTTGACGAAATATTTTTTTTTTTTTTTCTTTCTTAACATAAGTCCAAAAAATACATATTGCTTAGTAATAATTAAATTATTTTTCACATTCTTACAGGATAAAAAGTGTTTTGATGATTATTTCGTAAAACAGTTTCGATATCTTTAATAGTAGATATCTAAATAAACTGAAAAACCCCCCCTTCGCAATGGCAACTCAAAAAAAATGAGTGAGTTATTTATTTCATTGGAATGTGAGAACTTTAAGAGTAGATTGAAAAAAAAAAAAAAAAAAAATTAAATAAAATGAATCACACTACCACATTTGTAACAAAATTTTGAGGCGTGTTTTCTTTCTGATGAAATATTTTTATACATAAATTTATTAATTTTGAATTTGTCTTCAATATATATTTATTAGCAAATTATTGTTATAAGCATAATTTATTTGCATTTTCATGAAAATTTTTTCTAAATTTCACAATTTTCCCAACATAAAAAAAAAATCCTTCTCTTTTCAACACATTCGACATTCTATACACCTATTGCATTCACTCATTTTTTTTTTCATCAGCCACACCACGTTTTTTCCTTTTGTTCAAAAAGAAATATTTTACAATTAATGTTTGTTTTTTTTCATTAAAACTTACGTTTTTGCACTTTTTCGATTTTTGCTACTTTTTACAATTTTTTTTGTTAATTTTTTTATTTTTATATATTTTTTTGGGGTTTTTTTTATTTTTTTTAATTTCACAAAAAAAATGTGATAAGCCGTGCTCTTCAACTCACGACCGCTCACCAAAACGGACTCGACTCGTTTAACGGTCGGTTAGAAATGAAAGAGAAAATTCAATGAAAATTTCCAACAAAAAATCCGCTATTCATAAAGTTAGGTTGCCATATTGTTAGATAAAATATGTATAGTTGGCATTTAAATATAAATTATTGCAAAACACATGACACGTAATTATATAAATTGGAATAGAAATACGAATTATCTTTTTATATTTTTCAACATATAATTAATTATAGAGATATTAATTAAATAAAAAAAACATTGTAAACAAAAACATATGGCATTCCCATGATATGTTAAAAAATGAATATAGTTGACTCTTTCCTTCTTATGTTCGAGTACACGCAGAAAAAGTTTTGTTTCATCAAAATATCATAGTAAAAAGTGTTACCAGATTGTTATAGGTAAAATAATAAAATCGTTGGTTTTAATATATAAACAAAAGCGATTTTTCCAAAAAAATTAAAAAGAAAAAAATAGTCGAATTTTCCTTACATTTTATATAATAAAAAATACTTTAAGCAAATAGCGAATGTAAATAAATATAATTGTAAATAAAATATAACCATTTCTTTAATTTACCTATATATTTTAAAATGCAATTTTTAAAAACTTTCCTTCTGTTGTCACCGGATTGCGTTCTTTTTCTATGCAATGCACGAATAAAGAAAAAATAAACTTGAATCCCTTAACCCGCAAGCAATAAATAAGGGACACGATCCAAAAAACCAGGACAGATTTATAATTTACACAAAACTAGCGAAAAATGTCTTTTAAAGTTTTTAAATTTTATAATCAATTTTCTAGTCTATTTGAAAACTAAATTATTGGACAAAACATTTATTCCTTCCGCGTTAAAGGCAATATTCAAAACATTTTAGTATATTTTTTTTCACAAGATCAAAATAAATTCAAACTGAAGCGGAATAAAAAATAACAGACATTTTTTTTAGATTCCAAAAAATATTTAAACTTTTTTTGGTTCGAAGGTAAAAATATTTTACTGTATTATTTAAAAACTAATATTTTTCACTTCAAATTCAGATTTTTGTAAAAAAAAAACTGAAATTTTATTCAATGTTAATTAAGTTTAAAATATATTTTTTTAATTATAGTAGGTATAAAAATTTATTTCTTTTTCGACTTTCCCCGACCTTTAGTCTTTTTAGCGGCCTTCTTCTGGGCTCTTCTAAATTTACGCCAATGTTTTTGTATCACTCGAGCTGAACGATTCATCATAAATAGCAAAATTTTTTGTTCTTGTTGGCGTTTTTCCTCTTCTTCCTTTGCCTTTACGATACGTTCATATTCGGCTTCCTCTCTTTTGTATGCAATTAAAAATTCATCGAATGATGCTTTTTGTCGTTGGTATTCCTCCTGGAGATACAAATTTTCTTTGATTTTATCGCCCATAGTTTGATCGAATTTTTTGATAAGGGCTTGTAATTGTAAAAGTAATTTGTTTCTAAAAAAACATTTAAAAAATAATAATAAGTTACATAGTTAATCACATATTGATGACCAAAAATTAGTTTGACATTTATATTGAATTATAAATATTTGAAGATTTGCAAAAGAAGTATATTTTAATTTCAAATAAATTTATGCCGCCAAAGATTACCCAAACATACTTTTCATCTCTGGCCGATTTTTCTTGATTTAAATTATCTTTCAATAAATTTTCATAATTTTTTTTAATACGCTCAAGTTTTTCTTGCAGTTCTTTTTGTTTGATTACACTAGTAGTATGAATTTGTCTTATAGCACGACTAGAACGGACTCTAGAAATATAGAATATTTTCAAATTGTAATTTAGTACTGATTACAAGATAATCTTACATTTCTTGTTTAATCTTAATATTGTTCTCATATTTACACGTGGCCAAATCCTTTTCATATTTTTGTATAATACCCTCCTTAGCAGCCAGTTTCCATTTAATATTAATACGTTCACTTTTTAGAACATTCTGAACAACTTGTAACAAATATGGTTTCTTAAACAAATATTTTAATCTTTTACTGCAATGTTTAAGTTACCTTTAATATTCTTTTTAATACTTTCATTTTCATGATAGATTTCGTGAATTTTTTTTTCTTTATTTAGTTCCGATATGGCAGATTTTTCTAATCTTTGCTCTGTTATATTTAGCAACAATTTAAATGCTTCTATAAGGGATTCATCATTTATGCTTAAATTATCTAACCAATCTATAAAATATTCCATAATATGAACATTCTCATGAAAGAAGTCAATAATTTTAATTAAGCGATAATTTAGTGTTAGAGAGTTGGGATCAGAATTCTATAAAAATATTTTAAAATATATAAATTGATTATATACTGATATTTTATTTAAATCGCAATTACTTTTTCCCTTATATATTCCTGTAACATTTTTATGCACATTTCATATTCGGTCCCCTCCAAACGCTGACGCACACAAGTGAAATTCTCAAATATTTTTGGCAATATTAGTGAAATACGAAGTTTATCTAACGATTCTCGCATTATCCGTATAATGCTATTTACTTGTGATTGGCGTTCCAAAGATATTTCTAAAAAGGTATTAAAGGAATTGTAAATTAGTTAAAATCTAATATTTGGTTTTGTTTTTGTACGTATCAAATTTATAAGTTTTATAGCTGTTCTTCAAACATCTGACCTGACCTAAATTATTCTTAATAGCTTGTACTTACCTTCATTTTCTGTTCTCCCTGTAATTTGTTTTACATTTTTTGATTTTTGCATAAGTTTTTTGTTAATCATTTTTATATAATTATGGTCAATTTTCCAACTTTGTTTAATTTTCTAAATATTAGTAATTCATTAGTTAAAAAAGGTTATTTTACAAGAAAATTAATAAAAAAAATCAGGAATATATTAAAAAATAAACAAAAAAAATAAAAAAAAGGTTACTATGGTTGTCGTCTATAATAGGTAGCAGAGATTAAATCTGCTTTGGGAGGGACCGTAACCAATGAGTAATAAAAGACTAAACTAATTATCAATAACCTAAGTCATGCAACAACAAAATACATGTAATCAAATATATTTTTTGTTGCTAAAAAAGAATATTTTTTTTTTCCCAAAAAACGGAGTTTCGCCACTATATGGTGTATAATCTTTTTGTCATAGAAGTTATAGGATTTTTATTTTTTCGAGTAGAAATAGTAACAGTTATTTTGTGAGTTTTCTTACATAGTGTCTACATTAGAGATTTTTTTATTAAGACAAACGTCAAACTTAACGCGAATTTGTGGAAGGTGGCAATAGTTGCACAAATACAACAATATGGCGTATTCATTATTGTTTTTTATATATGCAGTTTGACAACTGTAACAACCAAAATAATAATCAGCTGTTTAACTAAGGTTACCTTGTATATATTCGCACTGATTTTGACGTTTGTTTTCATATAAATTTGCCTAGTGTAGACACTAGGTTATAACCTATATTTAGAAAAAACGCTAAAGCGAAAAATTTTTATAGTTTTTCATTTAGGTGATTACATTTTGACGACTTTGTACATATTGACGGTATTTTACATTTTGGCGGTTTTTATAAATTTGTGAAAAAGGTTTTTACGATTATTTCATTTTGGTGTTTTTTTCGCTTTAGCGATTTTTTATTTTTTCCTTTTTAATGAAAATGATTTAATATTATTATTTCTATGCATTCATTTTCATAGTTTTTTAATGAAAAATAAATTAGTGATTTTTCAATTTGTCGTTTTTTTTTTTTGCAATTTTTTCTCATATTGGTGTTTTTTATTTTGGTGATTTTTTATATTCTGACCGTTATTTCCGTTTTAGCAATTTTTTCAATTTGTGGATTTTTTTTTAATTTTGGAGATTTTTGTCACAATTTGGCGTTTTTTTTACCATTTCTTTTCATTTTGAAGATTTTTTCATTTTTTTTTGCGTTTTTTTTTCATTTTGGTAGTTTTTTTTTTAATTTTTCCCTTTCTAACGTAAATTGTTTTCTTTATTTCTTCGTTTTAGTGATTTTAATCATTTTGACGATTTTTTCCAATTTGTTTTTTTCCTTTTTGGCGTTTTTTTTCATTTTTTCTCTTTTTAATGGAAATTGTTTATATTTACGCATTCATTTTCATAATTTTTAATGAAAAATTATTGATACTTTTAATATAAAGTACATAATATATATTTTATTCAAAATATTGTTCATCGGAAGGTATGACTTTTTCGCATTATTTTAGAAATTTATGCTTTTTTATTAGTACTTTTTTATGAAAATTGTTTTATTCAAAAAGTTTGATTTTTTTTGACAATTAGCACTTTTTCAAAAAAAATAGTATTTTTTAATAACTGATCCCACTAAAAACACATTTAATTTTTTTTCAGAGTTGTATAAAAAAAAAATTTCAAATACCTTAAATTAAAAATCGTTATTGCCGATTGCACAAAATTTTTACCAAGTTTATTAAAAATCGCTAATTTCATAAAAACGCTTTATTAGAGAAACGCAAATTGTATTTTTGGCAAAAACTATGTAATTTCACTAAGACCTCAAATTGTTTAAAATTAAAGAGAAAAAAAGGTAGAAAATGGTTAATTAAAATAATAATAATAATAATAATAATAATAATAAAACTATTAATAAAACAAAAATTTTCGCTTGATTAAAAAAATAATAATCGCTTGATGAAAAAAAAATAAATAAATAAATAATTTCTCAAAATAAAAAAATTGGAATCATAATTTTAACAACATATTTCAAATAAAATTAAAATTTTTATTAAAAAATCTCCTTTTTCTTTAGTTTACAGTACATTTCGGTACACACAATTTTTTTATATTTATTTCAATTAGTTATGTATATTATTATTATTATTATTATTTTATCAATATTTTCCTGTTTTCTTTAATTTTTTTAATACTTAACATGCATTTTACACATCGATATAGAATTTTGTTTTTATTAATTATGATATTATATGAAATAAAATAAAAATAAAAATATTTACTTAAATTTGTTAAAAAAAAAAAATACAATATCATGTGAAATAAAAAAAGAACTACATATATTAACTAAAAAGAAGAAACTGAAAAAAGTAAAACTATTTAAAACTTAGTTTAATATACAATAAAATATTTTTTACATAGATCAATAATTTTTTTTGTTAATTTTTATATCTTTCAAGTTTTTAAACAACATAGTGATAAATTTTAATTTCACTTTAATAATATATTTTTTTAATAACTAAAATTTAAATGCAATTTTTATAACAAAATATACATTAAAAATATAATTTATTTTTTAATATGATAAAAGTAAAGTTTATAATAATATTATGCCTAAATTTATGTTTTTTTTTTTTTAATTAATCTTTAAGATTTTATTTTGTTTTGTAAAGAAATTTGTCTAAAAATTGATTTTTTTCTTTTGTGTTAAAGATTCTTTTTGATTAAGAGAAATTAAAAATAGTTTTTTTATAAAAATGAATAATTTATGTTTTAAATTAAATTTGTTATTATTTTTAAATTTGAAATTGTTGCGGATTTAAATTGTTAGGAAAAAAAAAAATATAAATAAGAAAATAATTCTGCCATTGCACACTATAATCCTGTAATGTTTATTTTATTATTTTAATAATTATATATTTTATTTTTTAATTTTTGTTAAGGTTTTTTGTATTGTTTAAATCCAAATAGTTTTTGTTGGCAGTGAATAATGGATGAGATTGTGTGAAATTCAAATTTAGTTTCAAATACAGCTTAAACGGCTGTGGAATGAAAATATGAATAGGCACAACTTGCTTGCACAACTTCAAAATAATTATTTTACTCGATTATGTTTATTATTTTTAAAATCTTTAAAGAAAAAACTAAATTTGATTGCAACCAGCAAACACTTAAATTTGTTTTTAATTTGAGAACTTTCTTAAATGTTTTAAAATTCTGTTACATAATCAAAACTTTTTGGATTTGTGTTTGTTGGTTATGATTTTTTTTTTTAATTTATGATTTTTTTATTTTTATTTTAATTAAATTCACAATTTTTTTATTTTTTTTTACATAAAGCTTTAAATATATATTTTTTTTAACAAATAGCTACTAAATTTTTAAAATATGCAAGCAATTGCCAATTACAAGTTCCAAATATATATATATATATAAAAATAAATAAAAATAAGACGAATTGTGTAAAAACTTCAAACATTAACTAAAACAACTCACCCCGTTTAACATTAATTAAGACAAAAAAAAAAGAAAAAAAAAAAACAAATAAATTTTAGAAACATACACAACCAGTTTACCATAATAACACTCCTGATGTTTTCCCAATTCAATTAAGTTGTGGTGGAAACTTCCATTGACTCACTACTAGAAGTTTGTTCAGTTGTTGTGTTTGTTGGAAAATTTTGAGTTGTTGTTTGAATGATGGAGGGAGCTGTTGTTGGAACATTTTGCGCTTCTCCGCCCCATTCTATTAAATACTGCATTTGTCCATTAGCTAATTGACGTTTGGCACGTATAGAGAATTGTTCTCCCGATTCGATGCGATTCATAATACCAAAATATTTATTGACAGTTTGCTTCAAATCTTCCTGATGACACGAGGAGGAATGAGTGTTGTTAGGCGCAGAGATTTGAGAAGCAGCTGCTGATGATGTTGAGGATTGATTAGATGATACAGAACTGCGTCGACTGGTATTGGGTGAATTCTTTTGGGGTCTTTGTCTTAAACGGCGTCCATGAGCAGGCAAAGAATTTGTGGTAGCAGTTGGTGTGTTATCCAGGTTAGTCAATTCTATATTTAAAGCAGTAGCGGTTGAAGAGGAAGCCGTAGTTGTAACATTATTATTACTATTTGTGGTGTTTAATGAAGGTAATGTCTTAGTTTGTGTGTTTGTGAAGAGAGAAGCGGCTGTTGTGGTGGAAGCTGCAGCAGCTGCTAATAAATCTTTGGCTTGTATGGGAAAAAAGTTGGTAGGAATGGGATTAATGGTAGTTGTACTTATGACCTGCATTAAAAAAATAGAATAGTTGGAAAAATTAGTAAAAATTAAATTATTAAAAAACTTTCTCTTTTTCATACTTCAATATTCGATGATAGACGTCGAGTACGCCTTCTGCGCACTTCTTTATTGGGGCCGATTGTTATATCTTTGGCACTCAGTCTTCGCTTAATGGTGCGTACTGTCCTGGGCTGACCGGCAGCCTTGGCCAGATTGCTTGTACTTAATTTGGGAAACAAACCAGCGCTTTTAAGAGCCGCTAATTTTGTGCTAAAATTCAAAGCCGTAGTATTAAATATACCAAAGCTTACCGATTTTTTGCCACTAGATGTAGAGACATTCACATCCGTAGAATTCTTTTTTGGAGAAATTATTCTAAAGGGATTATTTTGTCCAAGAAAATTTTTTGGTGGCGGTATAATCAAATCTAAAGAAGTTCCTCGGGAACTACTACTAGAATTATCATCGGATGAGGTATCAATTAAATGTGGTGCCGTGTAACTTTTGGATAAAGTAAAAGCTTTACGTTTACGTGAACTTTTTTCTGTTCTAACTTTTTCGCACAATGTGATTTCCTCTTTAGGTTTACTCCCCCCTGCTGCTAAAGGTGACTTATGAGGACTTGCAATACTTTTGTCCTCTTTTTTGGGTGTCTGTTCCCTTTTTGTTTTAGGGGTAGTTAATGTGTAGTCTTCCCTTTCAGGCAAAGCATCATTGGCATTATCATCTTCTACATCCATTTTTTCCAATGAAGTTTTCTTCATACTATTACTACTACTTGGTGTTTTGTGTTCATCAGCAAGCTTTAATTCTGTTCGTGGTGATAACTTAGCTTTCTTTACTTTTTCCAATATATGCTTAATGGGTATTTCATCCTCTGAAGTATCATCGAATTCATAGACATCATGTGAACTAGAATCTTCATTTAATTTACGTTTGGATGTAGGTGTTTTTTCTATATTCACACAATTTGTGTTTAAATACTTAAAATCTTTATTCTCTGGAGCTCCACTCAAAATTTGTAACTTTAAATTATTAAACACAAAATCATCATTTATGATATCTTGTGATTTAATTGGAATTTTATTAATTTCTGGTGGCTCCACACAGCGTAAAGCGAAACTATAAGCGTCTCGTTTTACTTCTTTACCACACATGAAAATTTGCGAGTTTTCGTTGAGGATAGATTTTATTTTATCCAAAAATTCTTTTTCAGGCATTGAAATCCACTGTGATAAGAAATCGAATTGCATATATAAGTTATGTTTTAACTTTTCCAAAAGTTAATTTTTCTTACCACTTTAGGTATGGGCAACAATTTTCTTTTCTCCAAGACATAGGGGTTGATATCCTTGAGTAAATGATGATATTTATGATGTTTCTTTAGAGTTGATAAGTTGTATAGTATTAAATGTACCATATCTAACCAATTTGCCTGAAGTCGTCTCAAATACTCTTCGCCATCATTGCAAACTGAACAGCAGAATACAAAGAAACTAAAAAAAAAAAAATGATGAATATGTAATAATCCTTTTAATATTAAAAAAAAAACTCGGTAGTCTTATATAAAGATACAACAAACAACTTCTTCCATTATCTGGGGAGCTTAAGAAAATTGTCTTCAACTTATGGCCTTGGGCATTAAATTATTATTGTCTTAAATGAACTTACATATATAATCAAACTTACCAATCTCCTCTCAATAGATTGCCCCTAAATTTTTGAGTACAATGTATATGATACCAATTTAAACAACGCCAGCACTGTAACATATTATTATCAAATTTACCAGATTTACCACAATAACAATAGATTTGCTCCTCATTCATGCGATGTTTGTTGTCCCATGTTAATGATTCCAACTAAAAATGTTAAATATAAATATAATAAATAAACGTTTACAATGATTTTAAGAAAAAAATCTAACATTATAATGTAATTGAAGACAATTTTCAGCTTCTGTTTCTTCTCCCTCCGTTGAACTAAACTTTGAAGTGTCTTCTACTTTCATAGGTTTTGCACAACGTTTACACAGCCATATTTCACTTCCCGGTGTAGTTTCAGTGGTACATTTGCGATGATAACCTCGTCCACAACGTTCGCATATTTCCACTTGGGAATCAGGGCGAGAACGTTTACAGGCTACACACATAGGCTGGTCAACAGACTTTTCCTCGGCTGATGCATTAGTGTTATTAGAAGAATTACCAAATTTTCTCATTTGCTCTGGATCACACCATACTTCAGTTTTGTCATCGAAACGTACCAAAAATTGATTACGTGCTGTATCGATTACAGTGCCCAAATAGAAACGATCATCGTGACGTTTTATAAAAACATCATCGCCATTGGCAAATAATGGTGCAGGAGGTGGTGCATTAGTGGGAGTTTGTTTGGAATCATTTAAATATTCCTTATTATTGTTGTTGATCACTTCAGGTGAGGGAGGTGTTGGTGGGGTTAACGGGGTATTGTTGGATGTTGTAGTTGTAATTTTGCTGCGTATTGTTTGTGCTGATTCTGTATCTGTCGTTGCTATTGTTGTTCTGCTTAAACTTTGTGTACAGTTGGAATCTTCTTGTGCTGCCTTTTCAATATTTTGTGCGGCCGAGGCAAAACTTTGTTTTGTTGCTGTTATATTTTTGGGTTTATCTATTATTTTTTGATAATTACTTGAAGTACTAGGACTATTAATTGTACTAGTCGTTGAGATAATATTATTGCTGTTGTTGTTATTGTTTCCAATATTTGGCATTGAAGGAGGTGTATTTTCTGGGGTAGTAGGTGGTGTATGAGGCGTTGTGGCAGTTGTAGTTGAATCTGGTTCATCTATAACCAAAATATTTGATTCATATACATCGTTGTTTATAGGTAAAGCCGGTGGACCATTTTCTATAATTGGCTTGTGTTGTATAGCTGGTATTATAGGCGATGGCTGTTGGGCTGGTGTAGAAGCCAACGAATTTGAGGCCGAAGATGAGGATGAAGTGTCGGTATACAAATTATTAATACAAATATTTATGCGATCCAATACCACAGTGGATTGATTGGGATTGGAGTTGTTCGATACTAAAGGTGCATTGGTGGTATTGCCACTCGACGTTGCTGCACTATTCGAGGGCATATTTGTTATAATTTTAGGATTTGCATTTAAAGGGTTTGCTGTTATTGGATTTTCTGGTGACACATAGAATTGTGGCATTTGTGGTGTTTGTTGTTGTTGCTGGGCTGCTGGAAAATGTTGATTAGCAAAATGCTGTTGCAGCAAATCTGTTGTTGTCGCCGGTTGATAGCTCGATTGATGCAATAAGTGTTGCGGAAACAAATTTTGCAATTGTTTGTTGTTGTTTAAATTGAAAACATGTTGAGCATGTTGAAAACCACTTGCCGATGTTGCCAGATTGCCACTATTTGCCGGATTCAAAGGATTCGAAGTGGAGGTAATAATTCTTATATTGCGTTGATGTTCTGGACTCAAAGATTGACCAGCAGCATGTTGATGGGAAAAATTGTTGGTTATTAATATTGTATTGGGATGGGTTGCCGTGGCATTTGGTGTTCCAACGGCTCCTGCCGTCGTGTGCCCAGCAGTTGTATAGTAACGCTGAGGTGTTCCCAAAGCACCCAATGTTGCTGTTGTTGTTGTATAATAATTCTTATCAAGAGTATTTGAATTTAACTGCAATTGTCGCGGATCACCATATAGGGCTCCAGCTGCTACTGCCGCAGCCAATTGTTGCTGCTGTTGTTGGGCATTGAGGAATGTATTTAGAACGGCTGCTGATGCCTGAGGCGGTGAGGTGGCTACATGCTGTGTCATTTGTATGCCGTGTTGCGCGGTTAAGTTTGTGGTATTGAATTGATTATTCATCATAATTTATTTCAAAAATACTTTTGTTGGATAATGGGGTTGTACTGTTTACACGTGAAATCTGCTGGGAAAATAAAAATTAGAAATGTATTCTAGTTTTTGATTTTTTTTTTGTCTTTAATTTTGTTAACACAATATATATACTTCTTTATAACCCCTTGGTCCCCTTTAAGACGACAATTTTTTCTATACACATGGCAACTTTTGTACAGCATCAAATGTTTAAGAAAAAAACCTTATAATTACCGGCTATATACTACATTTTTTTCTTCAACAAATAAAACAAAAATAATACATGTCTTACTACAATATTAAATACGATTTCTTTTTATTTTTTCTTAATTTATTAATTGAACAGTTATTTCTTTCATTATCATAATTTTTCACTTTTGCTTTTATTTTCTATCGAGATATTTTTTCTTTTCTTCAATATAGAATATGTCTACTATGATTTTTTTCAATTACACTTTTTTTCGTTTTCTGTGGCTGTGTAGCATTTGTCTCCTCAAAAATTTCATTTTTTGCCAGACACTTATTTTTACCTTTTCATGTGAAAATTTTATGTTTACTTAGAATGTTTTTATTTGAAACACTAATTGTTACATTTGTTGTGATTTTATGTGATAATTTTAATTTATTTTTAATTAAAATAGGCTTTAATTAAGCACTTCATACGAAAAAATTTTAACACCCGTCAGCCATTTTTCCAACAACTGATTTTTTCTATCTTTTCTTTTTTATTTTTCTTTCTGGTATTCTTTTTTTAACAGGGATGTCATAAGCGCGCGCTAAACTTACAGTGTTGTATTTTTGGGTTACTAAATGTGTAATAAGTTCGGTACATTTTGTAAATACGATTTGAAATAAACAATGGCACATAAACCTATGGACTCTTCCATAAGCATGTTTGCACCATAGAATGTGTTGTTTTGGTTTGAATTAAACAAAAATGGCTCCATAATTATGGATTTAAAATCGATTTCTTACCATTTGCGGTTATGCTGCTGGTGTTTATAAGACTTAATATTTTTTTATTTTAAAATAATTAGATTTTGTGCAGAAATAAAAAATATACAATTCAAGTGTTTGTACTAGCTTGTATTTTAAATTAATTGATTTTATTTAAATAAATATATATTAATGCAATTTAAAGAGGAGTGTTTTTGAAAAAAATTTATGTAATTTTACGTTAAATATTACAAAATGATTAAAAATTAATTGACTGTAAACACCGCAATTTGATCTATATTTTTTAGATAAGTGTTATTTCTATATATCAATCACGCTGTTGATAAGTTTGCTTTAAATATCTTCAAAATTAGGCTCATAAGTGAGCAAATATTCATAACAACCTAAGTTAATTACTATTTAAAAATTCTTTACACAAATAAATTTTAAAAAGTTTCTGGAAAATGTTTGTACTTTTAAATCGAACAGATCTTTAAGTAGATTCTAGGACCTTTCTGAGATTTAGCGATGTTTTTTAACATAATCTTAAATAATTTAAAAATTTTAAATTCGTTATAAAAATCAACCATTAATTTTATTATTGAAATAGTAAACCAAATTTAAATATATACTTTAGCTATTTCCCTCTTACGAATCTGCATCATCTGATAATATTCTTTCTATTTGTAATTGTTTCTTTATAGCACCAACCTGGGTAACAACTTTGGGAGATACCGGCGATATAGTATATTTTTGAACAGCAGGAATCTAAAAATCAAAAATCCAAATCTTAGAAAAAAAAAAATTATAAAATTTTTTACAAAAAACATTACTTACATCCCATCTTCGTTGCAAATTCTCCAACTCCTTAGAATTTTGTTTAAATTTTACTGCTTCCATGCGAGTCATTTTAGGCATTTCTCTCATTAGAGGTATGGATAGACTATGTTCACCCTGTATAACAATATCCCTACGTCCCGAACTGGTTGGAGTAGTTTGAGTACCACGTGTTTGATAAGCTAAATCACCATAATTTTTCAAATAACGCGAAAGTCTTTTATCCGTGTTACGGCGCAGATTTTCAATATTTTTATCATCGTTGTGCGATGTATTTAGAAATTCGTCTTTATCATAGAAACTAAAATTCTTGTCATTGCTGATGGGAGGCGATTTTAAGTTTGTGGCTTTATTTAAGGGAAATAATGAAAATGGTTTATTATCTGGATGGAAAACAGAATTTTGTTCTATGTTTATGGAATATGGAGGATGTTGTATACAGTCAAGGTCATTTAAAGAGGTGTATTCTGGAGATAATGAAGATATATTAGAATTTTTATTATCGTTTTTATTAGATTCTCTTGTATCACTCATGACATGGAAAGACATGTCTTGAGCAGAATCATCATGTTTGGTGGATTCCTAAGAGTTGGGAAAAAGAGCAAAAATTAACGGTAAGTATAACAATAGGTTATTTTTTTTGAAAAGTTAATTGCTTTAAATGAATAAGCTACCTTATCATTAATATGTAAACTTTCGACATCTTTGCCACAGGCTACTTCTTCTAAACAAAACGAACACAAAGTTTTTCTACAACTCATGCAAAGATTTCTTCTATTTTGACAAGCTTTACAAACATCACTTTTACTTGAACATGTTTTACACCACGAATACAAACGTTCACATCTTATACACACCAGAAAGAAACTGCGTTCTTTTTCGGATTCCTGCTTATCTGAAATCCTTTCAGTACCGCCGTCATTACTTGCAGATTTCTTGGTACTTTGTTCGCCGGATGGAGGCTTTATGCGAAACGATAGTTTATTTTGGCATCTTAGACAAAAATTTTCCAATTCCTTTAAAGGTTCATCACACATAGGACAAATTTTCTCACTTAAATGAAAGCATTCGCGTTCAATTTTTGCCATTTCCGTTTCATCTAATTCCAAATCGATTTCTGTGGGCAAAGAGCTTGATTTGTTTCTATAGCTGTAGTGGTGTTTCTCGGAATTACTAAAATATTTATAGACTTTATTATCAGATCTATGTGAAACATTTTCCTTATTAGTTTCATGGCTTTGTGAGAGTTTTTTATTTGTGAGGGTATTAAGGTCGGCATTTAGTAGCAGCTGAGAATCATTTTCCAATTTAGCTAAAAGTTGTTCCCGGCTTAAACGATTTTGTTCGGCATCGAAACGAACCTAATGAGAAGCAAGTTAAAGATGTGGTATTATGCAGTTATACATTGTGATTAATTCAAGTCTTAAAGTAAATGGTAATTTGATATTACATTAGACTATACCGTTACCCCTATCGTATTGAAATAAAAAAAGTTGAAAACTTATTTTTAAGATAATTAAATAGCATTACTGTAAATAAATAAATAAAAATGTTAACGAATGTAATTAATCAAATACTGCAAAAATTATAAGAATAAAATAACAAACATAAAAATAACGGTTATACTCAGTAAAAAAAAGAAGAACTGAAAAAGTGGTGAAAAGTCATGATTTTAACATTGTGTTGTTATTGGAAGGAAGTATTCAGTGTTTGAAAAGAGCTGCAGAAGTTCTTTTTTAACCCATGGTTGTCATTGGTAGGATGTTGTTTTTTATGCTTCTTGTTCATTGCTTTTGGAGTATTTCTTTTACAATTTTTTACTAAAAAGTCTTTTAAATTTGTAAAAATCAAATTTTCTTATTTATTTTCATTTTTTTGGAAGCAATTATTAATAACTTAAAAAAGTACAAAATATGCTCTTAATTCTAATGTTGAAGTGGTGAAAATGTTCTCCTATTGAAGCATTTGAAGCAGGGTATACAAATACAAAACACCTACGAGTTTGGAACAATTCATATTGATGATTTCTTTGGCTTAGCAGATTTTTTTATTTTAACGATTTATTTTCGTTTGGCGATATACTTTTTCGTTTTTGCGATTCCCGCCAGAGACTCTGGTCTGTTTTCAATACAACGGACTAATAGTCTACGTTGCTATGCTCGGTTAATTACGTTAAAATATAATTAAAATAGCATTGTAACAGAAATAAAATAAAAATAGATAAAGTAAAAAACCAAAAAATTATTGTATTTTATATGACTGATTTTTTAAATATAAAGTACCAATTACGGCGATATTTTTCGAAAAAATTTTTCTTCAAAACTATCTGCCATCCCTGACTATGAGCGTAAAAGATATTACAGGAAAAGTGTCTATTAATTTTATACATTCAGTATAACTTCAGATCAAATGATTTATCATTTAGAAAGAAAAAAGATTATTCTTAATTTGGCTTAAACTCTAGTAAAAAACATTCTTTAATGGAATCTAATCAACTAAATTTACTGAATATTATTATTTTCTATGTTTATTTCAATGTTTGCTTATATTACCTTATTAGTCTTTTAGCCTTTGGGATACAAACTTACTTTTACTGCTTTAATTCTTTCCTTTTCCAATTGCTCTTCCAATTTCATAGTTTTAAGCTGTTCCTGTAAACGTCTTTTAAAAGATCTGGGGATTAATAACTGTTACATAATTGAAATAACACAAATAAAATTTACCTAGTTAAAACCTCTTCCTGTTGATGTTCTTTATCCCTTAACAATTTAATAGTGCGACGTTTTTCTTCTATTTGTTGCATAAGTTCACGTTGATATTCCTTTTTGCGTGCCGACTCCAACTAAACATAAACATATTTATATATAGAAATAATAAGTATAAATAAAATTTCCATATAATTACCTCTGCTTGCCTACGATTTATTTCCATGGCATCTTCTGCACTCGTATTTACCAAATTGGTTAGATTTGTATGACGTAAATCCTGTAAAAGTCTATAGCGAGCTGAGTCGGGACGTACAGCATTAGCGGAATGTTTTGAAGGCACATAATTTGGATTGTTAACATTGATTATCTCCAGATCAGTCTTGGTAGCCCCTTGCAAAGAATTATTGGCACCATTCGATATTAAAGAAGAGTTATTGGAACGGGCGCTATTTACATGAGAAGTTTCCATATTAAAATTTTTAATTTTTCTTTGTGCAGCGGTATTCAACATCTGTAAGAGTTTAAGGTTTGTTTCAAAATAAAGAAAAGACATTAAAATTTTCTTTGAAAAAATACCTGATGTTTTATTAAATTTTCTTGATTTTCACGTTGTCGTTTTTGCAATTCGTCTTGGCGTTTCTGATATTCATTGCTAAAACCAGGAAAATATGAATAAAATGTATCTGAAACCCATTGCTCCATATCATCCTGTTAAAAAGTGCAAAAGCAATAAGAAATTATCACAATTAAAGCTAAAAAAAAGAAAAACAGCTTAACAACTTAACAACAATCACAAAACTTTGATACATATTTTGATGTCAATTACAACATTTTCGTCATCCTACTTAAAAAATACTAACATTACTACATAATTATTTGCAAAATTTGACTTGTTTTTGTTGTCCCAACTTTTTATACTCATAATATTTTCTATTATAAAATTATTCTTTTGCAACTTTCAAAATCCATACTACTACTTCCCCATTAAATACAAGAAAAAACTAGGCCAAGGGAGAAGAATATTTTTGTTCAGACCTATTTCTTTGTTTTATGTCTAAAACAAAAAGGTGGTAAGGTGGCAGAGTCATCATTACATGCTGTTTTACTGGCCCCCTTAGCACGTGCATGAGTTTATTTAGGAAGTAAAAGAAAACAAAATAAAATTTTAAGCTAACAACCCCTTAGACTTGGTTTTTTTGTTATATTTTTGCTAAAAGTAAATAAAAAAGTGGACTGAAAATAACGGTTATATTAAGAAATATTTAATTAATAAAACTAAGAATAACAATAAACTAACTGATATAAATTTAGGTTAAATAACAAAATGAAAATGTTTTGATAGGAAATGATTTTTTTTTTTAATTTGAAACTTTTAAGGACTAAAAATAATAATTCTTAAAGAAATTTACCTTTTTTCAATATATAAAGTTTCTCAGGATTGTTAATTTTTTAAAAATCACAACAATTAGCTATTAACTATCTAAAACTTTTCTAATACAATTATGAAATATAAATAACAATGTTTATTATTACAATTGAAATTTAAATTGTTAACATTGCTTTTTGCCCAAAAAGTAAACAAATTTATTACATTTTCCATATGCCCACAATAAAACAAATACGTCTAATTACCACTTAAGTTAACGAATAACTGAATTAAACATTTGTTTTTTTGCAATAATCATCCAATTAATGTTTTATTGATATTTAAGCTTAGCTGAAAAAAAAAAAAAACAAATAAAGAAAAGGTGTTACAGCCTATATATTCTATATTATATAAAATTCTAATACACTTTCATTGTACTGAGTGTTTGATTTTAATTGAGGGAGCAGTGCGCTTAAGCAACGACAAAATAATTTTGCACAAAACATGCATATTTATATAAATTATCGTACATATACAGAGCTGCTGAAACCCACCCATAAAAACTAGAATATGTTTATAATTATTACAGTACAAACAGTAGCATGTAGATTGTATGTATGTTAATGGTTTTGTGTTATATAAAAGTTTATTCTAATTTACATACATGGCCACATAAATAATTGATATGATTTGGTTTTTGCGGAATAAAATATTATTAATTAATAATGTTTTTACTGGCGGTTTATAGGAAAAAATGGGATGGTTTATATACCTAAGAAACATAAAAAAAAAGTTTTAAAATTTAATTTATGTAAATATTTATTTGTAACTGTTTACACGGAGCAATATTGTTTACGTTAAATAAAGAATTTAAATGAAATACTAAAATATCTATTAAAAAGTAGTTTCGAAGTAAAATATTATGATTCTCATTGAGGATTTAATTTTAATATACATTTTCTTTATTTTTATTATTATTTTTTTTAATTAAGACAATTGACTTTCGCAGAGAAAAAAAAATTTATATATTTGAAAATTTTCTTTTCATAAATATTGCGAATCGAACATGACATTTTTCACAAAATTTTTTTATAAAAAATAAAATTTTGTTTATGGATATTAAATTGTACTTAATGATAATTTTGCGAATTTTGCAAAAATGCTGCAAAAATTTTAATTTAATTTTATTAAATTTGATTCAAATTCTAAATAAAAATACTTATACATGAAAATATTAACAATAAATCCCTTAAAAATGGCAATTTTCCAATAAAAAGTCATTAAAAAGCAAGAATTAGAAATTTGCTGATCTATAGCACATGCATCACTGTTATAAAAAATGCATCTGCTGTGTTCTTCTGTCCGCAACATGTGCCTAGAAAGCATTAAACACCAAAAATTCTGCAAAGAAAATTTCAAACATGTTTTTCTGGGTATATACATACCACTTTTGTAGTAATTAGTTAGACTTAATTTTCTAACATTTGTTCTTATTATTTTTTGGTTGATGGGGTTTTGTTGGGTTGACTTGTGCAATTTAACTGTTTCTATTAATCAGTAATAAGTTTTTAAGTGTATTTTTTTACTTTTTATTTAATTTAAGTTATTTTATATTTGAATTTTTATTTATGAATTGTAACGTAAATTTATCTGTTAAGTAGAAATTTGTGACCGATTATGGCTAAGAGGGTAGGTTATGAAATATTATTCGAAATAAATAAAAATAGTTAAACAATTTGTTTATGTCTTCTTGGCTTTTGATTCAATTTCAAATAATGTAAGAAAGTGTTAATATTTAATACATTATTCTTAAATATTATGAACTAAAAGTAAATTCTTACTTATCTTTAATTCAGACAAACTTTTTTCTGTGCTTTTATACCCATCCAAATGCAAAATCCATCTCTTAAAGAAAAACCTCCGGGGAAGGTGTACGAATTAAAAGAATTTCCTCATAAATAATTTCAAATAAGAAGTATTAACATTTTTACTAATAAATTATATAATTCATATTATAAAATTAAAGTTTTATGAATTTAAGTCTATTAATAGTGACAATTTTTAAAAAATAACGTAAAATCTTACTGGATTTTTCTTTTTGCGTCCATTTTGTTTGGTAGCTTCATCTCCAGTCTCTTTATTATTGTATTGTTTATTAATCCAGTCTTTTGTTTTCTTACTTAATAAAATGTTTTCTCCATTAGGTTGAAGATTATCATCATTATTTCGTGTCATGGAAGTGCAAGGAGTAGCATTTATTTCTGCCGTGGATGAATTTAGTTCTTGGGCTTGTTCATATAAATGTTGGCGTTCTTCGGCTAAACGCTGTTTTTCTAAAGCCAAAAAAGATTCTATATCCATTTCACGCCCACATGGTTTTCGTCGGTTTTCAATTTAAAAATACAATTGTTTACTAATTAAAAGAATACCAAAACAAACAATTTTCAAGAAGAATGTAAACAAATAAATTTGGAGCTGTAAAAATAATGAGTTTATGGTTAAAGAGCAATAGTACTCAGTACTCAAAATTGTACATATACACCAGTGTTGCCAGGTGTAGCTTGGAAAAGTTACAGGTTTTTTTTTCAAAAAAGTTACAATTCTTCGTAAAGTTACATTTTCGGAATTTGAAAAAATGAATGGTCAATAAGTATTTATTTTCTATTAAAAATTTTGAAGAAAACATAGAAAACCCCTTATTAACGTTTAAAAATATTTTAATTTCAACAGTGCTGGAATCTTGATTTGTTTCAAAATTTGCTTTAAAAGGTTCATATTTTTTGGTATTCACCGATTACGATGATCTGATTTTATAAGTTTTGTTGACTAAATATTCCCTAAACATAAGCATTTAAAAAAAATGTATTGCTTTTTTTTATCTTGTTGAACAATGACAATAGTCGTCAGTACTTAAATAAGGATATAATACTATATAATCATATCGATAATAAGGATATAATACTATATAATGTTATCGAGAAGAATATGCTGCCAAAAAATTCCCGTGAATAAAACCTTTTGAATTAGGAAATTCATTTAATAAATCAGTTGTGACCCTTCAGACAAAAATATAAGGTCTTGTAAAGGTTAAATATGGTTTAAAAATTTTACTGTTAAAATCAAATGTAATATTTTAATTTATATAACGAAGACACTACTTTCTTAAGTGTGATAATTCATGTGGATATTTTTTTATATGACGAAAACTCATTGCACAAATTTAGTTTTTAAACAATTCAGGAGCACATTACTTAAAGCTTTCTTACTTTCTTAAAAAAAACGAAAAAAAATATCCTTTTATATTTAGGATTCTAATACTGTTATTACTTTTTGTGTAATTTTGTAATTTCATCTACCACGAAAATAAAAAGATTGCCACGTACAAGAAAAGAACGTATTTCAAATTTTGTTCTCTTCAATACAAGCACTGTGCGAGGAGGTAAATTTTTTGAGAAAGCCGCAAAAAACTTCCAAATGATGGTAAATATTTGTATGATCTATGTACGTCAATGATATAATTTTTATACATAGTACTTAATTTTATTGAGGGGATCAAAAGTTACGAAAATGTGGTTAAAAACAAAAAATTATATGTTACGTGGAGCGTTGAAAAGTTACGAAAAATGTAACAAATGGCAACACTGATACACACAAGCATGCATTTGTTTTACTACACTGAAAAGAATATAGTGTTTTTGTAACGGTTAAAAAGAGTGCGTTAAATCAGGATTTTCGTTGTTTTGTTTAAAAACAAATAAAAATTAAATATTAGTTTATTGTTTTTAATATCTATAGATTTAACAACTTCTTTTAAATTGTTTTGCAATTCTTATCCAATTTTTGATGAATTCTGACAACTAACATAAATTAGTTTTACAGCACTGCAATGTGTCTAGACTAAAAATTTTTGTCTGAATTGCAGATAATTTTTTATTTTTATCAATTATACGGGAAAGCGTATATCATAATAAACCATATAAAAAGTGCTAACAATAATCAAAATGGCGTCTTTTACCAAGTAATGTCAAGACTCAAGCGCTGACTATTTAGTTTTAATGCTGCAATGTCACTGACAAATTCATTCTACATTAGACAAATTTTTTCCTTATAAAAATTTTTCTAATATAGACTCGTTGTAATAGAAATGTAGAATAGATGGTGACAAGGTGACCTCAGTTAAACAGCTGATAATTATTTTTGTTTGTTACAGCTGGGAAACTGCATATATAAAAAACATTAATGAATTCGCTTTAATGTTGTTTTTGTACAACTGTTGTCACCTTCTATAAATTCGCGTTGATTTTGACATTTGTCGTGATAAAAATTGATCTAGTATAGACTCGAAGTAACAACATTGAATAATAAAAATTTCTTGTTGAATTTGAAGGAAATATCAAAATTTCGGCCATTTTGATTGTTGTTGGTACTTTTTAAATGGTTTGTTATGATTTATGTATTGAATAAAATATACTACGTTAATACTAACATTTATATGAATTTATGCACTTTAGGGTGACACCCGAAAGTGGGCTTATATGGAAACTGTGGTAAATTATGGCGCGATCCTCATAAAATTTGTCACTGTGATTTTTACTTATATAAAACTTATTTATGTCGCATATAAACTTGATATTAACATTCGTATGGGATTTATGCACGTTAAAATGATTTTCGGAAGAGGGTTTATATGGGAGCTATGGTCAATTGTAGACCATACTGATAAATGATACTTGTACAGGACTTTACCGAATTTCATTAAAATATTCTTATTTTTAAAGCATTTTTGAGTATTTAAACATTTGTATGAGGGCTAGGTAAAATAATGGACCGATCACAATCAATTTCAATAGGCTTCGTCCTTGTATCATAAAAGTCCCACGTGCCAAATTTTATTGAATTATCTTTAAAATTGCGACCTGTACTTTGTGCACAAGGTTTACATGAACAGCCAGCTAGCCGCCCAGCCAGACAGACGGACTTACATCGTTAGATCGATTTAAAAAGTAATTCTGAGTCCATTGATGGTGGATGTTGGATAACTTTTTCTACGCGTTACACCACCTATGGTGGTGTATGGTATAATAACAAACAACATTTTTGGAGCGGGATGGGGGAATTCTTTTACTTCCTCCCCATATCGCCCGACATCCGATCGATTACACCACTACCGCAACAATAAACAACCAAACACACAATACATACTACCAACACGCCCACCGTCTCTATTTTTCTCTTTTGAATATGGCGCCATCTTTATGTGAAAAATTTACAAAAATTCTAGGTTGTCATCTTTGCTGTTTGTTTGAATTTATTCGCTTGTTTGAAATATTAAAAATAATTTTTAAATATACGCGCAGACACGAACCAATGTAATTGCCATATTAAAAAGTTTTATTTTTTCGAGAATCGAACATTTTACCAGCGTCAATTGATGTCAAACAACAGACATGGAGATTTTACATGTATTTCGTAGAAAATGTTTGTCAAATCGAATGCTTTAGGTAGTGTCTATATTAGACAATTTTTTTTTTATCAAGACAAACGTCAAAATTAAGCTGAATTTATTAAAGCTGAAAACAGTTGCACAAAAGCAGCAATAAGGCGAATTCATGAATGTTTTTTATATGTGCAGTTTGACAGTAGTTTAACTGAGGTTGTCGTGTAAAGATTGGCACTGATTTTGACGTTTATCTTGATAAAACACTTTGTGAAGCATTCAGTTCTGCCGCAGCGCAACAACAAGAAATTCTATTTTAGATTTTTTTCTTATTTTAAGAAATAAAAATCAAAACAAGACGAAATTAAATTTAAAACTTTGTAACGTTTTTTTATGAAATTAAATTTTAAAGAGTTTTTAAACAATATAAATTAATAAGGATTAAAAAGAAAAATGTATTTTGGTAACTTTTTTTAACATAAGTAAGTTATTTTATAAATACGCGTTTCTTTGTGTTTTCCTCATGTTTTTTGGAATTTTGGAATATTATAATTTTTTGTGAATTTTTGCGAAATTACCGCTTTTTCTTAAATTGAAGTTTTGGAAATTAGATTTTTTCCAAATGAGCGTTTTTCTAAATTATTTCTTTTGAAAGTAATCTGAAATTATATTGTATTAAGGAAAATTATAAGAACTAACATTTGGTGACTTTTTTTAACTTGAAGAAATTAGCAGTTTTGTAAATATTGAAATATTTTTTTTTGCTAAAATTTTCGATTTTTTTTTTTTTTTGTAATGAAAAAGGATTTTTTTCAAAAAAAATTTATGGAAAGTTAGCACTTTTCGTAACGAACTGTTTTGGGAATTTTCAAAATTTTACCTACTTTTTGCTTATATCTACGCAATTTATTAACAGTTTATAATGCAAATAGCAAAATTCTCAAAGGTATTGCTGACTATTTAAGGCCAAAATTAGGCTCATAAGTTATCTGTGGGATTTTAAAAACGCATTTCAACATATCGAATTTCCTGTTTCCTATTTATAAGTTTTCAGTAGGTGAAGTAAGTTTAATTTAATTCCCCTGAGTACTACAATACATAATAATAAAATAGGTTAGAAAGATCGGTCAAGACCGACCACATAATACCCTACACCACTATGTATGTGCAAAAAATTAAAAAAATTCAGGAAGGGGTCTCATATTAGTCCTGTGGCCAATATCTTTATAAAACATCTAACGAAATATGCATATTATGTTGACCCTAACATAGAGTTTATACTAGACAAATTTTTATCAAGACAAACGTCAAAATTAGTGTGAATCTAGACAGGAAAACCTCAGTTAATCAACTGGTTATTAATTTTGATTGTTACAGCTGTTAAACTGCATACATAAAATATGCATAATTTCGCTTATTGTTGTTTCTGTGCAACTGTTGCCACCTTCCATAAATTAGGGTTAATTCTGACGTTTGTCTTGATAAAAAATTGTCTAATGTAGATACTATATAACCATGGTACAACAATTTAACAAGGTATAATCATAAATTCAACAACTACAACAATGCAATAATAGCAGCCGTATTTTCGTTTCAATAAGATTGAAATTGAAAAATAATAAGAATAAATTGTAAGAAATTTGTTTTTAATGTTTCTATAAATAGAAATAAATTAATATTTCTATACAGCAATTAAAAATATAAATTTCACTGTCGAAAAAATTTACTTTTGTTTGTAAACAAACCAATACATGAAAACGTAAATAACATTTGACATTTCAGTCTTACACTAAAAAATGAAACAAAAATAGTAAGCTGATCTTTCAATATCACCTTGTACTGGTTACACCATGACCCTATCATTTATATGAGATTTTTGAACTTTAGGTTGATTCTGGGAAGTGCGGCTTAATGGTTAATGATGGTTCGATCTTAATAATATTTGGCACCACTGTTGCCAGATTTACCGATTTATCTGTATTTTGACGTTTTTTTATTATAAAATTCCAAAGTGCGATTTGACGATTTGCAAAAAATGACGATTTCACGAAATGTTCATACACGCCAATTTTTCTTGTTTAAATCTGATTTTATATTGTAGTAGATAGAAAGAGAGAGAGAGAGAGAGAAAAGGACTATAAGAAGTTTAAAATTATACTTCGAAATTCGTTTGCAATTTAACTAGTTTTGGTGAAACAAAACTTTTGTGTGAAAAGAAAATGTTCTTTTATATACATATGTATGAGGCTTTCCGACTCAGCGAAATATTTGGGGGTATTCCTCGATAGTAAACTGACCTGGAAGAGGAATGTTCAGGAGAGACTCAAGCGTGGCCTCAATGCCTACTACACCTGTAGAAACTCCATAGGTAAAAGTTGGGGGCTCAAACCAAAAGTTGTATATTGGATTTACACTTCGGTGGTGAGACCAATCCTTGCTTATGGTTGTTCTGTCTGGTGGCAGGCACTGGAACGCAAGAGTAATAGGAAACTTTTGTCGAAGGCACAGAGGTGTGCTTCGATTGGCATTACAGGTGCAATGAGAAGCACACCACAGGCGGCTCTGGATGTCATACTTCATCTCCTACCCATTGAAGAGTTTGTGAGGGGTATAGCAAGGAGTCTGCTGAGACTTAAGGAATTGGGACTATTAGGTTTATCAAGAGTAGATCACTCCAGGGTCATATACGAGATCAGATATGGTGAGGCTAATCTGTACTCCATGGGGGCATCAGACTTTGGGGTAAATCCTATCGTGGTGATACCTGATAGGGAGATCTAGTCCGGCAATGAGAGACTATATGAAGGTTGTGCAGTGTTCACGGACGGATCAAAGATGAACGAAGGTACTGGGGCGGGAGTCTATATTATGGGCACGGATTTGAAAGGCTCTTTTAGACTCCCTGATGAGTGCAGCGTTTTTCAGGCTGAGATTCTCGGCATCCTGAAAGCCGCAGAAATAATCAGGCAAAACATTGCGATGGGTACCGAGGTCACTCTTTATGTGGACAGTCAGGCGGCTCTGAAGGCCTTTGGTGAGATCCAGGTTAGTTGCTGCCTGTAAGAAGACACTGAGAGAGCTGATGAAAGACTACATGGTGAGACTCTGCTGGGTGCCTGGCCACTGCAATATTTCAGGCAATGAACTGGCTGATGAACTGGCAAGGCAAGGCGCAGCAAAGAATGTCTCGGAGAGGGAAACCTATGTGAAACCACCACTAAGTTTCTTCTATGGGAAGATCAATGATTGGATCTTGGTCAGAACTAATTCGGCTTGGGAGAGTAGAGAGGACTGTAGAGTGTCGATGGCGATATGTCCGGTACTGAACAATGCAGGCACTAGCACTCTCCTGGGCTTGAATAGGAAGAGCTTAAGAATCATGATAGGGGCCATAACTGGTTACTGTTTGATAGGGAAGATGAGGTCTAGATGGGAGAATGTGTGGAGACGTCGACGAGACCGAGTCTATTGAGCACATTATGTGCCATTGTCTACGATTGCAGCATCGTAGGATGAAATGGCTGGGTAGCCAATTCCTCGTCGGGCTAAGTGACGTTCGGGACGCAAATCTTATAGACGTCATAGACTTCGTCATGGGAATCGACTGCTTAAGGGAGAATCTGGGGTATAACCCTAGGGGGATTGGTAACATTGCTAATCCCCCTATATGATTCGTTCACATTCCTAATCTTTTATCTTCTACTTCTACTCTCCTATTTTCTGCATTCTATACTCTATACAGCTATTTTATTGAAGGGACTCACAATGGACCGGGATCGGTCTCTGGGTGGAGATGTGGTACTTTCTGGTATCACATCAACCTTCTCTATCTATCTACATATGTATGTAAGTGAAGTAGTTTTGATCATAGATAAAAAAGTTTAAGAATGTGTTAAGTACGAAAATGTTTATTTGAAAATAAGTCCAATTGAGTCGTTTTTTCAATTGAGTTTATTTTGCCGCAAATTAGGATCACCATCTTTGATTTTTAAACAATTTTTATAATGATTCAGTAGTATCTACTTTTAATTGTGATTAAAGAAATTTAAAAAATTTTGGCCGCTCGCTCTTAGTTTACGAGTTATGAATCTCCAAATTTTGATATATTTTTTTTGAATATCTTTATTAATACATATGTGATTTAAATTATATTAATACCGTTTACAAGTTCAAATACCTTTTGAATGATATATAATATGACCATATTCATTAAATCCTTGAGAGAATTTATACAATTTAAATTTAAACCTTTATTAACTTAAAAATAAAATATTTTTTATTTTAACTGGGTCGGTAATCTTAATTTGTTCCTATTTTTAAAAATTTGTATAATATAAAAAAAAATGCTGGAAGTTTATTTAATAAACAAATAGTTTCAAAACTTAATATTACTTTTTTAAAATGAGAGCATAAATAGCCAAAAAGATATGCATTTTAGTTTTTCAGATTTTTAGACGATTTCAAAAATATTATGCCGATTTTGACGATTTTTTCGTCGAATTTTGACGATATTTGGGAAAAATAATAACTTTATACTAACATTAGAATGAAATTTGTGACTTTCGGAAGAGGGATTTATATGGGAGCAATGATTAATTATGACCCGATCATTATGAAATTTTGCACAAAGGTTTTTACTGCTATATTTTCATTAAAATATTGTTAGATTTAGGACATTCGGGAGTTTATTTGTATGGACGCTTGGTGAAATAATGGACCGATCTTAACTAATTTCAATAGGCTTGATCCTTGTATCGAAAAAATTATACAATCCAAAGTTTAACAAATTTTTTTTTTTTTAATTGCTACTTGTACTTTGTGCCCAAAATTTACATGGGTAGCCAGACAGCCGGACGGACATCAATAAATCGACTCAAAAAATTATTCTGAGTCAGTTGGTATACTTTAAGGAGGGTATTGCTTAATTTTTTCTGTGCGTTACAAACACCAGTAGTATGGTATAAATATATATTTGTAACAAATTGTTCCGGTAATTTACAATTTTTACTTAATGTTTTAGCAATTTAAATAATTTTTAATAGCAAAATTCTCGAAAATATTACAAACAATCTGGGTCAATTTCATTTCATTGAGGTTAGAAATTTGGACGCAAAATTTCATATGAACCAAAAATATATATGTATATAAATTATTTTTTTAGTGTTACAAACGAAATGACAAACTTAAATACGTACTACATGTATGCATATGTAGTGTTAATAGGAGGATATAAAAGCACGAAGCAGAAAGAAAATTCTTTCACAAAAATACAACATAGATTTTTGTTTTGCTACACAACTTAAACTAAAAGCAACAAATCAGACATGTCGTCGGTGGTCTTGTCATCTATGGTTACAACAAATTTATACAACCACACACATATACACTTACCATAATTTATGCTTTTAAATGGGAGATGCAATTAAAGAGCAAATTGTACCAAAGAAATGGCAAAAAAAGAAGTACTTAAAACTGATTTTGTTACTATTATGTGTGATATGTGTACATAAAAAGTCTCAAGAGCTTTAGAAGTTTTAAATTATTCCAGCCCTGATCTGAATATTGAAATTTTGTGTTGGTATTTGTTTCCTCTAAAATCTTGCTAAAATTCGATCAAAAAAAGTTAATTTCTTAAAAATTTTTTGCCCCATTTTGCTCTGTACGACTTAGTACATCTGTGCTTTTAAGTGTGTTGGTGTGTATCTGTGTGTATATTACATTACATTTAAATCAAAAGGAGGTGACTTTAAAGTATGAGATACTAAGCTAGAGGCCAGATTTGGTACTTGCTACCACCTTTTTCATATCTTTCTTGCATCGTTTTCTTGTCTCAGTGAGGCAAGTGCAAGTAAATACTTACTAATATTTTTTTAGGAAGGCGCACAACAACGAACTGGCGCATGTTATGAAAACACCGATTCATAGATTGACTAAATAACTTACAAACTAACTAACTAACAAACTGACTGACTGACTGACTGAATGACTCTGACTGTTAAGAATAAGAATGACTTAGCTGCTTTCTTTACCAAATTATGCTGCTGACATGTTTTGTGCAATTTATGACCGTTGTTGTTTTTGCTTAGCTAAGCACAACAATTACTATAACAAAAATAATAATAAAACAAAACGTAAAAGGAAAACACAAAAAAATAAAAAACGGTGTGAATGCATACTAGAGCACTGTTTTCTTGGGAATTCCAACATTATACTCTGGTGCTACTTACTTACAAACGTTTAATTTCTAGGGCCCAGCTTTTTTTTTTTTTTTTTTTTGGTCAGGATAGTGTGGTGCAGCAGTTAAACGTAAGAAAAAAAAAATCATGTTCACATTATTATGACTGTGTGCATGTATTCGAGTATTTACTGATTTTGCCACAAAGATAGTTGTTGCCGTTGTTGTTATGTCTGCTTTTAGTCAATACAATACGCGTGTGGGTGTTGACATATTTTTTTTTTTTGTTATTTTGCGAAATTTTTTGCGGTTGTTGAGTAGAATAATTTTTATTTGTGGTCGGTTTTCTTAAAAGTTTATTGAGCAGTTTTTAAAAGGAATGATGTCATTTTTTGACGTCTGCGTTTACAGTTTTTGAAGATTGGTCTATATTAACCCATATTTAAAAAATCACTTTAACGGGTATAAATCCCATGCAAATTAAATTATCATGCCCATATTTACCACAAATTAGTGTTATATAAATAGAAACCGCAGTGCCAAGTATTATGAGGATCAGTTTACAACTTAATTTACGATTTTTGTATTTTAGCGATTTTTTAATTTGCATTTTTTGTTTTTATTTTAGCAAATTTATAGAATTTAGCTATTCTTTTTTGTTTTTTCATTTTAGTAATTTACTTGTATTTTATTTTTTTAAACTTTTTTATCGTTTTTTTATTTTCACGATTTTTTTATTTTTTGCGGATTTATGCTATTTATAACTTTATTTATTTCACTATTTTAGCCATTTCATTTTATAATTTGTAGATTTTTTGTATTAGAGATTTTTTGTAGTTAAGCCAAATGCCAATTTTTTTGTAATTAAACCGTTTTTTTTTTACCGATTTTTTTAATTACATTTTTTTGTTTCTATTTTAGCGTATTTATCGAATTTAGCTATTTTAGCATTTTTTATAATAGAGATTTTTTTTTAATTTGAGGTTTTTCGGTTTTTCCGGATTTTTAAACTGAGGTTTGTTTTTAAAATGCGCTAAATTTTTATTGTAACTTAGCGATTTTTTACCATTTTTACTTAGCATTTTTTTCGATATTTTCTTTGTATTTTTGCGAAAATTGGGAATTTTTTGATTTTTCATTTTAGCGATTTGCTTGTGTTTTAGTTTTTTTTTAACTTCTTTATTGATTTTTTTTGTATTTTTGTGATTTTTTTTATTTTTTTTTTGCCGATTTAAGCAATTTATCGCTTTTTTTGTAGTTAAGCCACATCGCAATTTTTTGTAATTAAACCACTTTTCTTTTTTTTACGATTTTTGTATTTCAGCGATTTTTTAATTTGCATTTTTTTGTTTCTATTTTAGCGAATTTATGGAATTTAGCTATTTTAACGTTTTTTTATAGAGATTTTTTTAATTTAAGATTTTTCGGGTTTTCCGAATTTTTAAATAGCGTTTTTTTTTTAATTTAGCACTTTTTGTTGTAATTTGGAATTTTTTGCAATTTAGTTATTTGTTTTGTAATTTCTTGTATTCGAACGTGCCATTTTTTGACGATATTTTAGTTTTCGGCTTTTTCATAATTTTGTGATTATTTGTGTTATTTAACGTTTTTTTTTGTAATCTTCCTTTTTGTAATTCATCTTTTTTTATTTTTTATTTTTTTCCATTTAGCGTTTTTTCTGATATTTTAACAATATTTTTGTCAACAAAAACAAATTCCCATAACACAAGTATAAAAAAAGCAACCTAATGTTGTTTTATAAACCGATTTCGATAATTTCTTTCAAATGTGTAGAAAATTTCTGACAGACCTCCCTACCCTTCAAGTTTTTTTCCATAGTCATAGCAAATATTGAAACAAAACTAGCAGTAAAAAAGTTATGAAACATCGACATCGGCATATGGTGTCCACTGTCTATAAGGACACAAAAAATGTACATTTTATAGCGAAATATTGTAGAAATGGGAATGTTAAACCTTGGTGAAGTGTACCCAAATATTTGCATGATGTTGAGCAAGTGAATAAGAGGTGTGAAAATTTTGTAGGGCTGTCAGACATGACATTTTTTTATGTTTTCCTTTTTTTAATGTTTTTCTTTTGAAATTAAAGTCTCATTTTGTAATTTTTACCTTTTTCTGCGAAATAAACTTTAATTGGAAATTTTAGTTTTATTTTTGTAAAATTAACGACATTTTGAACAAAAAAGATAAACATGGTTTTTCTAGATTTAAAAAAGGAATTAATTCCTTTAAAGCCTTTGTTATACTAATGCTGTTATAGTAAAAATACAATATGTGTAATTCATATTTACTATGTTCCTGTTTGGTTTTTATGTTTTTTGGAATCCAACCAATCAACATTTTCTATAAAAGAATGTGCCATATTTAATTTCTCTATATAGCAAAAAATACGTTTAAAGTATTTATTTGTTTATTTTGCTATTATTATTATTATTACTATTATTTTTAGTTTTGTTTAGGATTTATGGTTATAAATAAATAAAGTAATTTTAAGGCAACAAACAAAAAAAAGTTGAAAAAGTTTTAAATTAAAAGTTGCTGTTATAAAAGAAAAATTTACTCGCATAATGTCGCCTTTAAAAGCTTACAGTGTAAGTAAAGTACAAACAAAAAAAGTTAGATTTTTATCTTCACTCATGCTTTTACAATGAAGTGCGAATAAACGTATGCATGCTTGCAGTCATGGTGGTGTAGTTTATTTCATTTTCATTTTTAATAATAAAAGAAATAACTTTGTTGTAGCTATAGAATGCTGTAATTGTGGGCAATTTGTCGTTGTCGCCCGCCTGGCATTGTTTACAAGGTGATATGGGACAATATAATAATGACGACACCAATAACAGCATCACTAGTAACAGCAGCAGTAATAACTGCAACAAAAGCTTTTTTTAACAGATCACCTAACACTATTTGATCATAAACTTAATAATGCTAAAATTAACAAAAGTATCAAAGTCAAGTATGCAACGACAACAATAACAATGAAAAGAAAAAAAATCACAACATGCATGTACTCCATTAAAAAAAAAAAAAAAGAGGGGAGAATAAAAATGCTAATTTTAATATTTGACCACCACGACGAATGGCAACAATAATAAAATTGCAACAAGAAAACAAAACCAAAAAAAAAAAAGGAAAATAATCTTCTTCAATAATGTCTCCACTGTAATGTAAGTTTGACAGATGAGAATTCATCGTTGTTGTCTTTCGTCTTGACATTTGCCGCTCGCTTTTCCAAGAACTCCTTTTCTTAATATTTACAATGTCATCTATAAAAAAAGAAGACAAATGACGGAGAAACAACAAAATAAGACAATATATTGTTAGTAAATCAAAAATCCTTGTAAATTCTGCAAATGAGTTGGTTTTTATTTATAATTTTTATAACCTTGGGTTATAAACAATATCCTTTTGTAAGTAATATGTCAAAATATTTTGCATAAGCATAATTGTTTACATGTTTATATGACAAAATTAATAATAATAATCAGAGTTGCCAGAGTGTGTAGGGTATAGAGAGCAAATACTTGTGGTGAGAAAATGTTTACTATTAGTACAGACAAAACGGCTTTAGAATATAAATTTCTAAAATTAACTTTATTTTATTTACGTTATATTAATATTAATAACATATTATCTTTTAAAGATTTTAAGTCAGTAAACTAAATTTATGATAAACTAGAAAAATAGTTCGATTTTTTTTTGAACACTTCAACCACCTGATTTAACATTATTGCCTGAGAACCAATATTGCTTACAAGTATAATGTTAGAAGCCTTAAAATATTGCACCAAGAATTAGTGTGATGATGGATCTCGACCGAATATAATTGCTTTGATTTATTAAAGTTTAAATGTTCGCTTTTTCTCAATTTCTTTTAACTACGTTTGTTTTTCTTAACTTTTTTTTTTTTGAACAACATTTATAAAACTGCAGCTAAAGAGTTGGAAAAAAATTTCCGTAAATTATCAATTTGTTAAGGCAAACAAAACATTTTATGTTCATTTGGTAAATACCAAAATATATTTACGATTACTAAATAGCTATTTTTGTTGCTTCCTCTACATTATTTCTTGTATTTAACTGGGTCTTGTGACCATGACTTTTGCAAAGATTTGAAAAATATGTATGGTAGTGTATGGTAGTGGTAGTGTATGGTATGGTATCGCCGCCTTACTTTACAATTAGTAACTGCACAGCAGGATATATTGTAGGCAGGCAAACATAGCAGAAAGTAAAAAAAAAATGCAAAACTAAATTTTAGCAAAAAAAAAAAAAAAAAAAAAAAAGAGAATGATACACTACACATTATTGGAACCGAATAGACTAAAGATTATACTACAGATCAGACTATGCGCAAAACTCTCGAATATACTATAATTAAGTTTAAAGGATATAGACTATATAACAGACTATTAACTACACTATAGTCAAGATTATTGATCAGATTAAGTTAAGACTACTGACTAGGCTATTGAACAGACTACAGTCAAGACTATTGACTATACTATAGTCAAGACTACTGACTATACTATAGTCAAGACTATTGACTATACTATAGTCAAGACTATTGACTATACTATAGTCAAGACTATTGACTATACTATAGTCAAGACTATTAACTATACTATAGTCAAGACTATTGACTTTACTATAGTCAAGACTATTGACTATACTATAGTCAAGACTATTGACTATACTATAGTCAAGACTATTGACTATACTATAGTTAAGACTATTGATTATACTCTAGTCAAGACTATTGACTATACTATAGCCAATGGACTATAGACTATACTATAGTCAATTGACTATAGACTAGACTATAGTCAAGACTATATACTAGACTATATTTAAGACTATAGACAAGACTATAGTCAAGACTATAGATTAGATTATAGTCAAGACTAGAGTACACTATAGTCAAGACTATAGATTAGATTATAGTCAAGACTAGAGTACACTATAATCAAGACTATAGACTAGACTATAGTCAAGACTATAGACTAGACTATAGTCAAGACTATAGACTAGACTATAGTCAAGACTATAGACTAGACTATAGTCAAGACTAGAGTACACTATAATCAAGACTATAGACTAGACTATAGTCAAGACTATAGACTAGACTATAGTCAAGACTATAGACTAGACTATAGTCAAGACTATAGACTAGACTATAGTCAAGACTATAGACTAGACTATAGTCAAGACTATAGACTAGACTATAGTCAAGACTATAGACTAGACTATAGTCAAGACTATAGACTAGACTATAGTCAAGACTATAGACTAGACTATAGTCAAGACTATAGACTAGACTATAGTCAAGACTATAGACTAGACTATAGTCAAGACTATAGACTAGACTGTAGTCAAGACTATAGACTAGACTATAGTCAAGACTATAGACTAGACTATAGTCAAGACTATAGACTAGACTATAGTCAAGACTATAGACTAGACTATAGTCAAGACTATAGACTAGACTATAGTCAAGACTATAGATTAGACTATAGTCAAGACTATAGATTAGACTATAGTCAAGACTATAGATTAGACTATAGTCAAGACTATAGATTAGACTATAGTCAAGACTATAGACTAGACTATAGTCAAGACTATAGACTAGACTATAGTCAAGACTATAGACTAGACTATAGTCAAGACTATAGACTAGACTATAGTCAAGACTATAGATTAGACTATAGTCAAGACTATAGATTAGACTATAGTCAAGACTATAGACTAGACTATAGTCAAGACTATAGATTAGACTATAGTCAAGACTATAGACTAGACTATAGTCAAGACTATAGACTAGACTATAGTCAAGACTATAGATTAGACTATAGTCAAGACTATAGACTAGACTATAGTCAAGACTATAGACTAGACTATAGTCAAGACTATAGACTAGACTATAGTCAAGACTATAGACTAGACTATAGTCAAGACTATAGACTAGACTATAGTCAAGACTATAGACTAGACTATAGTCAAGACTATAGACTAGACTATAGTCAAGACTATAGACTAGACTATAGTCAAGACTATAGACTAGACTATAGTCAAGACTATAGACTAGACTATAGTCAAGACTATAGACTAGACTATAGTCAAGACTATAGACTAGACTATAGTCAAGACTATAGACTAGACTATAGTCAAGACTATAGACTAGACTATAGTCAAGACTATAGACTAGACTATAGTCAAGACTATAGACTAGACTATAGTCAAGACTATAGACTAGACTATAGTCAAGACTATAGACTAGACTATAGTCAAGACTATAGACTAGACTATAGTCAAGACTATAGACTAGACTATAGTCAAGACTATAGACTAGACTATAGTCAAGACTATAGACTAGACTATAGTCAAGACTATAGACTAGACTATAGTCAAGACTATAGACTAGACTATAGTCAAGACTATAGACTAGACTATAGTCAAGACTATAGACTAGACTATAGTCAAGACTATAGACTAGACTATAGTCAAGACTATAGACTAGACTATAGTCAAGACTATAGACTAGACTATAGTCAAGACTATAGACTAGACTATAGTCAAGACTATAGACTAGACTATAGTCAAGACTATAGACTAGACTATAGTCAAGATTATAGACTAGACTATAGTCAAGACTATAGACTAGACTATAGTCAAGACTATAGACTAGACTATAGTCAAGACTATAGACTAGACTATAGTCAAGACTATAGACTAGACTATAGTCAAGACTATAGACTAGACTATAGTCAAGACTATAGACTAGACTATAGTCAGACTATAGTCAAGACTATAGACTAGACTATAGTCAAGACTATAGACTAGACTATAGTCAAGACTATAGACTAGACTATAGTCAAGACTATAGACTAGACTATAGTCAAGACTATAGACTAGACTATAGTCAAGACTATAGACTAGACTATAGTCAAGACTATAGACTAGACTATAGTCAAGACTATAGACTAGACTATAGTCAAGACTATAGACTAGACTATAGTCAAGACATGCATCCATGCCATTAAAAAGGTCAAACAATAGGAGGAAAGAAAACTATTGGTGGAACGATACCATAGCAGAGTTGAGAAGAAAGTGCTTACGGGCTAGACGAAAATACCAGAGAAGCAGATCTCGCCCCAACCATCTGACAATGAGAGAGGTCTATCACCGGACAAGAAAGGACCTTCAAAGGGCCATTAACTGCAGCAAATCCAATTGTTTTAAACAGCTGTGTAACGAAGCCGATTCTAATCCGTGGGGTAACGCCTATCGCATTGTAATGTCGCGTCTAAAAGGCGCAAAGTCCCCCCAGATTTCTTGCCCACATCTCATAAATAAAATAGTGAAAGTCTTATTTCCAGACGGAGAGAACTGCACCGATATAACAATCAGTTCTCAGCAACAAGATATATATATAGCAGAAGAGGAAATCGCCAATATATGTTCGAAGATCGGGGATAATAAAGCCCCAGGTCTAGACTGTATTCCCAATAAGGCTTTGAAACAAGCCCTGAAGATGAAACCGACATTATTTGTTGAAATCTTCCGAAAATGTCTTATGGAAGGCATATTTCCGGACATCTGGAAGAAACAAAGACTCATACTAATACCAAAACCAGGAAAAGTTCTAGGAGACCCAGAATCGTACCGACCCATATGTTTGTTAGATACTATAGGAAAGTGTTTGGAGCGTATTATATATAATAGATTATCGACAGTTGTAGATAGCATGCATGGTCTCTCCGAGAGACAATTCGGATTCCGGAAAGCGAGATCAACCCTAGACGCCATAACATTTGTAATTGAGTCGGCCAAGCGGGCAATAAGCGGAAGAGGCAAAGAAAGGAAATACTGTGCTGTCATAACTCTTGACATCAAGAATGCCTTCAACTCTGCCGGATGGAACCACATTATATCCTCATTAAGGCGTATAAATGTCCCAGAGTATCTTATTAAAATAATCAAAAATTATTTTTCCAATCGAACTCTGTGGGTTGAGACTGAAGATGGTATAAAAACGTATAACATCACATCAGGTGTTCCTCAAGGTTCCGTGTTAGGACCGTTGTTGTGGAATATTATGTACGATGGAATATTTGACTTAAAAATTCCTGAGGAAGCCTGTGTGGTTGGCTTTGCCGATGATATCGCGCTACTAGTCCAGGCAAGATTCTTAGACGAAGTACAACTTTATGCCAACGAAGCTATTGGAACTATAGGAAACTGGCTGTCATCAATGAACCTCAACCTAGCGGAACGTAAGACGGAGTTAGTGCTAATCAGCGGCAGGAGAAAGAGAGAGTATCTAACTGTGAGGGTAGGTGGAATCTCAATAACCTCGTCGGAGGCCATAAAGTATTTGGGCATCATGATCGACGATCGACTTAACTTTAAACGGCAAATGGAATACGCATGCAATAAGGCAGCCGGAGTTACGAATGCATTAGCAAGAATGATGCCAAATATCGGAGGACCACGACACAGTCGCAGACTGCTGATTTCTCGAGTTACCAACTCCGTACTGCTATATGGCGCACCAATTTGGGAAGGGGCATTAAGAAGCTCCTCGAAGAAAGAGATGTCTTCAGTATTTAGAAGAAGCTGCTTAAGAGTCTGTTGCGGATACAGAACTATATCAGCGGAAGCGGCAAGTGTTGTATCGGGAATGGTTCCAATAGACATCTTGGCCAAAGAACTAGCAAACGTCTACAGACAATTTACCCAAAATGACAATGCCCTCAGAAGTAATATTCGGAAAATTGAAAGGGAAAAGACGCTAGAAAACTGGCAAAGACGATGGGAAAATTCTCCTAGAGGTCGATGGACCTACAGACTAATCCCACGTATAGAGACATGGATAAACCGTCGTCATGGTGAGATAAACTACAACCTGACACAATTTATCACAGGACACGGAGGATATAGGAATTATCTCCACAGATTCGGACACGACAACTCTCCTATGTGTCCGGAATGTCCCCGGGAAATCGAAGATGCAGAACATGTAATATTTAACTGCCCCCGGTTTGAAAGTATGAGAGTAAGACTTTTGATCCACCTCGGCGAAAACTTGACAGTGGATAATGTCATTGGTATAATTCTGAAATCCCAAGGAAACTGGGATGCATTTAACACGTTTCTCACAGCAGTCCACTTGAAACTTAGTGAAGCTGAAAAACTCCGCAAGGCCTCACTCACTAGTGGGCAGCCGAGTGATACAGGAATAGTAAATGGAGTATAGGCCATAAGTGGCTGTCGAGCCCTGCGAAGTAATACCAATTGGCAGTGCCGCGGGGTTCTGAGGGGATAGGGGGGTGTGGTTTAGTACGTAAGAGTCGTGCATGTTTTCCAATACGGGTTGGATACATCTTTTGAAGATTCCACACCTCCAACGCAAAAAAAAAAAAAAAAAAAAAAAAAAAAAAGACTATAGTCAAGACTATAGACTAGACTATAGTCAAGACTATAGACTAGACTATAGTCAAGACTATAGACTAGACTATAGTCAAGACTATAGACTAGACTATAGTCAAGACTATAGACTAGACTATAGTCAAGACTATAGACTAGACTATAGTCAAGACTATAGACTAGACTATAGTCAAGACTATAGACTAGACTATAGTCAAGACTATAGACTAGACTATAGTCTTGACTATAGACTAGACTATAGTCAAGACTATAGACTAGACTATAGTCAAGACTATAGACTAGACTATAGTCTTGACTATAGACTAGACTATAGTCAAGACTATAGACTAGACTATAGTCAAGACTATAGACTAGACTATAGTCTTGACTATAGACTAGACTATAGTCAAGACTATAGACTAGACTATAGTCTTGACTATAGACTAGACTATAGTCAAGACTATAGACTAGACTATAGTCAAGACTATAGACTAGACTATAGTCAAGACTATAGACTAGACTATAGTCAAGACTATAGACTAGACTATAGTCAAGACTATAGACTAGACTATAGTCAAGACTATAGACTAGACTATAGTCAAGACTATAGACTAGACTATAGTCAAGACTATAGACTAGACTATAGTCAAGACTATAGACTAGACTATAGTCAAGACTATAGACTAGACTATAGTCAAGACTATAGACTAGACTATAGTCAAGACTATAGACTAGACTATAGTCAAGACTATAGACTAGACTATAGTCAAGACTATAGACTAGACTATAGTCAAGACTATAGACTAGACTATAGTCAAGACTATAGACTAGACTATAGTCAAGACTATAGACTAGACTATAGTCAAGACTATAGACTAGACTATAGTCAAGACTATAGACTAGACTATAGTCAAGACTATAGACTAGACTATAGTCAAGACTATAGACTAGACTATAGTCAAGACTATAGACTAGACTATAGTCAAGACTATAGACTAGACTATAGTCAAGACTATAGACTAGACTATAGTCAAGACTATAGACTAGACTATAGTCAAGACTATAGACTAGACTATAGTCAAGACTATAGACTAGACTATAGTCAAGACTATAGACTAGACTATAGTCAAGACTATAGACTAGACTATAGTCAAGACTATAGACTAGACTATAGTCAAGACTATAGACTAGACTATAGTCAAGACTATAGACTAGACTATAGTCAAGACTATAGACTAGACTATAGTCAAGACTATAGACTAGACTATAGTCAAGACTATAGACTAGACTATAGTCAAGACTATAGACTAGACTATAGTCAAGACTATAGACTAGACTATAGTCAAGACTATAGACTAGACTATAGTCAAGACTATAGACTAGACTATAGTCAAGACTATAGACTAGACTATAGTCAAGACTATAGACTAGACTATAGTCAAGACTATAGACTAGACTATAGTCAAGACTATAGACTAGACTATAGTCAAGACTATAGACTAGACTATAGTCAAGACTATAGACTAGACTATAGTCAAGACTATAGACTAGACTATAGTCAAGACTATAGACTAGACTATAGTCAAGACTATAGACTAGACTATAGTCAAGACTATAGACTAGACTATAGTCAAGACTATAGACTAGACTATAGTCAAGACTATAGACTAGACTATAGTCAAGACTATAGACTAGACTATAGTCAAGACTATAGACTAGACTATAGTCAAGACTATAGACTAGACTATAGTCAAGACTATAGACTAGACTATAGTCAAGACTATAGACTAGACTATAGTCAAGACTATAGACTAGACTATAGTCAAGACTATAGACTAGACTATAGTCAAGACTATAGACTAGACTATAGTCAAGACTATAGTCAAGACTATAGACTAGACTATAGTCAAGACTATAGACTAGACTATAGTCAAGACTATAGACTAGACTATAGTCAAGACTATAGACTAGACTATAGTCAAGACTATAGACTAGACTATAGTCAAGACTATAGACTAGACTATAGTCAAGACTATAGACTAGACTATAGTCAAGACTATAGACTAGACTATAGACTAGACTATAAATAAGATAGTAGACTATATTCAGGGCTATAGAATAGACTATAGTCAAGACTATAGACTAGACTATAAGTCAAGACACTAGAGTAGACTGTAGTCAAGACTATGGATTCAACTGTAGTCGAGACTACAAACTGGATATTAGTATCTTTAATTTTACTTTTTTAAAAAGTAGTATACTTCAACAGTCATGTTTACCTGTGGTTTCTTTTTAAATAAAATACTATTACTTTAATGTTCCGTAGATGGCACTAAAAATCGATTTGTAATTTGCGTAAAAATATATCGTTTTCCAATTTTTTTTTTGTCTTACTATATTTAGCTTTTTAATATTTTAAAATATTTTTGTTTTAGCTGGTATACGATGGCAAAATAATTTGTTCCCTATCAGCGCCTGTCAATGGGAATATATTTGTAAACGAATTACAATTGAAACGACAGGCGATGACGATGTAATTAAAAAAAGTGAAATAAAAAAACTGAAAATGACAATATATAATTTATTTTTTTTGGAAAATATTATATTTTGTAGAAAGTATTAAGCACGCTGAATTAGCTTATAATCAAGCTGAATATAACAAAACAGAGAAAAATGGTAAACTTAAAATCTTTTTAATTAACTGAATTGCGGAATGTGTTATATAGGTTAGTATTTTTGAATTAAATAGTGTGTTTAATTAGTATTTTAATTTTATTTTTTTATAAAACTTTGCTGAATTTTAAAAATGTTAGCTGAATTAGTATTTCTGAATAAAAATTATTATTTCTTATAATTAAATTGAAATTTACTCAGCTGAATTGTAAAAATTTTAGCTGAATTAGTATTTTTGAATTAAAATTAATATTTCTTATCATTATTTTGAAATGTACTCAGCTGAATTGTAAAAATGTTATGCTAAATTTATTTATGAATAAAAATTATTATTTCTTATAATTAAATTGAAATTTACTCAGCTGAATTGTAAAAATTTTAGCTGAATTAGTATTTTTGAATTAAAATTAATATTTCTTATCATTATTTTGAAATGTACTCAGCTGAATTGTAAAAATGTTATGCTAAATTTATTTTAAATTATTTGTTAAGAATTTTATTTAAAAAATATTTTATTTTCAAGGCAATAATTTAGCTGAATTAATAATATTTATTTGCTTTTTGTCATACTTCATGAAGACATAAATCTTTACTAAAAAAGCACTAAAACTTTTATACGTATTTTGATGAAATTATTTTATTTTGCTGCAAAAAATGCCATTAACCCACAATTGAAAAGTTTAAGATTTATATGTTTTAGCATTTATTGATTTAAACAAGTATGCTAATGGAATTCTAGTGCAAAATGTTATAAAATATGTCATAAGTACTAAATTAAAAAAATAATATACAAAATCTAAGTATCATCATTTATTTATAGGTATATAATAAGAGAAAATCCTGTGACGCCACGTAAAAACTTTATAATGGAATCAAATGTGACCACAATGACGCCTGTCGTCTGGTTTTCTTAGTTTTTTATTTGTTTTCGTGGTTACAAACGCCATTCGGTCAATTGCAATACTCACATACATTTGAAATCATTCTGCAGGAAGATGATGTTGGTGTTTTTTTTGTTAAGGTGGCATCTTCGAGTTTGGCAATAAATATTAAAAGCTATTCGGTGACATTTCTATAATTATGTTTATTTTCTTATAATTTTGTAATATTTATGTATTTTTCTGTGTTAGTATGTATAAGCTAGAAAAGCACTTTACAACTGTAAAAATAATGATGAATCATAAAAACATAAACAACAACAAAAATAAGAAAGAGCAGATCAGAGAGAAGCTCTTACAATAAAAAAAAACTATAGACAACATTTATACACACACATACACATTTAAATGATTTGACGTGACAGATTATAAAAGAAAGAAAACTTTTAACACTGCCGCCATCATGTATAAAATGTAGGCTTAAGGTTTTTTTTATTTTACTACTTTCATAATTTTTTGTAAACCAAAACTATAAATGTTAGATTTTTATTGGTACCTGCCATAATGAATGATACCTTATACAAAGAGGCTGTGCCTTTTGAATGACGGAAAAATAAATTTGTTTTGATTACACAAAAAAGGAGAGAAAAATAAATTCACTTTTCACTTTGTTGATTATTTAGTGATGGTGATAACTTTTTAACCATTTAAGTGCGTAAGACGGTTATAATCCTATTATATATTTTTCTACAGTCACCTATAAAAGTATTGTGAATAGACAAAATGAATTAACGCCACGCTTTTTTAAATTAGTTAAGCAGGCTCTTTTTGTCATGTTACTATGGTCATTATTGTTATTTAAATCTATAAGCCAGGTTTGAAATCAATAATATTTTGTTAAGGGGGTGTAAATTTTAATTAAGAGAAATTTAATAAAAAATATATAAAAATGTTAAGAAAAAATTAAAAAGATTTTTTTTTTAATTTTTTAAGGTCAATTTATATAAAACAGTCTGTTTAAACTTTTGATCTTGAAATTTCTTTTATATTTTTATTAAACAGTCTAGGTGATTATTATTTAAATACAATTAACACTATTAACAATTATTTGCTTTAATATTTATTAAATTAAATATGTTCAATGCAGCTGAACAGCTGTTTTAAAAAATATATTTGTTACAGTTTTTGCTGCACACTACCATATGTGGTTGAGGTATTATGCGTTTGTGCTGATGTTTGTAACGCACAGAAAAAATGATCCAACACCCACCTTAAAGTATACCAATCGACTCAGAATCACTTTTTGAGTCGATCTAACGATGTCCGTCCGTCCGTCCATCTGGCTGGACGGATGGCTGGCTGTCTGTCCATGTAAACCTTTTGCACCAAGTACAAGTCGCAATTTTGAAGATAATTTAATGAAATTTGGCACGTGGGACTTTCATGATATAAGAACGAAGCCTATTGAAATTGGATATGATCGGTCTATTATTTCACCTAGCCCCCATACAAATGTCCTCCCGGAATAGGGGTTTAACGATCATAAATGCCTTAAATATATCAATATTGTAATGAAATTCGATGCAAGGATAAGTATCAATCTTTGTATAAGTATCAATCTTTGTACCAAATTTCATGAAGATCGATCCATAATTGACCATAGCTCCCATATAAAATCCTCTTCCGAAAATCACTTTAACGTGCAAAAATTTCATACACATATTAGTATCAGATTTATATTCGACACAAATAAGTTTTATATAAGTAGAAATCATAGTGTCAAATTTTATGAGGATCGCTCCATAATTTACCATAGCTCCCATATAAGGCCACTTTCGGGAATCATCCTAAAGTGCATAAGTTCATCCAAATGTTAGTATTAACGTAATATTCCGCATTCGCATATTTTGTTTTTCACTTTTACACTAATATAAGACCCATCCACGAATTACGATAGACATGCACAATGGTGTGGGGTATGATATGGTCGGGCTTGACCGACTATATCTTTCTTTCTCGTTTAATATATGTATGTAAATAAACGGTTGTTTGATGTTAAAGCCAAAGTACAAACGTGTTTCAGGTGTTTTTATTGTGGCTAAAAGTTTTTTTGCACAAAAAAAAAAAAAAAATTTTAAATTTAAAAATTTCCAGTGCTCTAAATAAATTTCAATTAAAGATCTTGTTATAGTTCTAAATTATTTTAAAACTAAATAAATTTTTGGTATTTGTTTTTTTTTTTTTGGTGAAGCAGAAGAATTTTTTACTTTACTATTTTTTAAAATACAATTTACTATTTTCCTTCTTTGTTATTATTGAGGAACTTTTTTTAAGTAACTCTATTTCGATTTTAAAATGTTAAAAATTTGCGATTTTTATTTTTTCAATTTCACCAAAAAACCAAAATTTCATAAAAAAACTCGAAATTTCACTAAAAATTAGAATTTTACCAAATATTCAATATTTCACCAAAAATCTAAAATTTCACCAAAAATCAAAAATTTTACCAAGAGTTCGAAAATGTACCAAAAATTCGAAATTTTACCAAAAATTCAAAATTTTATCTAAAATGAGTAAATCCAAAATTCTACTAAAATTTCGAAATTGCATCAAAAATTCGAATTTTCACCAAAAACTTAAAAATTTGCCAAAAATTCGGAATTTTTTCGAAATTTCCGAAATTTCACTAAAATTCCAAATTGCACCAAAAATCTGAAATTTAACAAAAATACAAAATTTTGCCAAAAATTTTAAGTTCCAGCTAAATTTCTTAAATTAATCCAAAAAAAAAAACCGATTTCATTCAATTAAATTTTTTTCTTATCACTACTTCAACAAGTAACAGAATTAGTCACACATTTTTTTTTGTTCTATTGCAATTATAAATAATGTTTTACACTAACATTTTTCTTCGAAAAAGAAAACGCAAACAAAATTAGCGGAGAAATTTAAGCATCTATGTAAACTAGGGACTTCCCCTATATAAGCTAAGTACTTCGATTTTTGCGCTAAAGGAATGAACTCAATCGTTCCATTAGTAACAGAGATATTGGCCAAAAACGCATTTTTTACTTATATCGAAATCCTTGGTTCTTATATAGATCGATCACAAAAATATTTCTTGAATTTAAGTTTTTGGAATCAACCAAATCGGTTCATAAACAACCGAGTTATTGGCAAATCTATTTTTTTTATTTATTCAGTGTCTGCTTCCTTATAATTGTTGTTTTCATGTGTACTGAAAAACAACAACAACAATAAACTAATGCATATTTGATTTTTTTAACTTTTTGAAGCTTCTTTATAAGCTGAAGACTTCGTTCTTTCACAAAAAAAAAAAAAATCGGATATTTTGTTAAGAATTTTTGTGTTTAAAAAATGAACTAATTCGGTCCAGTATTGACCGAATTATAAATATTAAATTTATTATTTACTAGCTTTTACCGGTGCGCTTTGCCACCCTATTTGATGCGATAACTAATATTTACTTTTACTATACTACTACTCTCCCTGGTCCTATCTATCCTCCATATTCGTAATTTTATATGAAAATTACTTTTAATACTTTTTAAGATAGATGAAAAAATTTATATTTACTTTGTGTGGGAGCTACCTGTCCCTTTGGACCCATCATTTCTATTTTCATTTCCGCAATGCAAAATGATAAAATAAAGATTCCCACGAAATTTGAAGGCTCTCACTGTAATAGTTCCTTAGATATACCATAATGAATATTTGCTTTATTTGGGTGGTACTACTCCCCCTGCTCCTTTTCAAAAGTAAAATATGAAATTTGAATTTTGGGGACACACAGAATGATGCTGTGAAAATTTTAGAGTTTGAGAGTTTTAGATAGTAGGCTTAAAATATTACTTTTAAAACTTTTTAAGATAGATGAAAAAATTTATATTTACTTTGTATGGGAGCTACCTCTCCCCCTGGACCTATTAATTCTATTTTTTCCGCAATGCAAAATGATAAAATAAAAGTTCCCACTAAATTTGAAGGCTCTCACTGTAATAGTTCCTTAGATATACCATAATGAATATTTGCTTTATTTGGGGGGTACTACTCCCCCTGCTCCTTTTCAAAAGTAAAATATGAAATTTGAATTTTGAGGACACACAAATCGAATCGGTGCACCGGTTTGAGAGTTTTAGATAGTAGGCTTAAAATATGAGCTGGCATCCGATCAAGATCCAGCATAACCTATAACATTATACAGTACGGTAGGGGTATAACTTTTTTCCAAAAAAAAAAAAAAAAATACAGCATAGTTCATGTTGTTCTGATACTAAAAACCGTTTTCAAAAGTTATTTCTTCTTCCACACTGAAAGCAATTTCTAAATACATTTGAGATTTTTTTTTTATTAAATTATTATTATTTTTTAATATTAAAAAAGTTTATATGTTTCATACCGGTAATAAAAATTGATACTGTACTAAATATTCTGCTCAGTACCAAAGGGTTCTTAATTATTTCCTTAATAACAACTATAAAATAAAATGGTAAAGTCTGGTCACATTTTTTACAGCTTTTGTTTAATTCAGAAGATTTATAAAAATCAGCATTTTTAACCGCCAAATATAACGGAAAATTTATTTAAAATGCATTTTATTTTGAATAAAAACGAATAAAAAGTTTAAAAATTATAAAAACAAATATTATGAAGATAAGGTTAGGTTAAAAATGGCAGCGTATTCACGTCTCCAAACAGAGACCATCCGATCCATAAATACCAGATAAAGTTAATAAAACGAAGAAAGAGAAGATCCCTAGTAGAATAAGATACAAGAATAGAAAGAAAGGAAACGAAATATAAGAAAAGTGTGGAATCCAAGACCCATCAATCAACCCGGATTACCTCTAAGCCACTTTATCCCCATTAAGAACCCTATAAGGTTGTCGAGTTCACTACCCGCAACCTCCTCCAGTTTGTGTAGAATACGGCTCCTAAACCACTTCAGTCTATTACGCTGAAGCCCTACACAATGACAGAGTATGTGTTCCACTGTCTCTAGCTTCTCCACATCATCGCACGTCCTACAATAGTCTGACGTGCCAGTGTCCCACTTACTAGTCATATTACCTATTACCTATTGCGAGATGACCAGTAATCATACCAATAATGACCCTTAGATTTCCACGATTCATGCCAAAAATTTACTTCGAATCTGCTGGTTTAAGACTAGGCCATAAGGCTTTAGATACTTTGCAGTTCAATCTGCTCCTCTCCTATTTCATTGCTGGGAATGTCGCAGTGACCAGGGACTTAACAGAGTCTTATTCTGTAGGCATCCACAAAAACTTGTCATTGCCAGTAGTGCCGCCTGACTATCCACATAGATAACCACCTCAGTGTCCCTGTCAACATTTTCCTATAGTAATCATAAGGCCTTGTAAATGCTTAGAATTTCTGCCTGGAAAACGCTGCAACTATCACACAATCTAAAAGATGGTCTGATATCTGTTCCCATGAAGTAAACACCCGCCCCTGTGCTTACTTTCATCTTCGAGCCATCTGTGATAGCAAAATCTCCATGGAGCTTTTCCACTCCAATCCAGAAATACCTACTAGGGATTTCAATAACGGGTGTTGTCTCGAAGTCAATTATAGTACCGACATAATCCATTTAGGTGGCCGAGGATAATGTTCGACTATCAAACTTGACTTCATTAAGTATGTTAACATGCCCCGCTGTGAAACTGCCAATTCCTTCAGTCTAAATAAGCTCCGCACAGCCATTCCTCTCTCGAACTACTCAATTGGAAGAAGGTGGAGAATGATGTTCAGTGCTGCATGAGATGTACTTCTCATGGCATCCGTAATGCCAATTGAAGCACGTCTCTGAACTTTAGAAAGAAGGTTCCTATACGTCCTTTTCTCAACGCCTCCCACCGTACCGAACAGCCATAAGTTAGTATAGGTCTCACAAACGATGTGTATATTCAATATACAATTACCGGTTTTAGACCCCAGTTCTTCCCTATAGAGTTCCTGCATGCGTAGTAGGCATGATCCTTTCCTAAGTACTTCTCCTCCAAGACAATTTGCTGCCCAAGTAAATGCCCAGATACTTGGCCTCCCTTAACAATCTGAGCTCCGTCCCTTTCAAAACTGGTAGGTAGTCTAAATGTCTCAACCTTATATCTCTTGGTAAACAGAACGAGTATAGTCTTTTCATTATTTCCATTATTATTTGTACATTGGGAAAGTTCTCGCAGCCCAGATTGCATGACCTCGCTGATAGTGGGTAGAAATTTACCCGAGGTCAACAATACCACATGGTCAGCGTAGGCTATGATTTTCCTTCCCATGGCATAGAAAAATTATGAATTTTTGCAGAAAAATATGCGATGTTATTGCCTTTAATGAAAAAAAGAAAAAAAAAGAAAAAAACGATCGCAAAAATTTAATATCGCGATTCTTAATATCTTTTCATGCCTATATTTGTAATTATATCCAATATAATGTATTTCATTTCTATATAACATACCTCAACACGGGTGAAGGGTATATAAGATTCGACACAGCCGAATACTTGTTAGTTTTATGTTTGTTTGTAATTTTGTGATATTAACGATTTTAATAATTTTGTATTATTGTTTTAAATTAGCGATTTTAACATTTATTTCAAATTAATATTTTGGTATATTTGAGAAACTTTTTAAATGTTTAGATTTATTTATTCTTTTTAATTTAAATTAAATTATAATTATAAATCGTAATAACTTAGAGCCTTGTTCAGATCGGCGCGAAATTACGAAATTTCATGCCGAAATTACGAATGAAATATAGAGTGTTTATACTGGCTAGATGACATTTGATGTAATTTCGTGAACAGCTGTTGCTTATTGTTTACATTTTAAATTGTTATAGGGGTAAATAAAGTATTTTGAAATGGAAACAAATAAGAAACAATTACTTACTAAATTGGAAATTATTAATTTGCAACATTTAAAAATGTAAAAAGAATAGGTTTCATTTTGCAAAATCACTTTAATAATTAATTTTAAGATTTGTGTTTAAATTTAAGATCAGCTGTCAATTGTTTTTTTTCTTCTCACGATTGAAACATGCAGTACATAGTTGAAAAAAAAAGTATTTTTTCCAACCATGTACAGAGTTGCACGGAAATGGGCATCGTAATTTCAGTGTAATTTCGCTGAAATTACACAAAATTATGTAATTTCGCAAGTGTCAAAATGTATGGGAAATTACGTAATTTCAACTTGATTTCGGTCGACATCACGAAAGTACGTAATTTCGCGTCGGTCTGAATGGCCTATAGGGTGATTTTTGTAAGATTTTAGTTTGGTTTATTTTTTTTTATTACTTTAAGATCGTTTTTTTTTTAAATTTATGATTTTGTTTTTTTGAAAGAATTGATATATTTTTTTGAAACAATTGATATATTTTTCTTAAACAAAAAGTAGTTTGTAAATTTGTATTTAAAAAGGTATTTTAAACATTGTTTTTTTTATATTTTGATACATTTGTTTTATTCTCTATATAATTTTTTAATTTAGCGATTTTTATGAATTCAATTAAAATCTTATATGAGAGAGATTATTTTTGTCTATTTAACAGGATTTCTTTAATTGAAAATATTTTGGAATAAAGCGTTTTTTTCTTTTAAAATAAGTTTATTTTTCTGGAAATTATAATTTTTGAAAAATTAAATCATTTAGTAAAACCATTTAACCATTTAAAATTAACGTTTTTTGTATAACTTTAATTGTAATTATCTTAAAAATTAAATTTTGATCTGAAATTTTACTTTTTTGTATTTTTATTTTTTATTTCTGCCAAATTTTCATTTATTTAAATAAAATTTTTCAAAACATATTTGAAGTTTTAGCTATTAATATTTACAAACCTATGGTTTCATTGTCTTTTTGAAAATTTCAAATTTACAATTATAAAGAAAAGTATTTCTAGCGATTTTTGAACAACTAAAATTTTGTTATATACGTTTTTACAGGAAAAAACGCGGAAAAATCGGTAAAACGAGAAAAAAAATTATAGAAAAGCAAAAATAAAAAAACGTTAAAATGAGAAAAAAGGTACAAATTCTGTACTCCAAATCTCAACACGTATGAAGATTAATTTTTTTGAAAATTTGTTATTTTAAATTATTAAGATTTGTGAAATTAATATATTTTTGGAAACTAGCGTTTTTTTTTAATTTTTTTAAATACATTTTTTAAATGAATTGTTTAGTAAAATTATTTAAAGGTTATTTTTTATTTTCCAAAATTATTTCTTTTTATTTTAATTAGCAGTTTTACCGAACTTTAATTTTAATAATTTTTTTGTAATTTTTGTGAATAAAAAGTAGAAATTTTTTAAATTTGCGAAACTTAATCGCTTTTTGTAAGATTTACTATTTTTCTAAAATTAACTAATTTGGTTAAATTAGCAATTTTTGGTGAAATTACAAATTTTTGTGAAATTAGCGTTTTTTTCAAAACTTTATTTTTTTTTGTAAAAGTTGAGATTTTTCTAAAATAGTGAAATGAGTGGAATTTTTGTATTTTCTTTTAATTTCCTAAATTAACGGTTTTAATGAAATTTAGTAATTTTTGTAAATATTGTGATTTTTACGGTAAAAAAATCATTTAAACTTTTTTGTAATTTTAATAAAAGTAACAGTTTTGTAAAATTATCAAAATTTTTAAAAATTGTCTTTTAATCTCAAATTAGCACTTTTGCGAAATTTAAAAAATATATATATTTTTTTTGTTATAATAGCGTTTTTTAGCACGATTTGTTTCGTTTCCAGTGTAAATGCCTTATAAATTATAACGGATTATTTTCGTTTTTGTGTAAATCCTGCTGAGTGATTTTACTTCTTTGTTTATTTATTTAAATCAAAAGGTAATTAATTTATATATATATATTTTTTTGTGCTCTTCCTACAACGAACGGAAGGTCAAATCTGACAACAGCGCTGTGGTAACATGATTGAAAACCATTTAAATGCAGTCGCAGGCGCACAAATTTATACAGACCAAGTTAACAGTATACAAAATGATGAGATGAGTATTTCATCTGGATACAACAGTAACAACAAAAGCATTTAAAAAGCGGTATCTGATGTTTTGAGACAACATCAGTTAGTTGTAAGCGAAAGAGTATGTAGACGAAATGATTTGGGCTGGGAATAAAAAAAAAAAAAAAAAACGATTTTTTAGAAAATATTTTATTCAATATTTTTATACCCCACACCACAATAGGTGGTTGGGGTATTATGCGTTTGTGCTGAAGTTTGTAACGCACAGAAAAAAATCATCCAACACTCAACTTAAAGTATACCAATCAACTCAGAATCACTTTTTGTGTCGATCTAACGATGTCCGTCTGTCTGTCCTTCCGTCTGTCCGTCCATCTGGCTGGCCGGACGAAAATCACTTTAACGTGCATAAATTTCATACACATGTTAGTAACAGGTTTGTATTCGACACAAATAACTTTTATATATTATGAGGATCGCTCCATAATTTAGCATAGCTCCCATATAAGCCCTTTTTCGGGAATCACCCTAAAGTGCATAAATTTATATAAATGTTAGTATTAACGTAATATTATGTATTCGTATATTTTATTTTACACTTGGTAAAAGTATCGGTCCACAGTTGTCCACATGTCTAATGTAAGGCCTTTCCACGAATTTTGATGGACATACGCAATGGTGTGGGGGATCATATAATCGGGCTTGACCGACTATATCTTTTTTACTTTTTTTCTTTTTACTTAATGCTAAATAAAATAATTTCTCTTTAGCTTTTTATGAGCGATCAAATTATTTTGTATTTACACTTTACTATCGCTCAGAATTTAAGTTACATAAATATATAAAAATAACCATAAATATTCTTAGTTGTCATTCTTTGTATTCATATAAATGAACGACATAATAACATTGAACATGTAACGCATGAAGATTTTGACTTTTTGTCTAAGTAACTTATTGCTGCCCGAGTGCTTTTAGTAATAAAATAAAATATTATTTTTTCTGGAAAAGTATAAATCCCAAAATATAAAATTTGTGCAGAATAGATAAAAAGAAAAAAAAAAATTAATTAAGAGAAATTAATGTTTTTTTTTGACTTTTCTAAATTTTGGCGATTTTGTTTTGTGTTTTTTGTAAATGTTGCCATTTTCCTGAAATATTGCATTTTAGCGATTTTTTGTTACTCCATTTTTAATCATTGGCAATATTATTAGTATTAGCTTTATGTTGGCGTAAATTCCCTTTTCCCCCACCTAATATCCAAAGTTCAGATCTGGCACTGTTTGAAAAAATTTTTGTGCTACCAAATATTAATAGAAATTATTGATTTAAGTAATTCTCACTCAGTTCCTAATTATGACAGGAATTTAAGCTTAATATTGCGATGTTATATTGCAGAATTAAATAAGAAATATTTAACAGACGAGAAACATATAAATAGAAACATAAGTACCGACGATTTTGAAAAGATCTTATTTCTCCCCCTATTTATAAATAGAAGTTTTGGAAACAAATTAAAAAAAAAAAATAAACATTATTACGTTTTTTAAACAGCAATTGTTTTTTATTAATTTTCAGTGGCTTAATATTTATTATTTTTATATTTAACTAAATATTAAGTTACTTTCAAAATTCGTTTTCACATTTGGCGCTAAGCATTCACTTACATTTTTGGTGATTCGCACATGAGTGTGAAGTCAATATGTAAATCTTTATTTTTCTTTTAAATTGTTTATTATAAAATCGTAGGAATATTTAACAGATGCTAAGAGTTGTTATTAATGACAAGCAGATTTTTTTTAGTTTATTCATTATTACTTTTTTAACTAAAATTCAAATTTAACAAAAATAATATTAAAAAAAAATGTTGCCACTCCTTTCTCAGTTGTTATTGTTATTGTTATTTCTGTTGCCTTTATCTAAATTCTATATTTCAATATTTGTTCTATTCTATTTGTGCCTTGTTTTCAATATAACAACAATAACAATATACGAGTACATATGTAAAATATTTTATCAGCTTGCAAATATTTGAATTGATATTTTTGAAAATATGTTTATACTATTTTTATTTATTTACAATATCTAACATTTTATTTAAATTTCATTTTTTTATGATTAGATCTATGTCGCCATATAAATTATTACTTCAAACTTCTAGTTATTTTTTTTTCTTTTGCAAAGTTTTGCTGCACTTTTGCAATTATTAACTGTTGGGCGCTTAATGCACCATTTTATTTTTTTGTATTTATGTGTATTATATGATTATTTGTTAAAATTAGCAATAATTCTTTGGATTTATAAATGAATTAGCAATGCTTTAATCACTCAATTAATTTGAATAAAATTTTATTCGTTAAAGGTTAAAAGAAAAAGATGTGTTAAATGACGAGCGTTTGAAATGAAGAGTAGTACACTGGACAACAAAAAGAAAAATTTATAAAATAGCTAGAATATAGTCAATACTATAAACTAAGTTAAACATAGACTAGAATTTATTTAAGTTTATAGTTAAAACAAGTTAAGATTGTATATAGACTATAGTCAAGAATATAGTCAAGACAATAAAGGCTTTAGACAAACTATATTCAAAAATCTAGACAGACTATAGCCAAGACTATAGACAGACTATAGTCAAGACTATAGACACACTATAGTCAAGACTAAAGACAGACTATAGTCAAGACTATAGACACACTATAGTCAAGACTAAAGACAGACTATAGTCAAGACTATAGACACACTATAGTCAAGACTAAAGACAGACTATAGTCAAGACTATAGACACACTATAGTCAAGACTAAAGACAGACTATAGTCAAGACTATAGACAGATTGTAGTCAAGACTATAAACAGACTATAGTCCAGACTATAAACAAACTATAGTCAAGACTATAGACAGACTATAGTCAAGACTATAGACACACTATAGTCAAGACTATAGACACACTATAGTCAAGACTATAGACAGACTATAGTCAAGACTATAGACAGACTATAGTCAAGACTATAGACAGACTATAGTCAAGACTATAGACAGAGTATAGTCAAGACTATAGACAGATTGTAGTCAAGACTATAAACAGACTATAGTCCAGACTATAAACAGACTATAGTCAAGACTATAGACAGACTATAGTCAAGACTATAGACATACTATAGTCAAGACTAAAGACAGACTATAGTCAAGACTATAGACAGATTGTAGTCAAGACTATAAACAGACTACAGTCCAGACTATAAACAGACTATTGTCAAGACTATAGACAGACTATAGTCAAGACTATAGACACACTATAGTCAAGACTATAGACAGACTATAGTCAAGACTATAGACAGACTATAGTTAAGACTATAGACAGATTATAGTCAAGACTATAAACAGACTATAGTCAAGACTATAAACAGACTATAGTCCAGACTATAAACAGACTATAGTCAAGACTATAAACAGACTGTAGTCAAGACTATAGACAGATTGTAGTCAAGACTATAGACAGATTATAGTCACACTTTACGCTGCTCCCATATGGTCAGTAGCTCTGAAAATAAATACCGCAGCAAGGATGCTAAAATCTGTATACAGGTTATCGGTCCTACGAGTATGCTGTTCTTTTCGAACAACATCCGACGAAGCGGCCCATGTCATAGCGGGAATGATTCCCATAGATATCTTTCTTGACGAAGCCAAACGCTTGGATGAAATCAGAAGAGACCCAAATCAACTAGACACTCGTGTACGTAAACTTGAAAGAGAAGCTTCTATAAGACAATGGCAGAGCAGGAAGACAGCCGCAAAGGAAGGTGGACCTTTAAACTAATCCCGAGAATAGATGTATATCTAAACAGACGACATGGAGAAGTTAATTACCACTTAACGCAGTTTCTCTCAGGCCACGGAGGTTACCGAAGTTACTTGTACAGATTCGGGTTAGATAACTCCCCATATTGCTCTAACTGTCTAAACCAAGAGGAAGACCCAGAACACGTTGTGCTCAACTGTGCACGCTTTCGCCACGATCGACAGAAAACAGAATAAGTCCTTGGATGCCAACTTAATCCGCAAAATATTGTTGAAGGAAAATTGGGTTGTAATATCCTCAATGATTAAAACTATCCATGATAAACTTAGAACGGAAGAGAATCTGAGGAAATCCCAGACACCAGAAGTAGCCTAGATAAGGATCTCCTGCCCTGCAATGCAATATCTTTGTAGACATTTCCGCAGGGTTGTTGAATGACGAAGGAGGTGGTTTTAGTCGGTATGAATCCGACATATCTCATGGTTAATCTATAATCGTCAGAATCTCATGAAAGATTTCCACCTGCCTTATGAAAAAAAAGACTATACTATACTATAGTCAAGACTATATACCATAGTCAAGGCTATAGACTAGACTATAGTCAAGGACATAGACTAGACTATAGTTAAGACTATTGAAAAGACTATAGTCAAGACCAGAGACTAGACTATAGTAAAGACTACAAATTAGAATATAGACTAGACTATAGTCAGGGCTATAGACAGACTATAGTCAAGACTATAGACAGACTAAAGTCAAGACTATAGACAGACTATAGTCAAGACTATAGACAGACTATAGTCAAGACTATAGACAGACTATAGTCAAGGCTATAGACAGACTATAGTCAAGACTATAGACAGACTATAGTCAAGACTATAGACAGACTATAGTCAAGACTATAGACAGACTATACACGGACTATATTCAAGACTATAGACAGACTATAGACGGACTATAGTCAAGACTATAGACAGACTATAGTTAAGACCATAGACAGACTATAGTCAAGACTATAGACAGACTATAGTCAAGACTATAGACAGACTATAGTCAAGACTATATACAGACTGTAGTCAATACTATAGACAGACTATAATCAAGACTATAAAAATTAAATCAATTAGTAAAATTAAACATATTTTTGTGAAATAAATTTTTAATAACCATTTAAAATCAACGTTTTTTTTGATTAACGATTACTTTTAACGTTTTTGGTATAGTTTTAATTATAATTATTTTAAAAATTAAATTTTGATCTGAAATTTTACTTTTTTGTATTTTTATTTTTTGCCAAATTTTCATTTATTTAAATAAAATTTTTCAAAACATATTTCAAGTTTTAGCTATTAATATTTGCAAACCTATGGCTTCATTGTCTTTTTGAAAATTTCAAATTTACAATTATAAAGAAAAGTACTTGTAGCGAGTTTTGAACAACTAAAATTTTGTTATATACGTTTTAACAGGAAAAAAAGCGGAAAAATCGCTAAAACGAGAAAAAAATTATAGAAAAGCAAAAATAAAAAAACGTTAAAATGAGAAAAAAGGTACAAATTCTGTACTCCAAATCTCAACACGTATGAAGATTAATTTTTTTTTAAATGTGTTATTTTAGATTATTAAGATTTGCGAAGTGAATATATTTTTGGAAACTAGCGTTTTTTTTAATTTTTTTAAATTCATTTTTTAAATGAATTGTTTAGTAAAATTGTTTAAAGGTCATTTTTTATTTTTCAAAATTATTTTTTTTTATTTTAATCAGCAATTTTACCGAAATTTAATTTTAATAATTTTTTTGTAATTTTTGTGAATAAAAATTAGAAATTTTTTAAATTTGCAAACTTAATCGCTTTTTGTAAGATTTCCGATTTTTCTAAAATTAACTAATTTGGTTGAATTAACAATTTTTGGTGAAATTACAAATTTTAGTGAAATAATCCATTTTTTGTATTGTAAAATCAGCGTTTTTTTTCAAAATTTGATTTTTTTGTAAAAGTTGAGATTTTTCTAAAATAGTCAAGACTACAGGCAGACTATAGTCAAGATTATAGGCAGACTATAGTCAAGACTATAGACAAGACTATAGTCAAGGCTATAGACTAGACTTTATACTATACTACAGTCAAGAACATAGATTAGACTATAGACAGACTATAGTTAAGACTATAGATAAGACTATAGTCAAGACTATAGGCAGACTATAGTCAAGACTATAGACAGACTATAGTCAAAACTATAGACAAACTATAGTCAAGACTATAGATAGACTATAGTCAAGACTATAGGTAGACTATAGTCAAGACTATAGGTAGACTATAGTCAAGACTATAGATAGACTATAGTCAAGACTATAGATAGACTATAGTCAAGACTATAGGCAGACTATAGTCAAGGCTATAGACTAGACTATAGTCAGGATACAGACTAGACTATAGTCAAGGACATAGACTAGACTATAGTTAAGACTATTGAAAAACTATAGTCAAGAATATAGTCAAGACCATAGACTAGGCTATAGTAAAGAATATAAACTAGACTATAGACTAGGCTATAGTCAGGGCTATAGACAGACTATAGTCAAGACTATTGACAAGACTATATTCAAAAATATATTCAAAACTATAGTCAAGAATATATTCAAGACTATAAGAAAGAAAATAGTCAAGACTATAGACATACTATAGTCAAGATTCTAAATAGACTATAGTCAAGATTTTAGACAGACTGAAATCAAGACTATAGGAAGACTATAGTGAAGACTATAGGCTAGACTAAGGAGTAGACTAGTCAAGACTAAGGAGTAGACTGTAGTCAAATCTATGGAATAGACTATATTCAATAGTATAGACTATACTATAGTCAATACTATAGACTATAATATTCAGAAAATACCTTGTTACCCAGTGTTATCCCATTTCATTTTAACTTTTATTTAAATTAAATTAAAAAAAGAGCTCAACACACGTTTCTAAACAACAAACAACTAGAAAATGTTTTAACACATTTGTTATTAATATGCCATCAAGTGTTGTCAAAATAGAAATGTAAATTGTTTAGCACAATTAATTTAGATTTATTTGCTTTTAAAATTTAAATAGCTTAAACGCAAAAATGTTGGTAATTGTAATGAAAAATTATTAAATTAAAGCTTTGAATATCAAAACTTTTTAATCAAGAAAAAATAATAATTTAGCGAAGAAAATGTAGTTTTATAATTAAAGAAAAAATTTTATTTAAATTTCAAGTACAGAGAAATAAAGCTTAAATTAGGAAAGAAAACATTTCATGTTAAAAACAATGAAATATGAAATGAACTAAGTAAACCAAGTTTAACAGTAACTTTAGTTTAAACACTAAATGAAGTTAAAGCATTTGTTAGGTAAAACTTTAGAAAATTTATTAACAAATTACTTTAACACTAAACGATTATATGTCATGTTTAAAAGAATAACTTAAGTTTAAACTAGGCTCTATATATCTATAAACCTAATATGTTAAAAAAAAAGCGAAACAATACTATGTAACATATTATTTGAAAAAGATTTTAATCACCGTTTAACGGTTCAATTCTTAATTTAATTAACAAATTTACAAATTCAATTGAATTATTATTTTTTTTTTCGTTTTAACACCAAAGAAAAATGGAACGATTTTGTCATTATATTTTGGTATATGAACCTTTGTTAATGTAAAAAGGTAAAAGGGTAAAAATCACGAAAATAAGAAGAAAAATAAACAGAGTTTTATCTTAGATTTCAATTAACGTTAAGGTCAACATTCAGACACCTTTAAAACAAACATCAAGACTACTCTACTAAGGCCTACTAAGGTTTTAGGAAGAAAGAATATTTGTATCATGAGAAATATTTTAATTAAAATTCCCCCAAAAAATAAATATATAAAAAAAAAAAAAACATAAAAAAACTACAGTAAACCATAAGACCACAATCTGATGCGAAAAAATATACACTTTTCAACAGAAATAAGAATAAACAAATAAACGGAGCACCACAATTTCACACAAACAAATAAAAAATTAAGTGGGCGTAGAAGAAAAATATATATATATATATATACTTGCAATAAGAAACCCACAAAATATATAAATAAAAAACCCAAAGAAACCAAAAATTTTAACTCTACATTTAAAATTTATCAGCATGAGCGCGAAAAAAGTGTTATTTTGAAAAAATAAAATGAAACCAGGAGTTTAAATTTAAACGCATCACGGTTTAAATAAGTGGGAGCAGTAACTTATGTTTTTTTTTTTTTTTTTTTTTTTTTTTTTAAGGTACAATGAAATAAAATAAAATTTAAGCAAAAACTTTATCTTTGTGCTAATTAGTAAGTGTATGAATGAACGAGTGAATAAACTAAACTCAGTTTAAAATTGTTAGTTTTGTAAATCAAAATTTCTAAGAATTTTCAGTCATTCATACGTAATATTCAATTTTAAAAGGTTTTCATTTCTTAGGAAATAAATAACAATTTACTTACAAATATTATTATATTCCCTAGAAATTCTAATCAAAATTTTATACAAAAATAATACAAAAAAAAAAAAAAAAATATTTACAAAATAAATAGATTTAAATAAAAACCTGGTGAACAAATAGATTTAAATCAAAGTGTTTCGTAATAATATCTTTCAAGGGTTAATAGTTTTTGTATAATTTTATAGTTTTGTCTCGCGCTAAAAGGTCAATTGCATGCAGACAAAAGCAAGCAGCTGCTTCTGCTGTCAATATTTAATAAATCAAACATGTCTGTTTTCTCAAATGGACTTTCACTTCATACTCGAACATGAATGACAAGACAACAAACACTATGGTGTTTTTTTTTTGAAGTTTTTTTTTTGTTCCTACAAATTGTGTGTCATACTGGAATTAATTTATGTTTTAATGAACTTGTGTGTGTAAGATACTAGTTACTTGACTAGCGAAAAGGGGTCACAAAACTAATTAGTTTATTTAACAAGTAAATTTAAAATTCAAAGTTTGAAATAAAATAGGGACATAATTTGTATTAAAAAGTCATGCGACTGAAACTAATTTGAGACAAAATAAAGGCCAAAGATTAAAGATTTGAAGATAAAAGCCAATGATTTGGGTTTAAAAGTGATTTTTAATTCATAGCAAAATTTTTACTGCATTTCCTTTTTAATTTTTATAGTGATAATCAGTGTGACCAGATGTAAAAAAATTATTCAGCTAAATCGCGTTTAAAATAAAGCAGAAAATACTAAAAAATTATTTAAAAATGCTAAAAAATAATGCAAAATTAATAAAGTAATTTTTTCAGTGGTATATTTTTATTTCTTTTTAATTTTTCACAATGTTGACCTTATGTAATTATAAAAACAGAACAGATTATATAAACAGAAGAAGAAAGAAAATAATTTAAGATGAACAATAAGAAAAAGTCATCCAATTTACATCATAAAGCCTTGTTATGTACATCACACAGTGGGGCAGAATCGAATTTTTCTGTAACTTCTAATCTGCTGGTTGGATTTACATCAAATTTCACAAAGGCGTAACGGAGGAATGTACAATTTATGTTTGGAATGTAGTCAATACTTTTTATAATTTTTGGAATTAAAGTAAATTTTTTGTAAAAAATTGGTTTTTGGAGAAACTTTAAATTTTTTATCTCTAATATAATCTTTGTTAGTTGCGATATCCTAACGAAATTTTCGCTGACTGTTGGTAAAGATTAAAAAACATTTCAGATTTTTGTAAAACAAATGCCACAATTCCCATAAAAGCCTCGAAATTCCCAAAAATGGTATTTTTTTAAATTTTCGCCATGAAGTCCACATTTTTTGCAGGTTTGTAAAAGGCCGTTGGCAAACTTTCTGGAACACATTGGAATTTCAGAACATATAGGCGAAATTAAAAAATTAAAAATTTAGTTCTATTAGGTCTTTGAGTTTGCTTTTAATTTTGGAAACATTTCTGTGAAAATACCTTTAAGGAACTATATATATATGTGTTCTTAAAGAAAATTTTATTTTAGAGAAATAAACAACAAAAAAAGTTCATTATTTTTTTCAATTTCCAATTCCAAAGTCGAAAAAATAATGTTTTGTCGATAGCTAATTCTGTTTGGATAAAAATAGTGGTCTATATATTGAAAAAACTGGTCCAAGATTTGGCAAAATTGAGACAGTTGAAATTTCAAAAGCAAATAACTTGAAAACTATAGCACATTTAAGCTTGCTTTCCATAGGCCTTATCGAGGGCTTTAAGAAGATGTAAAAATATTTGAAATAAGATAAGAACAAAAATTTGACAAGCGGTTAAAAATTTTTAATGTCAAATGTACCCTACTTTGAATCCCAATAGATCCTCTACTCAGGGGTATGTATGGCCCTTATTCCAAACTTAAAATTGTACACTCTTCTGCTATGCCTATGTGAAATTTTATGTAGATCCAATCAGCAGATTGGAAGTTACAGATTTATTTCCATAAAATTTCCATTTTGTACCACTGTGGATCACGCAGTTTGTCGTGGCGTTAGTCACCGTCTAATTCAATATGTTCTATCACTTACAGTTCCTAAAAAAAAATCGGTGTGCCGTTTAGCCATCTACATAACTTAGATATGATCGGACAATGTGACGTGATAACACCCATTTTAATTCTTAAACTGCTTTTGTTCATGCATTAGATTATCATGTATAGACCGATCAACAAAGCCCTTGAAATCTTGCCAACTGTTCTACTTTCCATGCATTTCCACTAATTTAATACCTTCAATTTCATGTTAAAATAATATTAGGTATTTGTTCAAAAACAAAATGATGAGGTATCAAGTAAATATATCTCTAATTCAAAACATCGGAAAAATGTATTTAATATTTTTTAACCGTATATAATATTAAGGATTACATTCATTGTATTTAATAGGGTTTCTAATTTTCGCTTTTACTCAGTTCACGAAGCGGACTAAAATAATATTTTGAACCAAGCACTTAGTACTTGCTTCTCTTTTTAATTTGATGAGTTTTTGCTGATGCTGATATTAAAATTACAACTTTCGTTAATATCTATATGTTGCAGGTAATAGTATTAACTTTTAAATTCAATATTTAAATTTTGTCGTAATTTTGAAAAATGCTAAAAATGCTAAATATATTATTAAAAACTGTTATAATATATATAATGGGTGATTCAAGTAGAGATACTTTTTTCAATAGCCTTTTTCTGACAGATTACGTGTAAGTCGTGTCACGCTGTCATGTTATTTTTGTTTAGTATTGTTTGGCATTTCATAATGGAAAGACTTATGCCTGAACAACGTTTACAAATCGTTCTACTTTATTACGAAAATTCACGTTCTGTGAGGAATGTGTTTCGTGCACTTCGCTCAACTTATGGTCAATATAATCGGCCTACTGAGCGTACTATTCGCAACACCATCACCCATTTTGAGACTCAGCATTCATTACTGGATAATATTTGACCGAATGTGCTCTATTCCAGCGCGCTGTGAAGAAAATATAGCGGCCGTAGCTGAGAGTGTACACGAAGACCGTGGAGAGTCAATACGGCGCCGTTCGCAGCAACTCGGACTGACATATGGAACGACTTGGAGCATTTTACGTCGAGATCTTAAATTGAAAGCAAACAAAATACAGCTTGTGCAACAACTGAAGCCGCTCAACCTTCCCAAGCGACATCGCTTCGCTCTATGGGCTCTTGAAAAGTTCCAAGAAGATCCGACGTTTTCGAGACAAATTTTGTTCAGGGATGAGGCCCATTTCTGGCTCAATGGGTATGTAAACAAACAAAATTGACGCATTTGGGACGATGAGCAACCTCAAGAGATTCAAGAACTGTTTGGTTTGTTAGCCGGTGGAATCATCGGTCAATCAACGTAACCGTCAATGGCAACCGTTATCGTGCCATGATAACCGACTATTTGATACCTGAAATTGAAGCTCATGATCTCGGCGACATTTGGTTTCAGCAAGACGGCGCCACTTCCCACACATCACATCAATCAATGGATTTATTGAGAGAACACTTCGGTGAGCACATAATTTCACGTTTTGGGCCGGTGGATTGGCCATCAAGATCGTGTGATATCACACCGTTAGACTTCTTCCTGTGGGGATATGTAAAGTCAAAAGTTTATGCGGAGAAACTCGCTTCGATTCAGGCCTTGTAGAAAAACATCACGCGTGTCATTCGCCAGTTACCAGTCGAAATGTTCGAACGAGTCATCGAAAATTGGACGGATGGACCATCTGCAACTTAGCAACGGCCAATATTTAATAGACATAATCTTCAAAAAATAAATGCCAAAGAATGTTCTTTCAAATGATAATAAACATTCCCCATTAAATTTGAATTTTCTGTGTTTATTACAAAATTTTTATTTTAGTAGATTCTTAAACTTAAGAGAAACAATTTCAAGATTTAATTTTTAACAAATTTGATTAATTGGAAATTTTTTCCAACCTAACCTAAAATTGTAATTTTTGTAATTTAAGGGTTTATTAGAAAATTTTTATTTTAATAGATTCTTAAACTTAAGAGCAACAATTTCAAGATTTAATTTTTATCAAATTTGTATTATCAGACAATTTTTTAACTTAACCTCAATTCTGATTTTTTAAATTTATGTTTTTATTATAAAATTTTGATTGCCATGTATCTTTTAACTTAAGAGAAACAATTTCAAGATTTAATTTTTAATAAATTTGATTAGTTAGAAATTTTTTTCAACCTAACCTAAAATTGTAATTTTTGTAATTTAAGGGTTTATTAGAAAATTTTTATTTTAATAGATTCTTAAACTTAAGAGCAACAATTTCAAGATTTAATTTTTATCCAATTTGTATTATCAGACAATTTTTTCAACTTAACCTCAATTTTGATTTTTTAAATTTATGTTTTTATTATAAAATTTTGATTGCCATGTATCTTTTAACTTAAAAGAAACAATTTCAAGATTTAATTTTTAATAAATTTGATTAATTAGAAATTTTTTTCAACCTAACCTAAAATTGTAATTTTTGTAATTTAAGGGTTTATTATAAAATTTTTATTTTAATAGATTCTTAAACTTAAGAGAAACAATTTAAAGATTTAATTTTTATCAAATTTGTATTATTAGACAATTTTTCCAACCTAACCTCAATTTTGATTTTTTAAATTGATGTTTTAGTTATAAAATTTTAATTGCAATGTATCTTTTAATTTAATTTAAAATATTTTAATTTAAAATCTAATTTTTTTTTAAATTTTAATCATTAGACGTTTTTTCTTCAACTTAACCTCAATTTTAAATTTTACGATTTATAACAAGATTTGTGTTATTAAATCAAAAACCATAATTGCCAGCTTTTATAATTTATTTTTATAAGTTTTCTTCAACCTAACCTCTAATTTAACTTTTAAAATACTTGATTTTTATACTTTACAAAGAAATGAAATAAAAAATAAAATAAAAAATAAAAACAATTGTGTGATTTAATTTTGAAGAAATTTTAATTACAAACATTCTTATTCAACCTAACCTTAAAATAAATTCTTTAAAATTATGATTTTACTACAAATTTGTATGACAAGTAGAAGCTTACATTTTCAAAACTAGCTGAAAGTGTTAATTTTTAAGGTATATATTTAAGGTATATTATTAAGGTATATTATTGTATTATATACAATAAAATATACTTCAATCTAACCTCAAAATTAACTTTTAAGAATTGAATGGCTTTGTCAGCCACATACAGTTTTAATAATTATTTAGGAAAGATTTTATTAATATTATTTATTATTTTTATACTTGTATCTAATTTGTTTCCTTTTTTGGAACAAGTTTTTGAGATACTTCTATAGCACATCTTACTAAACAGAGACCCAAGGTTTCATTTCATAAAAACTTATATATGTACGTTCATAGCAAATTTTAAGACTAATTTTAAGACCTTTTCTAAAAAGTTATTTGACACTAGGTTAGGTTAGGTTAGGTTAGGTTAAAAAGGACGGCGTCTTTACGCCTCCACCCAGAGACCATTCGGTCCTTGGTGATCCCTTTACAGATAATAGAGAATATTGCAAAAGATTGCAAATATTGAAAAGAAAGATAGTTAAATATAAGAAATATATATATTATATATTTGACACTACATCTAGACTTTATTCTTTATAAAATAAAGGTCTTGGATGGAAGCACATTTGGAACTAATAAAAATCCTACAACAGATAATTTCGTGTAGATAATTTATATTAATATTTAATATATACCAAGTCTTTTAATAACTTTTGTATTCAGCTGTCTTATCTGTTTAAATTAATTAAAAAAAAAATAATCTTAAATTTATTTCTTATTAATTTGATTTTAATTAAATTAAATCAATAGCAAAACTGGCTATTTTTTATAATCCGATTTATTACCGGGTAATTAAATATATTTCTAATACGATTTATCTATTATTAACACATGTAAAGTGTTAAAAATCTACAAGTACTTAAGTTGTAAGCTATAAATTATTTAAATGACAAAACAATAGATAATTAATATTGAATAGAATTTTCCTTAGTTTACACTTTCATAATCATTTGTTATACAGTGTGCTACAAAAGTATGAAAACAAAAATAATTTTTAAATGAAATTAATTTTCACAAGATTTCAGATAACTATTTAATTTTTTTTTTAATTTCAATTTTATGTTTACATGTAATTTCCCAGCAAAAACTTTTTGGTTTTCGGTAATGACAACTACTTATTAAAGTAGTTTCTTGGTAATGAGGGGTCATTATTATTTGCCTACTCTGTATTACATTAATAAGTACTCAATAGTATAATAGCGCAGTAATACTGCAATCACGTGGTTGAGTTGGCTAGAGCGCCGGATTAACAACGCGAAGCCATATGGCTTAACTGCTTATCTGAAATATCTTAAAATTCTATATAATTTACTATTTTCTCTGCGAAATTATACAGTGTGACTTTAATAGTTATTTTTTTGTGCATAAATTAGATATATTCAGTAACTTATTAAATATATCAAGTAGGACAACATTAAGACAATTTTTTTTCCATAATTATTTCGGTGACGTTCTACTTGGAACTTTGGATGTTAGAAATGTGATCGATTGGCTTAAGGAACCTAGTATCGCTATAGAATTCATTTATTAATGTTGTACTATATAAGCTTTTCATATTGAGTATTTGCAATTTGCTGGCTATGCTATACAAGGTTGTCAGATTTTTTTGAGACTCTTTCGCCAAATGGTTAATTAGAAATCCCCAAAAATCGCCAAATTTCAAATTTATATGGTCTTAAAAGAAAACATTTAATCCATATTTATTAAATATAAATTCAGTTTCAATAAAGCCATTGATAATTGCAGTAGCTAATAATATTTGAATAAAAAATAAAATTATAACTTAAAATAGGGCGATTCCATGTCAAAAAATGGACAACAATCATAACTTCTAAACTAATTAAGTGTCTGTCCACATTGTAATTTTGCACATGTACACGGATATCAACATTATAAACGTTTTTTAAGAATTTTTAAAATACCGTTTTTGAGATATAATGTTTTGATTGTTATACGTCTAAGTTTGACCTTTGAACTTTTGATATAAATAAATTTTATACATATCGTTATAATTGTTATATTTTACCTTTAATGTGAAACTGAAACAGAGAGCTATCATGCATGTTTTAGAAGTTATTAGCTATTAAACAAGTACGCCTTTGTGAAGTTTTTAGTTTTTTTTTTCATTTTTTAAAATTTCATATTTTTGTACCAGAAAAGTTTATGATTTACAAGACACTTCCAATAGCCAAAATCTGAAATCGGAGTTGCCATATCTGAGAAAAGCTATTTCTGCCTCTTTAGTATTGAATCACCCAATACGTCTTTTTTGACATATGGCTTCATTTTAACTCAGTAATTTAAAAAAAATTTACTAAAATTTATTATACGAGCATATTTTTTGTGGGTATAATTTCTTAAACCAAGTTGAAGCTATTTATAAATTTAGGTCCTAAATTTTTTTATATAAGCAAATACAAAAAAAAAAAAATCGATTGCTATTTAAAATAAAAATTATAAAATTTTAAGTAAAATTTATGGTTTTCTTAAGTAAAACACTTTTAAATGTATAGTTTTTGGAAATAAAAGGCATCCGCGCTCATAATTTGCATTTTATTTTAAGATTTTCGAAAAGATGTGACAACTGAAAAACATCTCAGTTAAAAAATCTCAAAAAGTGAAATGGGAACAGTGTTTTTCAAAAACCTCCTAAAAAACAGTTATATGTGAATGTAGTTATTTTTATATATTTTAATACAATTTTTAAAATCAGCAAAAAAAAAAATCGCCAAAAGCAATTAAAACTCGCCAAGTTTGGTGAAAAATCGCCACAACTGACAGCCCTGATGCTATTTGCTGATGTGTTGTTAATAGCAGTGTTGTTATTATTGTTGATACTCGTATATGTGTTGTTCACCAATGAATTTGCTGTTTATGAATGTGTTGGAGTTAACGAGTGTATTTCTGTTAACGTATGCATTGCTGTTATCGCGAGTGTCGTTGTAAGCGAGTGTGTTGTTGTTGGCGTGCATGTTATTGTTTACAGTTGTGTTGTATACCAGAATGTTGGTATTTGAATGCTTGTTGTTGTTAATGTTAAGTAGTGTGTTATTAACATGTGTATTGTTGTTTACCAGTGTGTTGGTGTTTACTTGTGTGTTGTTGTTGTTGTTTGTGTGTGTATTGTTGTTATTTCGTGTGTTGTCGTTATTTACCGATGTGTTGGAGTTTACGTGTGTGTTGTTGTTTACCATTATATTGTTAACGTGTATGTTGCTGTTGTTTACCAGTGTGGTGGTGTTTTTGTGTATTGTATTGTGGTTAAGGTTTATGCTGTTGTTGTTTACTAATGTGTTGTTGATGTGTGTGTAGTTGTTCACCAATGTGGTAGTGTTTACGTGTATGTTGTTAATGTCGGTATTGTTGTTAGTTTGTGTGTTGCCGTTATTTACCAATGTGTTGGTGTTTACGTGCGTGTTGTTGTTTACCATTATATTGTTAACGTGTATGTTGATGTTGTTTACCAATGTGGTGGTGTTTACGTGTATTGTATTGTGGTTAAGGTTTATGCTGTTGTTGTTTACCAATATGTTGTTGATGTGTGTGTAGTTGTTCACCAATGTGGTGGTGTTTACGTGTATGTTGTTAACGTTGGTATTGTTGTTTGCTTATGTATTATTGTTAGTTTGTGTGTTGCTGTTATTTACTAATGTGTTGGTGTTTATCAATGTGTTGTTGTCTACGTGTATGTTGTTTACCATTGTGTTGTTAATGTGTGTGTTGCTGTTTTTTAGCAGTGTGTTTGTTTACGATTATGTTATTGTTTGTTGATTTTTAAGCAAAATTTTTAGGATTTGGTTTTTGCAGACAGCAGTGAATTATGTAGAACTTCCCCAAGCTGTGCTACCGTGCCTGATATATGATTCAACTAGGCTTGCTTGAGAAAAATGAGGGGGTGCAGTTACTTAAGTGGAAGAGACTGTACGCAGCTATTCTGAGTTTTTTTTTTTTTAGATGCTGTATATGCGTTAGCCACTTAAAATTTTCGTCTATATAAACGCGTAAGTACTTACACATTTCCACTTTTTCTATAGTGATATTGTAATTATCAATTGTAAGAGAGCTGGTGTTGTGGATGCATTGGTTATTATGAAATATTAGGTTTATTTCATGGTTAGGGAGATGTATTAGTCTAATATGCAAGAGCTTCATTTTCGATGCATTTATAACAAGGCCGTTATCATGACTCCATTTTGTAATTATATTTAGTTCATTTGGCATAATTCTGCTTGCTTTATCTATTCTTTTGTTGGAGATAACGATTGCAGTATCATTTGCATAGGCAAATGCTGAACTATTTTTATCATCTCATTTGCATAAATAAGGTATAGGATAGGACCCAGTTTTGATCCTTGAGGTACGCCGTTATTTTCTGAGAGAGTTTTATTACTTAGGTTATTGCAGACTTTTCGGTAGGTTCTTAATTCCAGATAGCTTTTAAACCATTGCAAGCAGTTTCCTCTAATTCCATTTCGTTCCATGATATCTAGGAGTTTATTGTGCGAAAGAGTATCGAAGAACTTGCTAAAGTCTACAAATAATGCCAAGCAATGAATATTTTCGATTAAGCATTTATTTATGTAATTTGAAAAGTTTCCCAGCAATTTATTTATAATAAAGTAATATGTTCGATCAAATTCAGAACAAAATAAATTATTACACTGTGCAACAATTTCTAAAAAATTTTCCTACTCATGGAAAAATCGATATATGATCAAACTAGAGCCCATACATAATAAAACCACGCCCTCAGATTTTATCAAGAACATCAAATTTTTTCTCAAAAGAACTTCAAAATTTCGCAAAAAACATACAATTAAAATATATATATATATTATAAAATATATATATATTTTATTTTTTTTATATATATATAAAATATATATATATATTATAAAATATATATATTATAAAATGTTTGCAAAGATTATATCTAAGAATCCTTGCAATATAACAAAGGTTTTTATTTGAACGTTGCATCATTTATATAAAGTATATAATTAACTAAATATAATATTACAGGGTTAAACTTTTAAAAAGATATTTCCTTAACTTAAAATAATATTATATTGCAGGGATACGTAGCTTTCATTTGATATCCATATTGGGTCGATATAATCTTCGTAAACATTTTTCAGTATTTTTAAAAATTGCTTTTGAATGTTTGAAGAAGTTTGAAGAAATTTGATTTCTTGGAGAGTTTTGTATTGTATGGACTCTAGTTTTTTTTTTTCATGTAACGATTTGTTCTCGTGTGAGATTGACTGTTGCAGCTTGATATACATTTGAAAATAAATAGTAAAAGACAACATTTTCAAAAGGATATTTTCTTAAGTTTTTATGCTGCATCATTTGAATAAAAAATATTTTTATATTGCGGCGATTCTTAGCTTTCATTTGACACCCTTTGAAAGTTTGAAGTCCTTTTAGAAGGAAATTTGACGTTCCGAAGAAAAACTGAGTACGTAGTTTTACTACGTATAGTTTCTAGTTTCACGTACATATCGATTTTTTCATGCTCAGATTTAGTTAGCTTGATTAAAAAGAGTTCATTTGAAAATCTTATAGTGCCGTTAAGCAAGTATTTAGTGTTAAACAATACGCACAAATCTCATTTAGTTTTTCCAGTTAAAAACAAAAAAAAAAAAAAACAAAAAAAAAAAATCCCCCTCCCAATAACCACTTACAAACATACATATTTACATCTGTCATTAAGCGATTAGAAATGTTGATCTCTGTGAGAACGTGAGAACTTGGCAAAAATTTATTTTTATATAAACAAATCATTAACAAGTTTATCTTTTAATTACTGATACTCATTTATTAATAGTTTGCAATTTTTGTATCTTATGATATTTTTTTTCTTAGAGCTGCATTAGGTGATTTCATATCAACAGGGAAACTTCAACTTAAAATCAATTTAAGTGTATAATTATCAATTATTAGGCTTCTAGGGTGATTTAATGATTAGAAATTATTATAAAATCATTTTGTTTGATTTGTTTCCTATTTCACAAATTCTTTATGGAATTTAATCACTTGCAAACGTAAACTCTCTCTCTCTCTCTCTCTCTAAAACACAGTTTAAAATAGAACAAAGTAGGTATAAGTTAAAAATTGGTCACTAAGAAAGAGAATTATCTTTAAGAATATTTTAGAATTTAAAAAGGAAATAGCAAATTTAACAAAAAAAGCTTATAAAAGCTATTTCTCTATACATTAAGGTATATGTTTAGAAAGAGAGCTTTTGAAAGCTTTCTCGATATTTGTTATTTTGTTTCTAAATTCCATAATGTTCTTAAGGATAGATTGTGTTGTATTGAAATCTACTTTTAGAAAGAGATAAATACATTAAAATATCGTTTTGTTTTTTTCTTAATGAAAAATCATGCTTTAAAGATGAAAACCATTTCCACCAAAAACTTATTTTTTCCATTAAAAAATTTATTTTTTCCTAAACAAAAAAAAAAAAAAAAAGAATTGATTCCAAGAAAATTTTTAAAAATTAAAAAATCTCATTAAAATTAATTTTTTATATAAAAATAAAAAAGAATAAATTTTTTCACTCAAAAAGTTGTTTATAACGAAAAATTGTTTTTTTTATCTATAAAACTTTTATTTTAAGTAAAAATCTTTAATTGCTATTTACTTTAATTTAATTTACTAAAAAACTAATTTTTGACTAAAAATCTGATTTTTATTATTTACTAGCTGACCTGGCAAACGTTGTCACCCAGCCAAACGTTGACAAACGTTACGCCCTAAATGTTAAAATTTATAGGCGCTAGTTCCTTCAAGACTTGAAACTATTATCGGATAATTAATTAAAAAGACATGGGTAGGGGGAACTTTTACCCGCTTTTTCCTGTTTTACACAATGAATGTTGGAATTTCCAAAAAACTTATATCTTTAATTATAGGCCATAGTTCCTTCCAGATGGTACACTATTTGCCTACCAAATTAAAAAAAAAATCGGTTGATTATTTAGAAAGATATAGGGAGGGGGAGCTTTTACCCCTTTTGCAATATTTTACGCCCTATAACGATATGAAATTTCTCACACCTAACAAATACACATACAAAATTTAATAAAAATCGGCTAGACTATATTCTTGACTATAGTCTAGTCTATAGTCTTGACTATAGTATGGTCTATAGTCTTGAATATAGTCTAGTCTATAGTGTTGACTATTGTATGGTCTATAGTCTTGACTATAGTCCATTCTATAGTCTTGACTATAGTCCATTCTATAGTCTTGACTATAGTCCAGTCTATAGTCTTGACTATAGTCCAGTATATAGTCTTGACTATAGTCCAGTCTATAGTCTTGACTATAGTCCAGTCTATAGTCTTGACTATAGTCCAGTATATAGTCTTGACTATAGTCCAGTCTATAGTCTTGACTATAGTCCAGTCTATAGTCTTGACTATAGTCCAGTCTATAGTCTTGACTATAGTCCAGTCTATAGTCTTGACTATAGTCCAGTCTATAGTCTTGACTATAGTCCAGTCTATAGTCTTGACTATAGTCCAGTCTATAGTCTTGACTATAGTCCAGTCTATAGTCTTGACTATAGTCCAGTCTATAGTCTTGACTATAGTCCAGTCTATAGTCTTGACTATAGTCCAGTCTATAGTCTTGACTATAGTCCAGTCTATAGTCTTGACTATAGTCCAGTCTATAGTCTTGACTATAGTCCAGTCTATAGTCTTGACTATAGTCCAGTCTATAGTCTTGACTATAGTCCAGTCTATAGTCTTGACTATAGTCCAGTCTATAGTCTTGACTATAGTCCAGTCTATAGTCTTGACTATAGTCCAGTCTATAGTCTTGACTATAGTCCAGTCTATAGTCTCGACTATAGTCCAGTCTATAGTCTTGACTATAGTCCAGTCTATAGTCTTGACTATAGTCCAGTCTATAGTCTTGACTATAGTCCAGTCTATAGTCTTGACTATAGTCCAGTCTATAGTCCAGTCTATAGTCTTGACTATAGTCCAGTCTATAGTCTTGACTATAGTCCAGTCTATAGTCTTGACTATAGTCCAGTCTATAGTCTTGACTATAGTCCAGTCTATAGTCTTGACTATAGTCCAGTCTATAGTCTTGACTATAGTCCAGTCTATAGTCTTGACTATAGTCCAGTCTATAGTCTTGACTATAGTCCAGTCTATAGTCTTGACTATAGTCCAGTCTATAGTCTTGACTATAGTCCAGTCTATAGTCTTGACTATAGTCCAGTCTATAGTCTTGACTATAGTCCAGTCTATAGTCTTGACTATAGTCCAGTCTATAGTCTTGACTATAGTCCAGTCTATAGTCTTGACTATAGTCCAGTCTATAGTCTTGACTATAGTCCAGTCTATAGTCTTGACTATAGTCCAGTCTATAGTCTTGACTATAGTCCAGTCTATAGTCTTGACTATAGTCCAGTCTATAGTCTTGACTATAGTCCAGTCTATAGTCTTGACTATAGTCCAGTCTATAGTCTTGACTATAGTCCAGTCTATAGTCTTGACTATAGTCAAGTCTATAGTCTTGACTATAGTCCAGTCTATAGTCTTGACTATAGTCCTGTCTATAGTCTTGACTATAGTCCTGTCTATAGTCTTGACTATATTTCTGTCTATAGTCTTGACTATAGTCCAGTCTATAGTCTTGACTATAGTCCAGTCTATAGTCTTGACTATATTCCAGTCTATAGTCTTGACTATAGTCCAGTCTATAGTCTTGACTATAGTCCAGTCTATAGTCTTGACTATAGTCCAGTCTATAGTCTTGACTATAGTCCAGTCTATAGTCTTGACTATAGTCCAGTCTATAGTCTTGACTATAGTCCAGTCTATAGTCTTGACTATAGTCCAGTCTATAGTCTTGACTATAGTCCAGTCTATAGTCTTGACTATAGTCCAGTCTATAGTCTTGACTATAGTCCAGTCTATAGTCTTGACTATAGTCCAGTCTATAGTCTTGACTATAGTCCAGTCTATAGTCTTGACTATAGTCCAGTCTATAGTCTTGACTATAGTCCAGTCTATAGTCTTGACTATAGTCCAGTCTATAGTCTTGACTATAGTCCAGTCTATAGTCTTGACTATAGTCCAGTCTATAGTCTTGACTATAGTCCAGTCTATAGTCTTGACTATAGTCCAGTCTATAGTCTTGACTATAGTCCAGTCTATAGTCTTGACTATAGTCCAGTCTATAGTCTTGACTATAGTCCAGTCTATAGTCTTGACTATAGTCCAGTCTATAGTCTTGACTATAGTCCAGTCTATAGTCTTGACTATAGTCCAGTCTATAGTCTTGACTATAGTCCAGTCTATAGTCTTGACTATAGTCCAGTCTATAGTCTTGACTATAGTCCAGTCTATAGTCTTGACTATAGTCCAGTCTATAGTCTTGACTATAGTCCAGTCTATAGTCTTGACTATAGTCCAGTCTATAGTCTTGACTATAGTCCAGTCTATAGTCTTGACTATAGTCCAGTCTATAGTCTTGACTATAGTCCAGTCTATAGTCTTGACTATAGTCCAGTCTATAGTCTTGACTATAGTCCAGTCTATAGTCTTGACTATAGTCCAGTCTATAGTCTTGACTATAGTCCAGTCTATAGTCTTGACTATAGTCCAGTCTATAGTCTTGACTATAGTCCAGTCTATAGTCTTGACTATAGTCCAGTCTATAGTCTTGACTATAGTCCAGTCTATAGTCTTGACTATAGTCCAGTCTATATTCTTGACTATAGTCCAGTCTATAGTCTTGACTATAGTCCAGTCTATAGTCTTGACTATAGTCCAGTCTATATTCTTGACTATAGTCCAGTCTATAGTCTTGACTATAGTCCAGTCTATAGTCTTGACTATAGTCCAGTCTATAGTCTTGACTATAGTCCAGTCTATAGTCTTGACTATAGTCCAGTCTATAGTCTTGACTATAGTCCTGTCTATAGTCTTGACTATAGTCCAGTCTATAGTCTTGACTATAGTCCTGTCTATAGTCTTGACTATAGTCCAGTCTATAGTCTTGACTATAGTCCTGTCTATAGTCTTGACTATAGTCCTGTCTATAGTCTTGACTATAGTCCTGTCTATAGTCTTGACTATAGTCCTGTCTATAGTCTTGACTATAGTCCTGTCTATAGTCTTGACTATAGTCCTGTCTATAGTCTTGACTATAGTCCTGTCTATAGTCTTGACTATAGTCCTGTCTATAGTCTTGACTATAGTCCTGTCTATAGTCTTGACTATAGTCCTGTCTATAGTCTTGACTATAGTCCTGTCTATAGTCTTGACTATAGTCCTGTCTATAGTCTTGACTATAGTCCTGTCTATAGTCTTGACTATAGTCCTGTCTATAGTCTTGACTATAGTCCTGTCTATAGTCTTGACTATAGTCCTGTCTATAGTCTTGACTATAGTCCTGTCTATAGTCTTGACTATAGTCCTGTCTATAGTCTTGACTATAGTCCTGTCTATAGTCTTGACTATAGTCCAGTCTATAGTCTTGACTATAGTCCAGTCTATAGTCTTGACTATAGTCCAGTCTATAGTCTTGACTATAGTCCAGTCTATAGTCTTGACTATAGTCAAGTCTATAGTCTTGACTATAGTCCTGTCTATAGTCTTGACTATAGTCCTGTCTATAGTCTTGACTATAGTCCTGTCTATAGTCTTGACTATAGTCCTGTCTATAGTCTTGACTATAGTCCTGTCTATAGTCTTGACTATAGTCCTGTCTATAGTCTTGACTATAGTCCTGTCTATAGTCTTGACTATAGTCCTGTCTATAGTCTTGACTATAGTCCTGTCTATAGTCTTGACTATAGTCCAGTCTATAGTCTTGACTATAGTCCAGTCTATAGTCTTGACTATAGTCCAGTCTATAGTCTTGACTATAGTCCTGTCTATAGTCTTGACTATAGTCCTGTCTATAGTCTTGACTATAGTCCAGTCTATAGTCTTGACTATAGTCCAGTCTATAGTCTTGACTATAGTCCAGTCTATAGTCTTGACTATAGTCCAGTCTATAGTCTTGACTATAGTCCAGTCTATAGTCTTGACTATAGTCCAGTCTATAGTCTTGACTATAGTCCAGTCTATAGTCTTGACTATAGTCCAGTCTATAGTCTTGACTATAGTCCAGTCTATAGTCTTGACTATAGTCCAGTCTATAGTCTTGACTATAGTCCAGTCTATATTCTTGACTATAGTCCAGTCTATAGTCTTGACTATAGTCCAGTCTATAGTCTTGACTATAGTCCAGTCTATATTCTTGACTATAGTCCAGTCTATAGTCTTGACTATAGTCCAGTCTATAGTCTTGACTATAGTCCAGTCTATAGTCTTGACTATAGTCCAGTCTATAGTCTTGACTTTAGTCCAGTCTATAGTCTTGACTATAGTCCAGTCTATAGTCTTGACTATAGTCCAGTCTATAGTCTTGACTATAGTCCTGTCTATAGTCTTGACTATAGTCCAGTCTATAGTCTTGACTATAGTCCAGTCTATAGTCTTGACTATAGTCCTGTCTATAGTCTTGACTATAGTCCTGTCTATAGTCTTGACTATAGTCCTGTCTATAGTCTTGACTATAGTCCTGTCTATAGTCTTGACTATAGTCCTGTCTATAGTCTTGACTATAGTCCTGTCTATAGTCTTGACTATAGTCCTGTCTATAGTCTTGACTATAGTCCTGTCTATAGTCTTGACTATAGTCCTGTCTATAGTCTTGACTATAGTCCTGTCTATAGTCTTGACTATAGTCCTGTCTATAGTCTTGACTATAGTCCTGTCTATAGTCTTGACTATAGTCCTGTCTATAGTCTTGACTATAGTCCTGTCTATAGTCTTGACTATAGTCCTGTCTATAGTCTTGACTATAGTCCTGTCTATAGTCTTGACTATAGTCCTGTCTATAGTCTTGACTATAGTCCTGTCTATAGTCTTGACTATAGTCCTGTCTATAGTCTTGACTATAGTCCTGTCTATAGTCTTGACTATAGTCCTGTCTATAGTCTTGACTATAGTCCTGTCTATAGTCTTGACTATAGTCCTGTCTATAGTCTTGACTATAGTCCAGTCTATAGTCTTGACTATAGTCCAGTCTATAGTCTTGACTATAGTCCAGTCTATAGTCTTGACTATAGTCCAGTCTATAGTCTTGACTATAGTCAAGTCTATAGTCTTGACTATAGTCCAGTCTATAGTCTTGACTATAGTCCTGTCTATAGTCTTGACTATAGTCCTGTCTATAGTCTTGACTATAGTCCTGTCTATAGTCTTGACTATAGTCCTGTCTATAGTCTTGACTATAGTCCTGTCTATAGTCTTGACTATAGTCCTGTCTATAGTCTTGACTATAGTCCTGTCTATAGTCTTGACTATAGTCCTGTCTATAGTCTTGACTATAGTCCTGTCTATAGTCTTGACTATAGTCCTGTCTATAGTCTTGACTATAGTCCTGTCTATAGTCTTGACTATAGTCCTGTCTATAGTTTTGACTATAGTCCTGTCTATAGTCTTGACTATAGTCCTGTCTATAGTCTTGACTATAGTCCTGTCTATAGTCTTGACTATAGTCCTGTCTATAGTCTTGACTATAGTCCTGTCTATAGTCTTGACTATAGTCCTGTCTATAGTCTTGACTATAGTCCTGTATATAGTCTTGACTATAGTCCTGTCTATAGTCTTGACTATAGTCCTGTCTATAGTCTTGACTATAGTCCAGTCTATAGTCTTGACTATAGTCCAGTCTATAGTCTTGACTATAGTCCAGTCTATAGTCTTGACTATAGTCCAGTCTATAGTCTTGACTATAGTCCAGTCTATAGTCTTGAATATAGTCCAGTCTATAGTCTTGAATATAGTTCAGTCTATAGTCTTGTATATAGTCCAGTCTATAGTCTTGACTATAGTCCAGTCTATAGTCTTGAATATAGTCCAGTCTATAGTCTTGAATATAGTATATTATATTGAAGACATTGTTCACCGTAAGCTACGACTTTTTCAGCATTTAATGGATTTCATCTCAAAATCGCTTTTTAACTTTTGAGGCAAGAAACGAATCAACCCAACTTCTGTTACCTTGTTTTGAAGTGGGCATTCTATATCAAATGGACAAAGTAGTAGTCAGAAGGGGCAATATATGGGCTATAAGGCGTGTGGGGCAAAACTTCCAAACAGTTTTTAACTGGTCGTTCAACATTAAGAGTGTTATTGACTCGTGTCTGATTGTGTTTATCACAGATCTTTCGAGGTCGTTTTCCCTTGTTTTAGCAGCGTATAGTAGATGATATACTTCTGATTTTATTAAATACAGAACATTACCTGGTCGCCATGTTTTTTCGGCTTTGGTGTTGATTGTCCTGGTAGGCCGGTCTTTGGATTAACATAGTGCTACATTGACCGTAACAATTCGATGCAGAAACAATCGTTTTGTGGGGCTTAAACGGAATTTCATACGTTCATAACCTTGCGATGTCTTTTGTATTCAGTTCGTATGGCACCTATTTTGCTTACCTTTCGATGAATCCAAGTGCTTTAAAAACCTGGAAGTTGCATTTCTTGCATTTGGTAAAGGTCTTGGTCGAGCAAGCCTCCAATTCGTTATCTTCCACGTTTTTTGCACATCGATATCGCCACTTTTAAATCGACTAAACCACTTAAGACAAGGTGTCTCAGTGAAAGCATCAAAATACGATTGTTTTCCCCATCTTATATTTCAATGGAAATTCTGATGAGTACTAGACAATAGACTAGTTACTTTATTCGATATTTTAAGACCACAATTGGAACTCTTATTTCCACCCTTATTCCTAATAATAATATAATAATAATAATAATAATAATAATAATAATAATAATGATAATAATAATAATAATAATAATAATAATAATTATAATAGTAATAATAAAATAATAATAATATTAATATTATTAATAATATTATTATTATTATTATTATTGTTATTATTATTATTATTTTATTATTATTATTATTATTATTATTATTATTATTATTGTTATTGTTATTGTTACTGTTATTGTTATTATTATTATTATTATTATTATTAATAGTAAAAATAATAATAATCTATAAGCTATTTTAGATCTCTTCTCGGACCTACTAAAATGTTACTACGTGTCTACTCTGAAGTTTTTCCTAACTGTTTAATTCCTTTTAATCCCAAAAAATCAATTTTGGAACTTTATTTAATCTGAAATTAGCTCCTTTCGTATATTTTTTTAAGTTCCAAGTTAAGCTTAATAATCTTTTGAAAATGATCTTAAGTATTTCGTGTCCCTGCATATCATTGCGTATACATACTTTTCAACTTTTTCTACTACCAATCATCCATCTATACATTCACTCTCCTACAAATACTATTGTATTTACTCTTACTTACATTAGTGTGTGAGAGTGTAACTGTTTTTATTTTACACACTTTTTACGAACATTCTTTTTCTGTTTTTGGTTTTCAAAATGTTCGTTGTTTTTGTTGTTGTTGTGGAAAATGTTCGTAAACGACCGATTAACCACCAACAAAATCAACGAACTTTGGTTATAGGTTTTGTTGGTGCTGTTGTTGTTTGGTCGTAACCATCGTTGTTCGTACGTACGTTCGTTCGTTTGTCAGTTTAGTTCTGTTGAGTTTTTGGTTAAATTAGTTTTGTAGCAACATTCGTCGCGTTGAGAACGTATGAACGCTTAAGAAGGATTGACTGGCACAAAAAGCTAAATTAAAAACAAATAAAAATTTATTTTTTATTGTCAAGAATAAGAAAAAATATAGTTTTTTTGTTTTAAAAAAACAAACAAAAAATTATAAAGAAAATTTTAATTGATGAAATATATAAAAAAAAATTGTTTTAAATTCAAAAGATTTATAATGTGAAGTATTTTTTTAACAAGAAAATATTAATTAAAATATAAATAAAAATAACGACAAATAATTAAAAAAAAAATTAATAAATATTGATTTTGTTTTAAAAATCGAAATAAAATTAAGTGAATTAAAAATGAAATACTAACGAAAGCATAAACGACATAAGTTTAAAAAAAACGTGAATTTGAAAAATAAAATTAAACGAAATTTAATTAAAGAATTTTTCTAAAATTAAAAGTAAAATTTAAAAAACGAATAAATTAATAAAAGTTAAATAATTAGTAAAACAAAAGCAAAGGGCCATGTGGTAATAAATCTTAAAAAGCAAAAAAGAAAATTTTAAAAAGCAAATAAATAAAACCGTTACACTTAAAATAAAAAAAAGAACTAAAAACAAATTTGTCATTTTGCCGAGCTTGAAAAAAAAAACAAATTTTCATTTAAAAGAAAAATAACAAAAGTTTTTAACTATAAAACGTTACAAATCGATGATAGATAGCATCGATAATATCATAAGCATATATTTAAAACAATAACAACAAAAAGCCATTTATTGGTTATTTTTATTACATTTTGGATACTGTATTTTAGAAAAATTGTTAGTGCTGTGGTCGTGGTTGCACACAAATACATAATACACTAGCCATCAAACAGCACTCACACAGACACACAATAGTTAATGATTTTTATCTCGTGATTACTCTTAAAATCTATGTGGGATTATAAACTCAACCCTTAAATCTGGGGGATACAATGAGGCCAGAAGTATACGATGTAAGTACATACACTATTATTTAAATAGTTTTTCGATTTTTTTTTTTTTTTTTTTTTGATTATTATTTAAATCTGTTTAGGTTTTTTTGTGAGTGTTGTTGTAAAAAAGTATGGTATCATATGATTATAATTTTTTATTAGATTTTTATTTTAGTTTCAAGAGCTTTTTTTCACATTCTTAGAAAAAAGACTTATTGAATGTTAGGGAAAATAGAAATTGAAAATGTAATGATAGTGTAAACATATACAATATCATTAAGTACTTAACTAGAAAATTAATATTGTATATATATTTCTTTGTTGTTGTTGTTGTTGTTCAAAAGTCATTTAGACTAAAACAGATTGCTTGGGCTAAGAAAAAACAGAAAATGAATAAAATTTTTTATTCTATTTTTTATTTTCTGAATAATGCAATATAATTTATTTCAGTTTAATGTTTTAATTAAATTTTTAAATTTTATAGTTGATTGAATTATAAAGCATTTATGAATATGTAAAATTATTTAGAAAAACTAAAACTGGGGTAAGGAGAATTATAGGGATTTCAGACAAAATTTAATAAATAAATTTCTTAGCAAAAAAGAAAATAAAGAAAATACTAAAAATTTCAAATATTTGTTACGTTAAAATTTGCTAACAAAATTATTTAAAATTACAAAAAAAAAAAAAAAGAAAAATACATATGAGTAAACGGTATAACTTTAAATTATAATAAATAATGGAACATAATGAAAAAAAAAAAATAAAATAAGGAAAAAGATTTAGATTTAGATTTATTTTTTATCGCAAAAAATATTTAAAAGAATATAAAAATTTAAAAAATTCCAAAATAAATAATTTTAATTAAAAAATGAAAAATAATTTAACTTTTTTTTTAAAGACAGCAATATGGGCTATTATAATAATAATAAAAAAATAAATAAAAACAATTCATTAATACAATATTTTTAAAATGAATTTTAAAATTAAATATAAATTACTTAATTTTTATAAAAAGACTAATTTAAAAAATATTTTAAAATAACATGAGGAAAATAATTTTACTTTATTAAAAAAATAAAAAATAAAAATTTTAATAAGTTCAAATAATTAATTAATACATATTTAAAAACATAAATTTTGAAATTAAATAAAAATTGCCTAATATTTTTCAAAACTACAAATTTTAAAAATTCTAAAATAAATATTTCTAAATGAAAATTATAAAATAATTTTACTTTATTTAAAACATAAAAATCTGAGTTGTTATAATTTAAAAAAATAAAAACAATTCATTTGTGTAATATTTTTTAAAATGAATATTAAAAATAAATACAAATTTAAAAAATTTCAAAATAAATATTTTTAATGAAAAAGGTCACCATAATATTTCCTTGTTTAAAAGACAACATTCTAAACTGTTATAATTTTCAAAACAAAAAAGAAATGATTAGTATAAATGTTTAAAAATAAATTTCAAAATCAAATTATTATAGCGTGATACTTAGAAAAAAGAAAAATTTTAAAAGTTCAAAAATAAATTTTTATAATTAAGAAAAGTAAAATAATTTTACTTTATTTAAGAAAAAACATTATATATTTTTAGGAATTGATAAATTAAAAACACTTAATTACATTGTACACTTAAATATTAATGTCAAGATATTTAAATCTGAGCAAATTTCAAAAACTCCTAAATAACTATTTCTAAATGAAAAGTTTAAAATATTTTTGCTTTTTTTAAAAGACAACATTATATTGTAATTATCCAAAATAAAACTATTAATATATATTTTTAAAAATAAATTTAAAAATTAAATTTTAATAGCATGATGTTTAGAAAAAAGATAAATTAAAAAAAAAAATCAAAATAAACAATTTTACTTTAATTGAAAAAAAAAAAAATAATAATAATATAGAGTATTATAATTTAATTGTTTCATATATAATTTTAAAAATCAGTTTTACAATAAATAAAAATGACTTTTTATTTATAAAAATAATAATAATAAAAACAATAATAATAATAGTAATAATAATAATAATAATAATTTGAAAAATTCCAAATTAAATGCTGTTAATTAGAAAGAGGAAAATATTTTTTCTTTATTTAAAAGTTTTCAAAGTAAAAGCAATTGGTTAATATATATTTTTTAAATAAATTTCAAAATTAAATAATAATGTCGTGGTATTTATCAAAAAAGAAAAAAAATTAAAATATCAAAATAAATATATCTGATTAAAAAGAGTTAAAAGATTCTTCTTCATTTAAAAAAAATCATTATGTGCTATTAGGAATTATAAATCTAAAAAACAATTAATTCATATACAATTTAAAAAATTTAACAAACTTTAAAATTTTTGTTAAAAAAAAAAATAAATTAAATTAAATTAAATTAAATTAGTTGAAATTTTAAAACAAAAAACAGACAAAATAATGAAAAATTAAAACTTTCTTAGGATTATGATACAATAAAGAAACTAAATTATAAAATATTTGTATATATTTTATAAAAAAGTAATAAATAAAAATCAAATTAAAATAAAGAACAACAATTTCAAATTTTTTGTTCTATTCGAAAGATATTTTTATTAGGTTTTAATTTTAGAAAACGTTTTATATAGATTTTAGCCAAACTTAGCATATTTTTTTATGTTTTGAAAGAATTTTTAGGATTAAAGAAATAATAAATTTGTTTGCAAAATAGCACAATCTGTTTCATTTAAAAATCTTGCCACACATTATGTTTTGCCAAATTCAATTTTTTTTTTATTAATAATTCTTTTTGAGTTTCTTAAAACTCAAAGCAGAGTTCCCAGAAATTATGATCGTGTAAAATATGACTTTCTTACAAAAAGAAACTAAAATCGTGCTCAAACTGTTTAATAAATAAAAAATTCATTGAAAAAATCAAGACATTTGTATGCTCAATAAACACACTCGTGATTATTATTATGATGTGATGAGGAAAAAAAGGATTATTGAATGACTAATGAACACAGATGAAAATAATAATAATAAAAAAAAAAATCAGTAACAACAAAGTTCCTACAATAGAACCATGATAATGAGAACCCTAACAAGAAAATAAAGAGCAAATAGTACGAGTTTATATAAACGTGTGTTTGTATGTACGTATGTTTGTAACATAACAATGAATGACATGTACATTAAACAGCAACAACAACAACAACAACAGCACAAACATCAGCAACATTAACATGAACAGCAATAACAACAAACAGCAACACAATAAAATAACATAACACTGAAAAAACACACACTACGTACAACATTCAAACAAACATAAATGTACTTTGATTCTCATATGTACTTACTCTCCTCGTAATGTAAAACTCACTCTTCTTAAAGTTCGTATTGCATACTTTTTGCTGTAAATAAAAAAAACTTCGTGTTTTTTCTAAAGGTTTAAATGTGTGAGTTTAGTTTTTGAAATAGGTGTGAGTGAGGTGGTAGGTGAATGAGTATGTTGTATGTTGTATATGCAACCCCTGTTTCGCCTTTTTTTGCGTTATTTTGTTGTTGTTTTTTTCTGCTTTTTTAATGTTTTGTGTGTGAATTTGTTCTTTTGCCTTTATTATTGTAATTTTCCATGTACCCCTAAAACCTGACTAAAAAGACAAAGAAGGAAAAAAAAAAATAAAAGAAATACCTGAGCTCAACAAAAATATTAGAATATGTGTGAGTTTTATTTAAATGCATGCTAGAAAGCAAGTGTGTATGTGTGTGTATTTTTGTGTAAATGAATATGTTTTGTGTTGTATGACATGAAATAAATCAATTGCTTTACCCCTTTACCAAAAGAAGCAAAAAAGCAGGCCTTTGGCGTAATAATATTACAGCTACTATAGCTAGTTTAAAGGTACTAAACTGAAGTATGATGGTCTAACGGACAGACTGTCATGTAAAAATATTCTATTCTAGACTAAAGTTTTCTTGTGGTTTTTGTTTTTAATATTTTTATAGTAAGTTTTTTGTTGCTTTGTTTTCATTTTTATGGAATGAATATGCATAAATAAATAATAACATTACTAAGTGTGTACAGGGTATTTTCAACGTTAATAATAATGATAATTATTGTAATAAACAAGTCAAAGCTCAGTGGAAGCTCAAAACACACATTTACACTTGTAGAAAACATTAAAATATTAGATCATGTAAAAAGGAGTTTCAAAAAATATTTATTAATTTAATATTTATCTCTTTAATATTAATTTGTTTTGCTATTTAAATTCCCCTTGTTCTCTTTAATTGTTTTTTTTTTCTATCAATATAAAAAAAATAATTCCTCTTTAAATAACAATTTGGATGTTATCTTAAGAATTTCCAACACCTGCTTGTGTGCTTTATTTAGCAATCAAATGTGTTTTAAGATAAAGCAATATTAATAGAACAAAGTCTAAAACTGCTCGTGATTTTATTAAAATTATTGAAAAATTATCTTAAAATAAAAATTAAATTCAAATAATAAACAAATAATAATAATTATTATAGATATATTTATTAAAATTTAAAGCAAGCTTAAATTATACAAAATAAATAAAAATTTCAAAATTAAAATATAGTTTTTTATTAAAAAAAAAAAAATAAATAAAAAAATAAAGTAAACAATAATAACAACTATTTTTAATTCGTTCTTAAACTTTTTAAAATTTTGGGACTTAAAATGAAAAAAAAAAGGAATTTAAATCGAAAAATGTCAATTTACTTTTCTTTAGAGTTTTAGTAAGTAAAATGAATTATTTAAAAAATTCAAACTTGTAAAAATAAAAAATAATATTTCAAATTTAAAAAATATATATTAAAAACTAAAAGTACATTATAATTTTCCTTGGAGTTTTAGGTAAAAAAATTGGCTGTTACAAAATATAAAATTTTTAAAACTTTCTCAATTTAAATTAAATCAATTAAAATTGATTTCAAACTTTCATTATTTTTTTTTTTTTAGCTGAAAAATTTATGATAAATTTTTGAAATTTAAAAAAAAATATATATTTAAAGCTAAAATTGTTATTAAATTTTTGCTTACAAAATTAGCTATTAAAATCATTTTTCATATAATTAAACATTTTAAATCTCTTAGTACTTATATTTTTAAATTGATTTTTAGTTTGTAAATTTTTTGTTAGTTTAAAAAAATAGATCATTTTCTTTTAAATTAAAATAAATATATTAAAAACAAGAAATGATAATTTATTTTTTCTTTAGAGTTTTAGTTATCAAAATGAAATGTTGTAAAATGTGAAATATTTTAAAATTCCCTGATATATATATTTTTAAAATTGACTTTGAATTATTAACATTTTTTTTTAACTTAAAATTTATGAGACATTTTTGAAATAAAAAAGATGTTCAGAATTAAAAAAAGTGAATATATTTTTTCTTTCAGTTTCAATAACTGAAATAATATTTTCTAATATTTAAATTTTAAAGAAATATCTTAATACTTATATTTTTTAATTGATTTTTGATTTGTAATATTTTGGTATTTTGAATTAAAATAAATATTTTAAGTATCAAAGATATTAATTTATTTTTCTTTAGAGTTTTAGTTACTAAAATAAACTATTATAAAATATAAAACTTTTAAAAATTCCTTAATACCTATATTTTTAAAATTGATGTTGAAGTTATATTTTTTTAATCTTAAAAAAAAAAATATCTTCAGGATTAAAAATGTCAATATATATTTTTCTTTTGAGTTGTTATAACTGAAATGAGCTTTCATGAAATTTAAAATTAAAATTTTAATTTGTAATATTTTGTTGGTTTAATAAAAGAGTTTTAGTAACTAAAATAAACTATTTTAAAATCTAAAATTTGTAAAAATTCCTTAGTATTTATATTTTTAAAATTAATGTTGAATTTTTTCAAACTTTAAATTTTTGGAGACTTAAATGAATAACAAAAATTTTTTAATTAAAATAAATTTATTAAAAACGAAAGTTGACAATATAGTTGGCCATACAAATTTAGCTACTAAAATGATCTTTTATAAAATTAATTTTTTTTTTGAATTTTTTAATAGCTATTTTAAATTCATTTAAAAATTTTAAAATATTTTTTTGGTTTAAACGAATAGGTTTAATTTTTTAAATTTAAAATAAATATGTTAAAACTTAAAAGTGGCAATATATATTTGTTTACAAATTTAGCTACTAAAATGTCCTTTCTTAAAATTATTAAAATTTTGGTAGTGCAAAATTTACAATGAATTTTAGAAATTAAAAAATTTAATATATATAAATACAAAAAAAAAAAAAAAAATTAAGAAAGAAATATTCGGTCAAGCCCGACCATATGACACCCCACACCATTGTGTATGTCCATCAAAATTTGTGGAAGGGTCTTATATTAGACATGTGGAAATTTGTGTACCGAAACTTTTACTAAGTGTAAAATAAAATATACGAATACAGAATATTACGTTAATACTAAAATTTATATAAATTTATGCACCTTAGGGTGACTCTCGTAAGTGGGCTTATATGGCAGCTACGTTAAATTATGGAGCGATCCTCATAAAATTTGTAACTGTCATTTCTACCCAGCAAAATCTTTTTGGTTTTCGGTAATGAAAACCACTTATTAAAGTAGTTTCTTGGTAATGAGGTGTCATTATTATTTGCCTACTCTGTATTACATTAATAAGTACTCAATAGTATAATAATACTGCAATCACCAGAAGGTTGTTGGTTCAACCCCATTCTGAAGCTGTTAGTTTTTTATAACAAAATGTCTAATAAGATATTTGAAACTAAAAAGAGTTTTTGTCGCTTAGGATGCTATGTACGAGATGGTGTACTGAGTAAGACGTTAGTCAGTAAAAACTAATGGTTAGTGTGTGTCCAAGTTCGAGTCTCAATGACGGCAAAATTTTGTTTTCGTTTAGGTACATATTTTTACTACATGAATTTGTGGAAAACTCGAACAAAAATAACTTATTCAGGCAAAAAATAAGTAGTTTATTTTTGTTTCCAATTATACCTGCTAGCTTACCAGAAAGGCAAAGTTTTTGCTGGGTACTTATATGAAACTTATTTTTGTCGAATATAAACTTAATACTAACATTCGTATGGGATTTATGCACGTTAAAGTGATTTTTATATGGGAGCTATGGTCAATTATGGACCGATGTTCATGAAATTTGGCACAAAACTTCTTTACAAAGAATTTCATTAAGGACATTTGTATGGGGGCTAGGTGAAATAATGGACCGATTATAATCAATTTCAATAGACTTCATCCTTGTGTTATGAAAGTCTTACATGCCAAATTTCATTGAAGTATCTTCAAAATTGCAAAAGGTTTACATGGACAGCCAGCTAGCCGTCCAGCCAGTCAGACGGACGGACGGATATCGTTAGATCGACTCAGAAAGTTATTCTGAGTCGATTTTTATACTTTAACACAAACACATAATACTTCAACCACCTATGGCGGTGTAGGGTATAATAATCTTTCATAAAATTCAAAATTTTTAAAAATTCCTTAATACACCTAAATTTCTAAATTAAGCTCCCTTTTTGTTTTAAAATATCTTCTTTTTTTAATTTATTAAAATTTCCGCTAAGAAATATTTGGGCCAAGTTTATAAAAAAAAGTATATATATCATATGGGTTAATTTGATTAACAAGTGTAAAAGTAATGGTCTGTTAAAATGACAGACATCAGCGGCATGCTTGCAGGTCATGATGGTAGTAGCAGTATTAGCAGTAGCTGTAGTATTTAGCAGCAGTGGCCTGAGTAATTAAACGTTGATGTTCCTTTAGTCATACAATTAAATACACTATACAATAAACATGCAGTATGTCAGTGTATGTTTTCTTTTTTTTTTTTTTTTTTAATTTATGTTTATATTAATATATGCAATTGTATGTATTGGTGCCATAGTATTATTTATTATTTTTTATATGTTCATATTTTTGTTTTTGCCTAAGGGGGTATATTCTAAATGAAAAATTCGTTTATGTTATGTCTGCAATATTCTATTAAAATGCCGACATAATCAAGAAATGAAAATAAAATTGAAATGAAATTGAAATAAATAACAATCCAACACATTTTATTGGGTTTTAAATTTATAAAAAAAAAAAAAATTAAAACATATTTTAGATAACATTTTCATTATAAGAAAATTCTTTAATTGTATAGTCATGTGTTTTAAAAATATTACGATGCTTTATACCTATTTTGTTTTGCGCTACCCTAATGTATGTGTAATTTTTATTTTATTTTATTTTTTTTTTTATTGAAATATATTCAATTATAATAATGATGAATAAAGGCTTTAAAATAAAAATTTAATTTAGCAGCCGCCATCAAACTTATTTACTATAGTTATTTATGTAGTATGTATTTCTTGCTAGATGATTTATTTAAAAATTATTAAATTACTTGACCAAATTTAGACCCCCCCATTTAACCTTTTGAAATAATAACAAAATATTAAAAAAAAAACAAAAAAAAAAAAAATAAGAAGAACAAAAATTAAATCATAAAAAAGCAAATGAAAGAATTATGAAAAAAAAAACATCTGTTATATGTAAACTTGTCATGATTCTGGGAATCATTTAGCATAATTGAATTAAAGAAACACTGATTACAAATTTGATTAGAAACTCTTTAAGAAATAATAAATTAAAATAATAAACAAATTATAATCTGAAGAATTTTTTCTAAAATAATTATTTTCTAATCAAATATTTTCATATTTTAGCTTAAAGTAAAGTTAAATTAAGCAATAATAAATTAATGGATTTCTTTATATCTCAAATTTTTAAAAGTTTATTTCATTAGCTAAAATATTGTATAAAAATATTTTAATCTTTTTAATTAAAAAAAAAAATGTTATTTTTCCCAAATTGCGCTGTTTAGTTTAACTTTAAAAGTTTGAAAGAAAGTTTTCTGCTCTGAAATCCTTAAGACAATAGCTTTCGAGCCTACTAGGTCTAAATAGAGCACCTTTTCAATTTTGACCCATTTTTTGATCATCAATAGGGCCCTTATATGAGAAAATGAATTTTTTCAAAATTTTCAAAATTCTATTACTCAGAACCTATGATCAATCTTTTCTGCTCTGAAATCCTTTAGATAATAGCTTTCGAGCCTACTAGGTCTAAATAGAGCACCTTTTTAATTTTGACTCATTTTCTGATCATCAATAGGGCCCTTATATGAGAAAATGAATTTTTTCAAAATTTTCAAAATTCTATTACTCAGAACCTATGATCAATCTTAATGTTATCTTTTCTGCTCTGAAATCCTTAAGATAATAGTTTTCGAGCCTACTAGGTCTAAATAGAGCACCTTTTCAATTTTGACCCATTTTTTGATCATCAATAGGGCCCTTATATGAGAAAATGAATTTTTTCAAAATTTTCAAAATTCTATTACTCAGAACCTATGATCAATCTTTTCTGCTCTGAAATCCTTTAGATAATAGCTTTCGAGCCTACTAGGTCTAAATAGAGCACCTTTTTAATTTTGACTCATTTTCTGATCATCAATAGGGCCCTTATATGAGAAAATGAATTTTTTCAAAATTTTCAAAATTCTATTACTCAGAACCTATGATCAATCTTAATGTTATCTTTTCTGCTCTGAAATCCTTAAGATAATAGTTTTCGAGCCTACTAGGTCTAAATAGAGCACCTTTTCAATTTTGACCCATTTTTTGATCATCAATAGGGCCCTTATATGAGAAAATGAATTTTTTCAAAATTTTCAAAATTCTATTACTCAAAACCTATGATCAATCTTTTCTGCTCTGAAATCCTTTAGATAATAGCTTTCGAGCCTACTAGGTCTAAATAGAGCACCTTTTCAATTTTGACCCATTTTTTGATCATCAATAGGGCCCTTATATGCGCAAATGAATTTTTTCAAAATTTTCAAAATTCTATTACTCAAAACCTGTGATCATTTTTTGATCATCAATTGGATCATCATATAAAGATTTTTTGAGAAATAACAATTTTTAAAAGTATTTACTTTAAACACATATTTCTGAAACATAAGGTAGTTTAAAAATCATAGTTTTTAATTATATATTTTTTTTTATTCAAACATTTAGATTATAATAATTTTAATGAAAAAAATATTACAAAAATGCTCTTAACATTTTCAAAAATGTAAACAAAAGTGCAGCTAAATTTAATTTGTTAAATAAAAGTCATTAACATTTTTAAAAATGTTATTAAAATTGAAAATAATCAAATTCTGCAAACATAACAGTCGTTGAGTGAGAGAACTTTTAGGTAACATAAAATTAAAAAACGTAGCTAACTTTCGTAGCTATCTTCACACCCTTAAAAAATATTTTACTCTTTTTAGCTTTAAATAAATTTATTTTAATTTTTAAGTTAAGTATTTTAGCTTTAAAGCTACAAGCGTTTAATTGTTGGAGCTTAAATTGAAAGAAAAGTTTTTTTTTAAAGCTTTTATTGTCAACTAAAAGAAGAATTAAAAAAATATTTACCTATTTTCAAATTTAAATAAATTTATTTTAATTTTGTTATATATAACATTTTGCTGCAAATGTTTAAAAGTTTAAGTTCTATTTAAAATAATAATTATCAATTGCTTGTGATAACTTTTTCTTTTTAATTTTTTAAAAGCTTATTTTGTAGATAAAAGCTCTGTTCAAAAATATTTGCCTTTTTTAAATTTAAATAAATTTATTTATTTTATTTTACTTTATTTTATTTTATTATTTATGCTTTAAATGTTTAAAAGTTTAAACGTTTAAGATTAAATTAAAAAAAAATTATATATTAACTGTTTTCACAATATTTCTTCAATTTTTTAAAAGCTTTTATTATAAGCTAAAAGGCCTCTTTTTAAATCTTTTTAAATTTAGATAATTTTTTTGTGGCAAACTTTTAAAAGTTTAAGTTTTATTTCAAATAACATATATTAATTGTTTATGATATATTTTTTTAATTTTCTAAAAGCTCATATTGTTGTTTTAAAGCTGTGCTAAAAATATTTGCCTCCTTTTAGCTCTAAAAAAATTTATTTTAATTTTTAATTTGTCTTTTGGCTTTAAAGTTAAAAAAGTTTAAATATTTGGGATTGTTTTGATGGCGCTTGTGGACGCGGACTACAATTTTGTTTACATCGACGTTGGTGCAAAGGGTAGAGAGTCCGATGTATTGAATCAAAATAATGAACATGCTGTCAAATTATTTATAGTTATCAATATTGCCAGATGCGATTTTGATGCTTATATACACGGCATCAATAAAATCTTCAAAAGTTTTGTTCAATAAATTTTGATCAATAAATTTTGAAGAAATTTTGCTGTTTACACGAGTTTAAAGCATTTTGAAGAGCAATTTTGAAGAAAATTTTAATCGTGTAAATCTAGTTTAAGACCTTTTAAAATTGAATATGTTACTTAAAGCTGAAAAATATTTGCCATTTTTTAATTTTAAATATTTTTTTTTTCAATTTTCAATATAAACCATTTCGCTGCAAATTTTAAAAAATTAAAAAAATCAAGATCTATTTAAAAAAAATAAAATTTAATTAAATTCAATACTTCCTACACAGAAAAAAAATATGTACATGAATATAAAAATTTACTTTCATTGATTTCAGAAATTTTTTTTTTATATTTTTTCAAATGAATGCAGTCAAGAAGACTGAAAAAAATTTTTTAAATTTTCATTTATATTTTCAATTTGTAAAAAATGTTTGAAAAAGTTTTTAATAATTTTTAGCTACATTTTGTAACAGAACAGAAGCGCTTTTTATCAAAAATGTTATGCTGCAGAATGCGAGTGAAATTATGCAAATTTCTAAATATTATTTTTTTTTACAGATTTTCCTTGGAATTTTGTCATTTTAAGGCGTTTTTTTGTTATTATTTTTATGTATAACTATTTTCAATTACCATTTGCTATCAAATATAATAAAACTAAATCAAAGATTTAATAAGATTTTTGCAAATTTTCTAAAATTTTCATTATGAATAATTTAATAATATCTATGAACAAAATTTTATTATTATTATTATTATTTTTTTTTTTTTGAAAAAAGTTTGGGAAAAAAGTCATGTACGATTCATAATATTTATGAAAAAAAAAATTAAAATGTATGTATTTTTTTCTCTGTGTATATATATACCTTAAAAGCTTACTTTGCTGACTAAAGCTTTAAATAGCCAGCAAAAACTTTGCTTTCCTGGTAAGCTAACAGGTATAATTGGAAACAAAAATAAACTACTTATTTTTTACCTGAATAACTAGTTATTTTTGTTCGAGTTGTCCACAAATTCATGTAGTTATTTTTTGACTCTAGGGGCACTCAAAAATATGTACCTAAACGAAAACAAAAATAAAAAAAAAAAAACAAAAAAACTTTGCCGTCAGTGAGGCTCGAACTTGGACACAAACTAATCATTCGTCTTTAATGACTAACGTCTTACTCAGTACACCATCTTGCACATAATATCCTAAGCGACAAAAACTCTATTTAGTTTAAAATATCTTTTTAGACATTTTGTTATAAAAAACTAACAGCTTCAGAATGGGTTTGAACCAACAACCTTCTGGTTGTTAATCCGGCGCTCTAGCCAGCCCATCCACGTGATTGCAGTATTATTGTGTTATTATACTATTGAGTACTTATTAATGTAATACAGAGTAGGCAAATAATAATGACGTCTCATTACCAAGAAACTACTTTAATAAGTAGTGGTCATTACCGAAAACCAAAAAGTTTTTGCTGGGTAAATATATTATAAACTTTAAGGCTTTAAATAAATTATTTATTTGCATTTTTAAATGCTTTTTAAAAATTTTATTCTTTTTAATTTTTTTTTTTTTTTATAATTTGTAAATTGTTCGAAACTAAATTTTTTAAAACTTTAATTTTAACTAACTTTATAAAAAAAAAAAAAAAATATTCAATTATTCAATTTTTTGTTACAAGTTTGTTTATACACACAATTATACTAACACTAATTAATAAATATTGTCTAGATGATCAGAGATTTTCAACACTGTTGCTCTTAAACAACTTCAGATTTGTTTGTTAATTCATTTAAACATTTAAAGATCTTAGCATGTAGAATGAAAATTTAAATAAATATTTAGGTTACGCATGCACATTTAATCATGTGGCTGACCTAGGCGTAATAGCAGTAAGTGAATGCTTCTCTTCATGATGATCAATAATGATTTTGCACATTTAACTTTAACGTCTGAACGATCTTTATAAACATTATGAATAAAAAAAAATCATAAATAAAGAAAAAAAAAAAAGAAAAAAAAAAATCTTGAAATAATATGCTGCTTAGCTAACATCTTTTGAATATTACTAAAGTAACGTCTGAACGTCTGAACTAATCAATAAACATTGATATTAAATGAAAATACTAATAATACAAAAATTATGAGTGAGTGTATTCAAGATCGTTGGTTTAGAAATGAAAATAGAAAAGAAGATGATGATGAAAAAACTAAAACAAATCTTTAGATGAGTTGCTTGATGATGAGCTGCTGATGATGTTCATGTGCATTAGACATCATGTATGCATGTGCTTTGGCTGGTTTATTGTTTGTGAGGGCCACACCCACTGGAGTAAATATGTTTTTTTTTTCGATTTTTTTAAAAGGTGAAAATATTTTCAGCAATATTTCATAAGAAAAAAAAAAAAAAAAAGTGGTAAAGAGTTGAACGTTTGAAACGTTTTGAGGTGAATAGTTGTAAATCGATTGCGTTGCTGTTGTTGTTTTCCCTTTTGTTGTAATATTTGTAGATTTGTTAGAACTGTGTAAATAAATGTGTAGACAGACATACTTATAAGAGTTTATAAAAAGAAAAGAAACCAAAAAAAAAAAAAAAAATAAATGTACCTAAAGAGATAGATAGATTTTACACTCATAGAAAGTATTTAGTTGTTTCAGGGTTTTTTTTTATCAACTTTTCAAAGTTAAGTGTTAACGTGGCCTAATTGCTTTAAAAAAAATAATAATAATAAAAGAAAGAGAAAAAGAAACATTAGTTTCTTAACTTTAAAATTTTAAAGTTTTATTTTTTTTTTATAAATTTAATGAGAACATTTCCTTCAATTGTACCTATTAATCTTTTAAATAAATTAATTTATAAGCACGTTTTTCTTTATTTAAAAAAAAACCTTCCGTCTACAGTTTTCAATATTTTTGACATTGAAGCGTTATTGATTGATTTAAAAATCCCCCGATATCTCTAAATGGCTTTAAAATATAAAATATATAAAATTTGTTTTGCCAGCCAGATATTATAAATTTTCTTAAGTATTTTTAGTTAATTTATTATATTATTAATTTATATACATAATTCTACACACAGAAAAAAAAGATTGTTTGGAAAATAATTGCTATTATTAAAATTTAAGCGAAATAAATAAAATTTTTTCTCATTTATTAAAAATATATAATAGGCAGCAATATAGTTTTGGTAACCAATTATTTAGTAATTTGTCAATTCGAGTGAGCTAACTACCCAGCAAAAATTTTTTGGTTTTCGGTAATAACAACTACTTATTAAAGTAGTTTCTTGGTAATGAGGCGTCATTATTATTTGCCTACTCTGTATTATATTAATAAGTACTCAATAGTATAATAGCACAGTAATACTGCAATCACCAGAAGGTTGTTGTTTCAACCCCATTCTGAAGCTGTTAGTTCTTTATAACAAAATGTCTAAAAAGATATTTTAAACTAAATAGAGTTTTTGTCGCTCAGGATGCTATGCGCGAGTTGGTGTACTGAGTAAGACGTTAGTCAGTAAAGACGAAATGGTTAGTGTGTGTCCAAGTTCGAGTCTCACTGACGGCAAATTTTTTTTGTTTTTTTTTTTATTTTTTGTTTTCGTTTAGGTACATATTTTTGAGTACCCCTAGAGTTAAAAAATAACTACATGAATTTGTGGACAACTCGAACAAATATAACTAATTATTCAGGCAAAAAATAAGCTTACCAGGAAAGCAAAGTTTTTGCTGGGTAATTTTAATTTTCATAAATGCATTTAAGTATAATATTTTTTGGTACTTACAACCGAGATACTTTTACAAAACGTATTTAAGTTCCCCTTATAGTTTGTTTGTTGTAATATTAAATAAATTCGGTTGTAATTAAAGAAAAACTAATTTTTGTTTGTCACAACGAAACTGTATTCTCTGTGTAAAGTATTTATTATTATTTGTTTTTAAGGAGGTTTTCCAGACAACAACAAAATAGATAAAAAATAAAGATTTCATTCATAAATGCATTTAAGTATAATATTTTTTGGTAGTTACAACCGAGATACTTTTACGTATTTAAGTTCCTCTTATAGTTTTTTTGTTGTAATATTAAATAAATTCGGTTGTAATTAAAGAAAAACTCATTTTCCGTTGTCACAACGAAACTGTATTCTCTGTGTAAAGTATTTATTATTATTTGTTTTTAAGGAGGTTTTCCAGACAACAACAGAATAGATACAAAAATAAAGATTTCATTTTATTTTATTTTATAATACAAAGTTCAAGTGTTTTTTGTGCTGCTTTTTTGCCGTCAACGTAAATAACTAAAATAACAAAACAGAAAAAAAATCCTCAAATCAGAATGTATTGAAGTTTTTTAAATGATTTTTTATTATTACTCGTTAGTTACAAGAGTGAAAAAATCAGCTAAATAAAGAAGCAGCAGCAGATAGATAAAATAACAAAAATGCTTTGCAAATAAAAGTCATAATAATTAAATAATTTACAACAGCTTGTTTTAGTGTTTTCCTCTTTATGCATGCATGTATGTTTTTTTTTTTTTTTTTTGTTTTGTTTTACAGTTTGTTTTATTTGATTAAATATTATTATTTATGTTTTTATTTCATTTTTAAATACACATTTATGTTTAATGAACATTTGTTTGTTTATTACATTCTCTTTCTGGTATTGAAGAGGGTAGAGGTGATTTTTATTTAGTTAAGCTCAAATGTTATGTACGTTATACGTACCAAGTACACCACCTTACTTATACACCATAGTATATAATTTACACACACACACACACACACACACAAAGTCCCAATTTAAGACAATCAATATACAACACACCGAGAGAATAAATATGTTGAATTGAATTAAATTTTCCCTCTATTGAAATTTGTTTTTAGCGTAAAGAATTTTAATTAATTTTATTTATATTTATTTATATTTGTACATATATATGTATGATTTTTTGTTCATTTGTCATCTAATATTATTATTTTAAATTAAAACAAACTACTCGTATATTTATATACAATAAAAAAAAAAATGTGTTGTTATCTTATCGTCTTTTGTAAACGTAGTATATTTTACTATATCTAAACGTACTATTTATTCCCCATAATGGGTTTTAAACAAAAATGGAAATATGTATGTATGTTTGTATTTGAACACATGTTGGGTAAGGGCCATCTTTATGAATAAATTGCGTACTTAGGGGGTCAGTTATTATTTACGTTTTTTATGGTTTTAAACCATAAAAAGCTTTTGGCTTTCAACTTCCTCATCAATATTGCTTAAATTGTAAAAAAAAAAAAAAAAAAAAAAATACAATAACATTTTTAAAATAACCTGCAATCATTAAATTTAAATAAAAATAGTCATAGAGCTATAAAAATAATGCAAAAAAAAAAAAAAGAAATATAAAAAGAATAACATCTGTTGGTGATAACAAAAGGTTTTAGATATCGAGAAAATGAAAAGTATTTTTAATAGAAATAAAAATTATTAATCAAAGATTCTATGGTTATAAAAGATAAAAAGTATTGAATTGATACAAATATAATATATATATTTCGATTTCAGTTTATAATTCTTAAAATAATTCCAATATTTCGAACTTAATCAATTTTAAATAAATGAAATTAATTATAAAATTTTGAAGCAGATTTTAAATTTTCATAATTTTTATAATTTATTTCGAAATTTCAATTAAAAATTTTAAGCTTTTATTTAATTTACAAATTTAAATTTCTCGAAAATTTCGATATTTATTAAAATTTCTAAAATTTTATTTTGATTTTGCGAAAAGTAAAATTCTAAATAAGTATTCAAAATTAAAAACTTAATTTTGAAATTTCGATTTCAGTTTATAATTCTTAAAATAATTCCAATATTTCGAACTTAATCAATTTTAAATGAATGAAATTAATTGTAAAATTTTGAAGCAGTTTTTAAATTTTCATAATTTTTATAATTTATTTCGAAATTTCAATTAAAAATTTTAAGCTTTTATTTAATTTACAAATTTTAATTTCTCGAAAATTTCGATATTTATTAAAATTTCTAAAATTTAATTTTTAAATTTCACAAAGATTTTGATATTTATTAAAATTTCTAAAGTTTAATTAGTTTTGAAATATTGATTTAAATTTCGAAATAAATATAAAATTAATTAAAATTAATAACAAATATTGTATATATATATATATATATATATATATATTAATTTTATTTAATTTTATATTTATTTCGAAAATTATAAATTAATTTTGAATTAATTTACTTCAAATGAATTTTCTAAATTGTTTTGGATTTTTTAATTTAATTTCAATTTAATTTGAATTAATTTTGATATTTTGAATTATTCCAAATTAATTACAATTTTGAATTTTCAAAATTTTTCTGAAACGAATTAAATGAAATGAAAAAATTGAATTAATTTCGTATTAATTTTCATTATTTAGTTGAAGTAAAATACTTTATATTTCTTTAACATAATTTTTAATTTTTTAAATTAATTTTAATATGTTAATTTAAATTTTATAATTTTAAATTTACGAAATTAATTTAAAAATATCGAAATTTTTTAATTTACAACAAAGTTTTGAATTTTTAATTTTTCACAAAATTTATATTTGCAAAAGTTTAAATAAATTTTAATTTAATTTTGAAAAATTGCAATTTGTTTATAAATTTTCAATATCAGAATTTCGAATTTTGGAATATAAAAAAAAGTTGCAGAATTAATTAACTTAAAAAATTTCGAATTTTTGAAAATAATTTAAAACATTTGTATTTTGTGATTTTGAAAACGATTTTAAATTTTAAGTTTTCAAAATTATTCTCTGCATTTCAAATTCTTTTAAAAAAATTTAATTTTAAAATTTCTTAAATTCGAGACAAAAAAGTTAAAAAGTCTAATTTTGATATGTTGATTTAAGTGAATTTTAAATTTTCGAAATTAATTAGAATTTTTTTTTAATACACAACAAAGTTATGAATTTTCAATTTTTTACAAAATTTATATTTTCATTTGAAATAAATTTTAATTTAATTTTGAAAATTTTAAATTTGTTTATAAATTTTCAATATCAGAATTTCGAATTTTGGAATTTAAAAAAAAGTTGCAGAATTAATTAACTTAAAAAATTTCGAATTTTTGAAAATAATTTAAAACACTTGTATTTTGTGATTTTGAAAACGATTTTAAATTTTGAGTTTTCAAAATTATTCTCTGCATTTCAAATTCCTTTAAAAAAATTTAATTTTAAAATTTCTTAAATTCCAGACAAAGATGTTAAAAAGTCTAAATAATTTAAAAAAATCGAATTTTTTATTTCAAAAATTTTAACTTAATATCGAATATTAATTAATTTAATTAATACGAATTTTCGATTTTTTTTTATTTACGGATTTTGGAACTTAAGGAAAGTGATAAATTTTCAATTTACTTCGAATTTCGACATTGGGAAAATAATTACTAAATTTATCTTTCCTCTTGAAAAATAATTTCAAAACTTTTGAATTTTCTGAAATAATTACGAAGATTTGAGACTAATTAAAAATTTTGAATTATCGAAAAAATATTTTCGAATTTTTAAAATTAAATTAGGAATTTCAAATTTAGAAAATAAATTAAAAAATATCGAATTAAATTTTAATACTTCGAACTAAATTTTAAATATTCCAAATAAATTTAGCTTTTTTTTAATATTTTCATCAAAATTTCGAGATTTTTAATAGAAACTTTAATTTCCACACTGATAAAAAAATTCAAAATAATTGATTTTTATTTAATTTTAGTAACTTATCGGATAATCGAACATAATTAAAAAAAAAATTAATGAAATAAGTTTTAAATTACATGACTTTGAAAAACTTATAGAATTATAATTTTAAATATTTTAAATTCCTTGCTACTTAATTTCTTTGCTTTTATATATTAAAAGGAATTAAATAGTCTAATTTCCGAAAAAAGTGGGTGGTGTTGATTGATTAAGACGTTTTCCCGTCAATGCACCCACCCATTGCATTGCGTGAAAAATGATTTTTTTTAACTGACGTTAATTGAAGAAACATTATTTTCTTTTCTATTGTTGTTGTTGTTGTTATTGTTAAGAGATTGAGTGTTTTGATAATGTCAAAATTTATTTAAAATATTAATTGATAAATTTGTTTATAATAAAAAATTAAAATATTTAAGGAATTTTTTAAAGATACGTTGTTTTTGCTTTTATTTACGCCTCATTCTATCTAATTGTTGTTAGATAGAAAGTGGTCATAGAATAGAAATCAAAATGGTATTTATGAATATTGGTATGCGTTTGTTCTGAAGATAAGATTATTAATTTATAAACGAAATAAATATATTATCTATCAAATTTCGGTGCAAAATAACGAAATGTTTTGTAAGCAAACATTTCCGTTTTTATAGTTTGAAAAAAAAAAGAATTTATGCTAGAAAATGAATGTCAGTTGCTGGTAAAAACTACAAATGTTACGTTTAGAGAGAGAGAGAGAGATAGAGAGAAAGATACACATAAATCTTATTTATAAAGGACAAAGTCTGCAATAATAAAATTTCATGGAAAACTTTCTTTGTATTAATTATTTAAACCCCTTATGAAATATTACTTTTACTGACAACTGAGTGACATTTTAAGTTCATAGATTTTGTTTTGTGTACCGAAAAAAGTGTTAGGGAAATTTCAATAGAAATATATAATAAATTAATTTTTTTTTGTTTTAACCAACATTTTAAACATTTCAAATTAAAATATTTTAATAATACAAATATAACTTTTTGGTTTTCGGTAATAACAACTACTTATTAAAGTAGTTTCTTGGTAATGAGGCGTCATTATTATTTGCCTACTCTGTATTACATTAATAAGTACTCAATAGTATAATAGCACAGTAATACTGCAATCACGTGGATGGGTTGGCTAGAGCGCCGGATTAACAACCAGAAGGTTGTTGGTTCAAACCCATTCTGAAGCTGTTAGTTTTTTATAACAAAATGTCTAAAAAGATATTTTAAACTAAATAGAGTTTTTGTCGCTTAGAATGCTATGTGCGAGTTGGTGTACCGAGTAAGACGTTAGTCAGTAAAAACGAATGGTTAGTGTGTGTCCAAGTTCGAGTCTCACTGACGGTAAAATTTTTTTGTTTTTTTTTTATTTTTGTTTTCATTTAGGTACATTTAGAGTCAAAAAATAACTACATGAATTTGTGGACAAGTCGAACAAAAATAACTAGTTATTCAGACAAAAAATAAGTAGTTTATTTTTGTTTCCAATTATACCTGCTAGCTTACCAGGAAAGCAAAGTTTTTGCTGGGAAGTTATTGATTTAAAAAAAGTTTGTTTTGTTACGTTCAGAGATTTTCTCATGACATTGTTGTTGAAATTATTTATGGGGGAAAAAATGCAAATCTCTCATTAATTCTTTCAGTGTAGCAAAAAAAAAAAAAAAAAAAAGATTTAAAAAGTAACAATATTGCATTTTGTTGGAAAAAAGAAATCTTAGAAAATATAAAACTAAATGTCTATATTGAATTTCACACATTTGGTTGACAATTATTTTTAGCTTGACGCTTGCAACGAGTATGAGCATGAGAGAGTTTAATTGCCAACACGTGAATGGCAGAGTGACAGAATGACTCTTTATGTTAGATGAGGTGTTAATGAGGGGTGGTTATTTTTGTTTTTCATGAGTTACTTACTTACTTTCTGTATTTAGGTTTATACTGCAATTTGTGCAGATTTTTTCCCTATAATAAAAAAAATTGAAAAAAACATTGTATCTTGTTAGAAATAATTTCAATAAGGGTTGCTGAATGTAATCAATCAATCATTCACTTATACATTAAATCGGCTTAAATATAAATGTTATATTTACATTGCACTTTTTTTACTCCTTTTTGGGATTATTAAGTGAAATAATTTTAAAACATATAAACGCCCTTCTGGTCGTTACAAAACAAAAAAAAAAAAAAGATTTTTAATCGATTTTGCTTAAGGCGATTTATTGCAAGCGACAGCGTTAAAGCGATTTTTCGATAAAAAATATAATATTGAAAATTGTTAAAATATTCTATTTTTTTTAACTTTCATAGTAAAATGGTCTCAAATATTAACTTTTATCGATTTTCAAATTTACGAATTTAAATTCGAATTTTTGAACTTCTAATAATACTGCAGAAACACATGAAAATCGTTAAAAACAATAATCTAATATCATAAAAAATTTGTTTAGCATTTTTTTTGGTGTTTTTTAATTTTCGAACATAAATGCGAATTTTCGAACATTAGCTAAAAATGCAGGAATATGCAGAAAAGTGGAAAAATAATTATAAAATGTAATAAATCATCGATTTTTTACTATTTCTCAACTTTTCAGTTTTAGAAACTTAAGTTCGAATTTTCGAACTTGAACTAAAAATGTGAAAAATATTTAAAAATGATTATGTAAAATAAGAAATATTTATTTTTAGATATTTTTTTAAGATTTAAAATTTTCGAACTTAAATTTAAATATTCGAAATTCAAGTAAAAAAGCTTGAAACGTAAAAATATTAATAAAAAACATGAAAATATTGATGAATTATAATTTATATATATATATATATATATATATATATATATATATATATATATATATATATATATATACATATATATATATATATATACATATTTATATATATATGTATATATATATATGAATTTTCGAACTTCAACTATAAATGCAAAAGAATGTAGAAGACAAAAAATTAGCCTAAAAATATCATAAACAAATTTCGAACTTAAATTTAATTTTCGAAATTTAAGCAAAAATTCAGAACATTTTAAAAAAATTATAGTATAATGACAAAATATTATAAATAACAAGTTTTTAGTATTTTTTGCGCTTTTAACTATTCGAACATAAATTCGAATTTGCGAACTTCAACTAAAATTGCAGAAAAATATATGGCTATGAAAAAAATGTTATGTTACTATATCATAAAAATGAATTTTTAATTATTTTTGTAGTTTTAAAATTTTCGAATTTGAACTCAAATTTTCGAATTTATACAAAGAAAGCAAAAAAATAATAAAAATAAAAACATAAATAAATAAATAAAAAACAAAAAAGAATTCTTAAATAATATAACTAAATAATTTTTAGACATTTTTCAAATTTTCGAACTTAAATTAATATTTTCGAACTTCTTCTAAAAATGAAGAAAAATATAAAACATGAAAAACAATAATGTTATATCATGAATAAATAATATTTTAGTAATTTTTAAATTTTTTAAAATTTTTAAAATTTTCGAACTAAAAATAACAATTGAGAAAACTATGAAAAATTAAAAACATATTTACTCAAAAGTAATGATTTTTAGCTAAAAATGCAAATAAGATATAATACAATGAAAGAAAAATTATGCAACAATATTATAAAAATTGATATTTAAATATTTTTCGAGTTTTTAAATTTTTTTGAAGTTATCCTCGAATTAATGATATTTGAGTAATTAAATTTTTCGAATTAAAACTTTATCTAAAATTATAGAAAAACATAAAACATGGAAAAAATAATGATTTAATAACAGAAATAAATAATTTTTTGTAATTTTTTAAAATTTCCAATTTTATAACTTAAATTCGAATTTTCAAAATAAAATTAAATAAATTTCAAAATTTTTCATTTTTCACATATAATGATTATTACATCACAAATAATGATTTTTAGCTACTTTTTTAAATTTTTTAAATTTTCGAACTTAAATTTTAATTTTCGAACATTAAACAAAATTATAGAAAATTATAAAAAATAAAAAAAGTATTATAAAATAAATGCAAGTATCACAAATAAATAAAATTCAGTAATTTGTAGCCTATTTCGATTTTCAAACTTAAATTAGAATTTTTGAAATTAAATTTAAAATGCAAAAAATAACGTGAAAAATAATAAAAACCAAAAGAGTAATGATTAAATATTATAAAAGAAAATATTTAGACATTTTTTTAAATTTTTTTAATGTAAATTCGAATATTCGAACTTCAATTAAAAATACATAGAATCATAAGAAAAGTAATAAATACTATGTTAGTATCAAAAATAAATTATCTTTTTAGCAAAATTTTCATTTTTCAGATTTTCGATGACAAATTCGAATTTTCGAAATTTAACTAAAACTGCTGAAATTAAAAAAATTTCAATAAATAGTGATTTTATATAATGAATAAATAATTTTTAATTTTTTTTTTGCGTTTTAAAATTTTCGTACTTAAATTCGAAATTTCGAACATGAACTAAAAATACGGAAATTTATAAAGTTACGAAATAATAATGATTTTGTATTTTTTTTTTTTTTTTATTATGGAAAAATTCCTTATGCGCAAATTTTTAAATAAATTGTGAAATTAACTCTTTTTAAATATCTCAAATTCAGAATTTATTTTGTCAACATGAGACTTTATTTCATCATAAAACAATAAATGTACAATAAACCGTTCAATTGTGTAGCTTGTCGCTATTATTGTAGTTTTTATGGACTTTTTACCGCACTCTTTCATATTTTAGGGGTTGTTTATGATAGTTTTTATTTTTGATATTATAAAAATTTAAAATCTTTTTTTATAAATCGAAGTTTACAATTATTGTTTTTTATTATATGAACAAAATTATCCTTTAAATCTAGAATCAGGGCTTAACCCAAAACAGGAGGAAGTGAAGTTTAGGGTGGAAGCAGAAAAATAAGAAGATATTGTGGTTTTTTTTGTTTGTTAAGCGGATGGAAAAAGTGTTAGGGAGGAGTACTTAAGCACAGCAGCATTATGAGTAACAATATTAAAACAATAACAAAGTAATAATAAAACAATAACTGTGTAATTACACTTACATACATGGGAGAAGGGATTTTAAATATGACCCTACAGTTCTGATTATATTTAGCAAAGGGATCTTTTCTTTCTTAAAACTTTTCATAAACAAGATGGATTTTGACTCACTTGACATTTAAGTGTTCTTTTAAAAGCAAGAGAGTGACAGTTGACTACTTTTTACATACCAAGTAATCTAGTGTGTCAGAATAGCTACTAACTTTAGTTAGTAGCTATTAAAAACTAAAATTAAATGCTTAGTCAGCAAAACTGTAGGGTAATACTTAACAGCCATGAGTAAGAGTGCGAGAGATGGTGAAGGGAAGGAGAAAAAGAAAATACCATTTAAAGGTCATTTTCTAAATGAACTTACAATAAAATAACATTGGACATTCTTTTGTTATTGCTGTCAGTTATTTTTTTTTTTTTCATTAAAAAAAAAACGCTAAACTTTTTGGGTGGCATGGCGTGTCTTACAGCCATCACGTTTAAACAATATAATTTCAATTTATTTTCCATCACGTACAATGTTAAGAAGAAGAAAAAGAAAAAAAAAAATGGACTTAAGTAAAAGAGCTTAAACTTAAATATTTCCTAAATATAAATAAATATTAGAAACAACAAGAACATTTTATTCTATGGATAAGTGAAATAAAATAAATGAATGCTTGAAATACACAAAGAAGAAACCAAACCAAATGACACCATCATCATCAACTACCGTCTGCCAAGAATTTGTTTAGAATATTAAAATAAAATTCTCATTCCCATTTCAAAAAAAAAAAAAAAAAAAAAAGACTTACCAAATTGTCGCAATTACATATTATAAATGTTATAAATTCAAATTCGAAAAAGTGTAAGTTATTCAGTCAGTCAGTTGCAAAGGAATGATTCAAAATTCTGTTTTATTTTATTTTTCTAATCAATATGCAAAACACATAATCAGGAACATATTCACACAAATAAATAAGCAAACAAAAAACAAAAGTAGCTCATGAATACAATAATGTATTACTAATAGTATCTGAGGGGATTCTAACAAATTTTAACTTTAAAACTGGCAGTTTAAGCAAACACAAATATTTAAATATCTATAAAATCAGGTAATTACATAGCTATAAAATTTTGTTTTTCAATTACTGCTGGAGAATATTAAAGATTCTCTTTTTTATGCTTAAAATATCATATTACCTTAGGTTTTTTTCTTTAATAGAAGAAATACAATTAAAATAATCCTAAATTTGAAAATAAAATTAAAAATGAATTTTTTTTATTTAAATTATAATCAAGTACTTGTATTTCTTTAAATAGCTTTGACTTGAAAATGTTAAAGGTTCTTCACTAAGGACTTGAATTGTGTAAGATATCGATCGTAATATATTATTCTTTCGCAGTTTTTAAGAAAAAAATAAAAATATGTACACTGTAAAAAAGTTTTATAAAAGTATTTTTGGCTCCTTTAAAATTTTTCTTTTATTGTTGTTCATTTATTTTTTTTTTAATTTGGCCTACTTCCATTCTTCTTTCTTAGGAGCCAGCCAGACTGGTGTTGCACATTTGGGTTTATTTTCAAAAATAAACTTTTTGTTCATTAAAATAAATTGCTTGGAAGTGCAGAAAAAAAGTTTTTCTATTTTTGTAAGTTTAGTGTAAAAAAGTTTACATTTGGTTTTTATGTAAAAAGTTTTTACGTTTGAAAAAAAAAACTAAAAAAAAGTTTTTTATTATCTCGAAGGATAAAAGGACACATTTGGTATTAACATATAGTACACTTGAAAAAAGATTGTAAATCATAATTAAGGTAAATAAGAATCACTACACTGTAGACTATAATATATTTCAAGCTATATATTACAATATAATTCAGATTATATATAATACTGCAGACTAGACTATAGTGAAGATAAAAACTAAACTGGATTAACTATAGTCCAGACTATAAGCTATATTTTAGACTATAATCCAGACTATAGACTAGACTATAGTCCAGACTATAGACTAGACTATAGTCCAGACTATAGACTAGACTATAGTCCAAACTAGACTATAGTCCAGACTATAGACTAGACTATAGTCCAGACTATAGACTAGACTATAGTCCAGACTATAGACTAGACTATAGTCCAGACTATAGACTAGACTATAGTCCAGACTATAGACTAGACTATAGTCCAGACTATAGACTAGACTATAGTCCAGACTATAGACTAGACTATAGTCCAGACTATAGACTAGACTATAGTCCAGACTATAGACTAGACTATAGTCCAGACTATAGACAAGACTATAGTCCAGACTATAGACTAGACTATAGTCCAGACTATAGACTAGACTATAGTCCAGACTATAGACTATATTATAGTATAGACTATAGACTAGATTATAGTGCAGACTATAAACTAGACTATAGTTCAGAATATTGCTACAAGACTGGATATCTTCAAGTCCTTAGATAAGACTATAAGAAAACTGCAGTCAATAAAATATTTCAGACTATAGTCAAGATTATAAGAATGTCTGCTATCATGATTTTAAGCCTAAATTATTGCTTGCTCAAATTTTTCTCTCAGTGTAGTCAATTGTCTGACAAAAATACACATAGCAAACAACTACATTTCTAACTATCTTTACATTTAACAGAGTCCTATCCAAAAGAAACGTAAGTGAACGCGCACAAAACTTTTGGAAAACTGAATAAAAAGCGTATACATTTTAATGTACATATAGTAGGTAAACGAAAAGATTTGAAAGCGAAAAAAGAAAACACCAAGCTTTTACAATCATAAAAACAAATTAAAAGAAAATGATTACAAGCTGATTCGAAATATGTTTTTAATTGTATACTTGAGCCAAAGAGACTATTTTATATATATTTTTTTATAAAGCTGAGATAATAAACTTTCCATTGTAACATAAAAATCAGGAAGAAAATGAAAGGAAAATGGCTACGTAAAGATAAAAAATATAGATTTTAGAGTCTAATTTTAATTTATATATGTAGGTGTTTAACTAAGAGCTTTTGCTTGGGCCTAAAAAGAAAATTTATATATTATTATTATTATTATTATATAGTCCAAATACTAAGCTTTCAATTGCTGTATAAAATTTCTAAACAAATATTAAGAGAGTGAAAACAAATATCAAAATATAAAGAAAGTTTTGAGTGTCTTATCTTAAATCTGGTGTCAAACTTAAAGAGTAAGTGAGAGTCAAAGAAGAAAACTTATATTTTATGATAAAGCTCTGACAATATGCTTTAATTGATAGTATAAAAATCCTAAAGAAATAAAAAGCAAATGGCTACAAAAAAAATAAAATGAAAGGTTTTTGGGAGCTATATATATTTTAATTTAAGTAGCAAATTTAAAAAGCAAAGAGGAAAGTTTATATTTTATTATAAAGCTAAGATAATAAGCTTTCATTTGTTATATAAAAAACCTAAACAAATGCGTAGAAAAATTTTATAAAAATGGAAAATATTATGAAACTAAAATTTTTCACGTTTTAATTTAGGTTTTGAACTAAAAGATCAAGTGAGAGCGTTTGCTGAGGCCGCAGAAGAAAATTTGTATTTTGCTATAAAGCTGAGAAATTAAGCTTTCCATTTTAATTTAAACAATATTTTAGCTATTTTTTAGCTATCGACTTTAAGACATATTTTCTTTTTGTATATTTGGGCTAACAAATCCTTTCGTTTACCTACTTTAAACACACAATATTTATTTATTTATTTAGTTTCTTTAGACAACAAATAACAACTACAGACATTCCTTTCTGTTTTTTTTGTACGTTTTTTATTTTTAGTTTTTTCCTTGAAAAAAAAAAAAAATTATGTGTTTCTAAAAGATTGAATTCGCAAACCAATATATTCTTTCATTTGGGTCTTGGCACATACACATACTCATATCTGTTTATGTATAAATGTGTATGTAAAAGAATTTTAATCATATAAGGGTTTGTTTTTCTTACTTATACGAACAAGGACAAGAATTGGTTTGAAATTGCGAAAAGAAAAGGGGGTAGAGCTTTTTTTCTGCTGCTTTATTATTGCATTGAAATAACAGGACAAAAGTCTAAGAAAAATTCCCAAAGAATTCATTTATAGAAATAATAATAATAAAAATGAAGAAAAAAAAAAAAAAAATAAATAAAAAACTTAGCTTAAGGCGAATGTCTATATAAGCATTATTATATATGTATATATATAAAAAAACATAATATACTACTGTATAGCTTAACCCAAAGGACTTATTTAACTTGCTGTTGGAGAATTTCGAAAAATTTAAAAGGAAAAAGTAGGTTTAACTGCTGTTATAAAACTTAATATTGACTACACTATAGTATACTAAGGGCTAGTTAAATATCGTGATGTTTTATTAAAATACATACTTAGTAAATAACATATAACTAGCTTATTTTAGCAAGAAGCTAAACCAGTATTTTATAGATTACTAATAGTTTGTCTAGAAAAATTGTTTTAAAGGTACAAACTAGCTATACTTTAGATTACTTAGGAGACGATAGGTAGACAATTGATTATTTTTGTATATAAAAAAAAAAAGATTTTTTATTGCCTTTTAAAATGTTTTCTGGGTTATTCTCCTTTTATATTTTAAGCGAACAACACAAAGTAGAGTACAAGACGTCACAAACATTAAAATTCAAAAGGAATTCTGTGTGTGTGTGTATGTTGCCAAAAACGCAATTACAAACATACATACAGGATCTTTTTAAAGTCACTTGTACGTTAGAGCAAAACGAGCAAACGTTGTATTTAAAACAAAATTTTAATTTATTTTCTTTACTACAAGAAAAAAAAATATATATAAAAATGAGTGTTATATAAAGATAAAAAAACAACAACAATAAAAATAATCTATACATAAGACCCTACTGTTAAGCTGTTTTATGGGACACAAACGTTTTCATCTTTATAATAATAAAAAAAATTAATCGTTTAAATGTCAAATAATAAATCTCAATTTCACTCGGTCGGCCGACCGACTAAACAAGAACCAAAAAAAAAAAATTATTTAAATTTTGTATTTTCAGCAAAAAAATATAAAGTAGAGACCAAAAATAAAAAAAACCTTTTGTCTGGTGCGAAATTGAAAAATGATAAGAATCATACACAAAATCACACGTTATTTCCTTGAGGCTCTAAAAAGTATACTTGATCCTGTTGGGTTATATGGCAAAGATATTTTGAAAAAAAAAAAGAAAAAAAAAGCTAAAGAATTCAACTGTTTTTTTCTTTTTTTTATTAGAAAAGAATTATTGATTTTTCAAGTTATGGGGGCAATTAAAATTTTAAATGTTCGAAATATTTAGTAAAGTTCCTTCCCTAAGGTTATTGACTTATAAATGAAAATAAAAATAAAAATTTTTAAGAAATATTTTAATCAAACTTAATTTACTAAAAACTCAAGTTTAAAGTCTTAAAATTAAAATCTTAAAATGACTTTAAACGTAAAACTTAATTATCTAATTAAAGTACCTTAAAAGCACTGCAGAAGCCTGTTTTATACCTTAAAGTATTAAAAATTTACTAAAATTTTTAGATAATTAATTTAAAAATTTTTAATAAATAATTTTATTTTATAAATATTTTTATTTAGTAAAGTTCTCTAAGGTTATTGCCTTAAGTATGAAAATAAAACTAATAATTTTAAGACAAATTTCTAATAAAACTAAATTTAGTAAAAGCTCAATCAAGTGTTAATTAAAATCAGAAAATGACTTTGAACTTGTAATAACTCTCGTGGCAAACTTTATTTTTAACTTAATTACCTTATTACAGTACTTTTAAAGCGTTGCTTATACCAAAAATAAAATATTGCCTTAAATTATTAAAAATTCTCTCAAATTTTTATACAACTAATTTGAAAATTATTAAAAAAAAAAAAATTGTTTTTTTTTATTAAAACTTTTTATTTAGTAAAGTTTGTTGAATAATGCCAATTTATAAGAGTATTTTTGGTCGGAAGCAATATCAACCGCAGTTTATATTCGCAGAGAAAAAAAAAACATGATTACAGCATTATTACTATAACAATATTATGTTCTCATTGTTAATTGAATTTTGATAACTCTATGTTCGCGATAACAATGTTTTTGTTTACATTTTGTCATTTAATATTTACACTCAATAAAAATTTTAATATAGTTGACTGCAACAATTATATGTTTTTAAATATCTTTACCAGAAACAAAATTTTATTGATCATTAAATATTTGCAGTATTTTTTCCTTGTTCTTAAACCATATTCTATTTTTAAACCATGATAATCTTATTATTCTCATGACAATAAAATGTTTTAAATAAGTATAAAACTTATCCTTTTCACAAACTTTGTGGAAAAAATAAATTATTTTTTGTTTTTAAATATAAAGCGTGAACCAGGTTCCCTACTTTTTTAAAGAGAAAAAAAAAAAACAGAAAATTCAAATTTAATGAGGGAATGTTTATTATCATTTGAAAGAACATTCTTTGGCATTTATTTTTTTGAAGATTATGTCTATCAAATGTTGACCGTTACTACGTCGCAGATGGTCCATCCTTTAAGTAAAATTTTCGATGACTCGTTCGAGCATTTCGACTGTTAACTGGCGAATGACATGCGTGATGTTTTCCTCCTAGGCCTGAATCGAAGCGAGTTTGTCCGCATAAACTTTTGACTTTACATATCTCCACAGGAAAAAGTCTAACGGTGTTTTATCACATGATCTTGGTGGCCCAAAACGTTGAAATTATATGCTCACCGAAGTGTTCTCTCAATAAATCCATTGATTGATGCGATGTGTGGGAAGTGGCGTCGTCTTGCTGAAACCAAATATCGCTGAGATCACGAGCTTTAATTTCAGGCATCAAATAGTCGGTTATCATGGCACGATAGCGGTCGCCATTGACGGTTACGTTCGCACCGGCATCATTTTTAAAGAAATATGGACCGATGATTCCACCGGCCCACAAACCACACCAAACCATTTTTTCTTCTGGATGAAGTGGCAGTTCTTGAATCTCTTTAGTTTGCTCTTCGTCCCAAATGTGGCAATTTTGTTTGTTTACATACCTATTGAGCCAGAAATGGGCCTCATCGCTGAACAAAATTTGCCTCAAAAACGTGGGATCTTCTTGGAACTTTTCAAGAGCCCATAGAGCGAAGCGATGTCGCTTGGGAAGGTCGAGTGGCTTCAGTTGTTGCACAAGCTGTATTTTGTACGCTTTCAATTTAAGATCTCGACGTAAAATGCGCCAAGTCGTTCCATATGTCAGTCCGAGTTGCTGCGAACGGCGCCGAATCGACTCTCCACGGTCTTCGTGTACACTCTCAGCTACGGCCGCTATATTTTCTTCACAGTGTGCTGGACGTGTTCTATTCGGTCGAATATTATCCAATAATGAATGCTGGGTCTCAAAATGGGTGATGGTGTTGCTTATAGTACGCTCAGTAGGCTGATTATGTTGACCATAAATTGAGCGAAGTGCACGAAACACATTCCTCACAGAACGTGAATTTTCGTAATAAAGTAGAACGATTTGTAAACGTTGTTCAGGCCTAAGTCTTTCCATTATGAAATGCCAAACAATACTAAACAAAAATAACATGACAGCATGACACGACTCACACGTGATCTGTCAAAAAAAGCTTATTGAAAAAAGTATCTCTACTTGTATCACCCTTTACTATAAAAGCCTGGTTTACACCAAAAATAAAGTTTTGTCTTAAATTATTAAAAGTTTACTCAAATTTCCATATAATGCATTTAAAAAAGTGTGGAAATTTTGTTTTTTATTAATACTTTTTTTTTAAATTATAATTTATTTTGTGATAATGTCATAATTCTTTTTTAATGAGCTTAATTTGCTTTGTGTGTATGCATGTATATTTTACAAATAATTTACAATCATTGACAGCTTGTTAATATAATTTTTTTTATGAAAATTTTATTTAAATTTACATTAATTAATTTAAAATTATTAATGACCATTTTTTTTTTTTTTATTTTTACTTTTAGGTTACCACAGTTTACACTCAATGCCAGGATTATTTTTTTTATGATGGTAAGTTGTTGTTAAAGTAATTAAATTTTATGATAATTGTTATTAGTTAGTTATTAACATATTTAAAAAAAGATTACAACTTGTTAATAATTAGTTAATAAATATAAAAAAAAACTGAAATAAATATTGACAGAGAACATTTGTAAATGAACGATAAGATTTTATTAGATTTCATATTTAATCAATAATATTGTGCAAATTGATTTTGTTCAAAAATGATTTAAATCTCATATAAAAACAATATTTCATTATTTATTTACACACGCTCTTAATATAATTAAATGAACGTACATGTTTGAACTCACGCATCTTTTAAAAATTAATGTTAAGCAAGTACCCAGAGTTCTTTTTTTTCTTTCTTTCTTTCATTTGGAGTACTTTTTGATATTTTTATTAATAATATTGTATTTTTGATTAAATTCTTTAAATTAATCACGTGTGAGTCATTTGAGTTCAATTAATTTTTCCTTTATTTTGTAGATAAAACTAGACGTTGCCATGTTAAGTATTTAATATTATTCTAAAGTTTTTTTTTTATATTTTTCTTTGGTATGGGTTTTTCTTAGGAAATATTACCTACAATGTTTCAAATTTGCTTATGTCTACGTTAAGGATTATAAATAAATATTTAGCAAGTTACTCAGGTTTCTGTAAAAAAAAATAAACTAAGTATTAAAGTAAATATTAGGGTGACCAATGCTGGTTTTCAAACGGTTTTAAAACCGGGTTTAAACCCGGTTTAGACCCGGGTTTTAAACTGGTTTTTTCCGGGATACATGCCGTTGGTTTTTTCATATTTTCGAATGTCGAGTAATCCGGTTTTTTTAAACCCAAAAATCGGGTTTTTACGTTTTATTTAATTTTCAGCACTTTTTTCTGTTATTCTCCCATTACATTTTATTTAATAATTTTAAAGATGATGAAGATAACAATATTTTTGATTTAGGCAATAATGTTTATTTAAAAAACAATTTAAAAACAATTGTAGACCGACTTAGATCATTTGTTAAATCGCCCGACAAACAGAAAAAGCTGCAAACGTACGTTAAAGAACAGAAAAAGTGGGAACTTAAACTAATTCACAATCTGAAGCACCATTGGTATTCCATGGTGAAAATGATTTCTCAATTCTTAAGAATTTATAAGTGTGTAAATCATGCACTTTTAGACTTGGAACAGTTAGCTTTTAATGAAAAGGAAATTAAAATATTGAGAAAATTAAATAATATTCTGAAGCCTTTAGAAATTACAGTTAAATAGTTAACAGGTTTTTTTTAAACGGTTTTTTCAAAATACCAGCTATTTGAACTATTCGTAAACCGGTTTCTTCAAAAAGTTGATTAATCGATCACCCTATTTAATACAAATAAATCTGTCATTTCTAAATATAAACATTGATTTTAATAAAATTTCTTATAATTAAAGTAAAAGTATTCAGAAGTTTATGTATGTAATTTAGTTTTGGACCTAGAAGGCCTTTAAATAGGCCCTTTGTTTTAAAAAGTATTAAATATTTTTAAACGATTTTTTTTGCAAAATTCTTTTAAGAATTTTAAAATAATGGATAAAATTTTTTATTTGTAAAAAGTACACCAAATTTCCCATTTAATGATATATATTTAGCGATATAAGATTTTTCCTAGAGACAAAATTATGGACAACAACTTGGCCAAATTTCTTTAAATTGGTTAAAAAATTTAGTATAAATAAATCTGTTATTTATAAACCCAGTCATCGATTTTATTAAACTACTCATGGTTAAAATAGAAGTGCTTGAAAATTTATATCTGAAATTTGGTTTTAATATAGCTAATAAATTTGGCCCTAGTAGGCCAACAAAATAAGCATTATAATCTAAAAAATTTTAAATACTTTTTAGACATTCTTTTTTTCAAAAATCTTTTAAAAATTTTAAAATAGTTATTGAAATTATACTTTTCTAGAGAGTAGATACATTTACTTATTTAATAATGTATATTTAATGATATATAACTCTTCTTTGAGCTTAAATTATAGAGACCAACTTGGCCAAATTTCAGCAAACTCTATGTTTTCATTTTAAAAATTTTATAAAAGTTTTGTACAAATAAATCTATTATTTCGAAGCCCAATTATGGATTTTAAAGAAACTTTTCATAGTTAATGTAAAAATGTCTAAAAGTTTATACCAGAAATTTGGTTTTAATACAGTTAATAAATTTGTACGTAGGGGGCCTTTAAGTAGGTCCTATATTCTATAAATTTGTTAATACTTTTTAAATATTATTTATAAAAGTCTTTTAAGAATTTTAAAATAATTCATCAAGTTTTACTTTACTAGAAAGTACACATAATTTCCTATTTAACGATGTATATATATATATTTTTTTTCTTCGATCTAAAATTATTATAACAATTATTAAGACAAACTTGGCCAAATTGTTTAGATTTTTAAAAAATATATATAAAAATTTTGTAGAAATAAATCTGCTATTTCTAAACCGAATCATGGATTTTAATAAAATTTCTCGTGGTTGAATCGTAAGTGCTTAGAAGCTCATACCTTAATTTTGGTTTTAATACAACTAATATATTTGACCCCAGACGGACTATATTATAAATAAGTATAAAATATATAATTTTTTTGACGATTTTTTAAAAAAAGGTTTTTTAAGTATATTAAAATATTTATTGAAATTGTACTTTTATAAAAAGTAGACACAATTTCCTATTTAATGATATATATTTAATTATATAAAGCTTTTCCTAGAGTCAGTCTTATGGAGAAAAACAGGGCCAAATTTCATTCCATGAAATAAGTTTGTTCTTTCATAAATTTTAATGAAACGTGGCATAATAATAGCAGAAGTTTTTAGAAGTTTATATTTGAAATTTGGTTTTAATTTAGCTGATAGATTTGGTCCCACAGTGCCTTCAATTAACGCTTTTGATCTCAAGAATTATGAAATACTTTTTTTTTTGCTATTTGTTACAAGAATTTTAAAATAACTGATATACTTGTACTTTTTTTAGAAAGTAGACGCGATTTCCTTTTAAATTATATATATATATATATATATATATATATATATATATAAATATATATATATATATTCTTCCTCGATTTGAGTTTATGGAGCAAATAAGACAAAATTTATATAGAATTTAAATTCATCTTAAATTTTAAAACTTTGCTTAAAAATATGCTGTCATTTCCTGCCGTTCTCACTTACATCACAATTTCCATTGTACAATTTGCATAAGTCTAATTTGCATAAGTTGTGTTTTCAAATGATTTTATATTAATAAAATTATTTCGATTCTTAACAAGTTAATTATGTAACAGACATTTTCAATTAAAAATTTATATTTTTCCCCATGACCAAATCATTGACTGTAATATTCATAGCACAGACGTTTATTTTTTTTAACACTAATAAACAAATAATGCCTTTTTATGTGTTTTTTTTTCTTTATTTTATTTTATTATTATCTTTTTTTTTTGTAAAACTTCAATATATCATGTTTTGTCATAGTAATTCTGTCAGCATATTTCATCAGACATTAAAAACAAACATTAAATACGTACTTGAGTATTATAACACGAAACGGAAGCAAGACGTATAAGAATTTAGCTGAAATTAGCAAAAAAAAAAAAAAAAAAAAAAAAAAATTTGGTAAAATTTAACAAATTTTGGTTAAACATTATAAGAAAACAGAAAAAGTTTTTTAAGTCAACATTTTTTGTTTTCATTTTCTATTCGATTTTTTTTTAATTTTTTCTTTAATTCAAATTATTTGATTTATGATTTTTTATTATAATTTTAGGTAATGTTTGCCACTGCAACAACAGCATCTCTAAAGAAAACGAACGATGTTGTAATAATGCTGAAAAATCACGAGAGGGCATTACATGTCAATGCCGGCGGCAAAGTGACAGCAACAGATATATCTTTAGCACGTAAGTATAAAAAAAATAGTATAAACAAACTCTAATACTCAAACACACTATTAGCTTTCAATTAAAATTAAGTAAATTAACTGTCCCTAAGTTATAGACATTTTATATATTTAAATTCTATTTGTTACAATAATTACTCTAAATATCCAATAAAATCACTAGTTTATGGTCAGGCTCTATCGCCCCTGTTAGATCCATTATTTAGGTTCCTTTAGTTTTAAAATGAACTTTAAATTACCTTTGAGTTTATTACATTCGAACTCTTTTGTATTCTATACTACATTTATGTTTGTATACATGTATATATTTATTTACAAAAAAAATCTCTTAAATAATAATATTTTCTTCAAAATAACACACACACACAAACACCTTTAAATAAACAGTACTCCGAAAATAATAAGAGAAAAAAAAAGAAAACACGAAGGTAACACTCAACTACAAACATATAAATAGACAAGCTAACAAACATTCTAACAAAAGCAAACGAACAATTACGAGAAGTCTAAGAAAAAAAAAAAAAAAAAAAAAAAACAAGTACTGTGGTATGTAAGTAAGTTAGTTGTTTGTATGTAAGTAAATAAAGTTTAGCTCGTTAATTAAAAAAATAAAGGGAGAAATATAGAGAGGAGGTGTACTCTTGTATTTGCCTAAACAATTGTTAATACACATATACATATTTACATGTATATTTACATAGGATGGTAAATATTAAAGGGTTTTTATTTTGTTCTTAACTATTTATGCTTGTAACTCAATATTACATCAAGTGGCCAGATTGTTAGACAATATTGTTGTTGTTTCTTTTAAAAAGCGGCTAAATTGAAAGAAATTTGAATTTTCTTTGAAGAAAATGTATTACATTAAAATGAATTTTGTTAAGTTAAGCTTAAAATAAAAGCAAAAAAGATTATAATAATTATAATACAATAAAATTCTAATTGACTTGTTAACCTGAATTAAACAAATATCATGGAATTTTTTTGTATATATATTTTTTAATAAGCAAAATATTTGTTTTTTATGGTTATAAACAGAAGGCTATTTGCAGAAGAATAAAAATTAGTTGTGCAATATACACTGCCTGACACTTGAATAAGGAATCACATTTTTTTTAACTTTAATTAAGTATATTTCCTAAACTAAAGTTCAGAAAAAAATAATTTACAAAGTGTTGGCTTTAGTTTCCTGAAGAAATACAAAAATATACATATTTTGTTATACTAAAATTATGCATTTATTTAAAGACCTGTATTTCTGTGGTACTTTTTCGTGTTTCACTTGAATAAGGAATATTTTAAAACTAAGCAAACTGTAATTTATTTTTAAATTTTAGTTTATAAAAATGAAAGTTATTATCTTCTAGCATTCAATTAGTAATGAGTACTGCTACCATTTTTAGAAATAACCTCAAAAAATGCGATTTGGCATCGACTTGTATAATGACTCTAAGTAATTTAGCGAAATTGAACTCCATGCTTCCGCAAAAAATAATTTTTTTTCTGAACTTTAGTTTAGGAGATATATTTAATTAAAGTTAAAATAATTTGATTCCTTATTCAAGTGGCAGGCAGTGTATTTTTATGAGTTTTTAAAATTTAATATAGATCATAAAATTTTTAAAATTATTATTCAACATTAGTTTGATATAAAGCAAATTTAAATAAATATTTTAAATTATTTATATTGCTCAACTTATTAACTAAATATTAAATATGTTTATAAATAGTTATTTTTTTTTAACAAAAGTTAGTTTTATGAGTTTGTTATGATTTTAAAAATGCCATAAATTATTAGCTAATCTAACCAGATTTATAATTTAAAAACAAAAATAACTTTGAACATTTTTTAAAGAAATATAAATGAGCTAATATTTAGTTTAAATTTTATATTCTAGAATGTTTAAGTAATTAAAAAGTATTTTTAATAAAAAAAATAAACATTTTGTGATATTTTCGGGAAATAGATATAACTTCCTTTATAATGATATACAATTTGTTTAGTTTGGTTTTGATTGATTCTAAATTAAAGAACTTTAGAAGTTTTAAAATTTTAATTTTATATAAAATATTTTTGTAAAATGTATATGATTTTCTTTATAATGATATATAAATTTGCATAATTTTTCTTGGTTCTTTTTTGTTTAAATATTAATTAATTTTGAAGAGTTAAACTAACTAATAGTATTTTTTTTTAATATATTAAATTTTTTTTACAAAAAAATTTAAATAAATTATTCGAATTTAAATATTTTAATAATTTTTGAAAACCAGACAAAATTTCCTTTACAATGATATACAATAAGTTATATTTATCTTTTGTTTGTGCAATATTAAGGGACTTAAATTTGAATTTTAATTATTTAAAATTTATTTGTAAAAATTTTATGTTTTTATATTTGATAATTTAAATTTAATAAATGTTTTTTATTTTTTTAAAAAAGTGCATATAATTTCCTTTACAACGATATATAATTTGTATAATTTTTTGTGTTCTATTTTTATTTAAATATTAATAGTTAAGTGCAACTAATAGAAAATTAATAGAAATACATTTAAATTTTTAACACAAATTATTTTATGAGTTATTTAAAATTAAAAATTTACAATGATATATAATATAAAAAATTTTTTTAGTTCAAGGGAAATTGATTTAGAGAAGACGTCTTTCAAATTAAAATGTGATATTTTTATATAGAACTTATATTTTTATAAATGTTATATATATTTTATATTTTTGAAAAGTGCACATAATTTCCTTTAAAATGATATACAATTTGTATAAGTTTTCTTGATTCTTTTTTATTTAAAATTTGATTGTGTTAGAAAGTCTAAATTTTTTTAAAATGTCTCTTAATTTCTAACAAAAATATTTTGATAAGTTATTCAAAATTAAATATTTTAAGCATATTTGAAAACTAGACACCTTTTATTTTGAAATGATATATAAAATAAGTTTAATTTTTTATTTTTATTTTTATTTTTATTAATATTATATAATACAATAAATGACACTATATAATATAGGAAGGGGGTGCTAGCTAGCTACTATGGCCTTCGACTCCACTGGTTAGATTATAAATATTCTATATACTTATTTACATTATCTACATTATTTACATTACAGTATTTACATTATTTACAATTTATATTTTACATTTTTTATTTGCTTATTTACATTCAGATGTTGTTTAATAAGTTACATTTTTTAATAAAATTAAAAATTTTTGAGATGTTATTTTGGCTTGGATTATTTAGGTATTAGCTGGGAAGTATCATGTCAAAAATTTGTACTCTTTCTGTGGAATATGCTTGGCATTGATCAAGAATGTGGTTTATGGACTGATGATGGCAGATCGAGCTAACTTCATTTTTCAGCAGGTGTTGATGAGTAATTTTGGTATGACCCAACCTTAATCTTGTAAAAACCCGTAGTTCTAGCCTCGAGTTGGATTTGGGTTAGGTGGGAGTGACTCCATTTGGATTAATAAATTTGTAACGATGGTTGTAGTTTGTCCATAGATTTAATTTGTCTTCTTCAAGGTGTTTCGATATAAGTCTATTTAGATCTTTTACAAAATGGGTGATGAAGGTGTATGATGGGGGAAAGTTTAATTAGTTGGATTGGTATTAAGGGACTTAATTACAATTCTTTTTTGAGAAAACGTTCTTTAAGTTCAAGATTTTTAAAATGTGTTATTTTTAAATTAAAAAATTTTTTCTTAAATGTTTTATATATTTTTGAAAAGTTTACATAATATCCTTTATAATGATATATAATTTATATAAATTTTTAGCATCTTTTTATTCAAATATAGAACATTAAATAATAGAAAATTTTTAAAAATAATTCAAATTTCCAACAAAAATCTTCACAAGTTATTTAATTTTAAACATTTATTTTTTTTTTAAATTTGTATAAATTTAATTAATTTTTTGTTTTAGAGACTTAAATATATTTTTTTTTTCGAAAATTAAAATGCTTAAGAATTTTGTGGTAAAAATTAGAAAAATTAAAATTTCTTTGATAACTTTTATATATTTTTTAAAAGTAAATATAGTTGCCTTTGTAATGATGTATTATTTTATTATTACTTTTTTTATGGTTTCAAATTAAATAATATCAAAACATGGTAATTAATTATTATATTTTATTATTTCTAATACAATATTTCATATATATTTTTAAAAAGAAGACAAATTTCCTTTTCAAAGATATACAACATATTTAACTTGGTTTAAGAAATGATCACAATTATCAAATTCTATTCCATCTTGAGAATTTTATTATCATAAATATTTTCAAATTGTTTTCTTTGAAAATTTTATTACAAAAAGACATTTCTAGCTTGATGCTATTTTCTGTGGCAAAATTTCATTTAATTATGAAATAAATATTTTTAAATCTTTGGCTTAAGGTACCTTCAGATTAGTCAAATATTTGACCAAAATGACGTAACCCCTATATATAAGAAATTTCCTAATTTCTCTTTTTTCACAATTATCAAATTCTATTCCATCTTGAGAATTTTATCATCATAAATATTTTCAAATTGTTTTCTTTGAAAATTTTATTACAAAAACACATTTCTAGCTTGATGCTATTTTCTGTGGCAAAATTTCATTAAATTGTGAAATAAATATTTTTAAATCTTTGGCTTAAGGTACCTTCAGATTAGTCAAATATTTGACCAAAATGACATAACCACTATATAAAAAAAATTTCCTAATTTCTCTTTTTTAAAGGGCAATGATTCATTACTTATCATTCATTAATCATAGCTGGCATTTTATCTAATTTAAATTTATATAAAACTAGTGGTCACGCAATTTTGAACAAATATTTGTCAAATGTGAACAGTTGGCAAATAGTTTGTTATTTTCTGTTTCTAGTTAACCATTTATCAAAATTATTATTTTTTAAATAAAATAAAATAAAATAATGCCTACTAATTTAATTGATTTTTAAATTGTTACTAAGCGTTAACTTAGATAATAACTCAAAAGTTTTGCTATTATTTTTATCTTAACTGCTTAATATGATGGTTTCATTTTTCTATATAAAATTTTTGTTGTTATTTGTACAACTTGCATGCAATTCTTTTTTTTTTTGATATTTCTATCTATATTTAAAATACATATTGAACATTCAAACACGCTAATTAGATTTCAATTAAATGATAGGTATGGTAGGTCATGACGAAAATTGTGGCCAAAGATAGAGGAAAGAAGGTAAAAGCTTTTTGAGTAATAGTAAATGAAAAGTAAAAGAAATGATACCAAAGTAAGTCCATATGTAGATGTTTTAATAAGGCCATGTGTTAGCTGCACTTGTTATTTGATTATTATAAAGGAATTTGCCATTTATTAGGGTTATAAAAAATAAATCTTTATTATTAAAGATAATAAACTTTTCATTTAGTTTTTAAAAAAATTAGATGTTATTTACAACAGTTTTTTGTTCACTCAACAAATTTATATTTGCTTCTATTGAAATTTTTATTTTGTCTATACAAAAAAAAGTATCTTAAATCAATCACAAAACTTTAAGTGACATTGCAATTTTTATTTCGTACTATAGATGTTGATACAATATTTGTTTTGTATTAAAAAAGAAAAAAAAAAAAAACAAAAAAATGGTTATAAATTCTATATAAATAGTACTAAATAATAATAAATAATAAAATAACGTTGTTATTATACATTTATAATGATAAAGACCCCATTAAAATTTTTGATAAAATTCCACACTTGGCCCTGCTCTGCTGTATTTTAGTATAACAATATGAATTGATGAGTTTTGTTTTATATATTTTTGATTATTTTTTTTTTTTTTTTTTGTATTAATTTTTATTGTTATTATAATAAAATTTATATAAAACAATGACAGAAATATTTATTTTATTTATAAAAAAGATACTTAAAAAGAAAAGCTTTTTTTTTCTTTTAAATTATATTTTTGGAATGTCTGGGTTATTTAATTAAATGTAAATGATAATGATTAAAAATTGATTAAAATAACAGACAGGCTGAAAGACGGACGCATACAGACTACGTTTATTATCTTATAGGTATCATGAGTATATGAACGTTCGTTTGATCAAACGTAAAGAAAGAAATGTTGAAAATGAAAGAAAGTGATCAATTACATTTTGTTTCATAATAAAGTCACTAAAGAATGTGTCCATGAGTATGGTAGATGTACTTGTTTAAATGAGCTTAATAATAATAATAATAACCCAGCAAACATTATCACGACGCTAGGTTCAATCTCTCTCTTACTTGCCCCAAACGCCTAGCGCTGCTAATTGAGTCTCTCAAAATTGCACCCAGTGCAAGGCGGGTGCCATGTTTAGGTTTCAATAAAACCAAAATGTTTAAGACACCATGAATGCTGATGAAGTGTGTAGTGGCACAGAAAATACGTATTCCATTCTGCTGGTGTCTAATTATAGTCCACAAAATCTGCTTTGATATTGCCAAACAGAGACAACGAGGCAATTTACGATTGCAAACTTATTTAAAACCAATATTCTTTAGTTATTAAACTACTTTACCAAAATATGGAAGAAGTCATTTATCATACCGTTATTTAAATCATGAAACAAATCAAACATAAGTAATTATAGAGGTATAGTTAAATTAAGTGCTATCTCGAAACTCTTTGAGCAATGTCTAACTGAACCTCTTTACCATCAAATTTCATCAATACTTACTCCCTACCAACATAGGTTACGAATAGGACACTCAACAGCAACCAATTTAATACAACTTACTACATTGCTAAATTATGATTTCACGTAAAGACAATATACTGATAGAGTTAATCACTACCTACGATTAATGGGATTTACAAACAGAACCTTAAATTGGATAAAATCATATTTGACAAGTCGATAATAACGCATTCGTTGTAATAATGTCCTACCTAAAATCATATATGTTAAATCCGATGTACCGTAAGGCAGACAACGTTAAAATTTTTATAAGCTCAAGTAGTTCACTGAATTAATCATTTTTACAAACGGATTTATATAGCTTTTTTATATGGTGTAAAGAGAACTCAATGGACCTTAATATCAAAAAATGCAAACATATGTACTACTCGAGAAAAGCTATGTTTCCTATGGATATTACCATCTTGGGGAATACGAACTGGAGTGCGTAAATAAATTCCTGGAACTTGGCGTACTATTCGAAGCAAAGCTTATATTTAATAAACACATTAATTTGTGTTAATATGTGTCCTTGGATTTCTTAAACGATGGACTAAAGAATTTATATATACTTCCAATTCTGGCATACTATTCTTCTTGTTGTCTGAGACCCCTTTTATAGCATTCATATTGATCGTATTGAATTTATACAAAAACAGTTCGTAATTTTTATATTAAGAAATTTTTATCCCGATTCGATATATAATTTGGCATCATACAAGACCAGATTACCGCAAATAAAATTACCAACTCTCAAAAGTGGAAGAACTATGTTAAATATAATTTTCGTTATCAAGCTTATATCTGGCAGCATCGAAGCATAATTTCTGGTAAATAAAGCGTGATCCATTTCGAGGTTCCCTACTTTTTTAAAGAAAAAAACACAGAAAATTCAAATTTAATTGGGAATGTTTATTATCATTTGAAAGAACATTCTTTGACATTTATTTTTTGAAGATTATGCCTATCAAATGTTGGTTGTTGCTACGTCGCAGATGATCCATCCGTTGAGTCCAATTTTCGATGACTCGTTCGAGCATTTCGACTGGTAACTGATGAATGACATGCGTGATGTTTTCCTCCAAGGCATAAACTTTAGACTTTACATATCCCCACAGGAAAAAGTCTGACGGTGTGATATTACACGATCTTGGTGGCCAATCGACCGGCCCAAAACTTGAAATTATGTGCTCACGGAAGTGTTCTCTCAATAAATCCATTGATTGATGCGATGTGTGGGAAGTAGCGCCGTCTTGCTGAAACCAAATGTGGCATCAAATAGTCGGTTATCATGGCACGATAACGGTCGCCATTGACGGTTACGTTCGCACCGGTATCATTTTTAAAGATATATGTACCGATGATTCCACTGGCTCACAAACCACACCATACCGTTGTTTTTTTCTGGATTAAGTGGCAGTTCTTGAATCTCTTCAGGTTGATCTTTGTCCCAAATGCGGCAATTTTGTTTGTTTACATATCCATTGAGCCAGAAATGGGCCTCATCGCTGAACAAAATTTGCCTCGAAAACGTCGGATCTTCTTGGAACTTTTCAAGAGCCCATAGAGCGAAGCGATGTTGCTTGGGAAGGTCGAGCGGCTTCAGTTGTTGCACAAGCTGTATTTTGTACGCTTTCAATTTAAGATCTCGACGTAAAATGCGCCAAGTCGTTCGAGTTGCTGCGAATGGCGCCGAAACGACTCTCCACGGTCTTCGTGTACACTCTCAGCTACGGCCGCTATATTTTCTTCACAGCATGCTGGACGTGGTCTATTCGGTCGAATATTGTCCAATAATGAATGCTGAGTCTCAAGATGGGTGATGGTGTTGCGAATGTTACGCTCAGTAGACCGATTATCTTGACCATAAGTTGAGCGAAGTGCACGAAACACATTCCTTACAGAATGTGAATTTTCGTAATAAAGTTGAACGATTTGTAAACGTTGTTCAGACGTAAGTCTTTCCATTATGAAATGCCAAACAATACTAAACAAAAATAATATGACAGCATGACACTACTCACACGTGATCTGTCAAAAAAGGCTATTGAAAAAAGTATCTCTACTGGAATCACCCATTAGAATTAATTTTAATGTACCTCAATGTCCCTCACATAGCTTTCAAATTATTTTCAACAAAACTATGCTAACCCTGATGCCTTCTTTAGATTATGTTTAAACTTTATCTAACTTTATAATGTCATTGATATGTCTCTCAATGTAAATTTAATTAAACGTAATTTAATTTTACCCTTAAATAATTAATGTAACATATAATTTGTAATAATTTTATTTTTTTTTTTGTCTGTAAGGATTTTGTCCATAGAATTAATAAATAAATAATAAACTTTTTACAAGTTGCTCTTCTTCTCTTAAATGTTTGTTATGTTATTTATCTCTTTAAGAGCGTGTCTTATATTATACGCATACATTGTTTCAAAGTAATTTTGCAAACTTCAATTTAAAAGTCAACATGTTTTTGAGTTGGGTTATCAACCAATTAAGTCTCATTTTGTTTTCTTAGGAGCAAGACCTTTTAAGTTGTTTGGTGTCTGTGTGTTATTTATCCGGTTATTTAATTTATTTTAAAGTGTTTTTTATCTCAGGAAAAATTTTTGATAATAAGTAATGAGAGTGTTTGAGAATTTTATGCATTTTTAATATTTACTATTATTTTTTTTTATACACTACACCACCATAGATGGTTGGGGTATTATGTGTTTGTGCTGATATTTGTAACGCATAGAAAAAGTTATCCAACACCCACGTTAAAGTAGGCCAATCGACTCAGAATCACTCTAATCGATCTAAAGATGTCCGTCCGTCCGTCCGTCCGTCTGACTGGATGGCTGGCTGGACGACTGGCTGGCTGCCCAAGTAAACCTTGTGCATAAAGTACAGGTCGCAATTTTAAAGATAATTCAATGAAATTTGACGTGTGGGATTTTCATGATACAAGGACGAAGCCTATTCAATTTGTTTGTGATTGGTCCATTATTTCACCATACAAATATCCCCCCAGAATAGATTTTAAACACTTAAAAATGTTTTAGAAATAAGAATATTTTTAAGAAATTCGGAGCAAAGAAGTTCTGTATAAGTGTCAATCTTTGTACTAAATTTTATGAAGATCGATTCACAATTGACCATAGCTCCCATATAAACCTCTGTTCCGAAAATCACTTTAACGTGCATAAATCCCATACGAATGTTAGTATCAATTTAATATTCGACACAAATAAGTTTTATGTAATTAGAAAGAACACTGACAAATGTTATGAGAATCAGTTCATAATTTACCATAGCTCCCATATAAACCCACTTCCAGGAATCACCCTAAAGAGCATAAAATCTTCTAGATGTTAGTATCAACGCATTATTCTGTATTTGTATATTTTATTTTGAATTTAGTAAAATTGGCCACAGGTGTAATATAAGTCCCCTTCCTGAATTTTTATGCTCGTACACAATGGTATAGGGTATCATATAGTTGGTCTTGACTGGCTATATCTTTCTTTCTCGTTTTTTTTTTTGAAAAATTTCTTATAATTTTTCTTTTTTTTTTTTCTTTTCAGAATTCTTTACCATGGAAAGTGTAGGCGACATTTTCAGCGACACTTTCAAAATTGCTTTATACGCAAAGGAAGTGGGTCGTTATTTGTGCTTCAGACGGGGAAAATTAGTTGGAATGGTAAGTTTGATTTACAAGAAAATATTTACATAATTTAACACATTAGAAATAGCTCAAAAATTAAATTAAAATTGGTTCAAATCTGCTCTTATATTATGTTTACAAATAGGGTTTATATAGTTGTAAACTAGCTTCAATCATAAATCATTAGGGAGTTGCAAATCGACTAAAATCGTTTTGCAAACATTGTTACAGTTTGGCTTTAGTTTTAGGTTTCAAAAGACTTAAAGTGTGGACCTAATTTAGCTTCATAGTAAGCAATTTGCTATTAATATTTTACTTATTAACTAAATAGCTTCAACTATACTCCAAATTTAACTTCAAATGTTGGTCTTTATATAATCCTAAATTGGCTTCATTTAAAGCCCAAGTTTGGCCTTAATCACAGTCCTAATTTAAATTTAATCATTGGTCTTTATATAGTCCTAAATCAGCTTCAATTAAAATCTAGGTTTTACTTAAATCACAGTATTTATTTAGTCTCCAATTAGCAAAAACCCCAGGTCATTTTATAGTCTTTAAATAGTTTCAATCATATTTTAAATTAAACCTTAATCATAGGCTTTTACATAGTAGCAAATCAGCCTCAACTCAGGTTCCAGTTTAACCTGATATGGAGATTTTTATTTAGTCGAAAGTAAGCTTCTATCATTCTTAAATCATATTTATAGTTTAGCTTTAATCGGTAGTCTTTTACAGTTTTAAGTGGGCTTTAATTAAGGTCTTGGTGAAGAAAAAATTTGTGGCATTTTAAATGGTATATCAGCCTCAACTGAGTTTCCAGTTTAACCTAATATGGAGATTTTTGTATACATCATTCTCTAATCATATTTACAGTTTAGCTTCAATCGTTAGTCTTTTACAGATTTAAATTGGCTTTAATTAAGGTCTCAGTTTAGAATCAAGTGTAGAACTTTAAATGATCCTACACTTGATTCTAAACTATGTTAAATATATGTTGAATATAATATCAAATATCTTTTAATTTATTTATATTTATAAGAGCTAAAAATAGCTTTATTTATAGACCAAATTTAGTTTCAAGCATAAATCTTTATATAGTCCTAAATTAGTTTCAATTATAGTCACAGTTAAGCTTTAATCATAGATTTTTATATAATTAAAATTTAGCTTCAATTATTCCTCAATCATAGTCATAGTTCATCTCTTATTGTAGGTCTTTTTGCAACTCCAAACAGTCATAAACTGTAGCTTTAATTTAGCTATATTTGAATGTTTTTATTTTAACTAAAATCATCTTCAATCTTAGATTTTCTTTAGACACTATTTCTTTATTTTTCAATTTAACCTTAATTAATCTTATATTTCCCCTCTTTGTCTGAATTTCTTTTTAGAAAAACTTAACACGCGACTGTCACTTTATCGAATCCCTAGATCACGGATATTTTTTATATGCTAATGCCTATAACCCCCTATGGCGTGTAGGCTTCACCAGAGGCTTAAAACCCGTGGGACCCAGACACTGGAAAAGACCACAAGCTCTTAAACGAGCTTGTTTTCTATTCGTCAAAATAAATGCCGATCATTTCGATCGCAGTCACTTTACAACGACTACCACTACCACTGCTGTACCCAGAATAGCGGCCACCACCACAAATAAAGTGGCGGCGGCGGCTGTAGTAACTTTGAGGAAGGATTATAAATTAAACGATTCCAAAGCTAGTATTATAGATAGTAACAGTAATAATCATAAGAGAACTAAATCCGCTAATCATAATAATGGTCAACGCCAAAATCTTAAAAATATTGAAAATGTTCATGTTAATGGAGCTAGACATCGGGAGGGCTTAAGGCAGCAAAGACATCGTAAACGTAAACAGCAGGCTAAAGTTTTAACACAAAATAATGCTGCAGCCATGGGTGTTTTGCAACCTAAGAATCTGATAAGACATCATCATGATCAGTCGGGAAACGGGGAGGGGCGGAGGCGTCAGCATCAACGAGAAGAAAAAGAACGCAAATTACGTTTACACAACCAAAGAAGGCAACATCATCAAGAACAACAACAGGCCGCAGAAGATGATGAGAACTCATATACGGAGCCAATGCCAAATGCCACTAATTCCGCCACACCCTCAGTAACGGCCACTACTTTGGCAGCTACTGCTTCCTTGGCTCCTTCTGCCTTAAATATTGTAGCCATGCTGGCTGCTGGACGCCGTAAAAGAGGTAGACGAAAGAAACCAGTAGAAACTAGCGATACTAATCTTTCCTCAAATTCTGGACAACAACCAGCCATGGATTTGCAATTAGTAGCTCAATCTCCTTTACAAGCTCAAAGCCAATATGACAAAGTCTCTAAAGAGGCCAATAAAGTTCATAAGCTAAGGCATCATCATGAGCATAACTATCATCAGAAACAGCAACAGCAACAGCAACAGCAATCAACTATCGCACCAGTGAATTCCACCAGTCCCTCATCTAAGGAAGTTAAAGTACAGCAACAAAACCATAAATACTCAAATAGTAATAAAGACAGTCAATTATTTAAAACTAATAGCCGTAGCAGTAGCAGTAGTCGAAGTCATATTAGTAGTAGCATTAGCAATAATTTAAGCCATAATTATAATTTAAATTTTAAAAGAAATAACATTAGTAATATTAATTTAAATAATTTAAACAATAATAATAATAATAATAATAATAATAATAATAATAATAATAATAATGCAATACCTGCCTTGCCAAAAAACTACTTGTCGAAAAATATTTTAAAGCAACAAACTTCAACAAGCTCGACTGATTTTAAAACACAACAATTTAGTCAATCCCTAATTAATAAAAGAAATTTACAGACACAACAACAGCAGCAACAACAAACAGAGATCAATAGTTCGAATTATAGTCATACTAGTCACGATTTTTATTATAAACTACCTTTAACTAAAACAAATAAAGAAGAAAAAACTAGTGACAGTGATGACGAAGATGACGAAGATGACATGGATGATAAAAATTCCAATAGACTTTTAGTTAATAATAGCAATATAAGTGACAATAATTTACAGCAGGAGCATTTGGTAAATCGCTTTAAGCTAATTTATCTAGATCGAATAAGAAGCCATAATTTTAATTTAAAACTTAATTCTAATTCTAACAATAATAATACAAAACAACAACAACAACAACAACAACAACAACAACAGCATTATAATAATAATGACGAAAAAGAAAATAATTCTCCTATTAGTAGTACAACAACAAAAACAACTGAAAATCATTTAATTTTGAAAAATTTTAAACAAAAAACACAAATTTCAAATGATTTTTCATCAATAAGTAAAAGTAGGAATACAATAAAATCTACTAAAACTCCTTTTAATATCAATAATCATAGTCATAGACGTACTAAAAGAAATGCTATTATTACTAACATCAACACCAACAATAACAATAACAACAATAATTATGATAAAAAAGATAATAATGTTAATAATTCTAATAACAACAAAAATAACAGTTACCACAAAAGCCAAGATAATAATACAAGTAGCAAAAACAGCAGTAGCAGTAGAAAAAACAGTAGTAGCATTAGTAGCATTAATGATAAAAATATTAATGTGCTTAAACATCTTAATGACAATAACAATAATAATGTCAATAATTTAAATATATTAAAGCCTTTTACTGCTACTTCTACAACTGCTTATCTTAATAGCAAATTATTCTCTATGATTTTAGCTCAACAGCAACAGCAAAAACAAAATATTATTAAATTTATTAACAATCCTAATAAATATAATTATTATAAATATAATAATGACAATGATTATGATAATAATAATAATGATGATGAAAAATTTAAAAGAATCCAAAATAAATATAAAAAAATTATAGTACAATACAGATCTGTATTTAATTGAATTTTGGAAGAAATCCATTATTGTAAAAGAAGAAAGAATTGAATGAAAAGTAAGTATATAATAAATGGAAATATATAAAGAAAATTGTACGAGTATTTAATTGAAGTTTTGTTTTTTTTTATGGGAAAATAAACTCAAGTTTATGGTTTTTCATTTTATCATAAGTTATTTTTAATTTTAAACCAAATTAAATTTCAATTGTTGGTTTTAAATAACTGATACAACTGTAAGTATTTTTATACATCAAATTAAAATTTTACATATTGTCAAGTTGTTACCAAACTTTAGATTTAGGTCTTTTTATGCACGTAAATAAGCATTAACCTTGATTTTAATTTGCAGTCCTAGATCGTTATATAGTACAAATTAATTTTAATAGTTTGCCCTAAATTATATTCAATCACAATCGCAGAGAAAAAACCTGGTTAGAGCATTATCCGTACAACAATATTATGTTTTCATTGTTAATTTTCTTGAATTTTAATAACTCTGTGTTCATAATAACAATGTTTTTGTTTAAATTTTTATCATTTAATGTTTACACTCAATAAAAATTTTAATATGGTTGACTGCAAAAATTATATGATTTGGAATATTTGTGTCAGAAATAAAATTTTATTATTATGCAAAATATTATTACTTCTACAACCATTAAATATTTGAAGTCTTTTTTTCTGTTCTTTTAACCATAATCTGTTTTTAATCCATGTTAGTATTATTATTCCCATGACAATAAAATGCTTCAAATTATTATAATACTTATGCTTTTAACAAACTTAGTGGAAAAATTCAATGCTTGTTTGTTTTTAAATATATATTGTTTTTAATGTTTGTTTTCCAACTTCATTGTAATTCTCATTTAGTTTATATATGAATAAATATAAATAGACAAGGTTTGATTGTACTCGGTGTGATTCAAGCAATATAAGATATTGATTAACTACCATTAAAGGATATAATTAAAAAAAAACATACCTTGCATTTGAACCACATATGCTGGTACAAATGAATATAATTAATGAAAAAGTAATATGTAAATATTATTTTTTTGCTATTATTTTCAATAAAAATTTATAAAAATAATTATTTATTAAAACGTTTTATTTTAGTATATGATAAGATAGAATAACAATATGATAAAATGAAATAATAATATGATAAACTATATGATAACATGGAATAATAATATGATAAAATGGAATAATAATTTGAATAATGGCAAAATAATGTTACAAAGTGCAATCATAATATGACAATGTGGTATAATAATATAATACGAGGGCGGATTAATAAATCCGTGACTTTTCGAACTTCCCTCGTACTTATATGAAATCTAATACTATTCCCATCAAGTACCACCTATTAATAGACTACTGTCAAATTTTGAGCATGTGTCGTCATTTACTTTGCGTAAAAAATAGGATTTTTCTAGGTCCTTAAAATAGGCATTTGTTTGATCAATAATTTCATCGTTGAAGCTGAATCTCTTTCCACCGAGCTATTTCTTTAGGTTTGGAAATAGGAAATAGTCACTAGGGGCTAAATCCGGAGAATATGGCGGATGAGGTACCAATTCGTAGCCCAATTCATAGAGTTTTGCCATTGAGACTGCACACGTGTGCACCCTTGAATTATCTTGATGAAAAAGAACTTTTTTTTTGGCCATATGGGGTCGTTTTCTTTTTAAATCCTCATTAAATCGGTCTAATAAGTTGGCATAATATTCACGGTTTATTGTTTTTCCCTTTTGAAGGTAATCGATGTGGATTATCCCGCGTGTATCCAAAAAAACTGTTGCCATCACCTTATTGGCCGACAAACTTACCTTGGCCTTCTTCGGAGTAGGTTAATCCGGAGAAACCCTTTGTTTAGACTACTGCTTGGTCTCCCTAGTACAGTAATGGATCCATGTTTCATCCACTAAAACTCATCCGGATTGCGGTTAAACAACTCCAAACAATCCTTTGAAGTTGTCACACGTTTACGTTTATGGTCCATTGAGAGAAAACGCGGCACCATCTTGCAGACGACTTTCTTAAACCCAGCTGATTATTTAAAATCAAAACCACACTGCCATATGAGATGCCTATGGCATTAACAATCTCACGCACTTTTACTCTTCGGTCGGCCAACACCAAATCATGGATTTTTTCGACATTTTCTGGTGTACTGACCTCAATTGACCTCCAGAACGTTCAGCGTCATTTGTACTTGTGCGACCACAACGAAAGTCAGTAAACTACTTTTTTACCATTGAAATCGGTGGTGCAGAGTCCCCATAATAATTATCGAGCTTTTTCTTGGTTTGATTGAAGATTTTTTTTTCGCAAAATATAATGTTTAATGAGCAGTCGAAATTCACTTTTTTACACTTTTAGAAAAATACACGAGGTTGTATATTTTGAACAGCTGTTAAACACAAAATAAATGACGACACTTGCTCAAAATTTGACAGTAGTCTATTAACAGGTGGTACTTGATGGGAATAGTTTTGCATTTCATATAACTACGAGAGAAGTTCGAAAAGTCACGGACTTATTGATCCGCCCTCGTAATATAGAATAATAATATAATAATATTAAATCATAATCTGATAGAATGGGATAATGTTATAGTAAGATTGTTCAATTATGTGTAAAACTAGAATCATAACTTTTTAAAAAAAAAAAAAACTAGAATCATAAAATCAGACAAAATATGATAAAATGGAATCATAATAATTATGACTAATAATTATTTCTATTATTCTCTGTGATCATATATTTTCACCATAATATGTTGCTCTTAGATTATGGTCACTACAACTATATTTTTTCTCTGCGTTTAATTTTAGGCTTTAGTTTAATTTGGAGCTTTCATTTAGATCTTTAAATACCACCAAATTAGCTACAATATGGACTGCCAAATTAGCCGACTTAACTTAAGTCCGGTTTCAAAGATTTAAAAATCTTTGTAAGGAACTTGATGAGATGAAAATATCTATGATATCTATAATCTTATCTTATGATAAAAAAGATATTTGCGCTTGAATTTAAAATTTTCGATTTTTTCCTTGACTTTATTTTTGGTTTTTCTCAAATAATTTCCGTGATATAAGAGTGACATTTTTTTAAAAATATCCTAAGATTCCCAAAACATTCCAAAATAATCTGTTATATTTTTTGTTTGTTTTGTAATTATCTCAATTCGTCTAGCAGTGAAAAGTTATCAAATTCAACACTTTAAAATGAATACGGATTTTTTTTTTTGCAAAAAAATGATTCGATTTATCTTTTTTTCTCAAAATTTAATTAATATTTTTTTTTTATATATTTCAAAAGACAAGGCTTCAAAAATGGATAATGAGAGATTCTTATTGTGAAATTTTGAACAATATTTAAAGTTCATTGCGCAAGAAGAAAAAAGTCACGAGAGATTTTGCAAATCTAAAAAAACAACATTTTTTAAGCAAAACTTCCAATTAGAAATTGGAAGTTTTGCTTATGCGAAAAAATATAAACATAATATAAAGATAGACATATTTACCTATCCACTGATGTATATGTATATTGCTTACATACCTTTCCAAATGAAGCAAATATAATGATCTAAATCCTTTTTAAAATTTTTAGTACATTTCGAATTTTTAGTCAATTTCGGATTTTTTGTAAATTTCGAATTTTTAGTAAAAAATTTAATTTTTGGTGAGAAATTAAATTCGTGGCGAAAAATTTAATTTTTAGTGAAAAATTGAATTTTTAGTGAAAAATCTAATTTTTAGTGAAAAATCTAATTTTTAGTAAAAAAATTTAATTTTTAGTGAAAAATCTAATTTTTAGTGAAATATTGAATTTTTAGTGAAAAATTGAATTTTTAGTGAAAAATTGAATTTTTAGTGAAAAATTGAATTTTTAGTGAAAAATTGAATTTTTAGTGAAAAATTGAATTTTTAGTGAAAAATTGAATTTTTAGTGAAAAATTGAATTTTTAGTGAAAAATTGAATTTTTAGTGAAAAATTGAATTTTTAGTGAAAAATTGAATTTTTAGTGAAAAATTGAATTTTTAGTGAAAAATTGAATTTTTAGTGAAAAATTGAATTTTTAGTGAAAAATTGAATTTTTAGTGAAAAATTGAATTTTTAGTGAAAAATTGAATTTTTAGTGAAAAATTGAATTTTTAGTGAAAAATTGAATTTTTAGTGAAAAATTGAATTTTTAGTGAAAAATTGAATTTTTAGTGAAAAATTGAATTTTTAGTGAAAAATTGAATTTTTAGTGAAAAATTGAATTTTTAGTGAAAAATTGAATTTTTAGTGAAAAATTGAAATTTTTAGAGAAAAATGGAATTTTTAGTGAAAAAATGAATTTTTAGTGAAAAATTGAAATTTTTAGTGAAAAATTGAATTTTTAGTGAAAAATTGAATTTTTAGTGAAAAATTGAATTTTTAGTGAAAAATTGAATTTTTAGTGAAAAATAAAAGTTTTTATTGAGAAATTGACTTTTCAGTGATTTAATTTTTACTGAAAAATTGAAATTTTGCCGATAAGTCGGTTTTCAACTAAGTGCTGAATACACGTAAATTAATTCAATCAATTCATATAAGTTGAGACTTGTGAGTTTCAATCAAAAGCTTTTATTCATAATCAATTAGCTTCAATCGTAGACGCCGTAAATGTTTTTTTTAACACTGAAATTATTTGAAACCTTAAGTTCCAGCATAGTTTTAATTCTAGATTATTAGCTTTAGTATTGGATTTAAATGAGCTTCTATAATAGCTTTTAAATGAGCTTAAATCATGGAACTTTATATTTAATTAATCATTCAATCATTCCTAAAAAACGCGTGTTTGTTTATATGCGAGAAGAAAAGCTTTATTTTTAAACCTAATTTATTTTTAGTCCTAGAGCTTTTTATAAAAAAAAAAAAATACTTCAATCATAAGCCCTAATAAATATCAATCGCAAGTCCTTATAGGCATTCAAATGAGCTTTAGTGCTAACTTTTTATATGCACTTAAACAAGCTTCAGTCACAGGTCCTAATTGACAGGTGTCTAGGGTATATATAAGTATGTCATTCCGTTTGTAATTTTATTTTTATATTTTCTGGATCCTTGTTGTTACAATGACGATAGGACGATGTCCGTCCGCACGTCCGTTTGTCGGTTCAAATGGCATTTCTGAAGCCCACCGATAACTGCCATATATAATATATATCAAATGATCGGAAATCCTTTCGAGAATTTTACTATTGAAATTCAGCAAGAGCGGTTCATAAATGGGACTAGGGACATAAATGGGACTAAGGACACAAATTGGATTAGGGATATAATTGGGTCTAGGGACATAAATGGGACTAGGGACATAAATGTGACTAGGGACTTCGTTTTTGCAAAAAAGATTTGGCAATTTTTTTTTTGAATTTTTATACTGAACAAATGAACTAAGCATTTTTGACTTTTTGCAACCCTTGTTTAAGCTACGGATTTCGCTTTTGAATAGATAGGTCATAAACATTTTTGCAAAAATTTTGGTATTTTGAATCAACTAAATTGGTTGTTAAACAACCGAGTTATAGGCTCAAAACTGAAAAAATCTTTTAATAATACGTACACACAAATATTTATATTAAGCATTAAGTGTTGTTGTTGTTTTTTTTTTTGCATAAGTAAGCAATTTAGTACACAACAGCAGTATTATAACCCAGAAGGAAAATATGTTGGTGCTTCATCCCTGCAGGCCTTTGTGAATGTTTCCACACTTCTCCGAAAAAATTTTAAACACATTTCACTTTGCCTTCTATGAAAATTCCTCAAAGAAAGCTTCGACTTCCTTTAAAGAAAATCCGGTACTAATTCTTGTTTCTCTTTCATTAGATGCGATATATGTAGAAGATGTAACAGTCACTTATTAATTTTCTCAATACCAATAGAAATATTTTTAATTGCGAGACGCGCAAAGCTCAAAATTATTTAGTTTTATTTTAAGGCAGTCCATATGCCTTTTTTTAATTCAATTTTAGACCCTTCTGTAATAGCATTGCACATAAGAGAGCATATTTATTTATTGAGGGGTACTTGCCTTCTCGCTGCATTTTGGAAGGGAGAAGGGAAGGCCTTGCCTCCAATGACACGTCATGGAATGTAAGTGGCATGCCTTGTGGATCCTAAATAATTCTACTTAGAATGTCTCTTTAGCTCTTCTTTTTCCGGCTAGGTGATTATTGGTGTTGTTATTTTTTTTTACATGCAGTCAGTTTGTTTGTATATACATACAAAAATATATATGTATATGTATGCTTATAAGTTGTTGTTGTTGTTTTTTTTTTGTTTAAGCAAGCGTTGCTTGTGGAACAATTGTATGTATTATTATTTATTTTTAAGTATAAATATGAAAATATTAAGGCATACTATTTCTTTTTATTTGATGCTAAAGTGGGTATAAAAGATTCGGCACATAGCGTTGAAATTAGCTACAGATTTTAAGCTTAAGTTCTTGGAGCAAATCTTAGATATTTCGTAATACTTTAATATACTTTAATCATAGCTTTTAAATGAGCTTAATTTATAAGTAATTATAAACATCCAAATAAAGTTTTTAAAGTTGTTCTATTCCGACTTAAATTACATTCAATTCTAGATCTTTCTGTAGTCATAATTTAGCTCAAATTATTGGCCTCTACCAAAGGTTCGAAAGTCTTAATTTTTTTAATTCTCTTTTCAAAATCGAATTAAATTTATTATTCTAGTCATTCTTTTAGAGCATTCATAATAATTTAATTCATAAACTAAAATTCTTTGTAACTCATATGAATTGAAAGAATTAATTCCTTAAATAATTCACAATCAAATATAAAATTGAAGCTTGAATCATTAAAGTTTTCTTCAATTTAAATCTATTAATTTGCAATAGCTTTAGAATATATTTTTTTTAATTCATTAAAAATATTAAAAATTAAGTTAAAGGAAAATATTTTCAGTTAATTTGAAGAAGATTTAAATTAATAAAAATTGAATGAATTCTTTATGAATTAATTCAATAAAGAATTAATTTTATTCAAACAAAAGCCTTTGAATGAAGCTTTAGAATTATGTTTTTGAGAATAGTGTTATGGAATTAAAGGAATTTATTTAAGTTTCAATTAATTCTTTCGAAGCTATATTAGTTATGATAATAAGGTCAAGTTTAGTTTTCATCGAATCATGAGCCTTTTTTAGTCCCAGTTTTTATTTAATAGAAGCTAAGTGGTCTATAATATATGGTCTTAAATATGTTTATTAAATTTTTTCAATGTTAAAATCTATCTTAAAATAAAAAAAATTATTTATTAATTGGATTTCAATTACAATTAACATGATCCTAATATGAAAGGTAATTTTTTATAAAATACATAATAATTTATGTAGCAATTTTAATAGGTTTGTTTCCGTACATTTTGGGTAGAGTTGGGAAAAATTAGAAAAAAACCAAATTTGCTCTCGCAGAAATGCAAATTATTTACCGAGAAAAAACTTCAAGCTTTTTTAAAATTTATATTAGAATACATGATACAACAAAACCAGGTAAAATTATTAGAGGGAGAGTTGTCATTTTCAAGTCTTGTAAAGTCAAATAATTGAAACATTGAAGAGAGAGAGAAAGAAAGAGAGAGAGAGAAAAAAAAAATACAAATATAAAAACATAAAAATATTTAGTTTACATTTCAAATGTGGAATAAATATTTCTTGAAAGGCAGCAATTATTTTTCGCGATATTTTGCAAAATTGAACTTTTTTAATTTGATAATAATTTTTTTTATTTTTTTGAAGTTTGTTTTAATCTATTCACATTTTATTTTGACTAACTTTTCAGAGAAAATAAATTGAAACATTGAAAAGAGAGAGAGAGAGATAAAATACAAATAGAAAAATATAAATTTAATATTAAATATTTATTCTTTTTGGCGATATTTTACAAAATTTAACTTTTTTTTAATTTTTTTTATCTATAAATATAAAAATGGTGTAAAAAATGTATAGTAATTCATAAAATGAGAACGGCTGGAACGATTTCTGTAAAATGTTTTGTTTGAATGTTTCGAGGAGAAGGTTTTTACGGAAGAAAATTTTGGAAAATCGAAAATCGAGTTTTTTTAGGAAATTTTGTGTGAAATTATTCCTTAATGGCTTTCCAAATCAAACAATAGAAAGTTCTTAGTGTAAATCATGGAAAATTGCTTAAAATGAGAAATGCGGAAAATTGGAAAATCTCTGCGCAAAAGTCAGAAAATTGGAAAAATCGAAAATTAATTTTTTTGTACGAAATTTTGTGTGAAATTATTCCTTAATGGCTTTCCAAATTAAAAAATAGGAAGTTCTCAGCCAAAATCCGATAGATGGCGTTATACGTTGACTTAGACTTTGTGCTAGAAATCTGTGGGATTAATCTCGAATTTCCCTGTTTTTCGCACGGTCAGCTGTACGTTGCATATTCGCGTGTTGGGAAACCGTCTTCGTTATTTGTTTTTGCGCCGGAAAACAAATCGGAAAACATTGGTCATCAAATCGCTCTCTACTGATTCCATTCAAATAAATCACATTGAAAATTTAAATATTTGTGTTCGAAGTTCGCCGGGTTCGCTAGTTTTTTTTATAATTTTAATTTGATATTAATTTTTTTTTTATTTTTTTAAGTTTTGACTTTCCAGTGAAAATAAATTTGATAAAGTTCTCTTTATCAATTGTACCTTGTTATTTACATAGATGAATAACTAGATATTTATGTGAGATAAAAAAACCTGATTCAATTGTCAAAAACCTAATTCATGCCACAACAAAATACATGTAGTCACTTATATTTTTGTTTTTGTGTTTGGAAAAATTGGGTATTTTTTTTTCTTTTGAAAATTTAGAACGAAGTGCCTCTCACATAAACTTCTAATTGTATTCTATGGTTATTTATTACATAATGATTAGAATATAATTTAATTTTTCTGTATATTTTGTACATTTTTATTTTTGTTCATAAAAAATTTCTTGTCAGTAAGAAAAACAAATTATTTTTTTTTTCATTTATTTTAATTAAAATTTTTGTTTATTTTTATTTTGATTATTTGACAATTTCCTCAGTCTATCCAAAGAATTTGTTTTGGCTTTTTTGTACATGAAGAAGAAGAATATTATTCTCTCTCATTTATGTAATTTTCGAGTACGAGAACGCTTTTCGGTAAAATTGGGATCCCGCCTGCTCTTAACTTAGATTACGGGAACAAGGCTAATATTTATTTAATTAATAAAAAATTTTTAATATGTAAATACCCCCTGTTTTAAATATATGTCATTAAAATCTTATGAAGGATTAAATAATATAAATATTTCATAATACAAAATTATAAGTTGAACTCAGGCATGGAAATGAATATTAAATAATTTAATATTTTTTTTTTTTTTTTTATGTAAATTTTTGCTGCTCAAGATTTTCAGCAAGTTTGTTTAGTAATTATTGAATACAATCAGATAGTACAAACGAATGGAATGATGTGGCAAGTATATTAAATCGATAATAAGTTTTTCAAATTAATAACAAATGGAAAAATGTCAATCGTTCAAAAAATGTATTTAAACAATATGACAAATTGCTAACTACGCAGGTGGTTAAACTGGTCTTCAAATGGGTAACACACATACATACATACTTTTCGTTATAAAAACAAACAAACAAACAAATGAAAAAAAAGCTAAAAAATTCCTAAATACTTGAATAGATTATTTTTCATAGAGATAGTCAGACAAATATAAATGCTACCACTAAAGCAGTAAATATGTTTATGGTGTGAAGGCAACATTACCAACCAACATCATCATTATCATAATCATCAACAGCAACAACATTAGAGCAGCAACATCAGCAACATTATCACATCAAATAGACATTTGGGTTTTTACTCTGCACGCCACCAAAAACAAAATGCTTCAAAAACTTAAACAACTTGTTGGCATTTTGATTTTGGAATCGTAGAAAACAAAAATCTTCTTAATTATTTACATAATTTCTCACCTTTATGGCGTATGTAAATTAGAATTTAATTTTTTTGTCATAGTTTGTGTTTTTATTATTATTTTTGTTGTGTTTTTTTTTATGTTATTTATTTTCGAGTTCAAAACTATTAAAACCCTGTTTAATTCCCACTCATACGCCCTTTTATACGCTTTCAATTTAAAAGTTAGAAAAGAAAAACACACACACACAAACACATACATACAAATAAAATGCACTTAAAGTATGAGATAGAGTTGAGATGACAAGTCAGTGCTGGAAAGAAATATTAGAAAAGGAGAGTTACTTTGAAATATTAAAAAAAAGTTTCACTTGTAATAATTAATTTATTACATGACATTTATTCAGTTCCAAATTAGCTTTTATTATAGGTCAATATTTCAGCCTTATTTTACTTTTATCGCAAGTCTTTCTTTAGTGGGAAATTAACTTTAATTATGACTCATTTTAGTACCGTTATAAGGAACTAAATTCGTATTAATTTTAAGTCTTTATTTAGTCCCTAATTACCTTAAATTGTAAGTCAATATAAAACCTTTATTTATTTCTAAATTAGATTTAAACCTAGCTCTTTCTTAAGGTGCAAATAAGGTTTAATTTTAGGTCTTCATTTAGTGCTTAATGATCTTTAATTGTATTTAATCCCTAATTTTCTGTAATTGTGGCTCAATTTAAAACCTTTATTCAGCTCCAAATTATACTAAACTTTAATTAGTTCTAAACTGGCCCTAATCGTATATCTATATTTAGTGTAAAATTATCATTAATTGTAAACCTTTGTATAGTGCCTATTTACCTGTAATCGCGGATAAATTTAAGGTCTTCATATAGTCCAAAATTTGGTTTTAAGTGTTTACTTAGCCTAAAATAACTTCAATAGTGCGTAATTTGAATGATATTATTATATCCCAAATAGCAATAATTTTAAGTCTTTATTAAGTTCCTCATTTAGTTCAAAATTATACCTAATCCTAACAATTTATTTAGTCAAAAACTGGACTTTGTTTTTTATTCATTTATTTTCAAAAAAAAAAATCATTACACTGTAAGTGCCTCTGCGCCTTGAAGGCATTTTAGAGGCGAGTTGGCAATAATATATTGCATAACTTAAGAAATATTTAGTTAACAATAACTATTTTAACATGATATTGGTTTAAGGACTTCTTCAAGATTTCCCAGATGTTCATCAAAAGTCTTACCCATGACAATTATGTCATCGAGGTATACCAAGCATGTCTTCCTTTCAATACTTGTTCCATTAAACGCTCGAATGTGTCTGGAGCATTGCAAAGTCCAAACTGCCATAACCCATCACTCGTGCTAAAGGCGGTTTTTTCCTTGTCTTTTTCTGAAATCTCTAAATGCCAATAACCATTTTGCAAGTCCAATGTGGAGAACCATTATGTTCCAGCTAGTGTATCCAGGGTGTCGTCAATTCTTGTTAACCGGTAGCTGTCTGTCTTTCTAATGCTGCCGTCTTTTTTCTTAACTAAAACAACAGGCAAGCTCCAAGAACTTGAAGATGGTTCGATTATACCGTTCCGCTCCATTACGTTGACCAACTCCTTCACTTCACTTCGTTTCGCTAGAGGAATACTTCTGGGCGCCTACTTTATTGGTCTCGCTTCGCCAGTATTTATTTGATGCTTTACAATTGCCGTTCTACCATGGCTTTGACTTTTTAAGGCGATGATGGAGGCATGTTTCTTCAGAATCTGTTTGGCCTTATTTCTATCTGGCGCCACTAATCCTTCTACCCACTTCCGCACATATTCCGCTAGTAGCTCGTGTTCTTTGATGGATTTATTTGCATGTTCCCGGTTTTTCTCGCAATTGATTACCACCTCTGTTGAAGTGCATTGACCTATTTTAGAATTTGGCTTAACGACTTTTACACAGCTGGACAGGTTAAGCACTTTTACAGGAACTATTTTGTTGTTGCAGAGTTTAACGAGGGCTTTTGCTGTTACAAGATCACTTGTTATTTCTACCACCCACAAACTGTTGTCCTCACAATCTCCCTCCATACGAGCCCATACTAAAGTTTCTGACTGTGGTGGTAGCTTCTGATGCTCGACGGTAACTAGATTTCTTACTTGAGTCCTATTTTCATATCCGACGTCAAAGGGTAACTTCACATTTCGCCAAATCATTACCTTTTGTCCCATATCCAAAGTAATGCATGAAATCAGCACCAATGATAACTTCGTCCAAAATGTCGGCAACAATAAATACATGATTGACGCTAACGTTGGCAATGGTTAATTTCACATTTACTTTACCATAGACAGTGGCCGGCTCCCCAGTAGCTGTGCGCAGACTTACATCACATAATGGTTCAATTGGTTTCAATTGGTTCAAATGGTTTTGACTAAATCGGGACTGACGATAGACTGTCAGAAACAGTAAGATTTCTGCCAAACAGAATTCAATATGAATTAGAATTACATTAAGAGTTCCTCTATATTTTGAAGTAAATAATTCTTTAAACTAGTTTTAAATAATGAAATGCTATTTATAGTTTTCAAATTTGACGGCTTCACGACTACCCATATATTCAATACATTGCTTCGTTGTTTCCAGCCTATTGCTAAATCCATATTATTCCTTGTATTGAATGAGTGCTGATAACTCGAAAAATATATGGTATGATGACCAATGTTGTTTATAAACACTTAAAAACATACATTAGCAATTGCATTTTGTGAATGCCACAAATAGATAATACAGTTTTAAAATCGTTGGTATATAATGATAAAGTTGAATGAATATGTGATGGGAAGATTAGCTACCAACTTTAATGCTTTATTTTGCATAAGCTGCAACTCTTTTAATTCAGAACATTTCTTATATCCATATAAAACTGCCAAATAATTAAAATGGGTCTGAACAAGTGCATTATAAATTAATAATTTCGTTTTTTTTTTATTAAATTTGTTCTTAAATTTGTATAGAAAACCAACAGCTTGGGCTGTTCTTATCTTAAGATTTTGCATATGTTGACTCCAAGCAAGATTGCTCTGCAGTTGTATACCTAAATACTTAATACAACTGACTTCTATGATTTCTTTTCCATCTACAAAAATACTAAAGTTGGTATGTTCCGAATATGGCTTAAATCTTATCAATCGAGTTTTGTTAGCATTTAAGAAAAGCTTATTTATTCTCGTAAACTCTGATATTAATGCCGCATCTCGTTCTATATATACTTTGGCTACTGTTTCATGCTTGTAAGGGTAAAATAAACTAATATCATCTGCATATATAAAAATTTATCCAGTAAGTTAAAGATTTTTCAAGTCATTAAGAAAAAATAACAAACAATAAAGGTCCAAGTACGCTGCCTTGCGGTACTCCATATTCAACTTCACGAAATGAACTTTTACGAGCACCAATCTCAACAAATTGCTTGCGATTTCTCAAATAACTTCCCAAAAGAGGTAGTTTTTTTCCACATATACCATCATGATCAATTAAATCAAATGCCTTGGTAAAATCATAAAATAAACCTGCCACGCCACAATGGCCATCATCTAGGCCTTTACAAATAAAAATAACGGCAGCTTCCTCATTACTGCACGCTTCCCGGAATCCATATTGAAAATCATTTAGTAAATTATTGGTTTTCATAAATGTGGAAATTTGATTGTGCAAAATTCTTTCAAACACATTATCAATGCTAGATAAAATAGCGATTGGTCTATACATATCGAACGTACAACTATTGATTCTTTTTGGAATCGGTATTACCTTATGTATTTTTAAAATATCAAGATAAATGCTCATATTTATCATATTATTAAAAATATTTACCAAAATAGTAGTAAATTCATTCTTATTACTCAATATAATTTTTGGCACTATATTATCATGTCCAGCGCTGTACTTCTTCATATGTTATACCATTAAGATGAAATATATTATTATGATGTACCATTATTCGTAAAGAATTATACGAGTCATTTGGAAATTGTTCAATTTTCAGCTTGACGTCCTTAATTGAATCATCTAAATTTAATTTAGAATCATCTAAAATTAGTTCCCCATTATAATCTTTAATGTTTATTGTTTTTTTTTTCGGAATTCTTAATTGCAAGTCTTTACTTAGTGCTAAATTGTCATTGATATTAAGCCTATATTAGGTCTCCTTTTACCTGTAATCGGGGGTAAATTTAAGGTCTTTAAAAAATTTGATTTAATCATAGTGTTTATTTAGTCCAGAAAACTTTAATCGCTAGCCCTTTTGAGTGTCGTTATTAAGTCCAAAAATAGTATTAATTTTAGGTATTTCATCAGTCCTTAATTACCTTGAAATGTAAGTTAATCTAAAACTTTTACTTATTCCCAAATTAGATCTAATCTTTGCTCTTTATTAAGGCTCAAACTGAATTTAATTACTAAATGATTAATTTAGTGCTAAATGATTTTAATTGCAGGTCTTTATTTGGTCCCCAATTTTTTGTAATCATTAGTCAATCTAAAGCCTTCATTTAGTCTCAAATTATAGCTAATTTTTGCTATTTATTTAACTTGATTTAATCGTAGGTCTCTACTTAGTGCTAAATTATCATTAATTGTAAACTCTTAATTAGTCTCCATTAACTTCTAATCATGAATAAATTTAAGGTCTCAAACTATACCTAATTCTTGCTATTTTTTCTCAAATTGCACTTAGCAATAGATCTTTATTTAGTTCTAAATTATCTTTAATTATAAGCCTTTATTTAGGCCCTATTTACCTATAATCGTTGATAAATTTAAGGTCTTCATATAGTTAAAAATTTAGTTTAGTTGTAGGTGTATAGTCTAAAATACTAGGGCAGATCAATATTTTCCTGAACGTTCTGGACAGCCAATTGAGCTCAGTACACCCGAAAATGTAGGAAAAATCCACGATATTGTGTTGGCCGACCGAAAAGTAAAATTGCGTGAGATTGTTGATGCCACAGGCATTTCATATGGCAGTGTGGTTTCGATTTTAAATGATCAGCTGGGTTTAAGAAAGTCGTCTGCAAGATGGGTGCAGCGTTTGCTCTCAATGGACCATAAAACCATAAAACGTGTGACAACTTCAAAGGATTGTTTGGAGTTGTTCAACCACAATCCGAATGAGTTTTAGCGGCGTTTTGTAACTGTGGATGAAACATGGATCCATTACTGTACTCCGGAGACCAAGCAGCAGTCTAAACAAAGGGTTTCTCCGGATGAACCTGCTCCGAAGAAGGCCAAGATAAGTTTGTCGGCCAATAAGTTGATGGCAACAGTTTTTTGGAATGCACGCGGGATAATCCACATCGATTACCTTCAAAAGAGAAAAACAATAAATGGCGAATATTATGCCAACTTATTAGACCGATTTAATGAGGATTTAAAAAGAAAACGACCACATATGGCCAAGAAAAAAGTTCTTTTTCATCAAGATAATTCAAGGGTGCACACGTGTGCAGTCTCAATGGCAAAACTCTATGAATTGGGCTACGAATTGGTACCTCATCCGCCATATTCTCCGGATTTAGTCCCTAGTGACTACTTTATATTTCCAAACCTAAAGAAATGGCTCGGTGGAAAGAGATTCAGCTCTAACGATGAAATTATTGACAACAAAAAAAAAAAAAAAACAAACAAAACAAATGCTTATCGTAAGAACCTCGAAAAATCCTATTTTTTTTGGAAGGGATACAAAAATTGGAGAAACGTTGGATTAAGTGTATTGAGTTAAAAGTGTATTGTTGTTCATTCAAAAAGTCACAGAAATATTGATCCGCCCTCGTAGCTTAATAATTTTAATGGCGCTATTAAGCCCCAAATTGGAATTAATTTTAAGTCTTTATTTAGTTTTTAATTACCTTGAATCATAAGTTAGTCCAAAGACATTTATTTATTCTCAAATTAGAATTAATCCTAAGACTCAAACTGAATTTTATTGTAGGTCTTAATCTAGTGCTAAATTAAAATTAAATTATCTAAAATTGCAGGTATTTATTTATTGCTAAATTTTCTGTAATGGTGGGTTAATATAAGGCTCTATATAGTATTTATTTAGTTCAAAATTATACCAAATTTAATTCTAAATTGATTTTTATCTTTATTTAAATTATCTTTAACCGTGAGTCAACATTAGACTAATTTTTTTTTCATATTCATTTATTGAATCTTCACAAAATTAAGTAAACTAACAATAAGTACTTAGATCTTAAATCTAAATTTATATTAAGTCCAAGCACTGTCGGACGAAAGACTATATTTTATTCAAATAGTTTGGTTTCGGAGCAGATATGTTGTGCTCCTTCTTCTCAAACGGTTGTAGCTTTCATTTCTCATTATGTTTCGAGAAAGTGGGTTAGGGTGTACTTGAACCTTTCTTAAATACGATTCTGCGTGTTTTCTAATTTCATTTTTGACAAGATTAACATTAAGGTCCTTGTGAATGTTATCATTTTGCATAGACCAAGATACTGCGGTTATCATTCTTAGTATTTTATTTTAAAGTCTTTGAATATTTTAAACATTTGAAACTGAGGTCGTGCTTCATAGTTGTATACTATAGCCAAAATAAATTAAATTTTAGGTATTTATTTAGACCTTAATTACCTATAATCGTAAGTAAATCTAAGATCTTTATTTACTACCAAATTCGACCTATTTTCATTATTTAATTCTAAACTAAGCTTAATTGCCGGTCTTTGTATAGTTCAAAAATATCTTAAGTTGAAGGTTTTTATTTAGTTCATAATTTTTTTGTAATCGTGGGTCAATCTAAGCTCTCAAATTTGTTTCAATCGTACATCTTTTTTTAACGCCGAAATTTAACTTGATCGTATGCCTTTAAAATAATTATCAATTAAACTTCTTTTAGTATCAAATTAATCTTAATAGTAGGATTTTATTTTTTTAATATTTAGCCAAGTGTTGCATTACCTTTAACACAGAGTGTTTAAGTATGTTTTATCGTTTAAAGCTTAACTAATATGCAACATTGAGACGCCCAGGAGGGGGGTTCTATTTAACATATTATTTTGTATCAATAATTTATAGCATTTTAATGAGCATGTTCTTTCAATAATAATACATTTCAAATAATTTTCTCAAACAAAATAACTAAAAGAAAATTAAAAAAAATTTCTCTCTCATTTTTGTAGAAAATTAACATCTCTAATTTTGTGTCGATCATAAATCTGTTAAATGCGGCCGACTAAGGCTAAATAAATTGCTGTTAATGTGCTGACTGACTGATAGATACATAGTCAGTCAGTCAGTTAGTTATGTATAGAGAAGGTAAGACAGCCGGGCGTTTAAACTAACCACTGAGTGCTTGTGTTATTGTTTTTAATTTTGTCTCATTATTATCAGCTTGTTTTAAGGCTTGCAAACGCCGTGGATGATGATCTTTTTTAATGGCCATAACTGTCTTTGATGTGTTTCGTTTTTTTTTTTTTAATTTTATTTGTATTTTTCTTTTTTTTTTTTCGTTAGCATTTTTAATTATGAAAAGAAAATATTTGTGTTAAAGACATTTATTGGTTTAGAAATTAATAACATAAAGCGGTAGTAAGTTCAAGCGAATAGAGGAGTAGTTAACGCCAAACATATCAAAGATGTTTGAAAATCAAAACATTAAATAAAAATTTTTTTTGAAAAAAAAAAAAAAAACAAATGGAAGTGTTATATTTGGCTGGGCCGAATCTTTTATACCCTTCACAAAATCTGTATTTCATAAATATACATACATACATATATTAATAGTTGTAAACTGGTGTTAACCAGGGCTGTTAGATTTTTTTAAGCCTCTGTCGCCAAATTGTTAAAATTTTGTAATTTTTTTTTTTAAGGAAATATTCAAAAATTAACTAAAATCCCAGCAAAAACTTTTTGGTTTTCGGTAATAACAACTACTTATTAAAGTAGTTTCTTGGTAATGAGGCGTCATTATTATTTGCCTACTCTGTATTACATTAATAAGTACCCAGTAGTATAATAGCGCAGTAATACTGTGGATGAGTTGGCTAGAACGCCGGATTATCAACCAGAAGGTTGTTGGTTCAACCCCATTCTGAAACTCTTAGTTTTTATAACAAAATGTCTAAAAAGATATTTTAAACTGAATCGAGTTTTTGTCGCTTAGCATGCTATGTGCGAGATGGTGTACTGAGTAAGACGTTAGTCAGTAAAAACGAATGGTTAGTTTGTGTCCAAGTTCGAGTCTCACTGACGGCAAAATTTATTTGTTTTTTTTTTTTGTTTTCGTTTAGGTACATATTTTTGAGTACCCCTAGAGTCAAAAAATAACTACATGAATTTGTGGACAAGTCGAACAAAAATAACTAGTTATTCAGGTAAAAAATAAGTAGTTTATTTTTGTTTTCAATTATACCTGCTAGCTTACCAGGAAAGCAAAGTTTTTGTCACTTTTTCCTAAGCAACAAAAACTCTATTTAGTTTAAAATATCTTTTTAGACATTTTGTTATAAAAAACTAACAGCTTTAGAATGGGGTTGAACCAACAACCTTCTGGTTGTTAACCCGGCGCTCTAGCCAACTCATCCACGTGATTGCAGTATTACTGCGCTAAAGGCAAATAGGCAAATAATAATGACGCCTCATTACCAAGAAACTACTTTAATAAGTAGTTGTTATTACCGAAAACCAAAAAGTTTTTGCTGGGAAACGTTCAAATACAAAGTTCTCCACAAACAAACAATATCTCCTTAACAGAAAGAAAAAAAAAAATATAAAATGTGAGACTAATGAGAAAAATATGTAGTCCCGGCTAAAGATTTAGGAAAAGAAAAAGTTTTTTCTTATAATTAGCAACAAAACAGGAAAATTATTTAAGTTCTAAAGGTAGATTATTCCATATTCTAGCAACTCTGACTAAAAATGAAAACGAAAAAATTTGATAACGAATTATATCAATATATCAATTGTAGACTCCGTGATGAATGAAGAAAACTAAATTTTCTAAATAATTCCATGGGGACACCAAATTTTTAGATCTTAAAAAAAACACAATAAAGTTCGTAACACAACATATTTATCATAAGTACATCCTAGGAAGTCAATGGCAGAATTAGTAATATGATTAAGAATTTTCAAGTTATACACAAATATCAAGATTCTATTGAATATTCTTTCAAGTCTAGTCAGGGTATTATTGTTAGAACCCGCAATAATTTCAATACAATAGTTGATATTCGACATAGGAAGTGCATAAGCTACCCGACTTTTTACAAATTTAGGCATATAATAATTAATTGAATATAACCTTCTCAAGATGATGAAAACTTTACTAGAAATATGACTAACATAGCGATCAAAATTTAGTGTTTGATCTAAATATAATCCAAGGCACTTCAAATGATCAACGTATTGAATAGATACACCAGAAATATAAATATTAGGGTGTGATACCACACGGTACCTCAGGAAATATTGTATAGCCTTAGTCTTAGTAGAATTAACGGAAAGATTATTAGCTAACATCCAATCTAATATTTCACATAAATGATCATTAATAGAGGTCTCAAATGATCTAAAAAGATTTCCGCCAGAAAACAATAAATGTACATCGTCTGCAAATACAAATGACTTGCAGAATTGATTACACATTAATTCAATACAATCATTGAAAAAAATTATAAAAAGCAAGGGACTCTAGACTGAGCCTTGGGGCACATCTGAAGTAACAGACCCAATATTAGAATTAACCTTATTAAGTGTAGTATATTGAAATCGATCAGAAATGTAGGAACAAATAAGGCTTTACTTAAGTCCAGCGAAACCATTACGCATTGTTTATGTTCATTTAAATTTTTTCTTATAGAGTCAGTCATAGTGATCAATAGTGTGGTAGTATTATGGTTCTTACGAAACGCAAACTGGGGGCTAATTATGGCAGTCGTGATCGAAATTGATTTCGAATCGAAATTTATTTCGACAGTGAAAAATTTTCTAATGATGGTACACGATACGAATCGAATCGATTCATTGCTTCAGTGTTGTAAAAAACTTAAATAAGTACGTATTACAACACTGAATAAAATATAAGAAAATGTAAACAAAAAACATATGGTTGTGCGAAAAATAACACAAGTGAAAGCGAAATTTTTTTAAAGATATAATTTTAAATTGTGTTTTTTTACTCGTCGTCTTCTGATTCTGATGAGATTGAAAATATTAATGTTATAAGGAAACAAATGAGAAACTCCTCCGACCCCTTAAGATTGACAAACAATGAGTAAATATAAATAAGTACATTCAAAAGACGTTTTAGGCTCACAAAGGAAGCATTGGGCAGTTAAAGTTTGAGGGGATACCTTCCACCATGGTTCCACCAAAAATTCAGTTGGCGGCAACATTATCATTGTTGGCATCCGGAGGTTTTCAACACACTGTTGGAAATGATTTTTTAATTGGCATAAGTCAAAGTGCTATATGCAAAATCACTAATCGTGTATTGGATGAAATGGAACGTAAGCTGTGTGGCCAATTAATTCAATTTAACCCTAGAAATAGTGACGCTTGCAAGGAGTATTTCATGGCAAAATATAATATTCCAGGAGGTATGTATGTATGTATATGCAACACGTCATTTCTTCACATATGTATGTATTATCCTTTTCTAACAGTCGTTGACTATGTGGATGGGACACATTTTGGTTTGCAGAAGCCTCAAAACGAGCATACTCTTGAATCTTTAATTGGTGGGCCGGAAGCATTAAGTTTTGCTTACGAGTAAAAACTCGCAAGGTTGCATTCGAATGATCATTCGTTATCGAATGCCATCATTAGAAATTTCGAAACATTTTATTCGCTATCGAATGAGGGAATCCCAAATGTTAAAAAATTCGAACGTTCGAATGAAAATTTATTCGCATACGAATGCGAGAATTAGCCCCCTGATTTTGATGTAGTAAAGATGTCTGATCTAAATACAATAAAATCTGCGTTTTCATTAGGTTTTCAATAATTTTGGACAATGAAGGTAATATACTTATTAGTCTCAAATTGTCAATACTACAATTAGAATCCTTTGGAATAGGCACAATTTTTGCTAATTTCCACAATTTAGGAAAAAATTAAACAGTAAAAATAGTATTAACAACATACAACAATATATCCGATATTAAGGTATAAATAAGTTTAACAAATTTCATAGGAATCATATCATGAGCAAGAGCATTTGACTTAATTTGCTGCATAGCAAGAATCAATTCAAATATATTGCAAATATGGGAACAGAGCTAAGGCAACCATAAGAAAAGAAAGGAGAAAATTTGGGATACGTTTTTTTGATAATGAAAGAAACACCTAAAAAAATTTAAAAAAAACCTCTCCATAGAATTTAAAATTTGGACCATATTTATACTACTGGAACCACAATACATCAAAATTGCATAATGGTTTTTCAAGTATTTAAAATTTTTTCGATTTTGTTGCCTTGTGTTATTAAATTTTAGCTTAGTTTACTAAAATTGTATATCAGGAAAAAGTATTACAAGGTATCATATAAGAAAAATATAATCGATCAAGCCAGACCATATGACACCCAATTAGGGTGATCGATTATTCCACTTTTTACAGAAACCAGTTTTCGAATAGTTCGCATAGTTGCTGTTTAGAAAAAAAAAACGATTGCATTTTTTGAAATTCCAGAATAGCAGAAGTTAATAATTCTATTAAAATATTATGTTTCTTAAAAAAAAATTAACAAATCTTGTCTGAAAGTTTACTTTGCATTACATTTCAATTCGATCCGACGAGTACTTTAGAAGATACAGATTTATTACCAAAAATTTTGCGTTTGGCTCCACTGTGTGTCGGTTTATATAAAGTTTAAAACTAATTTCCTTGCGCCAAGAAAAAAGAATTTGGATTTTTTTTTACAATTTTGCATGACATCTTCTTTCTCATTGAATAGGTATCAAAAAAGAGAACTTCTTCCAATGATCCGAATTTGTACTACTTTTGGATCACATGTTCAGGATCTTATCGACTTCTTTGGATGTTTGGCTGAATATTTAATAAAATGCAACACGAAAAGATTAGAATAGTATAACTTCATACAGACTTGCATTTCTGACAATTGATATTCTGCAAATACAGTTTTAGGTCAACAACTTTAAAAATTTATTGAACTTTATTATATATTTTAAAAGAATAATTCTAATAATGGGTGATACATTTCGAGGTTCCCTACTTTTTTAAAGAAAAAAAAAAAAAAAAAACTCAAACTTAATGGGGAATGTTTATTATCATTTAAAAGAACATTCTTTGGCACTTATTTTTTGAAGATTATGTTTATCAAATGTTGGCCGTTGCTACTTCGCAGATGGTCCATCCGTTAAGTCCAATTTTCGAGGACTCGTTCGAGCATTTCGTCCGGTAACTGGCGAATGACACGAGTGATATTTTCCTCCAAGGGCTGAATCGAAGCGGGTTTGTCCGCATAAACTTTAGACTTTACATATGCCCACAGGAATAAGTCTAACGGTGTGATATCACATGATCTTGGTGGCCAATCGACCAAAACGTGAAATTATGTGCTCACCGAAGAGTTCTCTCAATAAATCTATTGATTGATGCGATGTGTGGGAAGTGACGTCGTCTTGCTGAAACCAAATGTCGCTGAGATCACGAGCTTCAATTTTAGGGATCAAATAGTCGGTTATCATGGCACGATAACGGTCGCCATTGACGGTTACGTTTGCACCGGCATCATTTTTAAAGAAATATGCACCAATGATTCCATCGGCCCACAAACCACACAAAACCGTTGTTTTTTCTGGATGAAGTGGCAGTTCTTGAATCTCTTCAGGTTGCTCTCCGTCCCAAATGTGGCAATTTTGTTTGTTTACATATCCATTGAGCCAGAAATGGGCCTCATCGCTGAACAAAATTTGCCTCGAAAACGCCGGATCTTCGTAGAACTTTTCAAGAACCCATAGAGCGAAGCGATGTCGCTTGGGAAGGTCGAGCGGCTTCAGTTGTTGCACAAGCTGTATTTTGTAGGCTTTCAATTTAAGATCTCGACGTAAAATGCGCCAAGTCGTTCCATACGTCAGTCCGAGTTGCTGCGAACGGCGCCGAATCGACTCTCCATGGTCTTCGTGTACACTCTCAGCTACGGCCGCTATATTTTCTTCACAGTGTGCTGAACGTGTTCTATTCGGTCGAATATTATCCAATAATGAATGGTGGGTCTCAAAATGGGTGATGGTGTTGCAAATAGTACACTTAGTAGGCCGATTATGTTGACCATAAGTTGAGCGAAATGCAGGAAACACATTCGTCACAGAACGTGAATTTTCGGAATAAAGTTGAACGATTTGTAAACGTTGTTCAGACGTAAGTCTTTCCATTATGAAATGCCAAACAATACTAAACAAAAATAACATGACAGCATGACACGATTCACACGTGATCTGTCAAAAAAAGCCTATTGAAAAAAGTATCTCTACTTGAATCACCCATTATTATGCTAAATCTTAAATAAGGGGTACACGTATTCAAATAAACCCTATAAGAACATCATTATTTTCAATTAGTCACAGACTGAAATTCGCACTTTTTTAGCACAATTTTTATAAAAATGTTTTTTAAAAATGTAAAAAATCTTTAAAAGGAAATAATTTTACAAAAAACATTGTTTTTTTTAGTAATTTCCAAAATACAGATGCACACACTCAAACAAACTTTCGTATAAGTGTATTTTTTGACAGTTCATCTTATAACATAGTTGTGTAGAGAAATCTCATCACAACAGTCTCATAATACTAATTATAATACTAATATTTTAATCTACACGTTAAATAATTCTCTCTAAGAGCGAATTTGACACTCTCTGACAGAAAAATCTTATATATTCTGTTACGTCTAGACGGGCTGTTAAGTGTAATATAAAAGTTACCGAAAACTCCTTGGGCATATGACTTAGGAAGATCGCTCAGACCATAGATTTATTAACAAAGATATGAAGCTCAAAAAAAAACTCTATTGAAAAAAACACACTTTGCTCTAAGATGGAAGTAGGCACAGGGGCGGGTGTTTGCTTCATGGGAAAAGATATCAGACGATCTTTTAGATTGTCTAATGGTTGCCGCGTTTTCCAAGCAGAAATTCTAGGTATTTACAAGGTCCTAGGATTACTGGAGGAAAATGTTAAGAGGGACACTGAGGTAACTATCTATATGGATAGTCAGGCAGCACTAATGGCAATGACAAGTTACTGTGTCAGGTCCAGATTGGTGCTTGAGTGTAGGAGGGAATTTAGAATGCTAATGGATGCCTACAGAATAAGATTCTGTTGGGTTCCTAGTCACTGCCTTTTGTGGAGGTATCGGTTAGGATTCCAATTGGGTCATATTTCATGGCCATAAGGGAATGGTCTCTAGGAAGATCGTATCTAGAGCGTTATGGCCCAGTCTTAAACCAGCAGATTCAATGCATCTTTTGGGCATGAGTCGTGGGAATCTAAGGGTCATTGTTGGTATGATTACCCGTCACCTGGCTATAGGGAATATGACCAGTAAGTAGGACGTGAGATGATGTGGAGGAGCTAGAGACAGTGGAACACATACCCAGTCATTGCGTAGGACTTCAGCGTAGTATACTGAAGTGTTTTGGAAGTCATATTCTATACGAACTAGAGGAGGTTGCGGTTAGTTAACTCGACAACCTTATAGGGTTCGTAATGGGGATAAAGTGGCCAAGAGGTAGTCGGGGTTGATTGATAGGTCTTGGGTTCCACACCTTTATTTTCTTATATTTCTTTTTCTTTTCTTTCTACTCTTGTTTTATTAACTTTCTCTGGTACTTATAAAGGGATCACAATGGACCAGATGGTCTCTGGGTGGAGGCGTGAAGACGCAGCTCTTTTTAACCTAACCTAACACATGTACTACAATTGTTTTTGTTTTCAATGAAACTTTTTACTAACGCATTCTTAAACTTAGGTTCTTTTGACAACCGACTTAGATTTTTCACAATGGGGCTTCATATCTATGTTAACCTATGGCTCAGATCATCTGTGTTGAAGAGCTGAATAAGGAAGGGATTTGAAAAATTTTGAATTCCTTTTCAGTTTTTTACGAACATTTTCCATTTAAGTGATAATTTTTAAGAAAAAACATCTCACATACTCAGATTTACTTGTCAAACTTATTTTTTCACAAAAAATATGCTCATCTTAAAACAAAATTCAAATTGAATTTTCTAGGAGGATACGAACAATGGCTTGTAATCTAGAACACTTCCACTAGACTATCTATATGTATTCCTTATATATGTGAACAGTATATAGATTAATTTACAACACTATATGTAGAATATACAGTGGCTCAAGAATGTAGTCGGACAAAAACTAATATTTTATAGACTTCAATATTTAGTATATTAAGAAAGGGTTTACAAATTGTTTTCTTTTCTAATTGGAAGACACAATATACGTTATTTTAAAAATGAAAGAAAATATTTATTTAGAACTGATTAATAAGCAAAAAATAAATAAAAAAATGCATTTATATCTTAAGATATAGCACCACAAAAGCAGTCGGGCAATTAGTATAAAATTATCTTAAGTTAACATTAATAATACTTAGTACTTTGCTTTTGATAACTGCTTCTAATCTTCTCGGCATTGATTCCAGCAGGTTTCTACAAATAGATTGATCAATTTTCGCTCATTTGTCCTTTAGCGCCTTTACAAGATCACTTTTATTGGAAATTGTATATTTTTTTTGACAGATTTTCCAAATGTGCCCATAAATGTTCGATTACGTTAATGTCTGGGGACTGTGGTGGTGTCTTGAGTACGTGTGGACAATTATATAGTAGCCACATACGAACAGCGCGTGCGTTATGTTTAGGATCGTTATACTAGTATAATTGGAATATATCTTTTATAGCCAACTTTTCTGCACTTGGCACCAAATTTTGTTTTAAAATAGATAAATATTTAGCTTTGTCCACAATACCATCTATTATACATAACTCTCCAACTCCAGAGGATGACATGCAATCCTAAACTAAAACATAATCACCTACATGCTTTACGGTAGCTTTCAAGTTTTTTTCTTTGAGTTCTTCGTTTGGTTTTCACCCAACGTCCATTTTCGTCCGTCTGATCTGAACAAATAAAATTTACTTTCGTCTGTATATAATATTTTATTTCATAAAGAAATATCCGTATTTTTATATTTTTTGTAAAATTTATGCGTTTAGTTCTATTAACTTTATTAATATAAGGTTTCTTGTCCGACTACCTTAGGCTGGTCTAGAAAATCATTTATAACTCCGCTATTCTTAAATGGATTTCTATGAATTTCAATACGAAGATTTTCGATACTATATGCCACATATATATTGAAAGAGAAATGAATTTATTGGACTATGGGCTGCAAAAAATGCATCCAGACGGACACAAAGACATATATTCCCAAAATTTATTTTTAATTTAGTTCTATTAACTTTAATTTAGTTCTATTAACTTTCTTGTACGAATACATTATTGAGCCACTGTATTTAAAATTCACCAATGTTGAAACATTTTTTTTTTGTATACACAAATTAAAGTAAAACTATTTTTTAAATTCAAAACTACAAAATGCCATGTGGTCTAGGGGGCAAGAATTCTGAGTTAGGAGTTTTAAATTGTGCGTAATTGGTTCTAATAAAAATTTCAAGGAAACATTTTTAATTATTTAAAGTTACTTTTGACAGTTCCTTAATCTGATATTTCAAAATTTTAATTTTTGTTTGAAGATTTGAAGATAAATTATAAAACAATTTTTATAAGTCTTGGCCAAGGATCGAACTCAGGACCTAAAGCCTTTAAGTCACAAAACCAAGCGACATATCACATCGATATGTTGAAATTTTTTTTATCGTTATTGCTTATATAAAAAGCTTTAAATACTTAAAAAAACACATCAAAACGTTCCTAGAAATTCTAGTCAAATTAATTTTTTAATAACGAAAATTTTAATATTTTTTTTTTTCAGGAAAAACAGAAATTTGCAAGGAGTACCGGGAATACGAACTCAGGTGTAACGGTTCCTCTAGATAACTCTACATTTGAAAACCTTTATATATTATTTTATGTAAAATAGAAAATATTATTAAATTTGGACAAAGAAAAAATCTAATTGAGGCTGGTCTAGAAAATCCTTTATAACTCCGCTATTCTTAAACGAATTTCGCTGAATTTTAATACCAAGATTTTCGAGACTATATGCCACATATATATTGAAAGAGAAATGCATTTATTGGACTATGGGCTGCAAAAATTGCATTTCAACATACAGACGGAATGACACAAAGACATATATTCCCAAAAGTTATTCTTAATCATAACAATCACTCATATTTTTCAATTTGAGGCCCTGGATATATATTTAAAGTCTTACTTATAAAACGACAAACTTGTATATACCCTGCATATTATGTGAAGGGTATAAAAATAAAAATTTAAACACTAAGATGAAAAGAGTTTGTAAATGTTTGTTTTTAAAAAAAGAAAAAAAGAAAATACTTCATAAAATCATATATTTATTTATGATGAAATTTGCTTTTTTTTTTCAATACTCTTGATCATCATCAACTCCTCCCTTCTAACTAATAAGTAGTATTGATCCTCAAAAAAAAAAAAAAAAAAACAAAAAAAAAACATCATTAATTTTCTAATGTTTAGTGATTGTTTAGAAATTCTTGGAAATGAAATATAATTTACTTTTATTTCTTTAATTCTTTGGGGAGTAGCTGAGATTAAGGTGAATTCTTATTAACGAATTTTACTTATGAAGCCAAATCATATTAATCATTAATTTTCAAGCTAGTTAAGGTGCTATTTTGTTTAAAGAAAATTGTGCATTAAAATTATTAAATGTAAGGTTAGGCTCAAAGAAGACCTTCTAATAAAGCTAAACATAGTTTTCATATATATGCAATTAATGCTGATATTGGACTGTATTAGGACTTAACATTAAGACTTCTTAAGGTAAAAGTTGTGTAACAAATAGACCCACAATTGTGCTAAGAAAAAACCTTGGATTGAAGCTGAAATTGCAACATAACAAAATTCTCGTTTGAAACTAAAATTAAGGACAAATTCAATTAAATTTGTCTAAAGATTTTATAATTTTAAAGAAAAAAAATTTAAACAAAAATTTATTATGGATTTCAAAATTTATTGAAAATTATCAGCTAAAACTATAAAAATGATTTATGGAACACGAAAAGATCGTTATCTTTCTAATACAATAAATTGCAAAGAATGTCTCGGAGAGGGAAACCTATGTGAAACCACCACTAAGTTTCTTCTATGGGAAGATCAATGATTGGATCTTGGTCAGAACCAATTCGGCTTGGGAGAGTAGAGAGGACTGTAGAGTGTCGAGGGCGATATGACCGGTACTGAACAATGCAGGCACTAGCATTGTTGAATAGGAAGAGCTTGAGAATCATGATAGGGGCCATAACGGGTCACTGTTTGATAGGAAAGATGAGGTCTAGATGGGACGCTAGCAATTCGGATTTTTGTAGAATGTGTGGAGACGACGACGAGACCGAGTCTATTGAGCACATTGTGTGCCATTGTCCACGATTGCAGCATCGTAGGATGAAATGGCTGGGTAGCCAATTCCTCGGCGGGCTAAGTGACGTTCGGGACGCAGATCTTGTAGACGTCATAGGCTTCGTCATGGGAATCGACTGCTTAAGGGAGAATCAGGGGTATAACCCTAGGGGGATTGGTAACATTGCTAATCCCCCTATATGATTCGTTCACATTCCTGCCCCTTTTATCTTTTACTTCTACTCTCCTATTTTCTGTATTTTCTGTATTCTATACTCTATATTTCACAGCTATTTTAATGAAGGGACTCACAATGGACCGGGATCGGTCTCTGGGTGGAGATGTGGTACTATCTGGTATCACATCAACCTTCTCTATCTATCTATCTATCTATCTATCTATCTATGTAATTGAGAATAAATTTAAAAAGATAATTTTAATAGGCTTTTTGTGCACTTAAAAAGAAAGTATGGTTCTAAAAATTTGACTATTTTACTGAAAATATGAGCGATGAACTTGAAATTTCATTAAAAATTTCACCATTTTCGACTAATGTTGAATGAAGGAAGATACTCTTAATCAAATTAAAATTTCTTTATTATCCATCCTTAAAGCCTTGACCTTTGAAATATGTGAAAAAAAAAAATATTTTTTTTATTAATTATATTTTGAGAAAAATATGTGTCACTACTTTTGTCCTCATTTTAAAATCTTGAGTTTGATAATTTTTTGCGACACACACTAACCATTCGTTTTTACTGACTAACGTCTTACTCAGTACACCATCTCGCACATAGCATCCTAAGCGACAAAAACTCTATTTAGTTTAAAATATCTTTTAAGACATTTTATTATAAAAAACTAACAGCTTCAGAATGGGTTGAACCAACAACCTTCTGGTTTTTAATCCGCCTCTCTAGCCAACTCAACCACGTGATTGCAGTATTACTATGCTATTATACTATTTGGTACTTATTAATGTAATACAGAGTAGGCAAATAATAATGACGCCTCATTACCAAGAAACTACTTTAATAAGTAGTTGTTATTACCGAAAACCAAAAGGTTTTTGCTGGGTACTTAATTAAAGTTAAAAAAAATGTGATTCCTTATTCAAGTGGCAGGCAGTGTAAGTGCCTAAGATTTAGCCACAAATTGGACTAAATAAAGACATAAGACTCACGCTAAAATCGGGCTATAGTAAGACCTAATACTGAAGCTAAAATACTACTATGAAAAACTTTTGATTAAAACAAAATTGGATTGAGTACAGGCCTATGATTAATGTCAAAATTAGATTAAAAAGTACTAAGTGAAGACCTTCATTTGAAGCTAGAGATACAAGATAGTATGATCAACAATAAAAGCAAAAATGGGCCCAACAAAGACAATTGAAATTGAAAATACTATAAAAGGATCTGCAATTGAAACTAAAATTGTGCTACATTAAAGGCTTTTGATTAAAATTAAAGTTGCACTTAAAAACACTCACGATCATGGATGAAATTACACTAAATTAAGACCTACGATTGAAACTTAAATTGGACTAAGTAAAGGCCAATATATCCTAAATAATTAAAAAAAAAGGAAAAAAAAAATTTGTAAGTTTAATTCTTTTTCTTACAAATTTTTATATTTTAATTTTGATTAAAACAATGTTTTTTGTTTTCTTAAATGATTCAAACATTTCAGTTCAGTTCTGCTACCATTTCTTCACCTCAGTACAAGTGTTTCCAATACATGGCACTTTTATAACAACAAAAACACGTAGTGTAGTCTATAAATCACCAACCACTAAATGACCATCAAACATTTTGACGTAATAAAAAGATTTCAATTTGTTGATTATTTTAATGTGTTTTGTTTTGTTGTACAACTTAAATAGCCATAAATCGAGCTGGTTTGACAAGCGGCTTCTTGTTGAATGGTGACAATAACAACTGTTTTTATTGACAGATGCGAAAATACTTAATTCACTGCTAAAATAACACAAGTCAAGATGACATAAAATGATGTTTCTGAAAGAAAATTAAAAACGTATTTTAAATGAAACTTAAGCTGTGTATTTGCGTTTGTATGTACACAGAAAAAAATTATATTTTGAAATCAAATACTAAAATTTATAAAATCAAATATATTTTATTTACTGAAATCGGACCTATCACTGAATTTGTACAACCAAACATTCAAATTCGTATATATATATTTTTTTCTCATTAAAATATTTTTACTATTTACAAATTTTAATATTTGAAAATTTTTACAAGTTTAAATAATTAGTTTAAACGTAACGATTAAAACAGTATTTTTATTTTAAAATATTTTCTAACAAATTTTTAATTTTTGGATCAATAAAATATTTAATAAAAATAATTTTTTAAAAGCTATTATTTATTATAAGTAAACTTGTACAACTATAAATTGTGCAAAATAATGCTTAGATAAAATAATTTTGTATTAAAAGTACAAATCAGTTATATAATTTGTGGAAAAGGTAGAGAGGTTACCCCAGGGCTACAACTGAGATTAACAAAGTGTCTACATTAGACAATTTTTTATCAAGACAAAGGTCAAACTTAAAGCGAATTTATGGAAGGTGCTAACAGTTGCACAAAAACAACAATATTGCGTATTATTTATTGCTTTTTATATATGCAGTTTGACAACTGTAATAACCAAAATAATAATCAGCTGTTTAATTAAGGTTACCTTGTATATATTCCCACTGATTTTGACGTTTGTTTTGATAAAAATTTGCCTAATGTAGACACTAGGTAACGCTGATATAATATGTGAGGTAACGCCGGCAGAGAACAGTAACCATTTTGTTTATATTATGTTAAATCTCAAAATAGGGGGGTACACATATTCTAATAAATCCTATAAGATATTATTATTTTCAATCAGTTACAGAGTAAACATGTCTCTTTTATTTAAGCAATTCTAACTTTTTTAACACAATTTTTATAAAAATGATTTTTAACATGTAAAACAAACATTAAAAGGAAACAATTTTACAAAATAACATTGTTTTTCAATAAATTCAATACACATATATGTGTATTTTTTTTTTTGACAGTTCATCTTATAAGATGGTTGTGTAGAGAAATCTCATCACAACAGTCTCATAACACATCTTATAATACTAATATTTGATCCTACACGTGAAATAATTCTCTCAGAGAGCGAATTTGACACTCTCTGACACAAAAATCTTATATATTATGTTACGTCTAGACGGGCTGTTAATGACTTATATGTGTATGTGTTAAAATGTGGATGAAAAATAATAATACAGTTCTTTCCCGGCAGAGACCTGCGCCAAGCGGCTGAAATTTGGCTAAGCCGAGCCGCCGAGAAAAATTTGGAAGTCGCCGCCGCCATAAAGTTTTAGGTTTAACTCGGCTTAAAAAAGCCGTCGTTTTTAAATTCTTTTTGTAAAAATATGTTAAAAATGAAACTTTTTTATTATTTTAATACAGTATTTGCCATTTATGTTATATTTAAATATGAAAGAAAAATATTTGCATCATTTTGAACTTCAAATAATTATAAATCAATCAAGTATTTTTGATAACTTATAATTGATTATTTTTGATGCAAATACTATGAAAAAATAATGCTAATAAATTTTAATGAGCCTTAATCGCCATCCTGCGAGAAATCTAAAAAAACTCGTACACAAAATTTTGTTAGCTAATAAATCACTTCTACTCGCTAGCGATATGTGGTTGGGATTTATCAAAATAATTGATATAAATTCTATTATTTATTGTAATTTTTTATTTCTTTAGCATATCTTAATAATTGATATGTTTTTATATTGGAGCAGACCATATCTCATTCTAATATGCGAACAATTATTCTAATCTTTTATGGAAAAATCCAAAAATATCCTTAGATCACTCTCATATTTTTTCTTATATATTTGCAATAAATTAATAAATCGCTATACTTTCGTTGGAAAAAATCTCGTCCTATTTTTATGAACAATGTTAATCAATGGGGCATAAAAATATAAAATTTTTAATTAGCAAAATGTGTGTTTTATCAGCCGGCTGACAGCAAGCCGCCGCCGCCGATAAAATTCCTTGGCGTAGGTCTCTGTTTCCCGATTTAACGAATGATATATTGTCAGGCCAATTAGTAAAATCGAAAAATTCGTTAAATCGCAAATATTTTTACAAATAAAAATACTTTAAAAGATTTGTTTTGTTGGCTTTAGTTTCCTGAAGAAATAAAAATTATACATATTTTGTTATACTAAAATTATGCATTTATTTAAAGACATGTATTTCTGTGATACTTTTTCGTGTGTCACTTGAATAAGGAATATTTTAAAACTAAGCAAACTGTAATTTATTTTTAAATTTTGGATTATAAAAATGAAAGTTATTATCTTCTAGCATTCAATTAGTAATGAGTACTGCCACCATTTTCAGAAATAACCTCCAAAATACGATTTGGCATCGACTTGTATAATGACTCTAAGTAATTTAGCGAAATTGAACTCCATGCTTCCGTTATTGCATCCTTTAAGGATTCTATCGTCTCAAATTGTTTTCCTCCTTCATAAACTTTTCTTTCAAACCAACCTCAGTCATTTTCCATTGGATTCAGGTCTGGTGAATATGGGAGCCAATCCAATAGTTGAACACCTTGTTGATTAATTCATTGTTTTACTGCTCTGGCGGTATGAAACGGAGCGTTGTCGTGTTGGTACGACCAAGGTATGGGTCCAAAGAAAACCAATTCTATGGTACCATAATACGAAATGGCACCCCATACCATTATTCCGCCCTCTCGGTTGTGTCTACGGCTCAAAAATAATTTCTCCTTATTTAGGCCATGGAAGTAATAGTTATACCAGCCGGGACCATCAATATTAAACTTTTTTTATTTTTATCGGAAAATACAACTTTAAATCATTAGTCGGACCATGTAATTGTATTTTTGGCAAACTGTAGACGTTGCGATTTACGTTTTTCATTAAATGGTGTTTTTTTCTTTTGCAGTTTTCGTCGGACTATGTATGGGCACGACTTTAAAATATGGTACACTGTTCTTAGACTTTCAGAATTTTATGCAATTCTAAGAATTTTTCGTCTTTCTTTTGGAGTTGTTGCCATTTTCTTCCGCCCTTTCATGTTTTTTCCATATCTTTCCACGTTATTTAACTAATTGTACGCAACTGTCTTTCCTCTATTAATGTTTTTGGCTATTTGAACCGGATTCTGACCCTGAGATTTCAAAATCAGAATTTTTTCTTTTTCAGAGTTATTAAGAGCCTTACCACGTCCTATTTTGAATAAAAACTATTTAAAAACTATCAAATTAAAAATTCTCTAGCCGTTTATATTGAAAGAAATTCAAATCATAGCCTTCCTGATTAATATTAAAAGAATTCCTTATTCAAGTGACACACGAAAAAGTACCACAGAAATATAAATACATTTCTTTAAATAAATGCATAATTTTAGTATAACAAAATATGTATATTTTTTATTTCTTCAGGAAACTAAAGCCAACACTTTGAAATTTGGTTGCGCAAAAAATTATTTTTTCTGAACTTTAGTTTAGGAGATTTACTTAATTAAAATTAAAAAAAATGTGATTCCTTATTCAAGTGGCAGGCAGTGTAGTTTTAAAATTTTTTATAACCAATAAAAAGCATATTAAAATTAAATAATTATTTTTATCAAATTTTATTTCAATTCAAAAAATTATTTGTTTAAGAAAATTTTGTACATAATTTTTTCTGTGTATGTTGGTAATGTTATATTAAAGTAATTAATTTTTTTTTATAATCGATATATTAGATTTACTATATTCAACAGAAATCTGGTGCCAAGCTAAGAAATTGTTAGAGTAGTAAAATACCATAATAAACAACAGTAATAATAACAAAATTAATAACTATTAAAACAAAAAGTAATAATAATAATAACTTTAAGTTTTATATTATTGCGGTTACCCACACACTTACATATACAGAGACCCATAGATAGATTTGAAATAATAAAAATTTAAAAAAAATTTAACAATTTTAAGGCGCCTGAAAATACAACATGTACTTGAAATCAAAATATTAATAATAAACATATTTTATAGGGTGATCGATTATGCAACTTTTTGGAGAAACCGGTTATCGAATAGTTCGAATAGTTAGTAAAGTATATTATAGTGGTATAAGTATAAAGTATATCAATATCATTAAAATAGGATAATAATCTATATTGCTTATGTTTTAAATACTGTTGTTTAGATATTTTGTTTAAAACGATCTCTTAACAATAACTTGCTGGGTTATTTGCTTTCCTGAAAAGCTAGCAGGTATAATTTATGCAGTCTTTCAGACTTTTCATTGCATTTGTCTAAATATAGAAAATAAGTTAAAATACTTTCAAATTCTCGGAATCATCTATAGTTACATCGTCTTCTTCATCGGAACAACGATCCGAATAAGCGACCATATAATTTACAGGCAAATTCCTTGGTTTCGGAGTATTTGAGAAAATTATAGCTTTTGGGTTACTTTTCTGTATTTAAATATAATAATAATGTATTTAAAACTTTTATGCGACGTTGGGTAATTCCCTTTTTTAAACATTCGAGTAAATCTTCTGCCAATGGATTTTCAATTTTTGAAAGACTTTTAAAGAGAAATATAAAAATCCCTTCAGTTTCTAGAAGGGTAGTTGACTTCTTAGATAACTATTTAACTGCAATTTCTAAAGGCTCCAAAATGTTATTTAATTCTCTCAATATTTTAGTTTCCTTTCCATTAAAAGCTAACTGTCCCAAGTCTAAAAGTGCATGATTTACACACTTATAAATTCTTAAGAATTGAGAAATCATTTTCACCATGATATAGATATAGATGTAGATATAGATATAGATATAGATATAGATATAGATATAGATATAGATATAGATATAGATATAGATATAGATATAGATATAGATATAGATATAGATATAGATATAGATATAGATATAGATATAGATATAGATATAGATATAGATATAGATATAGATATAGATATAGATATAGATATAGATATAGATATAGATATAGATATAGACATAGATATAGATATAGATATAGATATAGATATAGATATAGATATAGATATAGATATAGATATAGATATAGATATAGATATAGATATAGATATAGTTATAGATATAGATATTGATATAGATAGATATAGATATAGATATAGATATTGATATAGATAGATATAGATATAGATATTGATATAGATAGATATAGATATAGATATAGATATAGATATAGATATTGATATAGATAGATATAGATATAGATATTGATATAGATAGATATAGATATAGATATTGATATAGATATAGATATAGATATTGATATAGATAGATATAGATATAGATATTGATATAGATAGATATAGATATAGATATTGATATAGATATAGATATAGATATAGATATAGATATAGATATGGATATATATATAACGGTGCTTCACATTGTGAATTAGTTTAAGTTCCCTCTTTTTCTGTTCTTTAACGTACGTCTGTAGCTTTTTCTGTTTGTCGGGCGATTTATTAAACGTTTTAACACATAATCTAAGTCTGTCTATAATTGTTTTTAAATTGTTTTTTTTTTAACAAACATTATCGCCTAAATCAAAAATATTGTTTTCTTCGTCATCTTTAAAATTATTAAATGAAATGCAATGGGAGAATAACAGAAAAAAATACTGAAAATTAAATAAATCGAAAAAAGCCGATTTTTATGCTAAAAAAAACCCGGATTATTCGACATTTGAAAATATGACATTTTGAAAAAACACACAGCATCTAGCTAGGAAAAACCGGTTTTAAAACCGGTTGAAAACCAGCATCGATCACCCTAATATTTAATGATCTTCCTAGTTGAATTTTTGTCTTACTAATGAATTATTTTTACTTTTATTTAATCGTTTAGATCGTTTTGAAAACGATTTATTTTATTGTAAGTAGTTTATAATCAATCTTATGCGGAATTCTTTCTTTATTTAGCTTAAAATTTAATTTATTTATGGCCTCATAAACTAAGTATTTGATTATAACACTTTTTTTCTATTATTTTTTAATGATGTTAGAAACAAAAAATTAAAAAAAAAAAAAAAAAATTGAAATCAGTTTAAATAACACCCACCTTTTAGCGTTTGTTGACTATAAAAATAAATTATATACAGATATTTATAAAGATAGATTTGTTTTATTTGATAATACTATTTAATGGTTTGTTATGACATTAATAAATTTGGTTTATACTATTGTATTGTTTTGCTGTTGTATTAATTAATAACAAGAGTTATAGTTTTTATTTGAAGAAAAAAAAAAAAAAAAAAAAAAAAAAAACAAAAATTATTTATTTATATTTTATTCTTTTCTATTTTTATTTGAAATTTAAAAGCTAAATTTTAACTATTATTTATTATAAAATGTACTCGTATGTATGTTTTTAAATAAAATATGATTTAAGACTTTTAAAATATGCAAAACGTGGAAAGGTTTTTTATGTTACATTAATATCTATTAATATAAACAGAGTGTAATGAAAGTGTTCGTACATAGTTTGTTTTTTAATTATAAATTGAAAAGCTTAGGTTGCTATAATGGGTTGAAGCTATATATTTCCTTCTTCTTTTGGTGAAAAAAACGCTTTATTGGTGAAAATCTATTTTTGCGGAAAATTAAGAATAATTATTTTATTTTATTATATTTAGGTTCCAGCAAAACCGAAATGAATAACAACCCCGAATGTTGATGTATTGTGTAGAGGCACAGAAAATATGTATTTCATTCTTATGGTTGCTAATTATAGTCTACAAACTCTGCTTTGTTACCGCTAAATAGACCAGAAGTTTCAAGTGACTGTCCCGAACCAGTTACTTGACTGACTATATTAGGGCACTGTAATGTGGGCATGTCCTAGGAGCAAGTGGTGGTACCGGGTAAAATGATATTGTACATAATACAAACGAAAGCGTATTTAAAAGGAATATAATTGTTTTGAAACGTATTTTTAATTTGATATCATTTACTGATTTTTTTATTAGAAAATAGTTCTCATATGAAAAAATCTTGTCCGAAAAAAAAAATCATTTTGAATAATAAGTTGTGTAGTACTCTTTCAATATGATATATTTTTATATACTTTCTCTTATTTCTATGGATTTCAAATCACATTTTTGGAAAAATTCGTTATATTGAGTACTAAAATATATGAATTGTTCGTAATATAAGGTACACAATGGACAGCAGTTTCAGGTGACTGTCCCGAACTAGTTACTTGACTGACTACATTAGGGCACCACTAGTTAATTTATTAACTAGGTGACTAGTCACTTTAACAGGAAGTCCATTGCCACCTTCACGACTACGTGATATCACATTTTTGCACACACAATCACCTTCATGGCTAAGAAATGACTCTTTTTTTCATACAAAATCATTTTATTAGTTACAAAAAATTTCTTGTTATCTTCTTTTCGATTTCTTACCGCTTACCATAGGGTCAGTAAAGTTTCAATCGACACCTCCACGCTTACAAAGGGTCGTTAAAGTTTTAGTTTGCTTAACGATCGTACAGAAAATATACGAAAGAGGGTAATGAAGAAAAATGTACACATTTAAGTGTGCTAAGTGAGTGGACACGAATGAATTTTATTGTCTAAAAGGGTGTTAATTGACAGCGAAAAAACTGCTGGGAAAGGCAACAAGACAAATTTCGGTTCTTCTAACAGGACTTTTTTTTTGGAAAATTCGATTACTTTATTCTTATTTTATTACTTTTATTATTATTATTATTATTTTTTTTTTTGAAATCATATTTTTTGTGAAGATCGGTTACTTTGACTGGTTTTCAGATTTTATTGAAAAATTAATTTTTTGTTGAACATTAGGTTACCTAAAGAAAAGCCGGTAATTTCCACCAGAAACTGGCGGTTGTTCCGTACTAGTTACTTGACTAACTACATTAGGGCACCATTAATTACTTTGTTAACTACGTGAGTGGTCACTTTAACATGGGCATGCCCTAGGAGGAAGTCAATAGCCACCTTTCCGAATAAATAGTGGCACTTTTTTGCACACACAGTCAGTGGCATTTTTTTTTTTTGCACACAGGATCACACAATTATCTCCACGACTACAAAGTTGCATTTTTGTGCACTCACAATCATTTCACTGGTTATGAGTCAGTAAAATATTTTTGTAATCTCCTTTTTGTCTTATTCCCGCTTACCATAGAGCCAATAAAGTGGTAAATATGCCATTATGCTCTTTGGATCTGATGGGATTGAGCCAAGTAGCTATACACGAAAGAACCTAACTGTCTAAAAGAGGGTAACTTACCACCAAATAAACTGCTGGGGTATTTTAGATTTCAGTGATAAATTGATTTCTTGTTGAAACTATGCTTTCTGAAGAAAATTCGGTTATTTGACGAAAATTTGGGTTTTTAGTGATAAACCATTAAAATTCAGGTTTGTGGTGAAAGTTCGAGTTTTTAGGAAAATTTTTGTTATTGTTATTATACTTAGTTAAAAAATCAGTTATTTTGATAAAAATAATCGATTTTACTCAAATTTCGATCTCTTTTTAAATTTTGTTTTTATACCCAATACCACCATAGGTGTTTGGACTATTATGCGTTTGTGCTGATTTTTGTAAAGCACAGAAAAAATATTTTATCACCTACCTTAAAGTATACCAATCGATTCAGAAATATTTTTTTGAGTCGATATCTAGATAAAACTTGGTACATAGGATTATTTTGACACAAGGGCTAAGCCTATTGAAATTGGTTATGTTCGGTGCAATATCACCTATGCCCCATACAAATGTCCTTCCGGAATTAAATTGTAATACTTCAATCGCCGTAAATGTATTACAATTTTAGAGAAATTCTACATGAATAAGTTTTATATAAGGATAAATCAGTGTGCCATTATTGACCACAGATCCCGTATATACTCCTCTTCGGAAAACCACTTCAATATGCATAAATCCCATATAAATTTTTGTATCAAGATAATATTTAACACAAAGGATTTATCCATAGCCCCCATATGAGACCCACTTACGAAAATCACTTTAACGTGAAGAAATCTTAACATAAACAAGTTGTACAATATACATAAATCACGCTTCCAAATTTAAAGATCATTGGCTCAAAATTGAGCTCAGGCTCCATATGAGATCCTCTTCGAGAATCGCATTTACCAATATAAATAATGGTGTAGGATATCATATTTTGGGGCTTGATCGACTATAGCTTTCTTACTTATTTTTGTGATAATTCGGATTTTTAGTGTAAAATGGAATTTTTGCTGAAAATTTTATTAAATATTTTATTAAATATATATACATCATTTTATGGAAATAAAAAAAAAAATAGATTTTTAAAGAATATTTAAGTTTTTTGAAAATTTAAAATTCTTTCTTAAAATTCTTTCAATTAAGAACCGATTTAAATGGTGGTAAAGTTTTGAAGATCTCATTCAATATATTAATATATTTCATATTCTCCTTACTTACTTGATTACCTATTAGATCCCAGATTAATCGTAGATATTTTCGAAGTCTCAAACTAGCTCTAATCTTAAATCTATTAGATCCCACATCAGTCGTAGATATTTTCGAAGTCTTCAACTAGCTTTAATCTTAAATCTATTTACACTCACTCACATAATTTTCAGTCATAGATTTTAGCTTCAATCGTTAAGTTTCTTTTTGGCTTCTTTTAGAAGTATGAAGTATATTTTAATCGTCGATAATTTTAAGGACCAAATTAAGCTCTCACCACATTTCTTTTTTAAATTCAAACTCAAATTCTATTGTAGATATGTTCTAACTTACAAAAAAGGACCAAAATAGACTTTAATTGAAAGTCTTATACTAAGGCAAAAAAATACGATTCAAAATCCATCTCGGTTTTAGAGTAATTATAAATTTTAAATACACAAAAAATAAGACATAATGTAATATAATAATTCGATACTGAACTAGTGTCACCATGTTGTCAATGTGGTATAAACTATCATTAATGATTTGAACACGCAGCTTTAAATGGGGCTGATTCACTATTGATACTAAATCGTTCTCTTCACGGATATTGTTTATTTTTTCTGGGTGTATTAATAGGTTCTTTTGAGTCTTAAATTAACTTTAATGGCTAATATTTATAAGGACCTAAAGTTATTTTTATTGTAGTTATTTTTTTTTCGGTTTCAATTACCCTTTCTTGGCAGAGACTTCTCAGTATCAATCTTAAGAACTCCAGAATTAATAGCTGTTTCAGTTGAGGTTTATACTGCCGAGTCTAAATCTGCTGAAGGGGTTGGGAAGGGGGGGTGTCTATATTCTCGTTTATAGGAAAAACATTTTCTTTAACTTGCCAGATCACTGCAGCATTCTTCAAGCAGAGATCTCGGCCGTAAAGAGTGCAGTGAACTGGTTAATATAGTGCAGGGTATTCGGAGAGGATATCCAAATCTGTACGGTTGTCTTTTCGACATCCAGATTGGTACATGATTGGTACCGACATCTCTGAATAAGATGGCGAGGTATTCAAACCTGCAGCTGGTCTGGGTTAGGGGTCATTCAAGTACCCCAGGTAATTTTATTGCGGATGCACCAGCCAGAGATGGATCCCTTCTTCGAGGTGAAGATACGGATCAATTGGTTGGAGTAGACTTTCGGCCTGCAGATCAATACTCTGCAGAACTTATCGAGGATTGCACAAGATAGATGGACAAATGAATCCATATGTTCAACCTCGAGGGAAATATGGCTCCATTATATATGAATCTCGATCTAACTTCATCATGGGACTATCGAGGCATTGGCTAAGAATTCTGTTGTCACAGGGCACTGGACTCCCTTTTAACGACTTTTGTAAAAGATGTCGTGATGTGGAAGAGGAGAAAACGGTGGAGCATCTGTTATGCCACTGCCTCACTCTTGCCGAAATCAAGACTGCTAATTTTGGAAGTCCGTTTGTGATCAATTCTTTCATATATGCGTCGGGTTGGTTCGTTTCGAACGCTGTTATAGACATGTGAGTTAGCAACACATGATCCCTCAGGATTTCACAACGGAACCAAATGGAACCCAAGTGAGCTGTCTCTTATTGGCTAGACAGCTGCCCTAAGAACCTAACCTAACTTTCGGTTCCAATTTGATTTCTTCTTAAGACTTTTTAAGTTTCAAATTACTATTAATCAAAAGACTTTTAAAATATCAAAACTATCTTGAACAATTACCAAAGCCTTTAATCGTAGTAGATCTTATTAATAGGTATAATGGTTGGATTTTTAAGTATCAAAATTATTTTAATCATGAGTACTTTTTCAGTTAATATTTGTATTTAATATTATGGCTTTGTAAAGCTTAAAATTAACTTAAATTTTATGACTTTTTAACCATCCAACGGACAAGTCTACGTTAGAGCAGCTATTTTTTTTTAATCTTTTTTAAATAAAAATTTAAAGATCATGTATTTTTTAACTTTTTTTTTTTTTTGTATTCTATTAATTTTGTTTAATATTTTAAATAATAAACTAAATGTCTAGATCTTAAATGCTCAAAAATCTTTAAACTAACTTTAATTTGGATTAAAATCTGTAAATTAATTTTGTAACATTTTGCTTTGACCATTAAAGGGTTAAATTTCAAAATTGTGTACAAAACTGTTCCTATTTGTCTTTAATATTATGACTTTTTAAAGTCTAAAATTAACTTCAATCATATGACTTTTTAACCATCCAAGGACAAGTCTTCGTTAGAGCAGCTATTTTTTTTTAATTTTTTTAAATAAAAATTTAAAGATCATATATTTTTTAACTTCTTTTGTATTCTAATAATTTGATTTAAGATTTTAAATAATAAACTAAATGTCTAGATGTTAAAGCTTCAACAATCTTTAAAGTAACTTTAATTTGGATTAAAATCTGTAAACTGGGGGCTAATTCTGGCAGTCGTGATCTAAATTGTTTTTGAATCGAAATTTATTTCGACAGTGAAAAATTTCCTAATGATGGTACTCGATACGAATCGAATCGATTCATTGCTTCAGTGTTGTAAAAAACTTAAATAAGTAAGTATTACAACTTCTTATTTGAAGTTCCATTTCATTTTTTTTTTGTGTGTTAAGCTCTTGTTCTCTTTCCTTAAGTTTGTAGGTTTTCTTTTTTATTTTTAAAATTTGGTTTATTAGTTCGACCTCCTGTTCCTTTATTTCAATTAATTTGTCACATCTCTTTAACATTTCGCTTTGATACAGCTCGGTGGACATAAGATTTTTTTTGTATATTCCTTGAGATCAGTACTGATTTTTGCTTCTCAGTTTCTTCAGTTTCTACTGAGAAGTGAAAACTGCACTGAATAGTGGTGTCATCATTGTTGTCGAATTCTTCATTATCCCACATCAATATCTTGGATATGCACGAAATATTGCAATTTCTTGCTTGAGATGTAATTGGAAAATTATCACTCAAATTTTGATCCAAATCTTTTTGCAGTCTTCAGACCCTCAACTGCTATTTAATGCCTGCTGCAGCTAATATTTTTTCCTCTACATGGGAAAGAGTTTTCCCATGTTCCCGGTTTTCCTCACCGGTTCGTTTTTTGAAGATTTATTAAATGTTACCTTCCTTTTTACGTTTTGCTTCCGATCAGCGTATACCTACATACATATGTATATAAAAAATCGTTACATGAAATAAGAGATTATATTTTGTTGAATGTTACCTTGCGCCATACTCTTGAATCTTTAATTGGTGGGCCGGAGGCATTAAGTTTTGCGGCAAGCTGTTCCCAAATTTGGTTAATTTTTGCCTTTCCTTGGAAACTGTTTGGTAAAATACTTTTTGCCAAGTCCGTATGTTCTGCCATAAAGTCGGCCAGAATCTCCTTTTGTGTATAATTTATTTTTGTTATTTTTGACCTAAAAGTAAAAAAAATTATTAATATTATGATATTTTTTAAAATAAGTAACAATTTTTTTACTTACATTTTCTTTTTTTTTTTCTTCTATTTGCTAAAAATACGTTATTTCGTATGCTTCTTTGCTTATGAGTAAAAACTCGCAAGTTTGCATTCGAATGATCATTCGTTATCGAATGCCATCATTAGAAATTTCAATACATTTTATACGCTATCGAATGTTAAAAAATTCGAACGTTCGAATGAAAATTTATTTGCATACGAATGCGAGATTTAGCCCCCTGAATTTGTAAAATCTTGCCTTGACAGTTAAAGGGTTAAATTTCAAAATTGTGTACAAAATTAGTTTAAAAAAATCCCAAATGTTAAAAAATTCGAACGTTCGAATGAAAATTTATTCGCATACGAATGCGAGAATTAGCCCCCCGATTTTGTAAAATTTTGTCTGGACAGTTAAAGGGTTAAATTTCAAAATTGTGTACAAAATTAGTTTAAAAAAAAAACTTTAGTAATAGGTCCTCAAGTAAATACTTTTAAAGTTCAGTCGCGAGCTTTTTCTAGCGCCAAAATTAAGCTCTTATCTTGGGGGGTTTCTTCAGGTCTTTTATTAAACTTTAGTTGAACTTGAAGTTATTTCCCAGCAAAAACTTTGCTTTCCTAGTAAGCTAGAAGGTATAATTGGAAACAAAAATAAACTACTTATTTTTTGCCTGAATAACTAGTTATTTTTGTTCGAGTGGTCCACAAATTCATGTAGTTATTTTTTGACTCTAGGGGTACTCAAAAATATATACCTAAACGAAAACAAAAATAAAAAAAAAAACAAAAAGAATTTGCCGTCAGTGAGACTCGAACTTGGACACACACTAACCATTTGTTTTTACTGACTAACGTCTTACTCTGTACACCATCTCGCACATAGCACCCTAAGCGACAAAAAGTCTATTTAGTTTAAAATATCTTTTTAGACATTTTGTTATAAAAAACTAACAGCTTCAGAATGGGGTTGAACCAACAACCTTCTGGTTGTTAATCCGGCGCTCTAGCCAACTCATCCACGTGATTGCAGTATTACTGCGCTATTATACTATTGAGTACTTATTAATGTAATACAGAGTAGGCAAATAATAATGACGCCTCATTACCAAGAAACTACTTTAATAAGTAGTTGTTATTACCGAAATCCAAAAAGTTTTTGCTGGGTTATAATACTTTTTCTTTATTTTTCTCTGTGAAAGGATCATTTGAGCATAAAATATTGATTATTTAAATAGTATTTTGTACTACTTCTATCAGTAGTTAGTGTAAATAGAGATTTATTTCTGATCTTTCTTAATGAGATGTAGTATACATTTTTAGTAGTTTTTTTTTATATGAATTCAACAACCAAAATAAATTTTTTTGTTAAATATTAATATTGCCAACATGCTGTGAAAATATGGAAATTATAAAATCAATATAGAATTTATTTGCCAGACGTGAAGTAAAAAAAAGAGACATTTAATAACAACAGAGTAGGAATAAAGGGGCAGTTAAAAACTGAAATTTTTAAATGGCAAAACTGGTAAGTAATCGAAAAAGTCATAAATCAAAAAAAAAAAAAAAAAAAAAAAATTAAATATTTAAATATTTTACGGTTTCGTATGTTTTAATGTAAAAAACATTTTGTTTTAATAAATATTTAACTGCCACTTGAACTACAAACACATTAAGTTAGATATATTATTTTATTTATATTAAGTCATAACAATGACTTGATTCTCTACTTGTACTTAAATATTTAAGTATTTAAATGAATATTTCATTTGAAAGCTTTTTTAGATTCCGGAATCACGAATTTATTATTGTTATTATTATTATTATAATTTTAATTTATTTCTATCTTTTTTAGCTTTAACTAAGTATTTATTTATTGTTTAATAAATCTTAAACAATTTTTTTTAATGTTTAAAGAATTTGAAACTTTTTTTATTCATTTTAATTATTTCTTTAAAAAAAATTATGGCCTTAATGATAATAATAAAATTTAAAAAATGGGGAGGGTGCGGAAAAAATATAAAAACGGAAATTCCATGGATTATTGGTTAAACAAAATATTTATTTATAAAACATTTGACGTCGAGAACTACTACCTGTTTTTGATTTTGGCATTTTAGTATTTGTTTGAAAAAAAAAAAAAAAAAAAAATGTATATTTTAGATGCGAGTTTTTGTTATGCAAATTTTCCTTATTTGTTGTCATTTCATTTCGTATTTCTATGTCAAATAACTATTGACCATTAAAACGTGAATTTTGTTGAGATTTTTTTTCAAATATAGACAAATTAATTAACACATCAATGCGACAGGTTCGTTTGTAAAAAATACATACATACATACATACATACACATATATATACATATATACATACATACATACATTCATTGGAACATCATTTTTTCAAAGAGAGAGGAAAAGACAATAATTTAACAATAAATAAATAAAATGGAACCTTATGGCGCCAGATTATCATACAAAGATACATTTTTTTAAAAGTATGAATTTTTACTTTAACTTGTTTAATAAAATAATTGTTGACGTATTTTTAAAAATAAATATAAGTTTTGGTTACACAGTGTAACAATAAAAATTTGCCTCAATAATTACAATACAAAATTAAAGCATACCAGTAGTCCAGTAAAACTCCTAAAGGGTTTTTCAAAGTTAGTTAGAATTTCGGTTTTATGGCCTCTTGAAGTTCGAATTTTTCGGAGCTTTTTTTTTTCAATATAATTGGAAATAGAAATAATTTAAATTATTTAATTAAAATGTTATTATATGTTGTTGTTATTTTACAGACTATTAGCATTACTATACAAGTTTTTTGCTGGGCGTCACTGCCTTTTTACGCCCATTTTAGTCATAATATCCCAACAAAAACTTTTTGGTACTTTTTCGGTAATAACAACTACTTATTAAAGTAGTTTCTTGGTAATGAGGTATCATTATTATTTGCCTACTCTGTAGTGCATTAATAAGTACTCAATAGTATAATAGCACAGTAATACTGCGATCACGTGGATGAGTTGGCTAGAGCGCCGGATTAACAACCAACAATCTTCGTTGGTTCAACCCCATTCTGAAGCCGTTAGTTTTTTATAACAAAATGTCTAAAAAGATATTTTAAACTAAAAAGAGTTCTTGTCGCTTAGGATACTAAGTGCAAGATGGTATACTGAGTAAGACGTTAGTCTGTAAAAACGAATGGTTAGTGTGTGTCCAAGTTCGAGTCTCACTGAAGGCAAATTTTTTTTTTGTTTTTTTTTATTTTTGTTTTCGTTTAGGTACATATTTTTGAGTACCCCTAGAGTCAAAAAATAACTACATGAATTTTTGGACAAGTCGAACAAAAATAACCAGTTATTCAGGTAAAAAAAAGTAGTTTATTTTTGTTTCCAATTATACCTGCTAGCTTACCAGGAAAGCAAAGTTTTTGCTGGGATTGTTTGACTTGACGTTATGTCTAAACTACTGAATCGATTAAAATGAAACTTAACACATGTAGGAAGGAAGTACGGACTGGCTGCTACGCCAATTTTTTTTTTAAGAAAGGGTTGCTTTGCTTCTTAGTAAGCAAATTTCAAATTTCATAAATATTTTGATGACAGTGATAAACAATATCACGGTATAATAAAAGTGGGAGAAAAAAGGCGTGGCACCTTTACAGATTAAATTTTATAATATGCAAAATTTATATGAATTGTTTTAGTAGCAAAATAGATTTTTACGAAATACTAGGCGTGGCATGCAATAATATGTTTAACCATATATAAATTTATTAGAGTTTAAAATAATTTACAAAAAAAAAAAAAAATAATAATAAATAAATAAAATATATTAGCCTTGAGTTGAATGTTAAAAAGTTTGAAAAATATGTATTCGATATTATATTACGATTGTGAAAAGTTCACTTTGACTAAAAATAAAATTAATATAAAATAAAATTTGAAAAATTTATAAATTTTATTAAGACAAAATACAAAATTTTGAGAAACTTTAAAATAACGGAAAATACCGTTTTTTTTTTAAATTTTTGTGCTGTAAAAAATATATATATTTCAATAAGCTTCGTCCTTGTGTCATGAAAGCCCTAAGTGTCAAATTTCATTGAATTATCTTCAAAATTGCAACTTTTACTTTGTGCACAAGGTTTACATGGACAGCCAGCCAACCATCCAGCCAGCCAGACGGACGGACATCGTTAGATCGACTCAAAAAGTGATTCTGAGTCGATAATTGTTATACTTTAAGGTGGATGTTGGATGATTTTTTCTGTGCGTTATAGACATCAGCACAAACGCATAATATCCCAACCACCTATGGTGGTGTGGGGTATAATAACTAAAACATTAGTCTTTTTGACAAATTGAAAAATCGGCAGGAACTTCGATTTGTAATCAATTCATCATTTAAGAGAAAATTAACATACAAGTTTAGAAATTCTAATTTAGACAGAGAATACTTTGTTATTTTACTTTTTTTAAACTCACACTCTATGTCTTCCATTTCCATTTTTTGTTTTTTCAGATGTAAACTCTTCCAACATCAACAATAATGATACTAACAGCAGAAACAATAAATTAGATGAGTACAAAAATTGTAACTTAAATAACAAAAATACCACTGGTTGTGCAACATCATCCTCAGATTCTTCCAATTGCAATAATAATAGCAACAACATTAATAATAATAATAATAACAGTTCAATGACAGGTCCTCAGCAACAACACTTAAATACAAATAACCAGAACAACAACATAGGCTCAGATAATTTACAACTTAATCATGAAACTCCAAATTCGACATCCTCTACAATTTGTTTTGATAATTTAGAACAAACTCAACATGGTGGCAATCAAGTACAATCGCATCAACCACAATAACAAATGTCTTCTGACTTACATGACACTTTAGGATTCTTTAATGAAACCTTAGATTTATCCCATGAAGATATACAAAGAACTCTTATAGCTAATATGCCAGGAGAGGGTACTTTATTGACTTCTTTGGATTTTATGAACTCAGGTGTCTCAACTGGTGTAAGTACTACAGTAGTTCAAAATGTGCAATGTGAAACAGATCCGGAATTATCTGAAGGAGCTGAGGCAGATGATGAAGACAACGATGATGTGTTTGCCAATTTGTATGCTTTCGATATGTTGGTCGAATTTCCGGAATTGGATTTGGATGATAAACAAGCGCTAACAATTACAGCCTTAGAAAAAGATGTCTCTGGTGTTGCAACAACTGAACCTTTAAGAGTGAATTCATCTTGTCAAAATTGTAAAAAAAAAATTATCACTATCATTACTAAATTTTCAAATCTTGGCAAATTTTCATTAATAAATTAATTTACAAATTCGGCAGAATCAATCAAGAAGGAAAATCTTATGTTGAACTCAAAAAGAAGAACAGAAAATTAAAATTTTTTGTAACCATCTTGAATATGCAAAATTCCTAATGTTATAGATAAAACCAAACGAAATTCTAAATTTAAAAGAATTTTAATATCCAAATATTGTTTCCTGATAGTTTCTGATTTTCCTGTTCTAACTAAATAACACATGTTAACTTAATCTACTAATTATTCTTTAGCCATAATTTTAAATGAATAACAATAATTATAAAATACCACTACGTACTTATGTTCTAACTTAAATCTAAATCTATATTAAACATAATATAATTCACACACAGACAAATTTAAAATACTTATAGTTAACATAATGAAAGATAAAATATAAAAATAACTAAAATATAGAAAAAGTCCAGACATCATTAATAAAACCTTCAAACTCCTTTGACAAAAGGCCTGTGGTCGTCGGAACGAGAAAAGTTTTGGTGAGTGAAGTATATTACTATAAATTTTATATATATATATATATAGGGTGATCCTTTTCGAGGTTCCCTACTTTTTTAAAGAAAAAAACACAGAAAATTCAAATTTAATTTGGAATGTTTATTATCATTTGAAAGAATATTATTTAGCATTTATTTTTTGAAGATTATGTCTATCAAATGTTGGCCGTTGCTACGTCGCAGATGGTCCATCCGTTGAGTTCAATTTTCAATGACTCGTTCGAGTATTTCGACTGGTAACTGGCGAATGACACGCCTGATGTTTTCCTCCAAGGCCTGAATCGAAACGGGTTTGTCCGCATAAACTTTAGACTTTACATATCCCCACAGGAAAAAGTCTAACGGTGTGATATCACACGATCTTATTGGCCAATTGATCGGCCCAAAATATGAAATTATGTGCTCACCGAAGTGTTCTCTCAATAAATCCATTGATTGATGTGATGTGTGGGAAGTGGCGTCGTCTTGCTGAAACCAAATGTCGCCGAGATCACGAGCTTCAATTTCAGGCATCAAATAGTAGGTTATCATGGCGCGATATAGGTCGCCATTGACGGTTACATTTGCACCGGCATCATTTTTAAAGAAATATGGACCGATGATTCCGCCAGCCCACAAACCACACCAAACCATTGTTTTTTCTAGATGAAGTGGCAGTTCTTGAATCTCTTCAGGTTGCTCTTCGTCCCAAATGCGGAAATTTTGTTTGTTTACATACCCATTGAGCCAGAAATGGGCCTCATTGCTGAACAAAATTTGCCTCGAAAATGTCGGATCTTCTTGGAACTTTTCAAGAGCCCATAGAGCGAAATGATGTCGCTTGGGAAGGTCGAGCGGCTTCAGTTGTTGCATAAGCTGTATTTTGTACGCTTTCAATTTAAGATTTCGACGTAAAATGCGCCAAGTCCATACGTCAGTCCGAGTTGCTGCGAACGGCGCCGAATCGACTCTCCACGGTCTTCGTGTACACTCTTAGCTACGGCCGCTATATTTTCTTCACAGCATGCTGGACGTGGTCTATTCAGTCGAATATTATCCTGGGTCTCAAAATGTACGCTGAGTACGCTCAGTAGGACGATTATGTTGACCATAAGTTGAGCGAAGTGTACGAAATACATTCCTCACAGAACGTGAATTTTCGCAATAAAGTTGAACGATTTGTAAACGTTGTTCAGGCGTAAGTCTTTCCATTATGAAACGCCAAACAAAAAAAAAAAAAAAATAAATTCTGACAAATATGAAATTTTTTAGGTCCATAGTTCGATCCTCATAAAATTTGTCACTGTGATTTCTACTTATACAACATTTATTTGTGACGAATATAAACTTTACACTAAAATGTAATTTGATTTATACACGTTAAAGTGATTTTCGGAAGAGGGTATTGTATGGGAGCTATGGGCACAAAGATTGATATGTACTTATAAAAAACTTCCTTACACCGAATTTCATTAAAATATTGTTATATTTAAGGCATTTATGATGGTTAAACCCCTATTCCGGGAGGACATTTCTATGGAGACTAGGTGAAATAATGGCTTGATCATAAGCAATTTCAATAGGCTTCGTCCTTGTGCCATGAAAGTCCTATGAACCAAATTTCATTGAATTTTCTTCAAAATTGCGACCTGTACTTTGTGCACAAGGTTTACATGGACCGCCATGTAGACTTTAAATTTACTTAATAAAAAGCTTTTGAAAAAGCTTTTTAAAGTTTTTTTTCATATTTAGTGATTATTTACTTTTCTTACCAAGTGTTTAAAAGGCTACAAATTTCACTCCTTAGTACAGGAGACTGTTATTGTTGATATGGCGGCCTTTTATTCCTTTTTGTTTTTTTTGCCCTTTTTCATATCTGGTGAAAGTGTTCAATTACCAAAAAGACCTTGTTCTTGTTGGACGCAATCAAAAAAATTCGGCATGCAACATGACAAAAGACCAGGACAATCAGCTGCAAAAACGTCCTGATAACAAAACGACAAAAAAAAAAATGAAAAGAAAATAAAAGAATAAAAAGGAAAGGAGCTGAAAAAAAAATAGCACTGACTCTGACACTCAAAGGCAATTTACCAAATGTTGTGCGATAATTAGGGTCTTTTCCAAAAAATATAACAACAACAAGCTCAATATTCACACACACGCTCACTCACTCCACAATTTTAAAGAAGAAAAACGTAATTGACAATTTACGAGCGTAACGACCAACAACCTACAATCAGGCCAACTTAAAGGTTGGTCTAATACAACAACAATAACAAAAAATATTTCAAAAAAAGAATCACTCTATACAAAAGTATTTAGGGTTCCAGTTAATTTTTAGGCACATTGGCCTTCTCACGTCTTTGCTAAATGAATGAAAAGGTAATTGTGGCCAAAATTGTCTTAAATAAGTGTGTAATTCTTGGTCTCCAACTAGCAATATTTGAGAAAAAGATCAGAAATAAGTTAGAGTCTTATATTCGGTTGCACCGAATCGTATATACCCTTCACCTGTGTTAAGATGTGTTATATGAAAATGAAATACGTTATATTGGATGTAATTACAAATCTACCTTTAAACAATAATTTGCATTTTCATATAGAGTTGAAATATAATCAAGATTTTACCAATTTTCACGAAATTTGACACACATTTAATACCAGTGCCGGAGTTGGTTATAAGCTTTGTTAGATCTCGATTGGACGTTACACCCACATTCTATTCCTATTTAAAAAAAAAAAAAAATTTAAATTTTACACGTTATTAATGTAGCTATTTGCTTGAAATTTGATGCACAGATAGTGCTTGCACTGTAGAATGTTATGGGTTATGTTGGATCTTCATCGGATGCCATGCTCATATTTTACTCCCAACTTCTTAAAACTCTCAAACAGATGAACCTATTAGCTTTAAATCGATCGGAGCAGGATGTGTAGTACCCCCTAATAAAGCGAATATTCATTATGGCATATCTAAGGAACTATTACAGTGAGAGACCTTAAATTTCGTACTAAGCTTTATCCTATCATACCTATCATACCGCATTGATGAAATGAAAATAGGACCGATAGGTCCAGGGGGAGAGGTATATACAAAGAAAGTATAAAATTTCTCATCTAAAGGACTATTAAAGCGAAAGTCTTAAAAAATTTTAAAAGGAATTTTCATATCAAATTTGGAATAGGGTGAATCGGTCTTATAGTCATTGCAATGTTCAATATACATGTTTGTGTGTGCACGAAATCCGTAGCTTAAACAAAGGCTTCAAAAAATGTGTTTTTCCCGATATCTCGGTTATTATTGGATTTGGTTCATTTCTTCAGCATAAAAATTCAGAAGAAAACTTCCAAATCTTATATAGAAGCTTCAAAAAATGGAAAACCGGTTAAAAAAACCTTATTTCTAGTGAATAAACTATTTTTAATTAAAAAATAACGAATGTATTTTAAGTGTGTGGGGATGGGTAGGCGTGCTTTTATCCTTTTTGCTTTATTTTACGCCCTAAATGTTAAAATTTATAGCCTTTAGTTCATTCAAGACCTAAAACTATTATCGGGTAATTAATTAAGAAGACATGTGTAGGGGGAACTTTTACCCATTTTGCCCTATTTTACGCCCTAAATGTTGGAATTTTTTTAAGTTCCTTTCACGTGTTACAGTGTCTGCATGCCAAATTTTAAGAAAACCGGTTGATTAGTTAAGAAGATATAGGGAGAGGAAGCTTTTACCCTTCTTGACCTATTTCCCGTCCTAAATAATAAAAATTATAAGCTATAGTTCCTTTCAGATGTTACGCTATTTGCCTGCCAAATTTCAAGAAAATCGGTTTATTAGTTAAGAAGATTTAGGGAGGGGGGGGCTTTTACCCCTTGTGGCCTATTTTACGCCCCCTAGAGATATGAAATATACTTTACAACCTATTCTCTTACTTAACAAAAACACATAAATATGGAAATTGGTAGCCTTCATAAACGCCACTTCAACTGACGGAGGGACGGACAGATGGACATCGTCCTATTTACATCATTTCTTATAAAGATCCAGAAAATGTCTACTTTTTTGCTCTCTGAAGAAAATTGTGGAAATTACAAACGTAATAACAAACTTATATATAAAGGTGATGAAGGGTATAAAAAAGTGAAACAGAAAACTAAAATGATTTCGTGATAATATTTTTTTTTTTTTTTTTTGTTATTGTTGCATGTATATAGTATGTCTTTCGTAATTTGTTAAGATTTCCTCCTGTTTTCATTGATCTTTGGCGCAAATAATATCTTAAACTAAAATGTTATCAAAAGGTGTATTTTTCTTACCATTGCCATCATTTTTCCTTTAAAAGCCATCAATGATTTGTTAATGATTTATCGCCTTAACCAAAAAAAAAAAAAAAAAAAAAGATGAAAACGGAAAAAAATTAAGGTACAAAAGTCTATCATTTCATTGATAAAACAGTCAAGATAAAACGGCAGTTGTTGTGATGACGAAAACGATCATGACGATCATGATGATCATGCCGTTGTTAATGATAGAAATTAAGAAAACCAAGTGCGTTTAGAAAGAAATGTAATAAAACAACAAACGAAATTTCTATAAAACGAAAAGACCGCCTGAAAAGACTGACGTCTTAACTACCGTTTAACGACTGATGAAAAGTGTCAACAATTTGTCAAATTGTTAGATTTATACGTTTGTTAAATGACACACACAGGCCACCATCATCATCATCATCGTTACTTTTTAACAATTTTTAAGTGTCGACATAATTATTGATGTTTAGAAATTTATCATTCACATTCAGTTGTTATTCATTCATTCACTCACTCACTAACTCACTCACTTACTCATTTGCTCATTAAAAATACAGCAAAAGATACTTATAGTTCATAATCAAACCATACAACCAACAACAACCAAATAACTAACCAAACCAAACCAAACCAAACCATTCAACCATCCATCCATCAGTAGTCAGTCCATCATCGTTGTCTTTCAGTTCCCATTTAATTGTGTTGAAAGCATTTCAACTTATAATGTTGATGTGTTGTTGCTATTGTTGTTGTGTATCTTGTGGAATGTTCCTGCTTGTTTTGGTGGGCGATTTGAAGTAAGAAAAAAAAAAAAAAAAACATAAAAATAAAGAAAAATAGAAAAAAGGTAGTAAGTATAAACTCACACGAGTACTTACTTATTTGTAGTAAATTTGTCTAACGTGTAGTACGAGTAATTATTTATATTTTTATTTAAAAACTTTTAAGCAATTAAAGGAAATATGCCATGAACATGCTATAAATACTTATGTATTACTTCTTCGTTTGATCATGATGAGAAACTTGTTTAAATAATAATAATAAAAAAATATCTTGAGCTGCAGTAAGAGTTCAGGTTATAAGTAAATTTAGGAGCTTTGATGCTATAAGTAAATAATTTTTTTTTTTTTTTTGAAATATTTTAATGTTTTAATATGGAGAAATTTACCTATATCGGTATTTTTGACAGGATTTTGCATAGTTAAGCGCTACTCATAACAGGAGCGCTTCGTACAACTCCACAGAAAGCCTTATTTGTTCTATTGAATTGGTTACTGGTGATAAGATAAACAGATCGCCATTATGATGGCGACAAGGCTAAGGACTATAGATGCATGGAATTATAGTGAATTCAGCCATGCGACCATTCTGGGATTCCTTAATAGTATGTCGATTATTGCATTCCCATACCCTTTCTTGTTAGAGACTTCTCAGTATCAATCTCAACTACTTTAGAATTAAGAGCTGGTTCAGTTGAGGTTTATACTGACGGGTCTAAATCTACTGAAGGGGTTGAGGGGGGGGTGTCTATATAACCGCTTATAAGAAAAATATTTCCTTTAAATTGCCACATCACTGCAGTATTCTTCAAGCAAAGATCTCGGCCATAAAGAGGGCGGTGAACTGGTACTATGGGGTATTCGAAGCAGATATCCAAATCTGTACGGATAGTCAAGCCGCGATCAAATCGCTCTCGGGTGTCTTTTCAACATTCAGATTGGTACATAATTGGCACGGACATCTCTGAATAAGATGGCGAGACATTCAAACCTGCAGCTGGTCTGGGTTAGGGATCATTCAAGCCAGAGATGTATCTCTTCTTCGAGGTGAAGATACGGACCAATTGGTTGGAGTACCGCTTTCGGCCTGCAGATCAATAATTCTGCGGAACTTATCAAGGATCGCACAGGACAGATGTACAAATGAATCCACATGTTCAACCTTGAGGCAAATATGGATGGTCTCAGTATGATGAATCTCGATCTAACTTCATCAGGGGACTATCGAGGTATCGGCAAATAATTCTGGTAGCCATGGTCACACAGGGCACTAGACTAGATTGCTGGTGCGCATGCTAAGAGACTAGGGCTCCCTTTTAACGACTTTTGTGGAAGTTGACGGGATGAGGAAGAGGAGGAGACGGTGCAGCATCTTTTATGCCACTGTCTCACTCTTGCCGAGATCAAGATTGCTAATTTTGGAAGTTCGTTTGTGCATGTATTATCAGATCTCTCTGATATTAACATCAGATGGATCAATTTTTTCATACATGCGAAGGGTTGATTCGTTTCGAACGCTGTTATGGATATGTGAGTTAGCAACACATGATTCCTCAGGGCTTCACAACGGGACCAAATTGGACCCAAGTGAGCTGTCTCTTATTGACTATACAGACATCCTAGGAACATAATCTAACCTAATGTTTTAATAAGTCAATCAATTCGATGGAGTAAAACTTTTTGGAGAAAATTTAAATTATTCTTACGTGCAAAAGAATTGCACTAATCAATCAATTAGAGAATAACTGGAAGAAAAATTTTATAATTGTTGAAAAAATTTACGTGTACTTAAGAAAACTCTATTTAATTAAATTTTATTAGATGCTATTTGATATTTTGATCGTTTTTTTAGGAACTAATCGACATTTGAACCGATTCTTTGTGAACCGGTTAACATTTTAACCGATTCTTTATTAGCCGATCAACATTTTATTTGATTCAGTACGTAGCATTTTATATTTCGTTCGATGAATCTATTGGGATTTCATTTGATGCTATATGAACCGTTTCACGTTTCACTCGATTATATATCGGGTCATATAAAAATTACCCGCGCTTTTTTTGTCACTAGATGTTGTTGATGCCCATATTTCCATATTTCGGGTAAGACTAATTCGAATGTTTCAAATAAAAACGTGCTTGAAAGGTGATACTTCAGGTTGCATTCTTGATGAAGACGCTCACGTAAAAAATTCTATTGATTTGAAAATGAGTGAAAAATCTGTAGAAATGCGCTATGAATGCTTGTTTAGCATAAAGGATGAAAAAAAGGAGCAAAAACAATGTTTAAAGTCGACGGTAAGAATGCTGTGAGTGAACATCGGATGCTCGATTCCGTTCTGGAAATTTTACTAAAAAGGTGGATTAAATTTTGCAACTGGTGGGTCAAGACCGGCACGTAAGCTCTCAGCATATAGCGGGGCACTAAGCATCAACCACTTGACAGTTTGGAAGCTCGATGATCAGATGAATTATTGTAAAAAAATTGTAAAAAAAATTTGGTTGACCGAATTACCATAAACAAAACTGTTGCTGAAACGCAACGAACTCGAACATTCTATTCTATATGAACCGATAGACATTACATTATATTCTATAGGAACCAGTTGAGGGTTCATTCAATTTTGAAATTGGTAAACATTTTCAATATTAGCAATTAAGAATGTTGGTCAGACCATATTTATAATTTTTAATAAAAAAATTATTTTATATTTGAAAATTTATAAAAAAAATTACCCGCTAATGCTATAAGAATAATTTTTAGAATACGAAAAAAATCGTTTTCTTACTAGTACGTTACATTAAAAATATATTTAAAAAATTAATTTTAATATGTTTTTTGTGCACTTAAAAAATATGATTGTGAAAATTGTTCTATTTTTTATAAAATATGCTCTCTTGTCTACATTTCTGAGCTGGCGGAAATTAGTTAAAGTCAAACCAATCTGTATATATGTGATTAATAAAAGTATTTTTTAGGTTTGAAAAATCTTGCGTGACTTTTATTTTCTATCCGATGAACATGAACTTTTGTTCAAAATTTTACCTATGCACACTGGTCAAAAATCTAATTTTTTTTTTTTTGTTTGTAGAAATTTCAAAGTAATAATTTAATATGCTATTTACACCAGACAAAAACTGATCAACTTTTGTAAAAACCATCATTTTTCGTCTCAATATAGTTTTCGTTGACGTAAATATTTCTTGATAATTTCTATTTTCACTTATAATGCATTTGGATTTTGCACTAGAATGCTTTTTAATTGCATCTTATATGCCGTTTACACCTAACAAAAACTAGTAGTTTTTAGCCTCAATTGGTTTTTGGTTGCAAAACTACATAAATTTCTTTAGTTTTTCCATACAAATCATAAACCATGTTTAACTAGTTTTTATTGAAAACCATACTAAAATAATTTTATATGATACAGCCTGTTCAGTTGATTTCAGAGCAGTAAGCTTTCATATGTAATAAACAAAATTAAATTGTTAAATTTCTTTAATTATTTTATCTCTTTTGATAAATTTTGTGCATGAATTATTTTTAAAATATTATTAAAAAAATTTTTAATATCAAAAGTAAACAAAATTCGTCAACAAAAACCGTAAAGGGAGAAAAAGAGGTATGTAAACGATCTGTATTTTAAAATTCATTTTTCACAAAAACCCAGTAGCATTTGTTTGGTGTAAATGCGATATTAAAATAAATTTATTAACAAATGAAAATATTTCTTAAAACTTCAAGTTTTCTATTTTCATTCATATATGAAAGCTAAGTGTTGTGAAATGAGTCGAACAGGCTGTTTCATAAATAATTATTGCAGTAGTTTTTGTTTGGTTTTCGATAAAAACTTATTGAAAATTGTTTTTAATTTGTATGAAAAACTAACGAAATTTATGTAGTTTTCTTTTTTATTCAAAAACTGAATGAAGTCAAAAATTACTAGCTTTCGTTTGGTGTTAATGGCATATAAGAAATTTTAAAAAGTGAATATATTTTATAAATTAAAATAGACCAAGTAATCAAGAATATATATAAAAAAATATAATGTGGCATTAAAGTCTGACAAGGCATTAAAATTAGCAATTTAATATTATGTTATATGTTAACATTTTATTTAAATGTAGTTAGAATTATAAAAGGTGTATCTCATTATTAGAAAAATATATTGCATAATGTAAATCGCAACCTAGGAAATGCATATTAAGACCATTATTTTAAATTTTATAAAAGTTGTGTATTTGTTGTTATTTTTATGTTTTGTGGTCATATGGATTGTTTATCAAGTTAACCTATAACTTTGAAGGACAAAAAGTTATGTTTTGGCATAAACTTGCACTAATGTAAACACATTAAAGTATTGACCAAAGCATTTATTTTAGGTAACAATTTAGATAGTGCCAGCATTTTTCGGAAAACTCTTACAATCGTCAATTTTCTTTCAGTTAAATTTTACTAAACCTAAGCGGAAATTTCTTGGTTTCCACAAACCTGTGGTAGAAAATATAATGTTCTAACCGAGTTAATAGTTTCACTAGTCAATAAAAAACTAAAAACTTGTAAATTAATAGAAAAAAAAAAAAAAAAAAAACAAAAGCAAACAATTAAATCACTATTGAAAAATATATCTACTCTAGTAAAATTATGTACCTATTGTAGAGGTTTAAACAAAAAATACTTAAAATCGGCATTAATAAATATTAGTGTTAACATAACCTTAAAAAAAAGAAAACACTAACAAGCTTTTTGAATTTACGCCAAAAAATTCTAGTTCAGTTCTAGTTTCACTCTACGTAAGTTTTAATTCAATTCTAAAACACTTTTTGAATTTATGAAAAAAAAAAATTCTAGTTCAGTTCTAGTTTCATTCCATGTAAGTTTTAATTTAATTCTTCTCTATCAACTCAATATTTTGTAACTCTTTTAAAAATTTCATCTGCATTTAATTTCAATTATTTGCTTCTTTGCACAATTTTCTTTTCTCTATTTTCCAGATTTCCTTTAATAATTTTCCACATTTGCAAAAAATTTCTTTCATTTAACATTTTCCAAATTATTAAAATACAAATTAATTTTTCATGCTTAATTTGCTTAACAAGTAAACAAATATAAATCATATTTTCATTTTTCACCAAACATGAGTTTGTATCCTGTATAAGGAGTAAAATAAATAATTTCAATAAAATAAATATTTTAAACATATTTAAACTTCCTGTTCCTGGCTACTATCGTATATCCTGAAACCTTACAGATGCCTGACGCTAATAATAACAATGAATTGTTAGTTTTGGAATGGCCTGCTGGGTTGTTGTATTCCGGCTACTCCTGTTCATTGATTGACCACGCTTCTTTTTGGGTTCTTCCTTTTTAAGAAACCGCAAATTTATTTTTGTTCTTTCTTTCTTTCTTGTCAAGTATTATTGCTTAAATTGACTCCAAAAAAGAGAACGTTAATAACTAAACAAACGCTTTAGAAGTTCTAGCTATTGGAAGCCTTATAACTCATCAAACATTGCACAGTCCTTTTGTTATTGTTTCTTTTGCTTTCTTTATGTTTTTTTTTTTTATAAAAAAGAACAATAGTTTAGTGTGACACAATTACATTGGTATTAGAAAAACTGTCAACTCACTATTTTTTTTTTTTTTTTGCGAAATAAAACATTTTTATTTTATTTTATTTTGGACACTCACTCCTCTTTATGTGTGATGCGTCTATAGGTCTGCAAGTCTGCTGTCTACATCAGGCAACATTTAAATCAGTTGCGGTTGCAAATTCCATTAATTCAGTGTGGTCGTTGCTGGTCTCACTCAGCCAGCTGTTTATTGGTTAGTTTGTTGGTTGGTGCCGTAGGGGATGATCGATGTTTAAATTCCGTTTAAAAGAAAAATTGATACAGAATTACAATATAATCGTACAATAAACTTCGTTGTCATTCAAATTATTCATGTTAACAAAAAAAAAAAAATTTCTACGAAAAATTTGTCATGAGTCAAAAAGACCGCAAAAGATTGATTTATTATTGGAAATGATTTGAAACTTATAAAAACCTAAAGGTGTTTTTTAATAGTTAATGATTCATAATGTTTTTGAAAGTTAAAGGATATACAATTTTGTGACAGGAACTGAGGTTTCAATGACAGGTATTTTAGTGGTTTAAGCTTTATCAGGTATATATGGAACATTTTAAGACAAATTTTTATTACAACAAAGGAATTTGTATTATTAAAGACTGTAAAACTAAAGATTTTCATAAAGATGCTGCAAATAATAGTGAATTAGCCACTTGACTACCTAAAAGTAGTTAGAACTGTGGAAACTATTCACTATTTCAGGAATATATGAAACATTTTAAGACAAATTTATATTACAGCAAAATTCCTCTAGGAATTTGTATTACTAAAGATTGTAAAACTAAAGATTTTCATAAAGCTGCTGCCAGTAATAGTGAATTGGCCACTTGACTGGCTAAAAGTAGTTAGAACTGTGGAAACTATTATCAGGAATATACATTTTACGACAAATTTATATCACAGCAAAGGAATTTGTATTATTAAAGATTGTAAAACTAAAGATTTTCATAAAGCTGCTGCAAATAATAGTGAATTAGCCACTTGACTACCTAAAAGTAGTTAGAACTGTGGAAACTATTCACTATTTCAGGAATATATGAAACATTTTAAGACAAATTTATATTACAGCAAAATTCCTCTAGGAATTTGTATTATTAAAGATTGTAAACCTAAATATTTTCATAAAGCTGCTGCCAGTAATAGTGAATTGGCCACTTGACTGGCTAAAAGTAGTTAGAACTGTGAAAACTATTATCAGGAATATACATTTTACGACAAATTTATAACACAGCAAAGGAATTTGTATTATTAAAAATTGTAAAACTAAAGATTTTCATAAAGCTGCTGCAAATAATAGTGAATTAGCCACTTGACTGGCTAAAAGTAGTTAGAACTGTGGAAACTATTCACTATTATCAGGAATATATGAAACATTTTAAGACAAATTTATATTACAGCAAAATTCCTCTAGGAATTTGTATTATTAAAGATTGTAAACCTAAATATTTTCATAAAGCTGCTGCCAGTAATAGTGAATTGGCCACTTGACTGGCTAAAAGTAGTTAGAACTGTGGAAACTATTCACTGTTATCAGGAATATATGAAACATTTTAAGACAAATATATCTTACAGATTTATGAACTAAACTGAGGTTAAATATACTTTTTCTGTATCTCATTAGAAACTATTTATGGAAATGTAGACTCATAAGGAAAATAAAAATCCTGCGTAACACTATTATCAATTTGTTTTAAGAAGCTTTAGTTTAAACTTTTAAATAGTTATTTTAAAACAAAATAAAATATATTGCTCAGGCTATGCAAAAATATACATATGTTTAAATTCTAATAAGGTGCCAAACTTTTAGAAAATTTATCTAGGATGAGAAAATTTTTAAAGGTACTAAATTTTACAAATACATTGACCGATTGAAATCTGACTCATTTTCTTTTCAGAATTTCACATACAATGAACTCGATTTTTATACCCTATACCACAACAGGTGTTTGTATGACTTCTTGAGTCGATTTAACGATGTTCGCCAGTCTGTCTGCCTATCCGTCCGTCACAATTTTGAAGATACCTTGATAAAGTTTGGCATAAACATTTGTTTTATGTGGTTTATTTCCTTTTAAATAAACCGGTACTTTGATTGCAAATAAAAGCAGTTTAGTAGTTTAAAAGTTGTAATGACTCTTTATTTTATTTAAAATGTACAACAAAAGCAGTTTAAACAGTCACTTATGTTCTAATACATACACACTTAAATTACACACTTTAAACAGCACACTTTAATAATGTACAGGAATATACAGCCAAGGCGGTTAATTTGTCTTTACTTAACGATGCTTCCAATTAGACTGACCTAATGGTGTTCTCACGGCCAATTCATATACACTGCATTACCTTCTAGATGCTTCTCGAAATCTCTATTTCTTTCTACAATGTTCTTAACGGACAAAGTAGTATATTCGAATTTTAGGGCTTTCGCAGCTTCAACATTTAGTATTGCCATACTTACAAACAATGGTGAAAGCTTTTTATTCAATGTTGTATATTTACAGCTATGTTAACAATTTCTACAGATATGTTAACTGCTGTTAACATAAACAGAAAGATCGAGAAACATTGAGAAAGGTTGAGAAGCATTATTTAATTTTAAACCAGCCATTAAAACCGTTATATTTGAATTTAAGTACAATTTCGTAACAATATTTAAATTAGTTATTATCGATCCATTGTTTCATACAGTCCCTAAATAATGTCCTTCCGAAATAGGGGTTTAGCGCTCAAATTTCATTAAATTTTGTAATATATCAATGCAAAAAATAGTTGTATAAAAAAAGTTATATAAGTATAAATCCATGTACCAAATTCCATAAAAATCGGTACATGACTGATCAGAACTCCCATACAAACTCTTCTTTCGAAAATCAATTTAACAACGTTTATATAAATAAAAAGCAAATTGAGAAATAATTAGCTATAGCTTCCATATAAAGCCTACTTCGAATAATCATCCTAAATTGGATAAAGGCTAGCATCAATATAATATTATGCACACGTACATATCGTCGCCTTAAATGCAACCGGCCCTATCTAACATTATAAAATTATCGATAGGAGCCAAAAAAAAAAAACTTATTATAATGAATAATATTTGTTCGTAAAGTGTAAAATTTCCTGGTCATATTTATAGTATTAGAACTTTATTCCCCATATTTTTTATTTAGTCAGTTTTTTCATAGTATGTTGAATTTTCGTAATGTTAGAGGTAGATGGGACCGATTCACATCGAATTGAAATGTATGTTGAGAAGGACTTAAGCTTTCAGAAAAATTACCTTGTGTCACACTGTAATAATGCGAGATATGCTACAAGGTATCAATTCCGATTTCAAAGAACTTAAAGAAAAGATATACTCACCTATGATATTCCTTATTGTTAAAAATATATTTGCGCTTAAATGTAGAAATTATAGAGTGAAAATTTAAAAAAAAATCCTAAGATTTTCAATACATTCTAAAATAATGTGTTGAACACTTTTTTGAATTATTTCAATTCGTATCGCCGTGAAAATTTTTCAAAATCATTGGTTCGAAAAAATTTTTACAAAACATGGTTTCACTTTTTTATCTAAATTTATTTAATGCAAAAATATTTTCTTTTAAATATTTCAAAAGACAAGGTTCAAGAATGGATAATAAAAAAAATTTATTTTATTGAAAGTTGCACCCTACTTCGAGCATTCCATATTTGTTTAAAATACTTATTTTATTGAAATTATTTATTTTACTCCTTATACAGGATACAAACTCATGTTTGGTGAAAAATGAAAGTGTGATTTATATTTGTTTACTTGTTAAGCAAATTAAGCATGAAAAATTAATTTGTATTTTAATAATTTGGAAAATGTTAAATGAAAGAAATTTGGCAAATATGGAAAATTATTAAAGGAAATCTGGAAATTAGAGAAAAAAATCAAATAATTGAAATTAAATGCATAAGGAATTTTTAAAAGAACTGAAAAATATTGAGTTAATAGAGAAGAGCTGAACTAGAATTGAACTAGAACTGAACTAGAATTGAACTAGGACTGTGCAAGAACTAAGCTAGAACTAAACTGGTACTGAACTAGCACTGAACTATAACTAAATTGGAACTGAACTAGAAATGAACTAGAACTATGCTAGAACTTAACTAGAACTGAAATAAAACTAAACTAGAACTGTACTAGAACTAAACTAGAACTGAACTAGAATTAAACTTGAACTAAACTAGAACTAAACTAAAACTGAACTAGAACTAAACTATAATTAAATTAGAACGAAACTAGAATTGGGCTAGAACTAAACTTGAACTGAAGTTGAATTGAACTAAAGCTGAGCTAGAACTGAACTTCAGCTGAACTAGAACTGAATTTGAACTGAAGAAAAATTTAATAGAATAAAAGAGAAGTAAACTAAATTTAAATCATGATTGATTTAGAAGTGAAACAAATCGGTTCTTTTTTTTTTGTTTTAAATATCTTAAATGAGAATCGCCTACTTTGGGACCCCTGTCGCTTTATCGCCCGTTTTGATTCATCGTTCAATGTGAAAACTTAAAAGTGTTTTTAAAATTTCAAGTTAATTAAAGCAGCCTGAAAGAATTGGGCGTTTTATTTTCAAAATATTTTGATTATGTAAACAAATTCATAAAATACTAATTAAGAGTTATTCGTTATTTTAGTTTAAAATCCCTTTTTATTCTAATTTAAATTGGATCGTTTAAAAATTTAAATTTATAACTAATTTTCTCCAAAAGCCTAATGAAAACTTCTTTAGGCTACACTACATAATTTTACTATTAGATTTTAATTTTCTATTTTGTTTAACTTGTTCTAGATTTTAATAACAATCATAAATAAATATGTAAAACAAAATGCATCTACGATTCGATCCCCATGCATAGAAATTTTCCTGTTAATTTTACAAAATAAACAAACAAATAATATAATAAAATAAAAGCCCGGTTGTAAACGTTAAATACCAGGTTTAAATGTAGGTAGACATTAACACTCTTTAGTGAAATAGAACCAGAACCCAAAGGGGGAAAATATGAAAGGCTTTTAGTAAATAGGCCTTAAGAAAATGTTCCTAACATAATATATTTATCATCTACTACTGATTTCCTTAATAACATCAGCTTATCTACAACAAAATATAGATAAAATTGGTAATTGTTAAAGCACTTCACCAGAAGTTCTTTTAACAGTCTAACAACAAGCAGCCAATTAGACAAATAAAGCCTGTAGTATTATTTAATATAAGAAAGTGTATATGGTTTAGAACAAACACCGGCGCCCAAAGAACTCTGGAGCCGAGTGTTTTCGGCATTTTTACATACGCAGCACGAATGTTAACGAAACTAAACAATTGAGATCCAATAAAAAACAAAAAATTATTTAGCTTTCAACCAAGCAGGTTCATATAGCATGGTTGAGCAAAAACAAAAACACAACACCCCAGCAAAAACTTTTTGGTTTTCGGTAATGACAACTACTTATTAAAGTAGTTTCTTGGTAATGAGGCGTCATTATTATTTGCCTACACTGTATTACATTAATAAGTACTCAATAGTATAATAGCACAGTAATACTGCAATCACGTGGATGAGTTGGCTAGAGCGCTGGATTAACAACCAGAAGGTTGTTGGTTCAAACCCATTCTGAAGCTGCTAGTTTTTTATAACAAAATGTCTAAAAAGATATTTTAAACTAAATAGAGTTTTTGTCGCTTAGGATGCTATGTGTGAGATGGTGTACTGGGTAAGACGTTAGTCATTAAAAACGAATGGTTAGTTTGTATCCAAGTTCAAGTCTCACTGAGGGCAAAATTTTTTTTTGTTTTTTGTTTTCGTTTAGGTACATATTTTTGAGTACCCCTAGAGTCAAAAAATAACTACATGAATTTGTGGACAAGTCGAACAAAAATAACTAGTTATTCAGACAAAAAATAAGTAGTTTATTTTTATTTCCAATTATACCTGTTAGCTTACCAGGAAAGCAAAGTTTTTGCTGGGACATAACAAAGAATGTAAGAAACAATTATCATAAACAAACCAAATACACTAACACATTCACATTTTTACGCCTTCTCCTTGGGCCTATCGCTGTTTACAGTATATTTTATTTTAGTCTTCAAATAGTAAGAGGCCTTCAATAAGGCCTCTTACTCAATAATTTTCTATGTTAACTCTAACATATAAGTCTATGTAGATCAGTTGAGTGTGATCTTAAGAAATTCCATTTAGATTTATACCATTTAACCTTCTAACGGTTGTACATAATTTTCTATGTTACTCAATATTACTTTGTAGACAACATTTTAAGATTCAGTCCCCCTCAATTTTAACGCTAATAATTTAATTGTATTGGGAGCTCAACTGTCAAGTTAAAGGTTAATTTGACAAAGAATGTCTATAATTAAAACAAAAAAAAAAAAAAAAAAAAAAGAAGACGAAAAACTCTCTCACACACTCACCTAAATCATGAACATTTAGAAGTTGAAGAACAAGACTTCAACACAATTAAGTAATTTTTTAAGGGGAAGGGGGGAAATGCAAAAGGCATTGGAAAACTTTTTGTTGTAGTTGTTTTCTAAAAACAAACAAAAAAAAAACATAATAATAAAATGAAGATAAGAAACAAATTTTGGACACCAATTATAAAAACATAAATTTTGATTTTGTTTTTCATTCAGTTCAACGCAATAAATTTAAATGGTTGGACGAATACATTCATAAAAAAAAAAAAATGAAAAAATGAATTTGTAATAAAGTTTTGGAAATTTTCCGACAGTTCTGGCTTGTGTTTGAATTTTGTATTAAGCACATTTTTTAGAATATTAAGAAACTATCTAACAGCTGGTTTAAAATTTTTACATTTTGTATAACCCGGTTTAGGTATTCTAAGCATTTCCTAATATAGTGTTCTAATATTAAGAATTACAGAACTGTAAGGTTTCAAAATTTTGTTTCTGAACAAAGGTTTAAATTTATGTTTTTGTATGTGTGCATTTGAGAGCGTACATGTGCATTTATATCAGTGAGAAAACATCTTATTTTACATATGAAATTTATTATTTCTGAAAATGTTAAGAGTTTCCAATAAAATATTTTAACATTACTGTTTTTTTTTTTTTTTGTTAAATATTTATTTGTTAGCTTTATAGTTTATTAGACAAACAGTCAGTTAGTTAGTTAAGCTTTTTGTTTTCTTTTAGTCCAGTAGTCATTTTGGTAATTCTATACTTTTTTTTTTTCTTTAAAGCTAAGATCTTTGTGAATAGTTATAATATTGTAGTCCTAAGAAATTTCCCAGAGGTGGCGTCTATGTCAAGAGATAAATATCTAATGTTTTAACTTGAAATAAAAATATTAGTTGGATTTTAATAGATCATGAAAGTATTTGGTATACAGTGATCATAGAGAAAAATTTTATGTTTTCGGAATAATTTATTTGTGGTTTTAAAAGAAGGAACTACCAGCTTTGTTGGTCTTAAATAAGTTTATATATAAAACTCTATTTGAATATGATAATATCAGTACTAAATTTTAAAATTTGTTAAAGATCAATGCACAGTGGTTACAAAACGTTTCTCTTTTTAATTCTGTAACTTTTGATCCGTTAAAGATATTTGAGTGAAGCTTGAGAGCTGAACTGTTTTTGAGTTTTGAGTTGATTTGCGAAAGCACAGATCCCCAGAAAGTTAGAGAGCTAGAAATTAGATCTCCAAAGTTAATCATCTCGGGTATGTAATTTTTTCCTAATTCCCCAAAAAATAATTTATAATTTGAATGTAAACAATTTTTTTATTTTAGTTTAATAGATATTTAGGTTGAAGCAAATTGTTCTCTCATTTTATTATAGTTTTTTAAACTTGGCTGAATTTGGTTCCAAATTTTTTTGAAAATATTCACTAAATTTCTTTCAAAGTTATAAATAACATTGCTGTAAGACTCATATTCTGAAGTTGAAACTTAACAAAAAGTTTCACGTTTTTGTTTTTTTTTTTTTTTTTTTTTGTTCCGAACAATATAACATTTTTTTTTTATGTTTTCAAAAGAAATTTTAAATTCAAATGTGTTTAAAGTAAAACCGGAGGCGTTTTGGGCAACAGTCTGTCCAGAAGACCTATCCAAACTTCACCAATTTTCAAGAAGTTTTTAAAGTTATTTGTAAAATTCTCAAAAGGCAAAGCTGGGACAAAGAAAATAAATTTATCAATTATATACCTCTATATGTTGGTTAAACACACAAAGAGTATTTTCTGACGGAAGGGTGGCGTTTTCAATGAAAAAAAGCTAAGTTTTGAAACACATTTTCCCCGGATTGGGATTTTGGGTATTTTTATACGAAAACGTTGGAGTTTTTTTAATTCCCTGCTTTTACAATAAGCTTTTCTATATTAATTCAAAATGTTGGTAAGATATCTTTCTTTATTTAAATGAGAGAAGAATTTGCTTTGACCTAAATAAAAAGATAATTTATGATTGTAAACTTATTGTTAGCGACATTTACAAGAACTAAATATTTGTAAATTTTTTTTACATTCAATTGATAAATTAATTGTTGGTGAATTTTGAAAAAAATGTGGTAGCGAACTTTAGGGGTCTATCTCTAGCCCCCTCACCTTCTAGGAATCTGTGCTCCTTGTAATCAGCTTGAAAATAGTTCAGCTCTAGCATGTCAAATTTCATTGAAATATTTTTAACGGCTCAAAAATTATTAAAAAAAAGTTTTGGAACCATAGTGCAATGTTAAATGAATTCAAGAAGTCGGCTCTAATATGAGAAACTATTTGTACAAAATGGCTTTTTTAGGGATTCAAGAGCTTCTTAATTTGAACATAACTTTGGGCTTTATAAAGTCCTACAAGTGAAGCTAGTTTGGGTCTTTTAAAAGTATTACAATTGAATATAATTTGAAGCTTTTGAAGACTTTCAACTGAACTTAATTTGGTTACTTAAAAATAACTACAGCTGAATCTAAATTAGGACTTTATGAAAAAGAAAGATGAATGCTTTATATGACCTACAACTGAAGTCCATTTCAGCTCATTTATGAGCTATGAATTTAATTCATTTTGGGCTTTAGAAACATTAACAATTAAAGTTTAATTGAGAGTTTAAAAACCTATTGATTGAAGCTAATTTAGAATGATAAAAAGACCTACAATTAAATCTAGTTTGAGGTAATAAAAGGGACTGTGATTTGAAATAATTTAAGACTTTAATAAGATCCTTCATTAAATTAATTTGTAACTTGAAAATTGCTTTGCATTAAAAATATAGGCTAATGGATGCCTACAGAATAAGACTCTGTTGGATTTCTCGTCACTTCAATATTCTCGGCAATGAAATAGCTGATGAGCTAGCTCTTAAGGACTTGGAACTAGACAGGTCTTTTGTGGAGGTATCGTTTAGGATTCCGATTGGATCATATTTCATGGCCATACGGGAATGGACTTTAGCAAGTTCGAATCATGCTTTGAGGAGCAGAATGGACTACAGGATATCTAGAGCGTTAAGACCTAGTCTTAAACCAGCAGATTCGAAGTATTTTCTGGGCATGAGTCGTGATAATCTAAGGGTTATTGTTGGTATAATTAATTTTCACCTTGCAATAGGGAATATGACCAGTAAGTGAAGCAGTGGCACTTCAGACTATTGTAGGACATACGATGATGTGGAGGAGCTAGAGACAGTAGAGCACATACTCTGTCATTGTGTAGGGCTTAAGTGTAATAGACTGAAGTTGTTTGGGAGCCATATTCTACACGAACTGGAGGAGGTTACGGGTAAGGGACTCGGCAACCTTATGGGGTTCGTAATGAGGATAAAGTGGCTTAGAGGTAGTCAGAGTTGATTGGTGGGTCTTTTATTTCGTTATCTTTCTATTTCTATTCTTTCTATTATAGTGCCTTCTTCTGCTTAGGTTTTTCTTTTTCTTCTCTTTCATCTTCTATTAGTTTTATTTGGTTTTTTATAAAGGGATCACAATGGACCGTATGGCCTCTGGGTGGAGGCGTAAAGACGCCGCCCTTTATAATCTGACCTAACCTAAATATACATAATTTGAGTTCAAATAAAGACCTAAAACTTACTGATTTTGGATATTTTTAAATGATGAAATAATATTGGAGATAATGATTATGAATCAAATATAATTTGGGTTCAAATAAAGATCTAAAACTTAGACCGATTTTTTATATTCAAATGGATAAATGGGTAATATCACATGATTAAAACAAATCTAGAACTCTAAGAATATTAATGTTTGTACCAAATTTTCTAGGCTTGAAATTTGTATCTTCTTAATCCTTAATAACTTTGCAAATTTTAAAGAAACTCTTCAATTTTTGAAATCTCTTTAGCAAAATGTATCCACTATCATTCCCTTTTTAAAACTATGCCTCCAAACTAGATATAAAATTACATTGTAAGAATGGATGTTTGAACGAATGTATGTCACTTATAATTATATTTATGTATTCATTGGGGAGGGTAATGAAATTAGTAAAAAAAGCCATACATCTTTAAAAAATTTAACGTCAAAATAATCATAAATTAAAAATAAGTTTCTTTTTTTCCTTTTTAGTTCATAGCTTTAAAAAAATTTTAACTAAATAAAATGCAGCAGCAAAGAAGATAAAAAATATATATTAACTTAAGGCTTTTTGGTAGGAAAATAAATTATAAAAATGGAGATACAACCCCCAGGGTACTCTGGTATGAATTAAAAAAATTTAAACGCTTTTTTTTTTTTTAGCAAAATTCAAGTACTTAGTTGTTGACCAGGCGGCTTGTGTTTTTGTATAAATTTTAATAATGATGGACTTACATTTTATTATAACATTATTTTGACAGATCACCCAGGATGTTTAAAAAAAGAAGCAGTAACTAAGTAAAAATATTAAAAAAAAAAAAAAAAAAATGTTTTACTATACGATGGCACCTTATTAAAAATTCCAAAGTATATTTTTTAAGCAATTAAGATACAAGAGGCGGCAACACACTCTCTTTTTTCTTATTTTGTTTAAACGTTTTTCATTTAAGTTATTTTTTATTGGCTGCATTTCATTAAAAAAAAAAAAAAATGAAAAAATTACGGAACTAAAGGTTTTGCTTAATATAAGATAAATTTATTTTGTTAATTATTGAATATACGACTATGGTTTGACTGATCAAAAATGATGAAGATGTATGGCCAAACATCCTTCAAAAAAATTTTTTTCTTTTTTTTTTTTTTTTGGAATACAAGGCATAAAAATTTTCAAAAATGAACGTTGGTGGCCCCTTTGTTGTTTTAAGGCCAAAGACAAATTGTATTTAAATTGTCTTTTTTTCTAACTATTTTCTATCTAAATACTTTTAGATCTATTAATTGATATTTCTTCTTGTAAAACACAAATGACCCACAGCGTTCGCTCACAATTGTCGCTTTAACAAACTATTAGTATTTTTTATGGTCTTTTCTTTAATATTAGTTTTTTTTTTTTTATTACATATTTTCACAGCCAGAACAAATGGAAAATCAAGGAAAGCAAAGGAAGCAAAAAAGATGAAAGAAAGAATTTATTAAAAAATATAAAAAATATATTTCTTGTGTTATCAGAGCAACAATCTGTAAAATGATAAGCATCAGCTGCTGATAGAGTTAAGCCAAGTCAGCAATGAGGCTGATGATGCTGTAGTGCTGATAGTGATGGAGAGATCTTTAACAGTGTGGAATCTCGAAAATCATATGACGTTTGAGAGAATCAATTAAAGTATTGTATGTTCGATACCGTATTGCAATACCTACCTACAGCCATGCACTATGTAAGTAAATACACTGGAAAAAAAATTAGAAGTTGAATATTAAATTATTTTTTTTGAAAAAGCTAAGCGATTATAGTCAATTTAAAATTGTTTTTTGTGTTTTAAAAAACTTACAATGATAAATATTTTTGGTTTTTGATTTAGTCCTTTATCAAAAACTACGATTGAATTTAGAGTTATTAAAAAGCCTTTGGATTAAAGCTTAGACTTAGCACTAATTTGGGTCTTTAAAAAGAGTTACAATTGAAGCTACTTTGGTTAAAAAAAATATGTTTAAAGCTAATTTGTTCTTAGTTAAAAGCTTTTTTGGCTTTTTAAAAAAAATATGATTGAAGCTAATTTTGGCCTTCTAAAGTTAATTCGATTGTAGCTGATTTAGGCTAATTTGAGTGTTTAAAAGTAGTTTTGATTGAGGTTAATTAGGGACTAATTTTCTTTTTTCTTAGATTAATTATTTAGATCTTTAAAAAGCGCTATGATTGATACTAATTCTGATTTTCAAAAGGTCCTTAGCAAGAGCTTCGATTAAAATTGATTTAGGAAAAATTTGATTCTAATTTTGTTCTTTAAAAAAAGCTGCGGTTCAAACTAATTGGAGCTTTTAAATATTCATTAGATTAAAGCTAAAAGGTTTTGGATCAATTTGGATTTTTAACAAGAGTTTCAATTGAGCTTCATTTGTGACTAATTTTGTTCTTCAAAAACAGCTACGAAGGAAGAAAATATGAGACCTTGGATTCAAGATAATTTTTGTTTTAAAAATTACCTTCGCTGGAGGTTATTTTGGAACTAATTTGATGCCCTGATTGAAACTAATTTTGTTCTTTATAAAAAGCTATGTTTAAGACTAATTTGAGCCTTAAAAATGTTCTTTGTTTGAAACTAGTTTGGGCTTGAAAAAATTCCTTCGATTAAGGCTAATTTAGGACTAATTTGGTTTAATAAAAAGAGCTTCGACTAAAGCTAATTTGAGTCTTTAAAAAGTCATTAGAATAAAGCTAATTCGGTTCGTTATAAAGAGATATGATAGACGAGAATTTGAGCCATTAAAAAGAAATTGAATTAAAAATAATATGAGTATTTAAAAAAAAACTCAAAAATACTGCCAATTTGTTAATTTCGATCATTAAAATGAGCTACAATTGAAACAAATTTGGGTCTTTAAAAGGTAATAGGAAATTATTGCCCAAATGCCTATTTTAAGAACCTCGAAAAATCCTCTTTTTTACGCAATGTAAATGACGATATTTGCTCAAAATTTGATAGTAGTCTATTAACAGGTGGTACTTGATGGGAAGAGTATAGCATTTCATATAACTACGATGGAAGTTCGAAAAATCACGAACTTATTGATCCACCCACGTACCATTGATGCTAATTTAAGCTTTTATAAACTCATTAGATTAAAGTGAAAAGATCCTTCGATTGAAGCTAATTTTTGATTAATTTGGTTCCCTAATAAGAGTTTTGATTATGGTTAATTTAGGACTAATTTGTTTTCTTTTTTTCTAGCAGCTACGATTGAATCTAATTTTAACCTTGAAAAAGTCTTTAGAATAAAACTAATTTGGTTCTTTATTGAAGATAATTTGAGCCATTAAGAAGATCTTGAATTGAACAATTACAAAGAGCTTCAATTTAGGCTAAACTGGAATTAATTTGGAGCAATAATTGAATCTAATTTTTTTTCTTTATAAAAAAACCAATTTTAAGATTAATTTAAGCCTTAGGTTCTTAGTTTGAACGTTATTTGGGCTTGAAGAAGGTTCTTCCATTGAAGCTTATTTTAACAAGAGCTTTGAAGCTAAAAAGTCATTAGAATAAAACTAATTTGATTCTTTATTAAAGATAATTTGAGCCATTAAGTAGATCTTGAATTGAACATAGTTTGAGTCTTTAAAAAGAGCTTCAATTTAGGCTAAACTGGAACTAATTTGGTGCAATAATTGAATGTAATTTTTTTTTCTTTATAAAAAACTAAGTTTAAGATTAATATAAGCCTTAGGTTCTTAGTGTGAACGTTATTTGGACTTGAAGAAGGTTTTCCCATTAAAGCCTATTTTGGATTAATTTAAATCTTTAACAAGAACTTCGATTGAAGTTAATTTGGGACTAATTTGATTCTTTAAAAATAACTACATTTGAAGTTAACTTGAGCCTTTAAAAAGGAATTAGAATGAAACTAGAAGTTACGATTGAAGAGAATTTGAGCCATTAAAATGATCTTAGATTGAAGATAAATTGGGAGTTATTTGGCTCTTTAAAAATAGCTTCCATTAAAGCTAATTTAGTACTAAATTGGTGCCAAGATTGAAGATAATTTGGATTTTTATAAGCAGCTATTAGAACCTTAATTTGAAGATTATTTAGGCTTGTAAAAGGTCCTTCAAGTGAGGCTAATTTGAAACTAAATTGGTTTCTTAAAAAGAGCTACAATTGGAAGATAAATTGAAGCTCTAAAAAGTTTTAAGCTTAAAGCAAATTTCAACCCTAAAAAACTCCTTCGATTGAAGCTTATTTGGGTCTAATTTGTTTTTTTTTTTTTAAGAGCTACAAATGAAGCTAATTTAGGCCTTTAAAAACTCCTGCCATTAAAGCTATTAGGGGCTAATTTGGGACGGACTTGAGACTAAGTTGGGACTAATTTTGAGACTAATTTTGGGATTAATTTTATTACCAAAAATCCTTTAATTTTTCCAACTGTAACATTAAAATGAGTAAGTTTGTATGACTAAACGTTTGAATATAGCCAAACTCCTATAATATAGAATCAATTTTGCTGTGTTGTTATTAATTAAAAAATATAAGAAATAAATAAGAAACACATATACGTACACGTACCGGTCTCCTTTTTTTTTTTTTTTTTTGAAACAGGTTTAATGGTCAAGACGAAAGAAAAAATAATATTAAAAAAAAAAAAATAAGGAATTGGGATGAATTTTTATTATAATTTGAAAACTCAATTTATAGCAGTAGGTCGCATCCTAACTCAGTTTTCCTTTTTGTTTTTCGATGTTTATTTTTTTATTTTTTATTTTTTTGAGAGGATATAGATGATGATGACTACATTTGGAATTTATACATTAAGGTGAAACATGTGCCTTTTAGATGCTAAAACTTAAAGTCAGAGGATGATAAACAGACATTTGTATTAAGAAAAAGTATTATTTAAGAATTAATAAAAAACCATATGCAGTAAAAATATCTATTTTAAGATTATATTTTGATTAGATAACAACAAAATTATAAATTTGAAAAATATTATAATTATTGACGCCGGTTTTCCTTTAAAAAAAAAAAAAAAAAAAAAACTCTAACCAATTACCAAATCATCTGGTGTGTACTTTTGCTATCTTTGCTCTTTCTTATTAGTAGGAGTTAGTTCTATTTGAATTATATTTTCATAACAGTTGTCTTATATAATGTTGACATTTTCTTCTTTCATTCCGTTCTATTAAATTGTTTGTTAAGAGACTAAGAAAATAAAACAAAGGATACCCATAAAGTATATTTCACTAGGATATTTTTGACATTTGTTGTATTGTTTATTTTTGGGTTTTCTGTTTTAAATAACTCTCACTCATACTCAAGAAATTTTTTATTGCTTTTAGTCATTTTTTTTTTTTATCATTTATTATGTAATTTGAAAACCTCATATGTGTGTGTATATGTGAAAGACAAAAGCGCTGTCATGTTTATTTGTGGTCAATGAAAATTACAATTTTGCGTGTAAATCATTTTTATGTTTTGTAAATAATGTTCTATTTATAGATGAACACAAAGTAAAATATGATCATAAATCAATTTTTTATTTTGTTTGTTAAAAAGGACATAAGTCATAATTGTTTTTATTAATATTTTATTACAAAAAAAATATTTTTATAAAGTATTGTTTTTAATAATTTTAAAGAAAATAAAGAAAAAAAAATGTCATAAATTATTTTTAATGAAAAAAAAAAACTTTGTTCATAAGGCGGCAAAATATGAAAGTAAGTTAAAAACTAAAAGTGTTTTAATGACAGCTACACTTAAGACTAACTTAACGCAGATATTAAAAAATAATAAAGAAATTAAGCCATTTGTTCTTAAAATTAAGAACGAAATGGTCATTTAGAATGAAATTGCTTTATATTTAAATAAATTCCTCTGTGGTTGCATAGTATAGTATTTTTTCTAAATTAATGAATTAATTTAATTTTATTTTTTTTTTGCCGTTATGAACCATCCAATCATCACCGTCTTTACACAAAAAAGATTAATGCAGCTGAGTACAAAATTATGCGGCTAAATTCAAGAACAGCGACTTATCTACGGTCATTACCAGTGCAAACACAAATATGCAAAATCATATTTTTCCTGGGCTTTAAATGAACCATAGTGTTATTTATCCATTTGAGACAATTGTAAGAATTTTGGTATTGATTTGTTACAGCATATTTTTTGCATATTTTTGCACATTTTATTCCTAACAGCATATTTGTACATATCTTGTCATATTTTTATTATTCTAGAGCATATTTCAGCAATTTAACTGGCATATTTTTTGCATATTTTATACTTAAAAGCATAATTTTACATACATTACACTAAAGATAGAATTTTTTACATAATTTACCATTAGTGAAATTTTATTCTTACTCTCATATACGTTTTTCAAATTCGATTTCCTAATAATTTTCATCTTATAAATTGAGAGAAATTTTGTAAATTCCTTTGCTTTGAATATTTTTATGTGTAAAAAGAAAATAACTTTTATCAATTGCTAACAAAAATCAAGCCATTTTTAACATGAATAGTAGTTAATTTAAAATTTAGGGAGAAAAAATAATATTTTATATTATATATTTGTTAATTTTTAGGGCATATTTTCCGATTTTAACATAATTTTTTATGCGCATAAAAAACACTTTTTTAGAGCATATTTTCGATTACCCTCGTCTTAACAATTCAAGGATTAATCTTAAATTATTAAGTTTTAGGAATCTATTGTTCAAAGTTCGTTAACACTTATAAATTTGGCCTTAGAAGAGCTCTAATTGGTCATAGAATACAGCCAAGATATAATCTTTTTAACAAACCACATTTTTACTTATCGGATGGTCAAAAATTTAAGGTATCTCTGACGTTTTTGAGTATTATAACAGCTTTACAATTTATATTTTGTTTTTTTTTCTTTTTTGTAATAATGTTAATATTTGGACTAACATAAAATTATAACGTATAAAATTTATACTCCCACTTGTTTGGACCAAAACACCCAAAATTCCAAAGCAAGAATAATATGTATAGGTATATAACTGTTATAATTTTTTGTTGATTTCAGCTTTACTTTTTGCAAATTTTATAAACAAATTTAAAAAATTTCTTTAAAATTGTTAAGATCTGAATAGGACTTGTGAGGAGCCCGTTACCTAAAGCGCCTCCGATATTACTTTACATACATTTATGTTAAGATTTATTTTTAAAACATTAAAAAAATACTATAAAAAAAACAAAAAAAAAAAATATTTTATAAGTAAAAAATACCACTTTTTTGGGGGAAAAAAACTCTTATTTTTTTTTTAATTTTAACTTCAGATTAATATAACTTCTTTTCGCATTGTTATATTTATATAATTCTTATAGCAGTAACATTTTGCATTTTGTAGGAAATCTAGTGGATATAAAAAAAAAGACAAAATTAGAATTCAAATTAAGGTAGCTAAGTTTTAAAACTTAAATAAATGAGGCCCAAAATTAGAAAAAAATTTTGTTTCTTACTCTTCTTTTCAGTTTAAACAAGTAACCTACACATATAAGCACTTTTTGTGGAGATTTAATAAGGAAACCTATGTTTAAAATTTTTTTGCTATTAGGTCATCAAAGAATTTTTGGTGATTTAAAAAAAAATACATACCCCAAATTTGGCGGTGCAATCACTATCCCCCCCCCCTCCCCAGCTTACTCTGACTTATTTAGATGTCAATGAAACCCGAGTGGAAAAAACACCAAAATAATGATTAATGTTGAAACAGAGATAACAAAAGCAATTTGGTCCTTTGAACCGGATCTTTGCGGGAAATGTGTGAATACAAAGTAATCATAAATATCTTTTGAAATTATTTAAAATTGTTTGCATTACAGTAAAGCTAACATGTCATAAACTATTTTGTGAAAATATTGCAAAATTCCATCTAATATAACTATTCTAAAATATCTGCTGAATTTAGTATATTTAAGATAAATAATCTTTGAACATAAAGGTAGCACATTTTTTCGCATCCTATACTTTTTGGAATATAATTTATAGCTAAAGTTTTTGGGTGTAGGTGTTCTGCAACATACTTTTTATAATTTATACATTTAAAAACTAAGTTTCTTTGATTTTTATACTCTACTCCACCATAGGTGGTTGGAGTATTGTTTGTTTGTACTGATTTTTGTAGCGCATAGAGGAAGTTATCTAACACCTACCTTAAAGTATACCAATCGACTTAGAATTAGTTTTTAAATCGATTTAACGATGTCCGACCGTCCGTCCGTCCGTCTGGCTGGACGGTTTTCTGGCTGGCTGTCCATGTAAAGATAATTCCATGAAATTTGGCACGTGGAACTTTTATGATACAAGGACGAAACCTATTGAAATTGGTTGTATTATTTCATTATTTCACCTAGCCCCCATACAAATGTTCTTCCGGAATAGAATTTAAACACTCAAAAATTCCTTAAAAATAAGAATATTTTAATGAAATTCGGTGCAAAGAAGTTTTGTACAAGTATCAATCTTTGTACTAAATTTTACAAAGATCGGTCCACAATTGACCACAGCTCCCATATAAACCCCTTTTCCGAAAATCACTTTAACGCAAATAAATCCCATACGAATATTAGTATCAAAAATACGAATATTAGTATCTTCAAAAAGATGATTTCTATATAAAGACGTATGGACAGATATCAGTTTCTTTTCTGACTTTTCTACCTACAAAGGTTCAAAATATATATTATCAGAATTTTTAATAGATATGGAAAAAAATTTACAAAGGGAATAATAAACTCCATCCATGATAAAATGTTAATTTTGTTTGCTCAAACAAATTAAAGTTATTTTTTGCAAATTAAATAATTATCAGTTATTAAGATGAAATATTGCCCAAAACTGTGGCAAATAATTCACTCCTTAAAGTTCTATTTAACCACTAAATATATATTAACATTATATTATAAAAATTAAGCAAAAATCTGTCTTTCCTTTACTATACAATGTCAAATATTTAATATACCTATTAAATATAAAATTTTGTTTAAAAGCAATTAAAGCGCATTGTATTAAGAGAAATAAATTACGAAGTTTTTCCAAAAACAAAAAAAATTTTTTTTTTTTTTTTCTCATTATTTCTAATACATTTTCTAAGTACAATTAAATTTTCTAATTTCAATTGTTTATTTTCATTTATTAGACCGACCAACTGTTAATTGCCATGGGTGTTTTAAAAGGCGTAACGCATTTTATCAACAAGGAGACCAAAGGGACCTAAAAATGAAAACAACAACAACAAGTAATACTTATGTGTTTATGTGTAATAGCAATAATATAAAAGTGCAAATAATAATAAAATACAGGGAATAAATAAACACACACATACACATTTTCCTGAGTAACATCCCCAAAAGGTAAATATAATGACAGACTTACGCACTTACTTACATTAATGTATATATGTATGTGTACGAGTAGTTGGGCTAAACATTTATTTAGTTGGTAGGTGTTGCCAAATGTGTTGTAGCAATTTTCTAATAATGTCCTTAAATTATTGACAGTTTAAGGGCGTTTAACTGGACTTGTGTGCAAGGTTTTACTTTTATTTTATTTTTTCCACAATTTATTGTCATTTTTGTTGTTTGATTTGAAATGTGTTGGAAAAATTATGGCACTCAGCTGTCTTAAAATATGTGTGGCTTAAAGCGATTTAAATAAAATTCATAATTTTTATAGGAATTTGAAAATATTTAGCAAATGTGGTCATTTAGCCGTGTAAAATAATGGAGGCGTTTTTTTTTTTAAAGCAGATGAACATTTAATACTTATTTCCTAATTTTAAAGGAAGTAAAATGGTTTGAAGGATATTCAGCTTCTAATTCTAATTGTTATCAAAATTTTTGCATTTAAATTTAAGCATAAATTGAATATTGAATAGAAATAAATGATTTAATTATTATTTCCAGGAATTAAGGCAAATTTTTAGAATTTAGAATACATTTAGTATTCTAAATCCTATTTGAATTTAGTATTGAAATAGTATTTAAAGAAGCTAAAATCCGGTGTAATAAATAAAAAACAAAATTTGCTGCAAAATGTGATTCAGTTTTTTTTAAGGTAATAAAAGAAAATCAATTTAAGTTTTAAAACTTTTTCGTTTATTTATCATACTGCTGCAATATTATTTTTATTTTCTTTTTATACCCTACACCACCATAGGTAGTTGGGGTACTATACATTTGTGCTGATGTTTGTAACGCACAGAAAAAATCATTCAACCTTAAAGTATACCAATCGACTCAGAATCACTTTTTGAGTCGATCTAATGATGTCCGTCCGTCCCTCTGGCTGAATGAATTTTGAAGATAATTCAATAAAATTTGGCACATAGGACTTTCATAATACAAGGACGAAGCCTAATGAAATTGGTTATGATCGGTCTATTATTTCACCTAGCCCCCATATAAATGTCTTCCCGGAATATATCGTTTAACGATCATAAATGCCTTAAATATAAAAATATTTTAATAAAATTCAGTGTAAGGAAGTTTTGTATAAGTATCAATTCAAATTTCATGAAGATCGGTCCATAATTGACCCATAAAATACCCTCTTCCGAAAATCACTTTATAGTGCATAAATCACATACACATGTTAGTACCAAGTTTATATGCGACACAAATGAGTTTTATATAATTAGAAATCACAGTGATAAATTTTATGAGGATTGCTGTCCTTCCATATAAGGACACTTTCGGGAATCACCCTAAAGTGCATAAATTCATACAAATGTTAGTATTAACGTAATATTCTGTATTCGTATATTTTATTTTACACTTAGTAAAAGTATCGGTCCACAATTGTCCACATGTCTAATATAAGACCCCTTCACGAATTTTGAAATGGTGTGGGGTATCATATGGTCGGGCTGGACTGACTATATATTTCTTACTTGTTTTTTTTTTTCTTTTCTTTTTTTAGAGACAAATTAGGTTATTTATTTAACTATATTTTCTATATGATTTAGTAGGTTTTATTCTTAAAAGGTGAAAAAAAAGCTGAAAAAGAAATCGATGATTCACTTTTTCAGTACAAAAACAAAACAAGAAAAATCAAAGTTTAAACATTTCAACAAAATTCCAATGATGCCTTTTAAAAAATTTACATAAAATATATATGTATTTTTTTATAATTTTCTTTCTTATCTTAAAGCAGCACGTATTTGTTTTTTAAATTCCTCTAAAAAAATATATATTTTTATTTACTTACAAATACCTACAAATAACATTTATTATATTTAAAACTTATACATATGAACATAAATACATAGATCTAAAGTCATTCACTCATTCTTTCATTCATTCATTCATTCATTTAGTGTTTATTTATTATTGATATATGGTATTCCCAAGCATGAACAAAATACCTGTGAAATCTTCTTAGGCCAAACTCAGACATATACATAGATGGACAAATGGACAGACAGACAGACAGACAGACAGACAGACATTCAGATAAACAGATAAATGTACGGACGGACAGTTAGATGAACAGACATAGGAGATGAATGGATGGTTTGTTGGATGAATGGTTGGTCAAAGAGTTGTAATATGCTATTGGCAGCATTTCTCTTATCGGAAATACCAATGAAATATAAAAGATTGACTTTTTGGCGGAGCCACTTGAAAATCAATTTATGGAAAACAAAATACACTGATGAACGAAGTACACTGACCGTTGTGAATGCAACAACGCCATCATCGTGCTGATGATGAAGAATGGATGAAAACAAACCATAGAAAAAGTTCATGAAAACTAAGGAAACAAATAAAAACAAAATACCGAGTATCTTTAGAAAAACTAAAATAAAATAAAAGAAAAAAAAAAAAAACACAAATGCGGTCAATATTAAAGTGAAATGTTATCAACCAAAAAACAGACGACAATAACAGCAGCAACAATATACAAATATATATAAACGCCTTTAATATAAATCTATTTGATTTTAAAAGAAATGATCAATTTTTATTTAAGGAATATCACTGCGATACTTAGATACACTAGTAAAATTATATGTTTTAGAGTTTTTCTTTTTAACTTTTACAAAAAAAAAAAAAATGAGTAAAAATGCTTAGCACTTTTCACAATTGCTTTCTGACAAGTGCTACGACCCTTTGAGGGTAAAAGCGAATTAAATTGTTGGAGTCAAATCGGCCAAATGACATTGCCAAAACAAAAGCGATTGCAAAGATCAATAACACCCCAGCAAAAACTTTGCTTTCCTGCTAAGCTAGCAGATATAATTGGAAATAATTGGAAATTACTTATTTTTTGCCTGAATAACTAGTTATTTTTGTTCCAGTTATCCACAAATTCATGTAATTATTTTTAGACTCTAGTGGTACTCAAAAATATGTTCCTCAAGAAAAATAAAAATGAAAAAAAAAAACAAAAATATTTTGCCGTCAGTGAGATTTGAACTTGGACACAAATTAACCACTCGTTTTTAATGACTAACGTCTTACTCAATACACCATCTCGCACATAACATCCTAAGCGACAAAAACTCTTTTTAGTTTAAAATATCTTTTTAGACATTTTGTTATAAAAAAAACTAACAGCATCAGAATTGGTTTGAACCCACAATCTTCTGGTTGCTAGTCCAACGCTCTAGCCAACTCATCCACGTGATTGCAGTATTGCCGTGTTATTATACTATAGAGTACTTATTTATGTAATACAGAGTAGGCAAATAATAATGACGACTCATTACCGAGAAACTACTTTAATAAATAGTTGCCATTACCGAAAACCAAAAAGTTTTTGCTCGCACAGTGCAATAAGAAAAAATTGCCTCAATAATTCCAATGGAAATTGAAAGACTATCAATAGTCTCGTAAAATCTCGAATTTTTCGGAACCCTTTTTTCAATGTGATTGGAAATAAAAATTATTTAAATTATTTAATTCAAATGTTGTTGTGCTTTTATGGATAACTAGCATTATTTTACTAGATTTTTGCTGAATGCCACTCTCTTTTTACGCCCATTTTTATCACAATATTGCTTATTTTACTTGATCTGACATCTGAACTACTGAACCGATTAAAATGAAATATGGCACTTATGTATATCCTTGAAGGAAGTACTGATTGGTAGTCACGCTCACAGTTTTTTAAGGAAATATTGCTTTGTTTCGTGGTAATTAAATTTCGAATTTTATAAAATATATTATGACGGTGGTGAAAAAAATATCATTGTATAAAACTGGGCGAAAAAGAGGTGTGGCACCCACACAGATTAAAATTTATAATATACAATATTTTTTATATTGCTTGTGAATGATCTTAGTATCATCAATCAAATAAGAAAATTTATCTTTAGTGAAAATGGGCTAAAAACTGGGCATGGCGTTTTTATAAATTTTATACCTATATTTGCTATCGAAGGATGCACGACATATATATATATGTGCAAAATATCAGTTAAATCTGTTGAATAATGTGACTGCATATATACAGTGAAAGCTCGCGAAAACTGAATTTTCGCTATAACAGAACCCAAAATTTATGTAATTTTTAAAATTAGAATTGTTTTTATTGATATATTCACATTTTAAACATTTTTAAAAAAATTGGAGATTTTGAGTTGCATTTTTGGCAAATTATTTTTTAAAATAACAGCTATTTTCGGCTTATCATTTTCCAAAGTCCATTGGTTGCATATGTTTATCGATGTTATACAATCATCCACTTTAATTTTACTTTCTTCATAACCACTATCGTATAAATTCTCCGATTCCTTATCTGATAATTCCATTTGCTCCTCATTACTTTCCATACGAAATTCTTCTTGAATCCAGCTGCTTATGTCAGCATTCGCGAAAAGTGTACCAATATTTAAAAGGTTTCGTTTTTTAATGAATTTTCTTGCCTTATAATGTGGTTATCCCAAACCTTATGCAACTTGTAATTCACGCAAATTGAATTTATGGAATCTTAACTTTTAAATTTTTTTTTAATTTCTAGTTTTTGAGCAATTGTTGGCTTTAAAATATGTTGAACTTTTCCCATGTTAAGAGATGTATTTACACAAGAAATGACACGAATAAACTGACAAAATTGAAGATCAAAATCATACAAAAGACGTGGATTTCCCTTTTTGGTTATAGACATTGTAATCAAATTTAAAAAAAACAGATAAACCCGTTTTTCGTAAACTGTCGCGATTATAAAATCAGCAATTTTAAAAATTAAGCCGTCGCGATAATGGGTAGTACCCTATGAAATAATAAGTTATTTACACACGTAATAAAAAAGTGCTCTAAAATATCCGAAATTTAAGAGTCCCTAAAATTGAAATTCGAAGCAACTTTGAAAACCCCTTTAGAGATTTAATTAACCTGATAGTATACCTTCATTTCGCAATATTTAAAATTTGTTGCATAGTGTAATTTAATCTAAAGACTATCCAAGCTGATACCTTTAAATTTGAGCGTTGGTGATAAGGCTTCCGAAATAATAAAATAAAAATAAGTATCATGAAACATACCTGTCAAATAGATAAATCATAGTGACCCTAAGCATTACAAAGTAAAGGATCATCTGTGCAGCCTATAAGTTCACCAAGACAAGTTTAAGTCTCAAGTGAATCCAATTAATTTGTTTTGTGGGAAAGCTTCCCAAGAAACTTGACCCTGTGAGCAGGCAAAACAGGGCAGTCATACGGTATATATTCTATAGTCTCATCTTGCAACATGTAGAATCTGCACTAGCCATTTTCAGCATTTTCGTTGATATGTTGATGGTACTCTAAGTGAGTAACCCAGTTACCAGGAGTTTCCACGAGATAAGAAAACTAGTCTTTTGTACCGTCATAGTTCCCAGGCATTATCCCATAGGTTTCCAAATTCCGCAGCTATTCAGGAGTTACAGTCTGTCCCACGATGTCTAATGAAAATGTGAAAAAAAGGAACAAGTCTTCATTGCGCCTGTAATAGATACTCAAATGAGGCGATAGACATTGTCCCATAAGGCTCCCGCATTGGCCTTCTCTGTTTTAGACTACCAGGCTATTATATGATTAAAAAGAATCCAATTTGAAACAAATTTTTTTCTAGGTGGCGAATTCTAATATTTTTCCTTTTATGATGAAAGGTGGATACGAACAGGTTCGAAAATATTCTCTTAGGAATTTGACTTGCAGTGTCCCTGAAACGGTTCAAATATTGCAAAGTAATCCAAACAAAAATTTAAGCGTTTGATTAAACTGAGCAGCTGTTGTTGAAACTTCGGAATCCAAAGTAAAGCTCAACTTTACTTGAGGGTAGTGAAAAACTTATCAAATTCGAATTTATGTTAAAGGATTCCCGGATCTTTGTTAGACCTCTTTTTTTCATAATCTATTAGCAAGCGACAGCTTTTTCAAACAATGAAGTTTCGACCTGCAGTAAGAAATCGAATTATATGCATCAGTTATTATGATTGTCTATAATACGAATAATCTAATGGATATGATTCGATTACTTATTGAAGGTCGAAAGTCCTTTGTTGAGGAAGAACATTTTTCTTTAATAAAGCTGACTTTGAAAAATCCTCGGGCTGTGCTGGAGTGAATAACAAATTGCAGTGAATAAGGGCGAAAGATTTCCAAATTTTAAATGTGGCACATTTAATTGTGTCGAAATCGAGCAATTCCTTAGAACTATTAACATCTTTTTAACTGTTCTTCTTCCATCATTGCGTGTATAATCTCCTCAAACATAGAAGAAAATAAATATTCCATTCAATTGCGAATAATATTTTTAAAATGAAAGAACATATTAAAACTTGTAGGCCAACAAATTGCTACAATCTTTACAAAACCATGCTTAGCATGAGCAATAAATAGATACGAACTACTACGAGAAGATTTAAACGATCGAACGCACATCACTTCCCAGCAGTTCTGGTTAATAAATCTTCAAACATAAGTTCAAGTGGTACATCACTATGAATCAATTTAACATAAGCTGGTTCTAAGATGAAATAGAATATATTTTGGTTAATTTATTCAAAATTATAAACTGTGGTACAATAAAGTAGCTACTAAACTTTCCTTTGGAACTCAAAGAACACATGAATTTCAAATAATTCCATAGCAAAAATCCGCATGGTTGATTTTATATTAAAATCAAAATATCAAAATAATCTGAAGAGTTTTTAGCATGTAGTCAGTCGTAAGTATGGGAGCACTTTATGGAATGGCTACGTGGCTGGCTGCACTGGCTTAAATGTTAAAAGAACATTTCTTTACATTGTAATGGTGAGAATATTTGGACCAAATTATAGTTTTACTAAGAATTCAGCTGAATTGACTGCTGCTACGTGCTGTTAAACGTGAACGAATTTTTATTTAGTTACGTTTTTATGTGTGGCGTGGCTGGTATGAGTTTGTATGTGTAAAGCATGGTGCAACACTTGAAATTTGCAGCGTAAGCATGAATGTGTCTATCAGTTCGTTCGTAAATAAATGTAAGTGGATCGAGGATTGAGAAGGCGGCTGCTTTTACGAGATATGATTAGGAATTTAAATGCTTTTGTATTATTAAATTAGTAAATATCCTGCTTTATCTCGCTAGATTAAAGTGTATGAAAAATGCAGGTGTACAATGGCTACCGCCAACACTAAACAACCAACAGCAAGTCTGTGCTGATTATTGGTAGTACTTATTCGGCTTTTAAGCACCTGAACAAAACAGCAACACACTTTTTTTTTTCTTTTAATATAAACAGCAAAAGAAAAAAAAAACTATACAACTTAACAAATATATAACCAACCAACCAGCCATCCAGACAGACGAACGAATGGACAGACGGACAAATCAACATTGGAACATGCAAGTTTATTTAGTTTTATTTTAAAATTGAACTTTAAGGCTGTGTTAATCAAGCAAATGTAAAATACCTTGGACGGCTAAAGAAGCCAAGTTAACTCTATTCTATGCAACGCCATTCATTTAAAAGCCTTACACATACATTTAAGGTGACCATAGTATATGGAGCTTTAAATTATTTAAAAACCATAATAGCTAATAACTTTGATTAGAAAATTTATATTTTAAAGCTGGTATTCTCTTAAAAGAGTGTGTAGCTAGTAATTGCAGGCGCGCGCTAGCTATTCTCAATTATATTATATTGTACTATCTACTACTATAGTTTTGTATAATATTATTGTTGTATAGCGTAGCAAAATAAAATAAAAAAATAAAAATATGAGAGATAGCAAAAAGATTGTTCGATACATGGCAATTTATCGATCTACTTATCAATCTACAAGATAAATCATTTGGCATTTAATTCTAAACGATAGATCGTTTAGATGTTAGTAATGGTTGTTGGTTGGCTGGTTGGTTGGTTGGTTGGATAGTTCGCGCAATGGTATAGAGTTATGTACGCTTAGTAGTAGTGATCGCAGTAAAATAAAACGAATATTTTAGTAATGAGATGTTTTTATCTCAAAACTTACAATTACATCTGTTAGACAAACAGACGGACAGTGATTTGAAGTACCCTACCAAAGAAATTAAAAATGTTGACAAGTCTTTGCAACAATTAGAATTAACTTAAGGTAGCATAATTTCTTATTGATATTTTATCTCTGGAGGAAATAGCTTAATGATACAAAATAAAAAATACCTTCAATTGATACTGATCCTCTTCAGAAATATTATGCTTATCTGGTCCAAAATTGATGTCTCTTTTAAGTTGATGTAAATACCAAACTGTGGGATATAATCGTTGTAATAATGATCGTTTGCTTTAACTAGATCTTTGAAATATTCAAAAGAAGTGCGTTAAGAAAATTCTCATTAGGATTCATATATAGCGCAAGCTCGATTTTCGTGACTAATTAAAAACAGAACCCAAAATTTTGTTTTTATTGATATATTTACATTTTAAACACTTTTAAAGAAATTGGAGATTTTGAGCTGCTTCTTTGGCAAATTATTTTTTAAAATTACAACTGAATCAGTTAGTTCATATAGTGCAGTTGTCGGCTTATCATTTTCCAAAGCCCATTGTGTGCATATGTTTATCGATGTTAAATAATCGTCCACTTTAATTTTGTTTTCTTCAGGACCACTATCGTATAAATCTTCCGATTTCGTATCTGATAATTCCATTTGCTTCCACATGAAATTCTTTCTTCTTGAATCCAGTTGTTCATGTCATTATGCATTCGTAAAAAGATGTTCTGTACCAATTTGAGCTAAAAGTGTACCAGTAATTGATAGATCTTCGTTTTCTTCCTGAATTATATTTTGTAAAATATTTAAGGGCATGTTAAACTCTTCACTCCATTCACTACCGAATTAGAGCAAGACGTTTCAGGATGTTCGGATATTGGACACTGATATTTTATCCCAGGACGTATTTACACAATAAATGACATGAATAAACTGATAAAATTGAAGATCAAAATCATCCAAAAAGGTTAAGGGGATTTTCCTTTTTTGGTTTTAGACATTGTAACCAAATTTAGAAAAACAGATAAAAGTCGTGAAAACTGAACCCGTTTGTAGTGAACTGTCACGATTATAGAACCTGCAATTTTAATAATTAAGCCGTCGCGATAACCGGGTGGTTGCGATAATGGGTAATCGCTAATACCGACCTTGCACTGTACTAGAAATTTTGACTTACTAACATGTTTATCTTTGATGAGTCGATGTTTATGGTTAGAGTACTACACCTCCCGGACTCAGCAACCTCACTGTTTAAGAAGCTAATTTCGAGAAACCTCTGATCCCATAAACTGTGCTAAATGAAAAATTTCTTCACTTCAAGGACTATTCTATTGTTGATTTAAACTCCAAAAAAGCACCTGATATTGACAAAATTAGTAACAAAATGCTTTTGGAGCTACCCCAGGTTTATTTTTAATGCTACATTACGCCTTGAATAATATCCACCAGAATGGAAGGTCTCATTGGTTGCAATGATACCTAAGCCCGGAAAAGTTCACACTAAAGTGGAATCGTATAGGCCCATTAGCCTGTTGTCTAATATATCAAAGCTGTTTGAGAAGCTATTAATGAAAAAGTTGAAACCAATAGTTAATCGTTTCGTTTGTATTCCAACACATCAATTTGGTTTCAGAGAAAAACATAGTACCATAGAACAAACTCACAGACTTGTAAATGTTATATATGAAATATTGTTCTGCTCTCTTCATTGACGTTTTTTCAAGCATTCGATAAAGTATGGCACGAAGGATTATTATTTAAAAGTAAACAATATTTACCCACAAATACGCATAAGCTGCTGGAAAACTATTTAACTCATCGAAAGTTTGTTCTTCAAGAGGGAGACTTTATAAGCTCACTACAGTCCATTGAAGTTGGTGTACCCCTAGGCAGTATACTGGGTCCCATTTCATATTTAATAAATACTTCTGATATGCCAACTAATAGTCGAACCCATATATCAACATTTGTAGATGACACAGCTATTTTAGGCGTTCATGAAAACCCCCAAGAAACATCTAAACTCTGGCAAGATCATATACTCTATCTAGAAAAATGGTTGAAGCAATGGAGAATAAAAGTTCACGTTGGGGAGAGATGCCTGCCCCCCCCACCCTATTCTGATAAATATTCAGATTATACCCGAAAAAAAACGGAAGTAAAATATCTTGGTATGCACCTAGATCGACGGCTTACGTGGAAATCACATATAGTTACAAAATTAACCCAAATTAACTGGCTTATTGGTAGAAATTCAAAATTAAGTCTAGACTGCAAACTATTGATCTATAGCTCAATTATAAAGTCAATATGGTGCTATTGTATATTGTAAAAATTTGTGGTAGTTTTGCAACTAATTATTCATAATTAGGTTCATATCAGAGGATTTGCGATTACGAAAATTGTTGCAAACCTAATTTCAAATTATTCCATTGCTGGCAGTTTATTGGACACTAAACAGTTTTTAATGATTCCGTCGTTCATTAGATAACGAATATCATGGTTTACAAATATTTGTCCTTAGATTTTTATCCTTCATGGCTAAGAATTTGAAAGAAGTTTTTGATAAGATAAAGCTTTATAAGAGCTGGATTGAAAGTATTCTGTAGTGAAAAGAGTTTAAGTTTTTTGCGGCAAATGACATCAAACGGTGTATTCGTGAAATAAAAAAAATTATTTTTTTTTTTTGAATCACAGAATGCTATCTCCCTCTTAAGAATCAGGAATAGTGCTTAAAGACCCCGTTACTCTACCGTAAATATAAATATAACGAATCAGCTGACATGTTATGTTTAAATATGAGAGTTTTGTATATACGGGTATTCGTAAACGTAAATGTAACGTACTGATCAAGGTACATTTACAAGGTAATACCAGTTCGGAGCGAATTTTTTGCTCTTATTTTTTTAATATACAGTTTGACGTTATCAGCAACTGTTAAGAGAGAGAGAGAGATATTTTTTACATAGAGTTTGACATCTTTAGCCATCAAAAAATGGTCAGCTGTGCTTTTAAATAATTATGCCTTATAAATAATGATATTGAAGTTACGAGTATTGAGATTTTACAAATATTGAATTTGATTCTTATATAATTCCTACAAATGAATTATCAACGAATAGTTTTTGTTTATTAGAAGTTAATAATCAAGTAATTATTCCAATTAATTCACAAATTCGACTTTTTTTTTAGAACTGTCAAACTCCATATAAGCAGAATTTTTGTTTACCCGCTGAAGTGCCAAACTCCATGTATAAAAAAAAATTTATGAATTCGCTATATTGTTGCTTTTGTAGTACTGCTGTCACCTGTTTAATTTCACCATGATATTGACCTAATCAAATTATATCACACTATGTTTTTACAAGCCATCTGCACGTAACCCCAGATCTACTACTGAGATTAACGCTGATATAATATACGAGATAACGTCGGCAGAGGAGAGTAACCATTTTGTTTATATTATGCTAAATCTTAAATAAGGGGTACACGTATTCTAATAAATCCTATAAGATATCATTATTTTCAATCAGTCACTGAGTAAACATTATTTAAGCAATTCGCAATTTTTTAACACAATTTTTATAAAAATATTTTTTTTAATGTTTGTAATCACTAGTTCTAAAATTTATTGATATATATATTGTCTACTTTATTTGCTATATTCTATCAAAGTTCAATATTGTTTTTAAAATTGCAGCGTATTTTTAAAAAATTAAATTCATGAAATTTTTTTTTAAAGGATAGATCAACTATGTTTGTAAAAAATATATATTTTCAAAAATTTTATTTTAAATATTTTTGATAAGCTTTTAAAAAACACCCTAAAAATGGGGTATTTTAGGTATATATGTTGAGTATCAAAGGGTTATTGGGTCAGACTGGGTAAAAATTGTAATAAAACATAGTATGTCTCAACAACATAATACGAGGGCGTATCAATATTTACGTGACTTTTCGAACTTCCCTCGTAGTTATATGAAATGCAACACTATTCCCATCAAGTACCACCTATTAATAGACTACTGTCAAATTTTGAGCAAGTGTCGTCATTTACTTTGCGTTTAAAAGCTGTTCAAAATATACAACCTCGTGTATTTTTCTAAAAATGGAAAAAAGTGAATTCCAAGTGCTCATTAAACATTATTTTTTGCGAAAAAAAACCGTCAATCAAATCAAGGAAAAGCTCGATAAATACTATGGTGACTCTGCATCATCGATTTCAATGGTAAAAAAGTGGTTTACTGACTTTCGTTGTGGTCGCACAAGTACAAATGATGGTGAACGTTCTGGACGGCCAATTGAGGTCAGTACACCCGAAAATGTCGAACAAATCCACGATATGGTGTTGGCCGATCGAACAGTAAAAGTGCGTGAGATTGTTGATGCCATAGGCATTTCATATGGCAGTGTGGTTTTGATTTTAAATGATCAGCTGGGTTTAAGAAAGTTGTCTGCATGATGGGTGCCGCGTTTGCTCTCAATTGACCATAAACGTAAACGTGTGACAACTTCAAAAGATTGTTTTGAGTTGTTTAACCACAATCCGAATGAGTTTTTGCGGCGTTTTGTAACTGTGGATGAAGCATGGATCTATTACTGTACTCCGGAGACCAAGCGGCAATCTAAACAATGGGCTTCTCCAGGTGAACCTGCACCGAAGAAAACCAAGGTAAGTATGTCGGCCAGTAAGGTGATGGCACGCGGGATAATCCACATCGATTACCTTCAAAAGGGGAAAACAATAAACGGCGAATATTATGCCAACTTATTAGACCGATTTAATGAAGATTTAAAAAGAAAAAAGTTCTTTTTCATCAAGATAATGCACGGGTGCACACGTGTGCAGTCTCAATGGCAAAACTCTATTATATTTTCCGGATTTAGCCCTAGTGACTACTTCCTATTTCAAAACCCAAAGAAATGGCTCGGTGGAAAGAGATTCAGATTCGACGATTAAATTATTGACCAAACAAATGCCTATTTTAAGGACCTCGAAAATTCCTATTTTTTACGCAAAGTAAATGACGACAAAGTAAATTTGACAGTAATGTATTAACAGATGGTACTTGATGGGAATAGTGTTGCATTTCATATAACTACGAGGGAAGTTTGAAAAGTCGCGGACTTATTTATCCGCCCTCGTATCAATAAAAACAATTCTAATTTTAAATAATTGCATCAAATTTTTCAATAAAATTTTGGGTTCTGTTATTGCGAAAATTTAGTTTTCGCGACAGATCTGATTTTTAATTAGTCGCGAAAATCGAGCTTACACTGTATAACAGTTAAAAGAATTTTCCAAGATATTTTTTATTATAGTATAATTAATAAAAAATACATATGTTTTTTTAATTCAAAGTTTACTTGCATTAATGCCCATTTTCGTTATCATTCAACCCACTGTGCAATGCATTAATTATTTAAACTATTTGTTACTTTTTCTATAAAATATTCATTAATGTTAAAAATTAAACAAAACTGTCATAAATAATATTTTGAAATTAATTAGACATAAAAAAGGGATTAAGGTTATTTTTATACATATACTAGGAATTCATTTTAAATTAGATTTTAAATGTTCTGAGCATAATAGGTGTAATAATTAGGGAAATTTTGATTCCTATTAGAAATTTATTTATTTATTTAATTAGTTTCTTATTTAAACAACTGCAATTAAATTGAAATTTCTTGTAAGATTTTTTCTCTAATTCTTATATGAATTCCAGCCGTGTGGCATCATTGTTTTGAAAAGTGTCACCTTTAAACAAACAACTCTGTTTAAAGAAAATAATAATTAGAACAGGAAGTAAACTTTGTTTTAAATATGATTCTGATTATTTAAATAAGAATTTCTGGTTTAGGCTCAAATTAACAAAACAAAAAGATATTTAAATAATTTAACCCTTAATGATCAAAAATAAAAAGATTATATATTTTGATGATAATACAGTGCAAGCTCGAATTTCGCAACTAATTAAAAACCAGACCTGTCGCGAAAACTGAATTTTATTGAAAAATTGGAGGCTTACAGTATGTCAAGAATGAGTTTACACACAAGAAAAATTCACGTATTTTCATATTTCTTAGGAAAAAAACGCTTTTTATTTTATGAAATATAAAGTTTTTTTTATTTATTATAATTATTAACATTATTTGAAATAGTGTAAAACAAAAAAAAAAAAAAAAAAAAAAAAAAACGCAATTTTTACAAAAACAACAAAAATTAAAAACAAAAACAAACACTATTCCATTTTTTTGATGTCAAACAACTCTTTACACAATTGTTGACATCTTTGTTAAAACTAAATAATTAAAAAAAAAAAAAAAATTAGAAAATTTTAGTATTTGGCATGACCAACGTTTGCATCTATCACGCATTGCAGTCTCTTTTTCATAGAAATGATAAACTTCTGTAGATCGTAGTTGGAAGGTATATTCTGCCACTCTTCTAAAATTGCTCTTTCTAAAACAGTCATATTAGATGGCTGGCGTTTAGCAACCCTTTTTTTTAAATAAACCCACAAATTTTCTATTGGATTTAAATCCGGACTTTGGGCTAATTTGTGACTTTTCTTCAGGACCACTATCGTATAAATCCTCCGATTCCGTATCTGATAGTTCCATTTAATCCTCATTACATTTCACATGAAATTTTTCTTGAATCCAGTTGTTTATGTCAGCATTCGTGAAAAGATGTTCCGTACCAATTTGAGCTACAAGTGGACCAATAGTTGAAAGATCTTCGTTTTTTTAATGAATTGAATTTATGGAATCTCCATTTTTATTTTTTTTTTAATCTCTAATTTTTGAGAAATCTTTGGCTTTAGAATATGTTGAACTTTTCCCATATTAAGAAATGTATTTACACCAAAAATGATACGTATAAACTGACAAAATTGAAGAAAATCATCCAAAAAGGTTTATATACCAAAAGACGGGGATTTCCCTTTTTTTTGGTTTTAGACATTGTAATCAAATTAAAAAAAAAAAACAGATATAAGACGCGAAAACAGAACCCGTTTCTTGTAAACTGTCGTGATTATAGAACCTGCAATTTTAAAAATTAAGTCGTCGCGATAACCGGGTGGTTGCGATAATGGGTAATCGGGAATGCTGAGCTTGCACTGTATTAATTTTGGATTTTAAAAAGTTCAGCAACTAAAAATAATTTGACACCTTAAAGTAGCTGCGATTTAGTCAAATTTAATACCATTAAAGGACTTCTAATAAAAAAAACCCAAGAGTAAAGCTAATTTATGGCTTTATAAAGAGATAATTTGTTTCTAAAATTATTTTAAAAATAGTATTTCCTTAAGTCGTTGTTTATCATTCAAATATAAATTGTTACAGTTTTATTTTTTTATAACAAACTATACATATATAAATATGAAGAAATAGGGCGTGTTTCAATTCTCCTCCTCTACAGAGTTTTAAATATAAAAAAAATATATCTAAGTATCTGACTAGAAATTATATAAATTCTTAAACTAATTTAAAAAAAGAAATAGTTAAAATTTCATTTTCCCAGATCTTATCTTTAATAAGTTTTTTTTTTTCTACTTCATGTTATAATTTCGTATTTAAACAAAATTACAACAAGAGGAACAAAAAATCACTAAAAAAGCAAAGTGGAAACTTAAGGTGCAGTTAGTTTCATGATAACAAGCTTTAAATTGTGTGTGTGTGTCCGTATAAACTTGTAAAATGTTAGAAGAAATATAAATTTTTTTTATGCGTTTTAAAAATGATTAACTTTTTCTCGTGGAGTTTTTTTTTATATTAAAAAGTTTTTCTCTATAATTTCATGTTAAATAACCCAAATTTCTATTTTCATTTTAAGTACTTTTTTTCTTTTTTTTTTTTTGAGATTTGTAACTAATTTGTATGAATGAAGCTTTTAATACAAATTACTTGTAATTTGTATAATTTAAGAGTCAATAATTTAATATAGATTATATCAGTTACTAAAGCAGCAAGTGAAATGAATGTAAACGTTTAAGAGTAAATGGTGAAATCGAAATATTTTCCCAGGGTAAAGGAGGGAATATTTAATTATATAGATGATAAAATTCTATTGTTATTTAGATTCTTACAAGCAGAGAAAAAAATTATATAAATAAAGTTGTTTTATGAAGTATTTTTTATACCCCACACCACCATAGGTGGTTGGAGTATTATGCGTTTGAGCTGATGTTTGTAACGCACAGATGTGGTCAAGATTTACGTGGGCACCTGCCATGACGGCCTAACCCCACGGTGGTCTTACCACTGGGTGAGGTACAATGCGCCAACCAACGCCCCCATGTGTCTGTTAAGAACACACAGGTGACAATTGGAGAGACTCATTGTCTGGACAAGTCCACTCCCCCTTGCTTAGGAGTTGGAGCTATCTAACATCCTGCCGCACTATTGGCAACCTGTGCTGCTATGCAACACCACATCGGGACTATAAACACCTTCCTGCGATTTAAGTCTAAACCACAGCCACCACGTGACTCCCCGAAAGGCCTCTCCAACAGCCAGTCCAGTACGACAACACCGACAAGCAGGTGTTGCCGTACCAGGAGCTACTGGCTTCCGTGGTACCAGATTGTGTTAAGTCTCTGGTTAGGCCCCGAAGGTTCTTTTCTCCCATTATAGACCCACAGACAAGCCCAGACAATGGTGCACCTTTTTATACCTGCCATACTGTTACGCTCTCTAAGACCGAAGTTATCTTAGAGTGTAATATGACATGATTTTCTCTACCACGTATGAGCTATACATCAAGGAAAAGATTTAATCCAAGAAGACAAGCCACAGAAAAAAAATCATCCAACACTCACCTTAAAGTATATCAATCGACTCAGAAACACTTTTTGAGTCGATCTAACGATGTCCGTTCGTCCGCCTAGATGGCTGGACGACTGACAGGCTGCCCATGTAAACATTTTACAAAAAGCACAGGTCGCAATTTTGGAGATAATTCAATGAAATTTGACACGTAGAACTTTCATGATACAATTACGAATCCTATTGAAATTTATTATGATCGATCCATTATTTCACCTAGCCCCCGTATAAATGGCCTCCCGGAATAAGTGTTTAACGTTCATAAATGCCTTAAATATAGCAATATTTTAATGAAATTCGGTTGAAGGAAGTTTAGTATAATCTTTGTGCCAAATTTCATGAAATAGGTCTATAATTGACCATAGCTCCCATATAAAACCCTCTTCCGAAAATCACTTTGACGTGCATAAATATGAGGTCGGATCAATAAGTCTGTGACTTTTCGTACTTCCCTCGTAGTTATATGAAATGCAACACTATTCCCATCAAGTACCACCTGTTAATAGACTACTGTCAAATGTTGAGCAAGTGTCGTCATTTATTTTGCGTAAAAAATTGGATTTTTCGAGGTCCTTAAAATAGTCAATAGTTTGGTCAATAATTTCATCGTTGGAGCTGAAATCTCTTTCTACCGAGCCATTTCCTCAGGTGCGACCACAACGAAAGTCAGTAAACCATTTTTTAACCATTGAAATCGATGGTGCAGAGTCTCCATAGTATTTATCGAGCTTTTCCTTGGTTTGATTGACGGTTTTTTTTCGCAAAAAATAATGTTTAATGAGCACTCGAAATTCACTTTTTTCCATTTTTAGAAAAATACACGAGGTTGTATGTTTTGAACAGCTGTTAAACGCAAAGTAAATGGCGACACTTGCTCAAAATTTGACAGTAGTCTATTAACAGGTGGTACTTGATGGGAATAGTTTTGCATTTCATATAACTGCGAGGGAAGTTCTAAAAGTCACGGACTTATTTACCCGCCCTCGTAACATACTCATGTTAGTATCAAGTTTATGTCCAATACAAATAATTTTTATATAAGTAGAAATCACAGTGACAAATTTTATGAGGATCGTTCCATAATTTAAGATAGCTTCCATACAAGCCCACTTTCGGGAATCAGCCTATAGTGCATAAATTCATATATATGTTAGTATTAGCGTAATATTCTGTATTCGTATATTTTATTTTACACTAGACCGACTTTATCTTTCTTACTTGTTTTTCTTTGTGTGTATTTGAAGATAAAATAAGGATTTAAAGAATCCTGGAACTGGAAGCAAAATTAGAACCTTTAAAAGGCTTATTTAAAGCTCTAAAAAGACCTGCATTTAAAACCAGTTTTTAGTATTGAAACAAAGATTTTCATTTGAAAATAACTTAAGGCTTTAAAATACACAGAAAAAAATTAATGAATTTAATTTAATTAACTTGTTAATTTATTTTAATTTGAAATAAAAATTATTTATTAATGCAATTATCTTTCTAATTGGTTTTAATTTTATTTGCAAAAGTCAATAGCTGTTTAAAAAATAAAAAAGGAAAGGAAAAATATTTAAAAAAAAAATAAATATAATTTTATACAAATTATTGTCGATTTCAAAACAATTGGGCTTTTTGTGACCTATAGAAGAAAAATCAAGTACGGATTATTGATCTCCCTGCATGCTAAGGATGACGTGAATTAAGAATTATTAGGTATTAGGTTATTAGATTTTAAGACCTGACAAGTGTTATTTTACTAAAATGTTCCGATCAAGGACCACGTTTATATCAATATGTTAGTTTTTGGAAGAAGATTTATATATAAAGATTTATATATTAAGGTTTATATATTAAGATTTATATATAAAGAATAAGTTCACATTCTTCAGACAGGCTGTTACATGTTCTTTAATGTTTTCATTTGTATGTCATCCCCTAGCTGGTAGATTCTAGCTCAATGACTATATAATGATTTTTTTTTTCTTTTTTTTTGAGCATACCGCTGATATGATGACCACTATTATTATAAATTTTTCATTTAGAACACACTTTAGTCGCTGCTCCTCTAAAAAAAACAGTTATGTGTTTTTTAACAGGCTTCCTAGAAAATAAAAATAGAATTTATTTTTAATATGAAAGCCATACCAAATTATACATAAATTTGTTCAATGACTATTAGTTATATGAAAATGTTTTACTAGGTCAGTGGGTGACCAAAAAGGACTTTCGATGGTGCATTAATAGTTTTTGATAGATTATACAATTTTTTTGTCAGAGTTGCGACGACATATTCATTATACTAAGTGCATTACACATGTTAATATAAATTATGTAGATCTTCACATATTTCGCTTTACCTGCATTAAAATTGTTAAATAGTTTTTATTTGTATAAAATTCATGTTATTATCAAGAATAGTATTTCTGTGTAATCGTACAGATTTAATAAATATTAGATCTGATTCTAATATAATATTCTAGTTAGTTTTAAACGAAATTTCAATTATAGTTCATGTTGGTTCAATTAAAAAACTTAATTGAAATTTTAACGAAAGGTAATTATTTCAGTTAATTAATAGTATCAATTGGTTGATTGGAGCAAAATCAATCAAAATTTTGATTAGTATAAACAATTTCGTAATTGAAAATTATGAAATTATTTTTTTCTGTGTAACTGTCCAGCAAAAACTTTGCTTTCCTGGTAAGCTAGCAGGTATAATTGGAAATAAAAATAAACTACTTATTTTTTGTCTGAAGAACTAGTTATTTTTGTTCGACTTGTCCACAAATTCATGTAGTTATTTTTTGATTCTAGGGGTACTCAAAAATATGTACCTAAACGAAAACAAAAATAAAAAAAAAACAAAAAAAAAATTTGCCGTCAGTGAAACTCGAACTTGGACACACACTACCATTCGTTTTTACTGACTAACGTCTTACTCAGTACACCATCTCGCACATAGCATCCTAAGCGACAAAAACTCTATTTAGCTTAAAATATCTTTTTAGACATTTTGTTATAAAAAACTAGCAGCTTCAGAATGGGTTTGAACCAACAACCTTCTGGTTGTTAATCCGGCGCTCTAACCAACTCATCCACGTGATTGCAGTATTACTGTGCTATTATACTATTGAGTACTTATTAATGTAATACAGAGTAGGTAAATAATAATGACGCCTCATTGCCAAGAAACTACTTTAATAAGTAGTTGTTATAGTTGTGATAATTGTAGTGAATTAAAATTCTGATTTATAAATGTATAACACAGAGAAACACAGATGCATTCGGATGTATGTTATTATGAGTTATTAAGCCTATAAATCAAAAATTAGTATTTTAAAATTAAGGAGATTGCATCATATAATGAATCATATCTAGATATTTTACTTCAGTAAAATATCAAAAATTTAAATTGAAATTACCTTCAAGTTATACTCACGTTATATTTTAATACGCCCAATAGTTGTAGATATATTAAGGATATTTAAAAAAAAAAAAAAAATAAAAAATTTCAAAAAACAAAAAAAAAAGAAGAAATCATAAAATTTCGAAAATGGCAATATTTTTATTCTTCAACCTTAAAGATAAAATAAATATAAATATATAAAAATATAAGAATCACAAAATAAATTTTATTTTTTAAAATTTTTTTTTTTTTTTTGTAATTTGTAGATCTTTTGCATGTGCATTAATTTAAATGAAGTATGAACAATTATTTATAACAAATTTATCATTATCATTGTTAGGATAAAAATTTGCATTTTTGCCATGAATTTTTTTCACAAAATAGACTTAATTTTTTTTTTTTGATATTTTATTGAACCAAATCAGACAAGTTATTTTCGAGATATGCTTCAATATATGGTGCAACATCGTTAATTTTACGAATAGCGATTTATCGCGAGAACCAGAGTAGTTCGTAATAACATTGTGAACATCAGATTAAAGACAAATTTATAGATAGAATCTAATCGTCAATTAGCATCCGGTTCGAAGGACCACAAACAAGATGCAAATATTATTTCACCTCTAGATATACCAAAAAAGAGGCTTTGGACCATAGTTATACTCCAGCAAAATGTATTGTCTTTTCTTCTTAGCTAATTTTTCACCTTCGATTAACTAAATTTGTAAAATATCTTAAACACTAAATATTTTAATAAATTTATTATCTAATTAATATATCTATTTAAACTATTCAATAAATAATCATAATTTTCAACAAGGCTAATGTTTAATTTATTTGCAAAATTAATAAAAAAAAATTACATTTATCAAAAAAAAAAAAAAAAAAAAATCCCCCATAGAGTGTAATTTTGCACAAGTCAACATAATCTATGTTTCGTAGCAAAATGCCAAAGGTGTCGTTTTATAAATCAACCTGCTGCCTGCCTAAGCCACCTCAACTGCAGCTGGCTGTCGACAATTTAATTTGACAAGCGCCAGTAGTTTTAAAGAATATTTTATATCAAATTTTGTTTATTGTTAGAGCTTAGGTTGCTTGTCAAATAAAATCAAACAAAAACAAAATCAAAAATATTTACAAAAGGGGGGCATAACAAATTCAAGTGCATTTTTTTAAGTGTTTTTTTTTTTTGCCGACTTAATAACAAAATGCTATAATTTTAATGTTTAATTTAAAACATTTACTTAAGAATTGCTTTAAATTTACCGGTTTTTTTCCTAGACTTACGAAATTATTTTTATTTTTTTCTTTTTTTATTTTCTTAAGATTCCTAGTGTAAGTTGGTTTTATTGTGTTAAGTTTTGCGCTGTTGTTTGGCTTTAGTGTTTTATCATAAAAAAAATATTTCTTTTTCTTTCGTGTGTTTTAACATTCTTAAGAAGTCATAAAGGTGGAATAGGAAAAATTTCCATATTTGCGTTCCACTTAAATAGCCGCCAAAACAAACTAAATTGCTATAACAACAAACAGACAGACGGACAGTCAGTTAGCCTGGCCAGGCATAAAGGCAGGCAGCCGGGATGTCAGTCACTCACTCAATTTTTAAACTGAACTTAACGCTTTAAAGTCTCCCACTCCATAAACAAGTGCAGCACACATGTAACACACCAATATAACAAACTTGTAAATTACAGTGAAAATGAAAAGTAAATATATATTTTTTCTTTATTTTTCTTAAAAAAAAAAAAAATAAATAATACTTTTTTGTTAAGAAATATAAAACTTTTTGTATTTTCTCTTCAAATTCTTATTTAGCGTTTTATAAAAGAAATTTTATTTTACTTATAAAAGCCATGGTTTTGTTATTCACTATAAAAAAAAAAAACTTTAATATATATTTTTTTCATATTCATACAGATTTGAATGATGGAACAAATGAACTTGTAGAGCTGATTGTATGCACAGTCACATTTCATGTAAAGAAATTAAAGTTGTTACAAATCAGAAAGACAAACAAACGAACATGTAACTGGCGGGATACACCTATACTACTAAGCATAATTATAAGTACATTTTAAAAGTTTTAATACTAAAAATAAAATTCAAATTTGATGTAAATTTTTAAACAAGGGGCAGTTAATCAAAATAATTATTTCAATTTAGAATTCATGTAATGTACCTTTAATTATAAGCCTTAGTGTTTTTACATACAATGTTATTTTTTTTTAGCATGAAGAGTTTATATTTATGTATGAAAAAAAAAACACACTTGTAAAAACTCTTACTTACATATGTACATATGTATATAGATTTCATGTGAAATAAGTTATGTAGCATCATATAAATCGCAAACTCCCATTTAAGCGTAAATTAAAACTATGGCTACATAAATATAACTCAATTTCAAAGACTACCACGCCTACAAAATGGCCTTTTTTTTGCCATGTTCGCCTCATGCTTTCAATTCACCCATATATGTACCTGCTAGAAATTGAAATACATATATATATGAACCATTATCAAAAATTTTTAACTTGACTGAAACTGACTTTAATCTTTAATAATAGAGTGCAAAATTTTAACACCATAGGTTTCATTCTATAATCATGATTGTTATTCAAAGTTCAAAAACTTAGAAAAAGGGCTAAAAATTACTTAAATTTTTTCCATTTTTCTACAATTTTTGTTCGTGCGTTTATACTTTTTGATCTCATGTGATCTTATATAATCTAATTGGATTTCGTGGATAAATTCTGCGCCTTATCCCTTTCCTACCGTGTATGCACAATTGTGCGTTTACGTTTAAGTCTCTATAATTTCTTTAATATATGACGTACGTTATGCGATAAGATCGGCAAAACACAATTGTGTATGCTCTGTCTTTGTTGATCACTGTGAAGAACCGTTATTAGTTGTGTTTTTTTCATACTAATTTCGTAGTTTCAGTTGCGTACTTTGCGCAGTTGTAAAAATGAGTAGAAAAGGTAAGTTTGCACATAAATTAAAATTATTTAAATTGTGAAATCTTTTATCAAACAAGTCAATAAGGAAAAAAAAAATATTCAATATTGTATGAAACATAGTGTCTACATTAGAGATTTTTTTATCAAGACAAAACGTGAATTTGTGGAAGGTGGCACCAGTTGCACAAAAACAACAATATGGCGTATTCATTATTGCTTTTTATATATGCAGTTTGACAACTGTAACAACCAAAATAATAATAAGCTGTTTAACTAAGGTTATCTTGTATATATTCGCACTTATTTTGACGTTTGTTTTGATAAAAATTTTCCTAATGTAGACATTAGGTAAAGTACAATTTCGTGATTATTTTGTGATTTTTGATATTTTTATGTCAAATTTGTTTGAAGTGATACAATTGTGAGAGTTAGTGTTAGTGTTATATTATAAAACTATGTTAACTTTTCTTGTTCTTTTTCTGAGGTGGACTAACTGAACTCGATATCTTAGCTGAACTTTTAAATTTGGATTTGGAAGATTTTCGTAGTGATGATGAGGGTATGGATGCAACTTGGGAATTACCCGTTGTAAGAAATGATTTGGCAGACCAGCAAAGCGATAATGAAGAAGAGCTAAACACTCTATTACAGACACCACCAGATGTAAGTCAAACTACCAATCGTCGTGATATTTGGAAAAGAAGATCGTTTGAGATTCAATTGGAAAGCAGCTCTTGTGCAATTGCAGACACAAACACACCTATAGATACCTGTTATTATTATTTTGCCGTGTATTTCAATGATGAGTTTTTAGAAAAAGTTATGGAGTACACAAACAGGTATCTACCATGTTGCCGAGAAGAGCAAAGCACTGGCAGCATCAGTAGCTGAAATGAAAAAAAATTTTTTGGTATCGTCATTGCGTTGGGTTGCATTCGTTATCCAAAGCTACGTATGTACCAGGAGGGAGAAAACCACAAGACTCTCTATTGTAGCTAATACCATGAGTCGTGATCGATTCTTTCTCCTGCGCATGTGTCTACATGTGATGGACAAGAATGAAGTAACGGAGGCAGAGAAAGAATCAAAAGTGTTTTGGAAAATAAATCCGTTACTTGAACGTGTTAGAAATACTCCAAGAAAATGCAAAGCTAATTACTCAATAGACGAACAAATGATACCATTTACTGGTCGGTTTGACGCCTCCCAAATAAATCTAGAGGAGTGGAATTGAAAAATGAATTTTTAACAGCCTCTGAGGAGCTGGTCCTTGATTTAGAGAGTTATCAAGGCAAAACTATACCACTTCCCTGCTCGAATATATTCTTAGGACCATGCTTTGTCCTGTGTTTGACTGAAACACTTCCTGAAAGTTCCAAACTGTTTTTACCGTTATTTCACAATGCGTGGAATCTATTATCTAATTACTGGAACAATAATGAGGAATAGAATAAAAAAAACGTACATTTGAGGAATGAAAAACACATGGAAAGGGGTGATATGGAGGAATTTTGTCATAGCGAAAACAATATTGTGGTGGTACAGTGTCATGATTCGGTAATTTTTGCATCTTCAGCTTACGGGTGTAGCCTAGTTGAACACGTGAAACGCTAGGAAAAAAAAGAGAAAAGGTATGTGGAAATTTCAACTCCTAGAATCGTCAAGAAGTACAACAAGTGTATGCAATCAATTTTTAAAACTCGAAAATGGACTTTAAGAGTCTTTATACATTTCATTGATCTTATGTGCTGCAACGCCTGAATGCAATACAGAGATCATTGCAAAATGAATTTCCAACTTCGGAAAAATACTCATGACTTGTTAAGTTTTAAAATACCATTAGCTAAACAACCAGTAGCTATAAATAAAAAAAAAAAAAAAAAAATATTGAACATGAATCTGAAGATGAAGATCGTCCATAGATGGACGATACAAACACTGGCTCTTTGAGCATGATTTGTCATCAGCAAAATGCTCCCGACATGTTGCATGTAAATCAAGAAGGCGTACATATTGTTCAAAATGTCAAATATATTTATGTCTTAGTAAAAAACAAAATTGTTTCGTAAAATATCATACTGAAAAATAAAAATAAATAACATTGTTTCAAAGAGATTGATTTTTTTTATTTGAAAATTAAACCAAACTGCGTATCCTGAAGAAAAGTTCTATGTGCACAGAAATAACAAAATTCAAAAATGTAGATACATCTATCACTTGGATCGGCTATAGGTCGGAAAGGGTTATTTGTTGTTATGAACTTTTGGAAAATTATGCAAATTTGCACTTTTTGTTATTGTATTTTTAAAAACCGCTATAAATCTAATAGATAGGAATTATAAATTTAAGTCAAATGTCGTAGCTAGTTGAAAATGGGACACTTTTAGCAAAACACATTTTGCTAAGGCACATCTCATGAACAGCACAATATTGACCATAATTGTCATAAATATTTGGAGTTTGTAATGCTTAACGAAAATGTTGAGGCCTAATCGAAAAATTTCGAAAAATAAAAATTTTATGGAGCCAAAAAAAATTCACTGGAATTAAAAAAGGAACACAATATTAAATAGAATTTCTTTGCAATAAACTCTAATAAAATATATTTTCGTATAATATATGGAGAAATTACTTAGATTCGATCCGCATTTTTCACAAAATTGTTAAAAAAACCCGATTTATAATATAATGATCTTTTTTAATTTTACTAGGTGTAGCGAGAGGACTGGACTATAAATATGAAAATAGCTGGTTGTTTCTACACAACCACTGGTGGTGTGGCCAGACTGTTGGCGGCGCTGATATGCTGGCGTATGCCGGGCTAAAGCTCGCCGGATGGGGGTAGTTCTTGCCAACAGGCCTGTAGAACTTATCCACCTACAAAAAAAAACCATATCAGCTTAAGAGAAAACTAAAAAAAGAGGAAAATGCTGAGGCCCGAAGCAGTTTAGTAGAAAACTTCCTGATACGCACAAATGGAATATTTATTTTTGGCAGATGTTGGGCCAAATGTTTTCCTCCCTTTTTAAGAAATTTCTTATCTCACCTTGACATTAACTCGATTTGCTTTTTTAATGTCTCCTTATCAATCTACTTCTCCCCGATTACTCACCGCATTATTTACACTTAGCCTCTCATATTAAATGAGAAACCCTTCTAAAATTTCATTTCAACATTTTAATATAAAGTTTTTTTATTATAAGAAGCAATTTCAAAAATTTAAATTACTATAAACTTAAAAAAATTTCAATTGCTTTTCACAAAAAGAAAATAACAAAAATTATTACAAATAATTTCAACTACTTTCAAACTTAATTTCAAATTTTCGAGCTATCAAATAATAAAAAGTTGACAAAAATTTATACAAATAAATAACTTTCTCTTCCTTTTTCTTTTTTACAGATTGCTTCTGATGTTGGTTGGCCTCAAGGATTATTATGTTTCCTTGTAATTTCCAAGGTTTTCTGTCCGTCCGTATGTTGTCCTAAGTCCTGGGTTTTTCTGGTAAGTATTTTAATATATTTTTTTTTTTTGTTTTGGTTATATTTATTTTTATTATTTTATATTTTCTAGGATATTCTTTTCTTTTTTCTATTTTTTATTTTTAGGTAAAACATTTAATTTTGTCTCCCTACATTTAGGGTCCTACGTTTTTCGCTTTTGGACGATCTTTAGGCCTGAGCTCAACCCTACTCCGCGCACGTTTTGCCTACAAATTTTTCGCAAACGGACTAAAAACTCTTCCCGGTAAGTAAAATGTTATACCTAATAATAAAAACTATATATATATATTTTATCCTTCATATTATTACTATTTATTTATTTAATTTTTCTAATTTCTATTTCCTTTTTTTATTTTAGATGAACCGGTCTTGTCAGTATAGTCGTCCAGGTATAATTTTCATCAATCGAAAACCTTTTTACCCCGGGTTGATGGTCTATATTAAAGGAAAAATATTGTAAGTATAGGCTCCATCGGGCGAGACGATCACTGAGCTCTTTATGGGACATCAGCCATTTAAGGCTGCTGTGATCCGTGATTACGGAGAACGGGCATCAGTTCGATGTACGGTCTGAACTTCTTTATCGCGAGCACGAGGGTCAAGCATTCTCTCTCGGTCACCGAGTAATTTTTCTGCATGGGGTGTTCTCCATCTGCCTCATCTTTTTGAAATAACACGGCTCCTACTCCTAAATCCGATGTGTCACATTGCACATAAAAGTGTTTGTTAAAATCTGGATGAACAAGGACTGTACTGGTGTTTAGGGCAGTTTTCAGCTTATCAAAAGCTACTTTAGCATCTTCGGGGAAATCGAAGGACTTGCCTTTTTTAAGTTTGTTGAAAATGGGTGTGGAAATAGTAGCGTAATCTGGTATGAACCGTCTATACCAACCAGTAGCTCCCATAAAACTCCTAACTTGCCTAGCTGTCTTCGGATAGGAATACTTCAAAATTGTGCTAACCTTTTCCGGGTCTGGCTACAGTTTTCCTCCTCCTACAATATAACCTAAGTATCTCAGTTCCCTAAAGCAGAACTTAGATTTCGCGACGATTCCAAACGACTAGATACCTGCTTCAACAAACCCAAGTGAGTTTCAAAATCTGTGCCACACTAATACCATCAAACACTGAAAATATCATAAATTTTATTTAAATAATGCAGTAGATTTTGATATTACGCTTAATTTTTACCAGAATTATACATAAACTTCTAGTATGTAAAAATGTTTATATGTTTAACTTAAAACCGCTACAAATTTCGCGCCACCTGCACGAAATGATTAACTTGGTATTTTAATGTGCCATAAAAAAGTTTTTTTTCAATCAAAAAATTTTGATAATAGCCCATATAAATTACTTTTTGCTTTCATACGAAAAACCTGAAATCAATTAAAACTCGTTTATTATTTTTTCTACAAAGCTATACGATTATTATTTATATTTGTCAGATTTTTGCTACAAAGTAGGGCATTTTTCCTTAAAGTGAAGTTAGTTAATTTGTATAAATATTTGGTTTTAATAACGAAAGTCAAATCCTTTAATAGGTAATTTTTTATAAATCGTTAATGAACGCAAATGATATATGACCGCTAAGTCATATTTTAATTTTTTAAAATATATATTTTAAAATAATAAAAATTGCTTACAAATTTCTATTTACTTTTGGCAAGCAGTTTCCCAAACGATTAATTAAAAAATAAGAAAAATCTAAAATAATTTCCGAATGAATAAATAGAGAGTTTAAATCAAAAATTATGAAATGTTGTGAACACTCGAAGTTTCTTTAAAAATTAATTTTATTTAGAGAAAAATTAAAATATACCCAGCAAAAACTTTTTGGTTTTCGGTAATAACAACTACTTATTAAAGTAGTTTCTTGGTAATCAGGCGTCATTATTATTTGCCTACTCTGTATTACATTAATAAGTACTCAATAGTATAATAGCGCAATAATACTGCAATCACATGGTTGAGTTGGCTAGAGCGCCGGATTAACAACCAGAAGGTTGTTGTTTCAAGCCCATTCTGAAGCTGTTAGTTTTTTATAACAAAATGTCTAAAAAGATATTTTAAACTAAATAGAGTTTTTGTCGATTAGGATGCTATGTGCGAGATGGTGTAGTGAGTAAGACGTTAGTCAGTAAAAACGAATGGTTAGTTTGTGTCCAAGTTCGAGTCTCACTGACGGTAAAATTTTTTTGTTTTTTTTTTTATTTTTGTTTTCGTTTAGGTACATATTTTTGAATACCCCTAGAGTCAAAAAATAACTACATGAATTTGTGGACAAGTCGAACAAAAATAACTAGTTATTTAGGCAAAAAATAAGTAGTTTATTTGTGTTTCCAATTATACCTGCTAGCTTACCAGGAAAGCAAAGTTTTTGCTGGGTACGTTGAAAATTTTATAAAAAAAGCTAATTTTTTATAATCTAAAATTTCGTACAAATTTCGTGATAGCTCATATTTCTTACTTAAAACCATTTTTTTAACAAAAGTTTGTAATTTATTGAAAAATACTTTTTTTTGCAAAATAGTACTTTCAATTTCTTTTATAGAAACAAATAGTGAAATTTAGAAAAACAAATTTTTTGAACTTATCTAAAAAATACAAACGGTTTTGATTAAGAAATATGAGTCTTTTTTAGTTTTTAAAGTTCTCATTTAAAAAATGTGTGTATGTATATAAAAAATTAAATTGTTTTATTTTTTTTTAAATGCTACTTTTTTTTACAAAAACATTGCTTTTTGAAAAATAATACTTTTTACTTTTTTTAAATAGTTAATTTTAATTAATTATTATTATTATTATTTTTTTTTTTTTTTTTGAAAATAGTACTTTTTTGAAAAATGGCGCTTTTATATAAAATAATACTTTTTACTATTTTAAATAATACTTCTTTGATAATTGACCTACTTTTAAAAATGTAATGGAAAAAAAGTATTTTTTTCTTAAAAAAAATCCTTTTTGAAATTATTACTATAAAATCGTTATACAGGGAGTTTTGGGGAAAATAATAAAGTTTTTAAATATTTATATGATTTTTTTAGATTTTTTAAAGTATTTTTTATTTTTTTGTAAAGAATTAAATAATACTATTTTTTTCTTTTCTAAAATATTACTTTTTTGTAAATATTACTTTAGTAATAGAAATAGCACTTTATTGCTATGCAGAGGTTTTGGAGCAAAATAGTAAAATTTTTAAATATTTGATTTTTTGGATTTGTTTAAAGTAGGTACTTTAGAAGAAAAATTTTATTGTGGTACTTTTATTTAACTACTTTTAAAAAGAGATATTTTTTATTATTGATATTTGGATGATATATATATATTTTTTTTTTTTGACTTTTTGGATGAATAATACTATTTCAAGAAAATAGTACCTAAAAAGTTGCTCAAACTTAAATTTTTGAAACTTTAATTATTTTGTCTTACAGGGTTCAAGACGATATTTATGCAGTTATGAACCTATTTGACTAATTTTATTAAAAAAATACAGATCTAATAATATCTAACAGAAATGATCCATAGAAACAACATTATGAAAAAACATGGTTACAGCATTATCACTACAACAATATAATGTTTCCATTGTTAATTTTCTTGAATTTGAATAACTCTGTGTTCACAGAGAAAAAAAGTTCATATATTTGAATATTTTTTTCATAAATACTATGAAGCGAACATGACTTTTTTCCCATAATTTTTTTATAAAAAATAAAATTTTGTTCATAGATAATAAACAATTTTTCATAATGAACAGTTTAGTAATTTTGCAAAAATTTTGTTAAATCTTTGATTTAGTTTTATTTACATTTGATTGCAAATGGTAAATGAAAATAGGAAAGGAAAATCTGTAAGGAAAATCTGTAAGTAAAATCTGTTAAAAAAATTTGCATAATTTCGCTCGCATTCTGCAGCATATCATTTTGATAAAAAAAGCTTCTCTTCTGTTCCTATAATGTAGCTAAAAATGATTAAAAACCTAAAATTTTCGGAAAAAAAAATTCAAACATTTTTTTACAAATTGAAAATATAAATGAAAATTTTAACAATTCATTTTAAGTTCCTTTGACTTTTGATTCATTTCAAAAAATGTAAAAAAATTTTAATATTTAAGACATTATTCTTAAATATTATAAACTAAAATCAGTGAAAGTACATTCTTATATTTATGCACAAACTTTTTTCGGTGTTCATGAAAAAAAATGTTTTTGTTTAAACTTTGTCATTTAATGTTTACACTCAATAAAAATTTTAATATGGTTGACTGCAAAAATATATGTTTTTAAACATTTTTACTAGAAACAATATTTTATTAATATGATAAATATTATTATTTCTACAACCATTAAATAATTGCAGTCTTTTACCTTGTTCTAAAACCACATTCTGTTTTTAAACCATATTCATAATATTATTCCCATGACAATAAAATGTTTTAAATAAATATAATACTTATCCTTTTCACAAACTTAAGAGGAAAGTTCATAACTTGTTTGTTTTTAAATATATTTAATTTTTTATGTTTGTTTTCCAACTTTATTGTAATTCTCATTTAGTTTATATATGAATAAATATAAATAGGCAAGGTTTGGTTATACGCTGTGTGATTCAAGCAGTATAAGATATTGATTAATTACCATTAAAAGGAAAACATATCTTGCATTTGAACCGCATATGATGGTATAAATGAATATAATTAATGAACAAATAATAAATAAATAAATATATATATATATATATATATATATATACTTTTCTCTATTGTTCTCAACATAAATTTATAAAAATAATTATTTTATTGGTATGTTTTTTTGCATTTTAATATATGATAAGATCGAATAATAATATGACAGACTGAAATAATAATATGATAACATTGGACAACTATATGATAACGTTGTGTAATAACATGATACAGTGGAATAATAATTTGAAGAATATCATAATATTATAAAATAGAATCATAATATGACAATGTGGTATAATATTATAATAAGATAGAACAATAATATAATAACATAAAATCAAAATCATAATCTGGTATAACTATGTAGTGAGATTGTACAATTATATTTAAAACCAGAATCATAACATGAAAAAACAAAATCGGACATCATATGACAAAATAGAATCTTATGATCATTACTTTTAATCATTTCTATTTTTCTCTGTGATCATATGTTCCAATCATAATATGTTGCTTTTGGATTATGGTCATTGCAACTATATATTTTCTCTGCGTGAACGTAAGGACGGATACTTATGAGATTTTATAATAATGAAATAATTATGAATATTAAGGATACTTCGAAAGAATTGATAAACTTTCATACATTAATGCTTCCCACCTTTGAAGAAGTGTATATAACAAATGTTTGCTTTTATCATTATTTTACCATATTCAAAACTATTTAATTATTTTCTATAATTGCAATAAATTTCAATAAAATTAAATTTTTGTTTATCAATTATTTATTTAAAACAACAAAAATAATAACATTAATAACATTAAGTGTAAACACACTTAATTGATACACTTTGTCTACGAATACTTTCACTTGACAAAAATTTTAATTAGTCGTATAAAATGATTTTTTAAGTGTTTTTGTAGTTTCAATGACCAGAAAAAAAGTAGGTTATTTAAGAACAAAGAAATTTTTTTATATAAAAATATTTGAAAATTACAAACCGGGTTCTTAACCTTTAATACCTGTTGTAGCTAACAGTTATAACAAATTTTGTTAACAATTTTTAATGACGACATTTGAAATAAAGAAAAATCAACATCCAGCTTAAAAACAAAATAAAACTTTTTCTCATGGTTGATTTTAAATATGGGCGCCTGTAAGAAACTTGGGCGTTACACACACTTTACAGCAACATAAACATTTTTTGTTCGTAATAAAATATATTTATACTATTTTATTTATTTTTGTATTTTTTGTTGTTTCTTACCTACATTTAAGCTACAAAAACAAAACAAAGAATAAAATGTTTTTTTTTTTTAAGGATTTAAAAATACACAAAATCGTAATTTTGCTAATTTATGACAAACAGTAAAAATTGAAATATTTTGTGTTTTAGAGTTAAAATAAATGAAAAAAAAAATTAAAAGTATAAATACATTTATACTTACATACATACATACATACATACATACATATGTATTAAATGTTTAAGAACAAATATAAACCTTAAAGCCTTTAAGATGAATTGTATACATTTTTCTTCAGAGGAGCCAATCAATCCACCAGAATCATACTACATTATAAGTTTACAATTTAAGACTTTGCGGTATAAATATGAGAACCCCCAAGTGATGAAAATATAAAAGTATTGAAAGTTTTGTTGGCTTTAATTACGAATCTCAGGCTTATTCATATTTATTCTTGTAAGTAAACTAATATCAATCCATTAGACCTAAAATTCACAATACTGACAATATTTCCAGTGTCTAATCAAATACTTGTAAAAGCTGTCATATCAATTATGCCCTTGTCTATTATATTTTCATTTAATTTAAAGTAAATGCCAGTAAAAATCCCTTGAAATTTATTTGACATTTGTTTATGTATCCTAGAGGCGACATAAACATTTAAAGGGACACCCAGTTTGTAAGAAGTTTAAATACTCGGGGCTTTTGTTAACTAGAACTTTAAGGATTATTTTATAGTGTCCAGCTGAAAGAAACATTTAATTTTTCTAAACGAGTACCAGTATTTTGTAAAAATATTTAGTTGATCGTTAAAGTTGTTTTAGTATTTTGGTTTTGGTTTCAAGTAAGAAAGCAGGGAGGAATGGATCAGTGGTAAACTTGGCAGTGGTGCACTGCCACCACAACAACTGCTCAGCGGGTGGTATTTATAATAATAAAAATAACAAAATAACAAAAACAACAACAGCAGCAGCAACAACAACGATTTACCATCTTTCAGTCATACAATGAACTCATGTCATTGTTGTTGTTACTGATGTTGTGTTGTTACGATTCCACAGACGGGGGATGGATGTGTCTCTAGATGATGTCTATTATTTTTTTTATGATCAGGTTTACTCTGACACATACTCTCGCACACATATTCCAAACTTACAATAATAGTTTGTTTATGTTACAAAGATTCTGCTGACGCTTAATCACACGTTCCACGTATGAAACTAAAATCATACAAACAAACACACGGACTTTGGAAAAAAAAAGTATAGTAAGGGGGAGGAAGTTTAGGAGGTGGAGTACGATCAGAATGCAATAATGTAAAATCTCAACATCAGCTGCCACTTAAACTGAGTGCTATCAGAGCTTTCGATCAAATTGACTATCAGGTTGCCTGCCTGCCTGCCTGCTTGCTTGCCTTTCGAGATGTGAATCTTAAGATGAGAATACTCTTTTTTTTTGTAATTTCAAATGCTCGCCAAGATCATACAGGTTTTTCAGTTTAAGTTTTGGGACCTTCACTAGCTTTTTTTACACAATTTACATTTAAAAGTTGTAAAAAAAAACTTCATTTTAATAACCGGGTGTAAAACACCACTATTAATACATGACAATTATGAATTGGTTGAAGTGGTATGGTGTGGTGTGTATGTGTATGTAGTCATTGTAGTAAGAATTCCTTGGAAGATAGCAGCAGATGAGCGCCCTTTTCATAGGCGCCCAGCATGGTCACATGATGGTTGAGAGATGCCTCATTAATTTGTTGTTTATCGCACCTTGTTAAAAAGCCATGAATGTGTATATAAAAAATGTCAATAGGCTGGCAATTAATAGACTCAATTTAATGCCCAATGTTCTTTCTTCTCAACTTTAAACGGAATATGAAAAATCCGCCAAAAACCCAACACCACCATTAACGCGACAACAACCACAATAACAACAAAAATAAAATAAAAACTTAATCCTTTTTACAAAATGTTGTAAAAAAAAAGAATTTTGAAGGTTATAAAAATCTAAAGAAGAGATAAAAAGATTAAGATTTCTTTTGTAAAAAAAAAACGAAAAACAATATATGACTAAGGGTATTCACATACACCTTTAGGAATTTGAATTTTTGAAAATTTTCTTAAAGGGGTACTTTAACTAAAATTTGCTATTAAAAGGAAATTTTCGAAAAAATCCTATAAAAGGCAAATTTAGTACAAATTTCCCATAAAAAGGAAATTTAGTGAAAATTACCTGGAAAAATGGAATTTAGTGAAAGTTTCCTATAAAAAGGAAATTTAGTGAAAATTTCCTATAAAAAAAAAATTTAATCAAAATTTCTTATGAAACGGAAATTTAACAAAAATTTCTTATAAAAAGAAAGTTTAAATTTAAATTTTTCAGTAAAAGGGAAATAAAGTGAAAATTTTCTCTAAAAACAAATTTATCGAAAATATCCTATAAAAAGGAAATTTAATTCAAATTTTGTATCAAAAAGGAATTTAGTGAAAATTTCCTATAAAAGAGGGAAAATTTCCTATAAAAAGGAAATTTATAGAAAATATTCTTTAAAAAGAAAAATTAATTAAAATTTTCTATGAAAGGGGAATTTAGTGAAATTTTCTATAAAAAGGGAACTTAGTGAAAATTCTTTATAAAACGGGAATTTTGTGAATATTTCTTATAAAAGGGAAATTTAGTAAAAATTTCTTCAAAAAGGGAAATTTAGTAAAAATTTCTTCTAAAAGGGAAATTTAGTAAAAAATTGCTATAAAAAGAAAATTTTGTAAAAATTTCCTATATAAAGGAAATTTTATAAAAATTTTCATTAAAAAGGAAATTTAAGGAAAATCTACATTAAAAGGAATATGTAGTGAAAATTTAATATAAACAAGAAATTTAATGAAAATTTCCTATAAAAAGGAAATTAAATAAAATTTGTTACAAAATGGAAAATTGGTGAAAATTCCCTATAAGACGGGAATTTTGTGAATATTTCTTCCAAAAGGTAAATTTTGTAAAAATTTCTTTTAAAAGGGAAATTTAGCAAAAATATCCTATAAAAAGAAATTTTAATGAAAATTTCCATTAAAATGGAAATTTAATGAAAATTTTCTCTAAACAGGAAATTTAGAGAAAATTTACTTTTTAATGGAATAAAAAGGAAATTGCCTAATAAAAAGAAAATTTTCTAAAAGTTCCCTATATAAAGGAAATTTAATGAAAATTTCATTAAAATGGAAATTTAATGAAAATTTCTATTAAAAAGGAAATTTCCTATGACAAGGAAATTTAGTGAAAATTTCCTATAAATAAGAAATTTAGTGAAAATTTCCTATAAATAAGAAATTTAGTGAAAATTTCCTATAAATAGGGAATTTAGTGAAAATTTCCTATAAATAGGAAATTTACCAAAAATTTCATATAAAAAAGGCAAATTTATTATAAAGTTCCTATAAAAAGGAAATTTACCAAAAATTTCCTATAAAAAGTAAATTTATGCAAAAATTTCCTATAAAAACGAAATTTATGAAAATTTCCTATAAAAACGAAATTTGTGAAAATTTCTTATAAAAAGGAAATTTATGAAAATTTCCTATAAAAATGAAATTTGTAAAAATATCCTATAAATAGAAAATTTAGTGAAAATTTCCTATAAATAGAAAATTTAGTGAAAATTTCCTATAAATAGGAAATTTGTTGAAAATTTCCTATAAATAGGAAATTTATTGAAAATGTCCTATTAATATGAAATATATTGAAAATTTCCTATAAATAGGAAATTTATTGAAAATTTCCTATAAATAGGAAATTTAATGAAAATCTCCTACAAATAGGAAATATAGTGAAAATGTTCTATAAAACGAAATTTGTGAAAATTTCTTATAAAAAGGAAATTTATGAAAATTATTTTATAGAAATGAAATTTGTAAAAATTTCCTATAAATAGAAAATTTAGTGAAAATTTCATATAAATAGGAAATTTTGTGAAAATTTCCTATAAATAGGAAATTTGTTGAAAATTTCCTATAAATAGGAAATTTGTTGAAAATTTCCTATAAATAGGAAATTTGTTGAAAATTTCCTATTAATATGAAATGTATTGAAAATTTCCTATAAATAGGAAATTTATTGAAAATTTCATATAAATAGCAAATTTATTGAAAATTTTATATAAATAGGAAATTTAGTGAAAATTTCCTATAAATAGGAAATTTAGTGAAAATCTCCTATAAATAGGAAATTTAGTGAAAATCTCCTACAAATAGGAAATATAGTGAAAATGATCTATAAATAGGAGATTTATCAAAAAAGGAAAAAAATAATAGGAAATTTACCAAAAATTTCCTATAAAAAGAAAATTTACCAAAAATTCCTATAAAAAGGAAATTTACCAAAAATTTCCTATAAAAAGTAAATTTATACAAAAATTTCCTATAAAAAGGAAATTTATGAAAATTTCCTAAAAAAGGAAATTTATGAAAATTTCCTATTGAAATGAAATTTGTAAAAATTTCCTTTAAATAGAAAATTTATTGAAAATTTCCTATAAATAGGAAATTTAGTGAAAATTTCCTATAAATAGGAAATGTAGTGAAAATGTTCTATAAATAGAAGATTTATAAAAAAAGACAAAAATAAAAGGAAATTTACCAAAAATTTCCTATAAAAAGGAAATTTATCAAAAATTTCCAATAAAAAGTAAATTTATGCAAAAATTTCGTATAAAAAGGAAATTTATGAAAATTTCATATAGAAATGAAATTTGTAAAAATTTCCTTTAAATAGAAATTTAGTGAAAATTTTCTATAAGTAGGAAATTTAGCGAAAATTTCCTATAAATAGGAAATTTATTGAAAATTTCCTATAAATACGAATTTTATTGAAAATTTCCTATAAATAGGAAATTTAGTGAAAATTTCCTATAAAGAGGAAATTTAGCGAAAATTTCCTATAAATAGGAAATTTATCAAAAATTTCCAATAAAAAGTAAATTTATGCAAAAATTTCGTATAAAAAGGAAATTTATGAAAATTTCATATAGAAATGAAATTTGTAAAAATTTCCTTTAAATAGAAATTTAGTGAAAATTTCCTATAAATAGGAAATTTAGCGAAAATTTCCTATAAATAGGAAATTTAGTGAAAATTTCCTATAAATAGGAAATTTAGTGAAAATCTTATATAAATAGGAAATGTAGTGAAAATGTTCTCTAAATAGGAGCTTTATCAACAATTTCCTATAAAAAGGAAATTTACCAAAAATTTCCTATAAAATGGAAATTTATCAAACTGAGAAAGAAATTTATCGATAATTTCCTGTAAAAAGAGTATTAATTGGTAATTTCTTATCAAAAGGACATTTGTCTAAAATTTCCTAAAATAAAATTTATCAATAATTTTCTATAAAAAAAATATATTCTTAATTTAATGATTTTCCGCTTTGTCTGCTCTGTCCTCATCATTACAAAGAAAATCTAATGCAAACAATGATTCTAAATGAACAAACAAGCGTTAAAAATTGGCAGCAACTGTTACAGCAATTTTTATTGAACTTTTTTTTTGTTTCTTTCCTTTCTTTATATCGTCAATATTTTGTTTTTTTTTTTTTAATCTCAATAACGGTAGCTTACACAAACATACCTAACGTATATTTGTATGTATTATATTTGCAAACACACACATTCTAAAACATATAGATTACACTTTCCTTTCATATCGCTTAAATTTCATCTTAAAAACAATCTTTAAAACAATGTTGTACAACAACGATATTAGATTTGAAAATGTTCTAACTCCAACATGTATTAAACGGAATGATGTTGCTTTGGGACATGTTGTGTGATTCAGTGGTAACAAAAAATATAAAACATGTTGCATTGCAGCAAAAAAGTATCACTGCAGGAAATTGTTGGAAGGAAATAAAATACTTTGAAGTTGCATTGTGGTTATCTCTAAAGAGAAAACTGTTATTTGTATAAAAGAGAAATGTATTAAATTAAAGTGTAGATGTATTGAAAATTAGTTTAAAATTTGGTTATCTCATATTTAAAAAGTCATAATGTTTTTACATTTCAAAAAGTTGGAAATATTTAGTTAGATACAAAATTTAATGCAAGTACTTTTTCTTTATTATTCAAACTATACTTTTAGATTGTTATCATAAAATAGTTTTTTTTTTTTTTTTTTTTTTTTTTTTGTTTTTGGTTTCATTTATATAAATTAGCATACTATGTATAGTAGAGAACATGTTTGGAATTGCTTAAGGATTCTTATTTTATTTTCTTTTTTACCCAATTTGTTTCTTGTTATAGTTTTATGATGTGTTGCAACTCCTACAACAAGAGGTATTAATGTAAGATTTAAAGCTTTTGCGTAACCAGACAACATGTATGGACACCTGCCAGTTTGCTTGCCAATTCTGTAAACATTTTCATGTGTAAACTGCTCAAATTTTTGGCATTTGCTGCTACTGTTAAAAACATATATATTTAGTTTAGTTTAAATATGTTTGAGTCTAAGTGAATGTTGCAGCCTAGAGCAATATTTTATGTTGTGTTAAGTTGGGACTATAAATAGGGTTTGCGAAATACGTCTTAAATAAAATAAATTTGCAAAAAAATTCTCAATAATTGTTGGAATAACTTTCTATGGAAATTTAAGTAATCAAATTAATCGTATTTTTTTAATATGTAATAGATTTTTGAAAACCACTAGTTAATTTTTGATAAACTATGCAGTCTGCAAAAAATTACTTCTTAAGAAGCGAACAAAGAACAGCATTTTCAGAATGTACTCTTGAATAGTTTTACCACCAGCGCATTTAACAAGAGTTTGTCTTAATGATAGCAATGGATAGGTTATTGTAATAAAATGATAGTATATATTTGAAGTCATGAAAATGTGCTTCTCTAAGAAGTTATTACATTTTAAATTCTTGTTGCTAGGCATATTATAAGGCGTTTTATAGCGCCACTTTTCTAGCGCCAGTTTTTTTCTTTTTGTGATTGCTAAATGGAATTAATTGTTTCCAAAATGACTTTTTTTAAAAAATTTCCATTAAATGATTTTGAAAAGAGTAAAATAATTATTGTAAATATTTTTGTTTGTCTCCATAAAATTCTGACGATAATAAATTTCTGATTTATAAAACAAATTAACAACTCTTTTGTAGTTTAATAACTAAATAATATTTTAAAAAGTAAAAAATAAAAAAACCTATATGGGGTAAGTACTTTTTAAATAATAGAAAAATTCCAGTATTTTTTATCGTTTAGAGGATTTTAATGAATGTAGTAAATGTCTACATTTGCTGAATAGCGATGAAAAGTAAATATGGCGCTAAATCTGACACAAAAAAATTAGCAAATTGTTTTGAATATTGAGTAAAATAAAACCTAGTGTTAATAATATTGTAAACATTTCGAAATTCTTTACATTCAACCCATATCAGCATTTAGACAGACTGATTGATACCCTATAACGTCATTATTTTATCTGTAAGGATCTAGAAGAGAATATTAAATGAAATTTAGCAAAATATAAAAGAAAACCTTAATCTGATAAAAATAGATGAATTGATCCTAATATTAGCTGACGATTTTGGAAATTTGATTTCAATAGATAAACTACCTAAAGAACATTGTAAATTATCCTATTTATCTTTAATTATCTTGAACAGAATGATAGAGTTATAGCAAAACTTATTACTATTGACAGAGTTTATATTCTACTGTTTTTTAATAGCGATGAACTTTGAGTGAATATTGAATGACATAAAAAGTATCCTAGGCTTTTTGTTACTAGAGAGTGTTGATGCCTATATGTCGGCTAATATTGCTCATTTTAAAAAATTGTTGCTCATGTAAAAAGTTATATTGATTTGAAAATGAGTGAAATATCTGAAGAAATATGGTATTTGATGTTTTTAACAAAAAATAAAAAATGGGAAAAGCGCTGCAAATATATGCCGATAAAATTGTGAAGTGTACGGTAAGAATGCTGTCAGTGAACATGAAGTAAAAGAAAAGGTTTTGCTCGATCCAGTTCGGGAAATTTCAATGTCAAAAATGTCACTGAAGAAGTGGTTGAAATTTTACAACTGGTGGAATAAGACCGATACGCAAGATATCAGGATATAGCGAAGGCACTAAACACTAACCACATGGCAGTTTAAAATCATTTGATAAAGGCTGGCTAGTCAAAGAAGCTCGATGTTTGGGTGACACATGAATTATTGCAAAGAAAATTGATTGACCGAATTACTATGAGTGAAATGCAACAAAACCGCCACATTTTTGAAGCGGATCATTACGGGCGAAAAATGGGTTCATTAAGAGAATATTAAGACCGGAGACCTCCACAAACGACTTCAAAGCTTGATTTAAAGGAAAACAAGTTTATGTTGAGTGTTTGGTGGGATTGGAAGAGAATTATCCACTATGAGCTGCTACAACCTGATGAAACGATCAATTCCGATTTTCACTGCTTACAACTCGACCGTTTGAACGAAGCAATAAAGAAAGAACAACCATAATTGGCCAACAGAATAGGTGTTGTGTTTTATCATGAAAATGCCAGGCCACAAACATCTTTGATGACCCGCCAAAAATTAACTGTACTTAGCTGGGAAGTTTGGATCATCTGTCTCGGTCTCTGCAAAATTTTTTTGATGGTAAAAAATTGGCCAACCGAAGAATCGCTGAAAAACACTTGATCAAGTTTTTCCCCGAAAAACCACAGAAGTTCTACAACGATGACATTATGAAGATACCCGAAAAATGGCAAAAGGTCATAGATAATAATGGCGTATATGTTCCTGATTAAAATTGATTTTCGATAATAAAAAAAATCAGTTCAAAAATATTAAGAAAAACCGCGAACATTTTTTATATGGCCTCAGTTGAGCTTTTAGCAAGATTAAGCTAAAATAAAATATTGACTAAAGATAGACAGCGAAATATTAATATTTTTAGTAGCTTAGTTATGTGTCAATTAGGAAAATTGGCGGATCCTATCAGGCAAACCCTGGTTTTCTCTTTAAAAATGCCTGGATACTTGTATGAGTTGTTATATTACTATTAAAATAAAATAAATAATATATATTTTTCTTTACTTCATACCAAAAATCATTTAACTACTGACCAACAAACGGACTGCGCCAATCATCATCAACAGCCTTTGGCAAAAATTTTCATGCAACATTATATTGAAGCTTTAATCTTTTGCAGTCATCATCCGTCTTCAAACTCATTGCACAGACGGTGATGTAAAGCCTGAAGGCACCAAAAGCTTAAATACTTTTTATTTATTATTGGATACGTTTTTCAATTTTCCTGGGGGGTTCTGTTATTATTTATTATTGTTGTTTTAGTGCAATTTCCTGCTCAGGAGAGTATTTTGTTTTGTGCATTTAAGAGAGTTTAGTTTTTTTTTTTTTAGAGCGTTAAGACAAAATAGAGCAAAACACAAGAATAATATAAAAAGAAGCATAAATTAAAGTCCTCAATATTTACAACTACAATGAGAGCGAGTTATGATACTTAATCCTCTGCAGCTTAACTTAAAGTTTTTGCTTTTGTTGCTGTTGCTGTTGCTGCTGATTAATACTGATGTACTATTGTTGGCGACGTTGCAGATCTGCTGCTGTTAATGTTGTTGTTGGTATTTGTGGTGTTGCTGTTTAGGGGGAATTTTCTTGTGCTGTGTCTGCATTAACTCAAATTCTTGGATTTGTATGGTTTATGTAGTTAGTTGGGCTGATTTGGTTTGTGTGTTTGGCTGTTTTTAATGTGGAGTGTGTGGAGTGGCTGCAGATGACTGAATGGCAGACTGACTGGAGAGCCCAGCCATATAGTACTCGTAGTAGTAGTAGTTGTTTTACTACAACTTTTAGCTGATGTGCGATGGTGCTACGCTTTGCTGCTGTTCGGTACTCTGATGTGCTGTGCTGAGCTCTGTGCGGTGGTGTTCAGAGTTTTTCTATACACTTTTTAAACTTTTTTTAATACATTTTTTTCTTTCGTATTTTGGCTGCATGGCCAAGATATTGTGTGTTGCTTTTTACAGTGCCTCAGTTACGTGTCGCATTTGGTTGGGTTCACAACTCAACTTGTATCGAAAATAATAAAAACGACTATTTCAAACGACGAGTGTCAAAAGAATCTTAAGATATAAAAGCAAAAAAACAAAAACAAACAAAATATAATGAAAATCATATAATAAAAACGTATAAAATTTTACTACCACAAAACTTATCGAATCATTTTCATCAAAACTACATTACATTAAAGAAAAGTGACAAAAACAACAACAAAAAAGCTCATTATATAACGTTAGAATCTTATTACATAATATCAATACCAATCAACCTCCTTATCACCACTATAATTAAAAATTCAAAAATAAAAATCCTTAAGTTTTTGAATTTCATTTAAATAAAAGATAAAATCAATGAGTAAATGCCTGACCAAACAAAAATGGGTGACTAAATATTAAAATATGAAAAAAATGGCCAAGAACTATAAAATATCACGTAACGTTTAGTTAAAATGCTTAAAGACATGACAAACGTTGATATAATTTTTGCTTAAGATTCAATTTTTTTCCTTTTGCAAACCAAACTAAATAGACCTTGTTAAAAAAGAAGAAACAGAAATTATAAATTGAATTATTGAAATAATTTACACCAAAAAGTGGGGCAAAGCCATGAAAAATTATTGCGAAAAAAAAATCCAGAAAAAAGCAAGTGATAATTATGATGCATTTTACGAGCTAAACTAAAATACTTGTTTCGGTTTTTCATTCTCTATAATTGAACAAAAAAACAAAAAAAAAAAATGAAAAAATGCTTAAAAGAAATTCTTTAAAGAAATTTATATATTACCATTATATACATACATTTTTACCTATGTAACTACATTTTTACATATGTATACATTGGGGTTTTGCATGTGTGTATGTTGAAAATAACTATGGAAGTGTAAATTTTCACAAAAAAAAAAAAAAAAAAAGTTAAAGAAAGAAAAAACTTAGTTAATCTCGTGTAAATATCAACTTCCTCGTGTAAAAATTTACAACCCCATCTGTTGTGGTCGTATTTTTCCCTAAAGAATTTACTCTAAAACTACAATTGCAACAACAATAACAATAAACTAGAATTTAAATAAAAGCTCTCTTTTAGGTACTCTTTAATGCTAGAAAGTTTTTATTTTCTATCACAACTTAAAGTTAAAAAAGAGAGTTTCTCAGAACAAGTGTAAAAGAGCAGGAATATAAAAAATATAACTCTTATTGCTGAAAATCTCTTTCTTATGTTTATGCTTAGTGTCAACCTGGTTTGTAGTCATTATTGACGTTTTGACATATAAATCTAAGCACATGGATAGTATGACCTAAAAAAAGAGTTGCCAGATTATAATGCGAAAGTTTTGCAAAGTGAAAAATTTCAAAATTTGTTTAATTTAATGGGGAACATTTTTAAATATGTAGTTAATAAGGACAATTGATTTTTTAAAGTCTGTTAACCTCTTGGAGATTTTTTTTCCTAAGCAGGCTATTTCAAAATTTTTTGACGTTTAAATATACGTTTAATTGACGTTTAAATATACAACAAAATCAACAATGTGAATTTCGCATTTTTTGCAAATGTTTACATATGTTTTGAACTACTGGAGTTACTAGACTATTAGACCTATTTTTTTTCAATATACTTAAAAATAATGTTAAATCAATAAAAACTATAAATTCTCTTTTTTTATAATTTTTTGCTTAAATCGGTCTACTCCTAGAGATGGAATTTTCCGACAAGTCGTGGTAACTTTCTGCAGTTTATAGACTTTTAATAGGAGTTTCTTTGAAAAAATTTAAACAAATTAATAAACTGACCTAAACAAAAGTTATCAGTTTAATTTGCTTAAAAAAAGCCATACTGATGACATCAGGTATCTTTTAAGTGAAGCAATAATAAAACATCTTCTTTATAAAAAAAATTAGCATTTATTTAACATTTTTTAAAATAGTAAAAAATTTTCCAAAAATTTTTAAACTTTCCTGACTTTGAAGTCAAAAAAGATTTAAAAAAATAAATTTAATTGAATTAAAAGTTTTCTCAGATTCTAAGTAAGAGTTCACACAAGCCAACTTTACTTGCTGAAATTCTGATTTCGTGGAGAGCAAGAGAGAGGGAGAGAATATGAAAGAGTACAAACTTGTCTGTACTTCGAAATTCGTTTTGTTTGTCATTTTCGTACTTCAAAATAAAAACAAATCCGGGCAATTAAAGCAAGAATTGTTGAAGTAAAATTTTGTGTGTGAACGTAAAGGCAAGTTAAAAAGAAAATAAGAAAAGTTTCGAAAAATTTCAGAAAATTTTTTTAATTCTACAACTAATTCCAGAATACATAAAAATAGCTCGTACTCATTGTTTTTTTTTTTTTTTTTTTTTTTAATTATCACCTCCAGAGCTAGTTCAGTAGAAGTGTTTCCTATTGCCATTCTATGGAACTCTTCTAGAACTAATTCTTTAATCAATGATTTTTATTCGAAATTTTCGTATTCAAAACTAGTTCTATAGAGGCGTTAGGGAATGGTTTCAAAACCACTTTTTTGATTGAATTTTTTTTTTCTTTCTTTTATTCTAATGATCCATTTCCTAAATTCCACTTTTTACATCAATTTAATTTTCTCTTTTCTTTAATTTTTTAAAATTTTTAAAACAATTCTGGGAAGTCATTTGAGAACTAGTAATTTCTTCATAGAGATAATGTAGAAGTGATACAGAGAAAACAGTTTCCTTGCCACAACCGAATTTTTTGCCAATCAAATTCAGTCGGTTCTGACAACTATCACATAATTGTACTAAAAATATCGGTACATCCAACTGTTTTAAAAAATATTTCGATTAAAAGCGCTGAAACTCTCATTAATAGCAAAAAATATAATATTTTAAAATGGTTGATTATATTTTTCTTAAAATGGCAACAATATCTAAATAACATAATCAAAAATTTAATAATCTTTTTCCCCATAAACATTTGGAAAATATCTTCCTGGAAGAAATTTATGCAATATCTTCTTTTTATTATTTGAACGAAAATCATCAAAGCAATATTTTTCTAATATTGCATTTTTATCAGTATAAAGAGAATTAGGCAATAAATAGCTAAAAATATATAAAATTTAAAAACATTTTATAATTTTTATTCTCAAAATATCGCCCATTTTTTTGTAAGGCAATAAATTGATGATATCCCATTAAGATCATCTGGAAGTAATTAATGCAATACTTTTATTTTTCAGTGACAATTTTTTCATTTGTCGAAAAATTGTTCAAAAATTAAAACATATTGCAGAAATTTGTTTGTCTTTTAGCAAAAAATGGATTTTTTATGTGAGCGTTTTAGTTTTCGTGCTTTATGATATTAAGATTTATGTGCATGCATACTTTACAAGATGTAAAAGACTTCTTTATTATATTATTTCATGATTTATTTAGTGATAATGTTTCTATATATTTATTTCATCTTCCAGAAGATAACATGGCGGTATCTTCTTTTTTTCACCTAGATGATTATCTAGCAATATTGAATATTGATTTCTTATTGTTTAAATATAACGCACAGCATCTCCCCATGGGAGAAACTTCCGCAATACGAATATGATTATTGCGGCAATAACATTGTTCTTCCAAACAATACGGATTCGAATCATTTTCGTATAATTTTGCTTGTAGGGTTATGATAAAATTTTATACGATACCTTTTTGTAACTTTGACTTAATTAAACGTTCCAATTGTGAATTATAGCAATTACCTCATTCTATCGAATCTATCAACCGGGTTCTAACATAATTTTGTATACGGGTTGAAAGGAGACGTTCACATATTGCCGCTAGATACTTCTTGCAAGACAAAAAGCTTCAGTACACATAGGTGGAAGCAAGGGAGAAATCTACGTATTCCTGGCGGATACTTCCTGCAGGACAAGATGTTTCATCATGCTTGATATTGGCAAGAACATTGCACAGATATATGTTCATATTAATTATTTGAGAAATATATATGTTTAATTTTATAATTTTTACCTCTTCTCTCTTCCTTTATTGCGTTTATTTTTTTAAATAAAAAGTTATGTTGAATCCTCTCAGCTCAATTAAATTAAATTAAATTAAATTAAATTAAATTGTATGTTCTTTTTTAGAAATTCTGTATTTACATAATAAATTTATTATTTTTTTAATGTCAAAAAAATTATTAAATATTCAGTTGCATAAACCGAATTGATTGTTTTTCATTCTTAAAGTCTTGTTCAGACCGGCGCCGAAATTACGAATGAAATTTAGAGTGTTCATACTAGCTAGATGACATTTGATGTAATTTCGTGAACAGCTGATACTTATTGTTTACATTTTAAATTGTTAAATAAAGTATTTTGAAATGGAAACAAATAAGAAACAATTACTTACTAAATTGGAAATTATTAATTTGCAACAAATAAAAATGTAAAAAGAATAGGTTTCATTTTGCAAAATCACTTTAATAATTAATTTTAAGATTTGTGTTTAAATTTAAAATCAGCTGTGAATTGTTTTTTTTTTTCTTCTCACTGTTGAAAAATGCTGTACATGGTTGAAAAAAAGTACTTTTTCAGAATATGTACAGAGTTGCACGGAAATGGGCATCATAATTTCAATGTAATTTCGCCGAAATTACACAAAATTATGTAATTTCGCAAGTGTCAAAATGTATGGGAATTTATGTAATTTCAACTTGATTTCGGCCGAAATCACGAAAATACGTAATTTCGCGTCGGTCTGAATGCCCTATAACCGAATTAGTGACTAGTAAATCGATTTCGAATATTCTCTTTGTTGAAAACTGATTATTTTGTGATCGATTCCTACGATTATTCGAAAAATCAACCCTGCACAGTAAAGTAGCTTTTTATACAAATAAATTGTAAAAATTTCAAAGGAAAACTTTAAAATTTTCAAAAAATAATAGCGCAGATTTTTAAAAGATTTTGACAAAAAAAAAACAGTAAAAATACAATTCAAAAAATTATTTTTAAAAACAATTTCAAACTCAATAACTCGTACTCAAGTACGAGTTATTTAAAATCTACTTTAATAGGAGTCGTTGCATGAGTATGTGTTCCCATAGTGCTGGACAGTCATATAAAGAATGTTTCTAATCCTCAATAGAAACAACAACTTCATCAGTAATTCTTTTCTCAAGTCCCTATTTGTTGGACCAGAGCAATATGATCATCCATTCGTGTTTCTGTTATATCTGTAAGCTACCAATTTCTTTCGCAATCATTTCAATCCAAACAATAAACTGTTAGACAGACTAGTCTAAGAAGTATATACATATAGAGATTGAGTGCAGTTGAGTAGACATTACAACTTCACTACGCCTTAGTTGTGACATGATCATTCTAGTAAACGTTAATAGTCTATATCTTGCAAAACAATTGCCCCGTCTAGCAGAAAATATTCCGGACATAGTTCTAGTGTCAGTTTTATATTTAATATTTTATATAATAATTTTATATATATAATTGGAGTTATATATATATAATTGATGTTATTAGAGTGATCTACGGAAGTAGGTTAACAATAAATATATCAATTCTTTTTTATCTTCGAACAGTCGTACGATTATTGTATTCACCGCGAAAATGTTATTTTAAAGAGTTGTTAAAGATGTCGACAGACATGCATATTTAAAAATCTAATGGTCCTTCAAATATAATTTAATTTTAATTAATTTTTTATTAATTTTACAAATAATAATAATAATCGATTCAAAAAATCGATTATAGGTTTAGATTAATCTACCATAAAAATCCAAATTAAAATGGTTGATCGAAAAATCAAAAATCGATTATTAACTCTTAATACCATTCACTAAACCGAATTTTATAATGTTATAATCAATGTTTGGTTGCAGTTAGAACTATTTAATACTAAAATTTGGTTGCATTTAAAATCTTATTAAAACAAACTTTAGAAAGGCAAAACACAGTTCACCCAAATAAATATACAATTATTAAAATCGAAATTTCATTATAATTACTCTTTACTTACTTCAAACGTAGACAAACTTTTAATTTGGCTGATTTTTTTTTTTTTTTAATAATTAGAAATAAAAATTGTTTACTTCTATAAAATTACTACAAATGCAACTATTTTCCTACCAATCTTTTCTCTATGTGCATGTTTTGAAAACCATTCCTTAAAACTAAATTTGAATAGCATCAATATTCTATACCATAAGTGCCAGAATTGTTTGTGACACCACTAGTTCCATGTATGTTGTTAAAGAATCTGAACTGATTCTGCTTACACCAGTTCTACAACTCAAGATTTTAGAACAAGTTCTAAAAATTTTTCTGGACTAAACAAATATTTTTGTTTACGTATGATTAGTTCCTGATGGCTAAAAATGTTGTTAAAGAATCTGAAGTAGTTCTGCTTACACAAGTGCTACAACTCATGATTTTAGAACAAGTTCTAAAAATTTTCCTGGTCTAAACAAATATTTTTGTTTACGTATGATTAGTTCCTGATAACTGTTCCGGATTACCGCTAAAGTTATAAGCATTTCAAATCATTAAAATCGAGCCATAAATGGCCGAGATTCTTACATTAGTCCATTTCCAAAATTTTTTATTTATTGTAAAAATATCTGACTGATTTTAATGTGAGAGATTTTTATATCAAGACAAATGTCAAATTCTTAATCAAGATACAAATTTATCTATAAGCTAAATTTATTTGTGGCACTGCAATAATGTGTTATGATAGTACTCGTTAGAACTCAAGCTCAGATAAATTTTTTTTTGCTAGCAAACGTCTTTTTAATTAAAATTTTTTATTCTTTGACGTTTATGTTTTTTGTAATTTTTTTTTTATCAAGACAAACGTAAAAAATTCTTTCTGAATTACGGATAAGTGTTTATGTTCATCTTTATCAATCTGACAAATTCGTTTTAACACTAACAGCCCGTCTAGACGTAACATTATATGTAAGATTTTTGTGTCAGAGAGAGTCAAATTCGCTCTCTGAGAGAATTATTTCACGTGTAGATTCAAATATTACTATTATAAGATGTATTATGAGACTGTTGTGATGAGATTTCTCTACACAACCATCTTATAACACGAACTGTCAAAAAAAATACACATACACGAAAGATTGTTTGTGTGTGTGCATGTGTATTTTGGAAATTACTGAAAAACAATGTTTTTTTTTTTTTTTGTAAAATTGTTTCCTTTTAGTATTTTTATAAAAATTGTGCTAAAAAAGTGCGAATTGCTTAAATAAAAAGGACATGTTTACTCTGTGACTGATTGAAAATAATGATATCTTATAGGATTTATTAGAATACGTGTACCCCTTATTAAAGATTTAACATAACATAAACAATATGGTTACTCTCCTCATATCTCACATATTATATCAGCATTAATCTCAGTTGTAGACCTGTGGTAAAATAGCACTAATAAGTTCTGTCTACCAAGGAATGCTAAAGTTTTTTTTTTTTTGTCTTGATAAAATTTTGTCTAGTATAGAGTATTTTTATTTATATTTATATTTTATTATTATTCATAGGAAATCTCAATTAATTAATTTCTTTTCAAAAAAAAAAAAAAAAGAAATGTTGCTAAATTGGGGACAAAAGAAAAAAAAGTACAATTTAATTTTGACAACCTTGATGATAAATAACAAAAAATTATTTATTATAATCAAAATGTTTCTACATGTTCCCATACATGCTGATATAAACAAAAAAAAAATTGTTGTAAATCTACCGACGTTATCTTATTTATTATGAAATAAATTTATCACGTTTAGACCCGTCATTATGAACATTTAAATCAGCCAAATTAAACCATAAATTGCTGAAATTTCCATAGATTTAGCTTAGACATAAGAGACAAATTTATACGTTTATGACAAGAAAATTTGTGAATAAAAATGTTATAAATTTTAGCTTTATATGCTGTACAGATCTCTTAACAATAATTTCTATATTAACATTACATTTTTTTTTTTTTCTTGAACAAATTTTTCTCTTCAAGAAAGTTATTTCATATTCTTCAGAACGAAACTGAATTTTTACAGTTTATTTTTTTTCCACAGGTTAATCCTCGCAATCTTGTTTAAATTTCTTAGGGGAATTTTAGTAATTTTCATTTCCTTTTCTAGGTTTTGAAATACCCTTCTACAAAAAGCTCAAGTATGTTAACTTTGTTTCTTTATTAAGCCCTTTTCGTTATAAAAGTGACTTCACAAGAAATATGGATAAACTAAATAGTTAAAAGCAGTGCAAGAGAGCACAACACAACAGTATTCGGAGCAGCAAGTAGCATTTGACACAGCGAAAAAAAAAACTAATTTTTTGACACTTGTGACATTTGTGACACACAAATCAATTATTACGTGAATTTCTACTTTTTTTTTAGCAAAAAACAAAAAAAAAAATAATAATTAAAAATTCAAGTGATTTTCGAGATAAGGCACGTCTTATAGTTTTGTAAAAATGGTAAAAATATGAAAAAATAAACTGGATACTTTAAACGATTTCCTGGTTCAAAAACCAAACGGAAGTGTTATAGAAAAAAAAAAAAAAAATTAAAATTGAAATGAAAATAAAACAAAAATAATAAAAACGTGCAATTAAAGCTAAATTAATAAAATGAAATTATTATAAATTTCTAATTAAATAAGGCACAAGTTTGAAGTTTTTTTTTTTTTAAATAAAAATCAAATATTTCTTAAATAATTTAAGGTTTATTATAAATATAAAATATAAATTATAAATAGTGAGTAATTTAAAATTGTCTAAAATGAGTTGGTTTTTGTTAAAAATTTTTAATAAAATTATTAAGGTTGTAGTTTCTTTAGGAAAAAAAAAATTTAAAAAAGAGCTAAAAGAGTTTATTATTTTATTACTCTTTTTTTGTGTTTAGTTTTTAATTTCTCTCGATTTGCTGTTTGTTTCATGTTTGTCATCACATATTCGTTTACTCTTTATTTTTTTATTATTTACTCACTCACTGACTACTCTCTGTTGAAATTCAAAATTCACCCCTAAATTATGGTGAAAGAATACAAAAACCGCACCATTACAATTATTGCTAGCAAATCGATTTTGTTTCCGGCATTTTCACGTGGTTGTTGTGGTTTATTATCCTTTTTTCGTTTTTTTTTTTTATTTTAATAAAAAAAAGAAATATTTTCGTTTGAAGTCTTTGAGCGAAAAAGTGCTAGTGATGAGGGTTTCTTAACTGTTTAAATAATGACGAAAACAAAATAAACATTAAAGTGAAAGTATTAACAATTTGATGTGGTTAATTTATGGGAAATTATAAATAAATTGTTTAATGTAACTTAAGGTTTAGGACTGCGTCATTGTCATTAAAACATTATTGTTATTTTCCTTTATTACCTCCTCTAAAAAAAGAAAAGCCAGCAAATGAACTAATAAATTGAGTGTGTGTCTGTTTTTTTTTTTTTTTTTTTTTTTTTTGCTGGTAATTGTGACATGTGTCTTAAGCGTGTGTTTATTTTTGTTTGTCAGTGTCTTTTTCAAACTTAAAATAACAGTTTAGTTGCTTGTCATTTATTTATATTCTATAATTTTAAATTAGTTTTTTTTTATAGTGAAAACTTTAAAAAGCTAAACTAAACAAAATTTTCTTTGACAAAAAAAAAAACTCTCTTCTTCTTGTTCTCTACCTTTTTTCTTCTTTTTTGTGCTTTAAAACAGTTTGACCTATCGACCGAATTGCGTGTACGTGCTCGTTTATTTGTCCTTATTGATTGTCAAATAAAAAAGAAATTATTTGTGTCCTTTTTTTAATTTAAAGAATTGAATAAAAGTCCAATAAATATAATAAAATATAGAGGAACAAACACAAAAAATAAAATAAAAAATAGAAAAGCAATATAAAAATCATTATATGTCTGAAAAGAAATATATAATCCAGCACTAAGTATAGTTTTAATACTGTGTATGTACTTTTGACCCATATTTAAAAGCATCTAATACATGTCTACGGCATTGTGTTGTTAAAAAAAATCACACACAAAGCCACACACATAAAAAAGAACATAACAAAAATATTTTAAATCCCTTTAGAACAAACAAAAGAAACAATGTAAATCTCATTTAGCTTTAAGATTAAGCAAAATTGAAACTAAAAATAAAATATCAAATAAAAAAAATTAATGTTAAATAACGAAACATTTTTAAATGTTTGTTAACATGGCACCTCCTGTCGGGAAGTAAATTCCCACTCAAGGAAGTTATTCTCTATATTCATGCAAACTAGCAGCCTAAAGATGATAGCTATACTTTCATATACCCTTGAAAAAACTGCTGGTTTTATTATTTTTTTTTTTTTGCAGTTTTCTAGGTCATTTTGAAGCATTTTTTTTTCGGAGGTGCTGAAAATTATAACCCAATTTCTAGAGGCTGTTTTTGGGGTTTAAAAAAAAAAAACAACAAGAAACCAAATTATTTTGGTATTACAAAATTGTAACAATAAAAAATAAATAAAAACAATAAATTGCTAAAAAATTTAATAATATGAGCACAAGCCAAATAAAAACAGCACTTTCGAAAATATATTTTTTTTAACAATTCAAATTCTTTAAGCAGCAAACTACCTTGATGGCCTTTACGGTTATAGCTAAAACATAGATTAGTTCGATCAGTACATCTATAACCCTTTAACCAACAGAGCATTTATTAAGAAAAAAAATAGCCAAATTTAAAGTAACTAGTAAAATTTCCGTAAAAGTCTAGTATATATACAAGAATTTTTTTCATTTCATTCTCTGCCACATCTCGATCTATAAATCTATAACTGCCGAAGATCTAGGTGTTGTACCGTTTGTACAAAAAACATTTCCTTTAAATTGCCAGATCACCTCAGCATTCTTCAATTAGAGATCTCGGCTATAAAGAGGGCGGTGAACTGGTTAATGTACTATAGGGTATACGGAGGGGATATCCAAAACTGTACGCTCTCGGGTGTCTTTTCGACATCCAGATTGGTACATGAAGGCCGGATATTTCTGAATAAGATGGCGAGACATTAAAACCTGGAGCTGGTTTGGGTTAGGGGTCATTCAAGCACCCTGGGTAATTTTATTGCAGATGCACTAGCCAGAGATGGATCTCGTCTTCGAGGTGAAGATACGGACCAACTGGTTGGAGTAGCGCTTTCGGCCTGCAGATCAATAATTCTGTGGAACTTATCGTGGATTGCACAGGACAGATGGACAAATGTATCCACATGTTCAACCTTGAGTCAAATATGAATCTCGATCTAATTTCATCATGGAACATGGGTATCGGCTAAGAATTCTGGTAGCCGTTGTCACAGGGCACTGGATCACTGGTGCGAATGCTAGGAGACTAGGACTCCCTTTTAACGACTTTTGTAGAAGTTGGCGGGATGAGGAAAAGGAAGAAATGGTGGAGCATCTTCTATGCCACTGTCCCACTCTTGCCGAGATAAGGACTGCTAATTTGGGAAGTCCGTTTGTGCATGTATTATCAGATCTCTCTGATAATGACATCAGATGGATCAATTCTTTCATACATGCGTCGGTTTGGTTCGTTTCGAACGCTGTTATGGACATATGAGTTAGCAACACATGATCCCTCAGGGTTTAATTAGACAGTTGCCCTAAGTACCTAACCTAACCTACATACACAAACTCAATTAAGCCATTTATAAAATTCAGTTTTTAATTTTGATAAATTGCGAAAACTTTTGCGATTTTTTTTTCGCTTTTTTGCTTTTTTAAAATCTCAACAGTATGTAACTTTAAACACAAATGTCTCTGGGAAGGTATATGAAATTATAAAATTTGGTAAAATGCTTTTGAAAAATGCAATTGAAATAAAATTAATTTTTAGAAAACCTTTTTTTTCTTTCTGAAATATTCGTATTAAAGATGTTATAAACACAATTTAAAGTATTAAAAACCGCAAAGCCTTCTCAGAAATATTGTTTTTTAAAACTACGAAGGATTGAGATTTTTAAGTTTCTCCAAAAAGTAAAGAAGCAATTAGGCGAAACTGAAAACGTCATATGCGTAGAAAAATTTATGAAAATAGAAAGATACCCGGTAAATTTGCATAGAATTTTCGATATATATTAAACCAGAAATTTTTCTATGGTAAACTTAACCATACAATCATCATCCATCTTTATTAAAATCTTGTTTGTAATATTTTGTAACACCCAGCCAAGCTCTTCATATGTGATATAAGGAACCGATTAAAAACAGTATCCAACCTCGTGATTCAAAACACCAACATTTGTAAAACGTCGATGGTATATTTTTATTTGTATGGGTAGTTAAATAATTCAATAAAATCGGATTAGTTACTTTTTCTTTTTAATGAATATTGATGGCCAGGCTTCACATAAGTCTAAGTTAAAATGATTTTTCTTTTAAGTATTGAAATATATAATTTCATATCCATTATTAAGTAAAATATAACAAAAATACATTATAAGCTAAATATGCAAAAATATGCATCAACAAAAAAAGTTCAATTCACATGGATTAGTACTTTAGATAGTATTTAAATGATCGATATCAAATATGCATTTGTATGAAAATCCGCCCACTACTAATAGCTATTGCATGAAAACACACACAATTTTGTCAAATAATGCACTGTATTGTCATTTATATCGAGTCAAGTTCATTAGGAACAATTTAAGTTCATGATCAAATTTGCTTTTTTTTGATTCCGCTGAAGTCTTTACATTGAAATGTAGGTCAACTTCCGAATGCTGCTCTATTTTATATTTAGTACTCGTAGTTCATCGTTAAAAACAAATATGATCAATAATTTAAAATTTTTTTCGGTTAATTTTAAACCATTTTTTCACACACGAAAAAATTTATTTTTTATCTTAAACGTTAAATTTCCCTTCAAACAGTGATGTCAAATGAAGGAAATTTTCCCTTTTTAAGCGAATTATTAACGAAATTTTAAAGCAAAGGGAAAAAAGGGTAGGAATTTTAATTTTTGGCAAAATAATGGGAACTTTTTAAATATTAATTTTTTCTTTGGAAAATCTTCTAAAAGTAGGAATAGAAAAGGAAAATTCAACATTATCGTTTACATTTATATTAGATGGAAACCTTAATTTGCCGAATGGATTTTGTCAATAATTACAAACGTTCGATCTTTTTTTTATTTTATAAAAATAATAAATTATTTTTTTTTGTATTTTTTTCGGATTTGAATTAGAAGCTAAAGCTAGCTTTTTGTTAATTTTTTTAATAATAATTGGGATCTTAAGGAGAGAAAATTAGAGAATAGGGAAAAAAGGGAATTGCTGTATACAACAGAGGGATTTTTAATAAATTGTATCTGGCTTCACTGCTTGCAAACTACTTCAATGTTTCGGAAAATATACAATTTTTTAAACACGTGGTAGCCCATAACCTTACGGGCAATCAATTAGACTCGTTAGAATCCGTTTTGATGGAATGAGTTGTATTGAGTCTGTAATGAGGTAGAAGTGTAGGGAAGAACAATGAGAACATAAATTAATTAGATCCAGCCTGTAGCATTGAGATATTTAATAATGTCACTGAGTCTAGTATCAGATATCTCACAGGGGTTGTCTAATTGGTACCCTCCCAGAAATTTATGTCTGCTAGCGTTCAAGGCTGGGCATTCACATAGAAGATGAAATACTGTCTCCTCCTTCCCGCGATTGCCACAACTACGACAATATTCATTGTAAAGGAGACCAGTCTGCTTGCGTGTTTTCCGATCGTCCAGTGACCTGTAAATATTGCTATTAGTCTCGAGATGTCTTTGCGTTTGTAGCCAATGAGTTGCATTGAGCATTTTTCGTTGTAGATAGGCCACGTTTCTTTCGCGACTCTACATTTTTCCAGATTTCGCCATCTATTTTTTGCCTTTTCTAGAAAGTGTTTTTGAATTCTGCTTTTGACTGTTCCTAACGGGATTGCGACAGAAACCGAATGGTGAATGGTTTCTAGTTTCATAACGATTTTTTCAAGTATGAAACCATTAAACTATTTGCAATCAGTAATAATAGCCCTTGTTATATATCATTGGAAAAGAATACTTATTCCTTAAACCATAATATACATAATGATGTCTTTTCTACTCGAGATACATTAAGTAGCCAAATTTTGCAGTACCAGACATTGGGAATGGTTAGCATAAAGTTTATAGATGTAGTTGCATCATCCAGTTCGTAGGACCATAAAGACGTTAACGTTGAAAACAGAGGATGTAAACTATAATTTAACACCAGTGGAATGAAATATGTATAATAATCGATATCGCTTTATAAGAAATCAAAATATAATCTAAATTCTTTGTGTTACCCATAAACTGTATCGTTGAGAGTTTAAGATGAATCTCTGCTCAATAGAGGATAATGATTGAATGGAAATTATCAATTAATAACACAGATTATATTTTAATGACCTACCTATAATCGACAATTTCTATTCAAAAAGGGCAGATCAACGGCAAAGGAGTTGTTGAACCAACAATCAACTATATAATCTCGAAGGAGAGATGGTCTATGCCTATACCGGGTGCGGATCCGCGAAACGAATAAAGAAAATTAGTGAAATATAAAGATCTTTAGAAATATGGTCATGTTCTTGAAATAAAATTAAGGAGATAAAATCGTCAAACATCAATTACTTAAAAGCATGATGAGATCTTTGATATTCAGAAGAATTTCGCATTCACTGGAATTCGATTTACAGGAACTTTTAATTTGTAGTAATGATTACATATTTTAGAGTGATGCTCGAAAAAATACATAAAATGCTATTATAGGTTTCTATTCGAAAATATATTTTCATTGAAAAAAGTTTATTTTCCAATGACTCTAGGGAGTACTGCGGTACTTTTGAATGTTAAATAGTATCAAAAACAAGTACGATCATCCCCTCCCTGCTATATATATATATTTTAAAATGAAAAGCGTTACAAAGGAAAAATAGGAAGAAAAGGAAGAATGTAGTATTAGGAAAGAGAAAGAATAAATTTTTATTAAACTGAACAATTATTTGTTTAATTTGCAAATGTTTTATTTTATGAATTAAGCAATTTAAACTCTAAAGAGTGATGCTTAACATTTCATTCCCCTTAAAAAGAAAAATGCCACTACATAATTGTTTGCTTTAAATCATTAATTAGTTGTTTAAATAAAAACAATAAGAAGTCGTGTTAAAATGCTTGGAATTTAATTTATTAAATATTTATTTGAATTTCTAAAGTTTATTACGTCTGCCGAAATCCATCTTCTTTTTTTTTTTTTTCTTTTTTAAGAGTATGTCACTCACAGAAGCTCAAAATTTAAATATACGAACGTACGTAGTACGTACGACCGATCTTTGTTTTTACCCTTCAGCCAATATAAACAATTATATGGAGAATAAATTTTAGTTATTTTTACGAAATAATCTTTTTTTTTTTTTTTAAACAAGCAATCGTCGTCAATCACTCATTTTTCTACAGATAGACTTTCAGTCTGTCAGTCAGGCATTTATTTGTTTGTTTTTTTAATTTACCAGCTTTGGAGAAATAATATCACTTCATCTCTCCACTTGCACAAATATTGTCGTTTTTTTCTGTTTTGTTTTTTTAGTAAACAAAATTTTTAAATAATGAAAATAAAAAAAAAAAAATAAATTAAATAAATAATAAAATTAATAAATAAAAACAACATTAGCCATAAAAAATCAATAAATAAATTATTCATAATATTAGCATCTAAAGTAATAAATTAAATAATAAATTAAATGTTGACTGCTGGTAAAGTTTTCAAACCGTAGCCGAATGCGAATCCAAATTACATGCAAAATAAATGGGTACAATGAGGCCAAATAAATACGATGTAAGTACATAATTTTATTAATATACACACATATTTCCAATTTGATATTTTCTTAATTTATTTATATAAAATTTGTTTAAAATAATTTTTGAAATATTATTGAACCTAAGCTTTTAAATAATAAATTTGTAAACAAATTTTATAACTGAAATTAATGGCATAATTAAAATATTTTTACTTTTTTTTCTTTTTTTTTTTTTTTTGTACAAAAAATAAATAAGCGAATAAAGAAAATGAAAAGAAAACTTGTTTCTCTAACGAGACTGTTGCACGATTAGATCATGGAATTTTTAAAACTTATTTATTTTATGGTGCAAAAAAGTCAAATAAATAATTTTTCAATAAAGATATTTATTAAGCGTTAAATATCTGTAAATTAGCAGCTACAAACAGATGTCACATACTCTCAAAAAAAAAAACAAAAAATAAAACAAAAAAAAAACAAGGTGTGAATTTACAATTACCATTTGAATTCGAAACAAGTGTTTTTAAATCTAATAAAATTACATTCACACTGCAACAGTTAATATAATTTGCAAGTAATTCCATATCGATTTTCATACAAGATAAAGATGATGATTGCGTGAGTTTATGCTAACTAAGGATTATTAAGATTTTTTTCTGTTTTTTTTTTCTAACTACACACACATTAATAATATTGCAACAATCTTCATTTCTAACTACAACAAGCTTACAGGAAATTACACAATTATTGTTAACATGTCTGTATACGTCAAGTATTGTTTCGATCGTAGTTGCACACCCGTAATTCAAAACTTTTGAAGTTTTTAATACTTGTTTTCAGCTTGTACAAACATATTAACACCCATGTGTGTTGTTGCTTATTATTTAGTTGTTTATAATATTTATTAATATTTTATAGATTTAACTTCATTTTCTAGTCCACTACTTGAGTAATTCAATCATCCATCTCTTAGACGATTACTACTGGCTTAAACTTTCAACAACATTTTCCTATGCTTATATTTATTTATTCATATTAGATTATACCTGGGGTGCTCCGCTATCCCTGAAAAAGCGTATTGTATTTTACAAAATACAACCCTCTTATTAACAATTTAATAAAAAAAATTCAGTAGAAACTTTTAACGATTGCAACTAATCAAATACTGAAATTGTAATCTGTAAAGTAAATAAATACCTTTCAAATATATATATACTCGGCAAACGTTGTTTTGCCATATAACTTATTTCTAGTGAATATTTTAGTTTTTAATTAAACCTTTTTTACCTTTTTGCTTTGTTCTACGCCCAAAATGTTAAAATGTATAGCCTTTAGTTCCTTTAAAACTTTAAACTATCATCGGATAATTAATTAAGAAAACATGGGTGGGGGAGCTTTTACCCGTTTTGTCCTATTTTACGCTCTAAATGTTGGAATTTGCAAACAATGTATATCTTGAAGTTCCTTTCACATGTTACAGTATCTACGTGCAAAATGTTAAGATAACCGGTCGGTTAGTTAAGAAGATATAGGGAGAGGAGGCTTTTACCCCCCTTGCCCTATTTCCCGTTCTTCCAGATGTTACACTATTTGCCTTCCAAATTTCAAGAAGATCGGTTTATTAGTTAAGAAGATATAGGGAGGGGGAGCTTTTACCCCTTGCGGCTTATTTTACGCCCTATACAAAATTTCATAAAAATCGGTCAAGCCGTTTCAGAGGAGTTCAATTTCAAACACCGTGACACGAGAATTATATATATATATATATATATATATATATATATATATGTACGTATATATATATATATATATATATATATATATATATATATATATATTAGCAACTCCAAATTGTTATAGTTCCTGGTTTTTCTAAAAAATCTCTGCGAAAATTCGTGAAAAATATAATAACTAATATAAAAATACTGATTAAACACAAAAACAAAACCTGCGTAGAAAATTTAACTCTTTTTCTATCTCTCTTAAAATTCTATAAAGATGAGAGGCGAATAAAACTTTGAGTAACCGATTTTTTTTTTTTTTTTTTTTTGTTAGATAGTTTTTCCCGATTTAGCATTTTTTTTAGCGTTTTTTTTTCGTTTTCGTGTTTTTTTTCTATTTGGCATTTATTTTTCATTTTGGTGAGTTTTTCATTTTTGCGATTTTATATTTTTGTTTTTTTTTTCTGTTTTGGAGATAATTTTTATTTTGAAGATTTTTTTATTTTGATGATTTTTTCATTCTAGCGATTTTTTATTTGCCGATTGTTTTAATTTGTCGTTTTAACGTTTTTTTTTTCATTTTGGAGTTTAGCGTGTTTTTTCATTTTAAGGTTTTTAGTTTGTTTCTTTTTTGTTTTAGCGACTTTTTTATTTTGTCGATTTTGCCATTTTGGCGTTTTTTCGTTTTAGCGTTTTTTTGCGACTTATTTTGTCGATTTTTTTACTTTAGCATTTTCTTCGTTTTGGCAACCTTCTATTTTTTTCATTTTGGGTATTTTTTTATTTTGGCATTTTTTCATTTTACGATTTTTCTCTTGTTTTTTTTTTTGCTACATCTTTCTTTAGCGTCCTTTTTATTTTGTCGATTTTTTTTATTTTCGTGTTTTTTGGTTGTAGCCTTTTCATATTTTGCCGCATTTTTTATTTTGGCGCATTTTTATTTTGGCGATTTTTTTTTTGAGTGCTTTTTTTCGTTTTTGCGACCTTATTTATATTTTCTTATTTTGTTGTTTTTGCGATTTTTTATTTTAGCGTTTTTTTTTCGCTTTTGGCAATCTTATATTTTCATATTTAGTGGTTATTGCGATTTTTTAATTTTGGCGTTAATTTCACTTGAGTATTTTTTTCGTTTTGTCGACTTTTTATTTTGTGCTTTTTTTTTGCTACTTCTTTCTTTAGCGTCCTTTTTATTTTGTAGATTTTTTCATTTTTGTGTTTTTTGGTTGTAGCCTTTTCATATTTTGCCGCATTTTATTTTTTTTTATTTTAGTGCTTTTTTTCCATTTTTGCGACTAATATATTCTTATTTTGTCGTTTTTGTTATTTTTTTAATTTTGGCGTTAATTTCACTTGAGTATTTTTTTTCATTTTGGCGACTTTTTATTTTGTTTTATTTTATAGATTTCACGCATTTCGGCATTTTTTTTGCGACTTTTATTTTGGCGATTTTTTTATTTTAGCTTTTTTCGTTTTGTAGTAACGGCTTAATAGTAACGGTTTTTTGTCTCAAAAAGTAAAAAAGTGAAAATATAATTCTTTGACTTTTTTATGATAAAAGTTATAACGAATTTTAAATTTGTATCATTTTATTGTTCTTTTATTTTTGATAATAAAAGTACAATAAAATGATACTGCTTTCAATTGAGAGAGTTGTCTGAGAGACATGAGAAGATTTCAAAGATTTGATGTGCTATTTTCCTTGAAGCTTATGTGTGAGTTTTGGACATGTATTAGTAGCAACATTTACCGCTTATAACTTCTACTATACTGATCGGATTTTACACATATATATATGTTAGTTTTGTATATGTATTAGTAGCAACTTTGTACCTTTCTAATGGTATATTTTTAATTAAAATCGTATGTATAGTGTGAGTGTAAAAGGGTCAACAAAAAATATGTTTGCCTATTAATTATATAGATAGATTTTTTGCATGGTTTTTGTTTTATGAATAATTTTGTCTTTATCGACAGCTGTGGATTAAGATTAATATATGGAAAAATGTTTATGAGTTTATTAATTTCTTGTCTTGTGTAGTTGAGCGGTTACATTATTGAATTTCATAGTAGCTATACAAGGATCTTAGAGATTAGCTGTGAAAATATAGTAAACAAATTTAGAGTGATCACAGATTTTTCTTTGAAACTATGTAGATCCATTTCATAAAGCTTTATGTCAAAGAGAACTTTAAATTTTATTTATAATCCATTTCTCATTTTTCGCACAAAACAATATTCATGCATATTCACATACGTTCGGAATGCTATTAATTCGTGCTCTTCTAAGTATAAACTTTACAAAACTTAACTACTTTACAAGCATTTTCTTAAAAAAAAAGAAAAAACGTTAGTAATATTTAAGTCGTAAATCAACTCAAATAACTTCCATGATTGTAACCATCATTCCTCTATTATAAATGGGCAAAAATCATTTACTATCATTAAATAACTTTAACAATACCCATTTCCCACTAATTTCTATTCTATTATTTATTCTCACAAAGTCCTTTCACATTAAGGTCTCTTGTTGTACAAGTTCAGAATCAAATCAAATATTCATAAAAGCAAACTTCTTCTTAGTGTTTGTTAATCCTCTCCAGCTACTAATCATCCAATTATCACATATCCATTCATTTAATCGTCCACCTATAGCAGACAAGATTTTCATGTGATACAACCAACAAATACAAAAAAAAAAAAACAAAAAACAAAGAAAAAATCGTAGATAGGCTGAGTAAAACTTAATTAAATTATATAAAAATTATTAAAAACATGTTTAGGAAATGATGTGAAAGAGATTAGTTTAATTTTGTGTTTTGTTTTAAAGTGAAAATAAATAAAACACAAAGAAGCAACAGCTAACTAATTCTGAATCAAACAATCAACCAAAACAACCCAGCCCAGATCAGCAGGCAGTCAAGCAAATATAAGTACTCACAGCCAGTTAGTCAGTCAGTTCAGTGTATAGTGTTCACTCACTGTCCACTGTCAGCCAAATAAAGCTCAAAGATTTTCTCGAAATGATTCATCTCTAAGTAGGTATGAAGCAGAGATGGAAAATACTCAATTTTTGTTTTAAACTTAATGTTACAATTACAATATAATGATTTTTATAATTTTGGAATATTCGAACTTAATTTCGAATTTCAAAAAAAAGACCAATATTTCTAAAATATTTCCTATACATGATATAAATTATATTTTGTTTCAAATCTTAAAACTAAATGTAAATTTTCTAAATATTTTTTGTTATTGAACAATTTTTTTTAATATTTTTAAACGTCGAAACATGTGTCCGAAATTCTACTAGCCTTATGAGCTAGAAAAATTTTATACATCTCATACCAATCAAAAATACTTTTCTCTCGTTTAATTAATTAAAACCCTTTTCATTTTGCTATTTTAGCATGTTCGAAAAATTCTAAAAAGTAAATAATTGTTTTTGAGCATTTTTCGTTATGTTCGAAAATTTTTTACTTGATGTTTGTAAAACATGTAAATTTCGCTAAAACATTAAAAAATATAAACTAATTTTGAATTTTCTAGTTGGCTTTAAATTTTATAAATATTTTGAATTTATGAATTTAATATTACAGGGTTACAAAATATTGATTTTCTTTCTTATTTTGTAATATTCAAACTTAATTCCAAACTTCATAATAAATTCAAAATTTTTAAAATACTCATACACATACATATAATTAATTACATAAAATATAGTTTTCTTAAATTTTTACCTATGTTCGAAAAATTCGAAGCTATTTTAAATTTTTTAAACATTTCAAAACTGCTTCAAATTTCAATAGAATGTTAAAAAAAAATCATAAATTAATTCGAATCTTTAATATTTTACAATTTTAGCAAGTTCGAAAAATTCGATACGAAAAATTTAATATTCAAACTTTTGCAAAAAATTTAAAATTTCGAAAATATTTCATAAAATCCATATAAATGAAGTAAATGACTGATTTTAAGTATTTTATCTTATACTCGGAATATTCAAATTTGATTTCGAATATTCAAAATTTTCAAAGTAGTGAAAATTTCGCTAAAACATTAAAAAACAACTGCAACTAACTAAAATGTTTATTATGGTAATTGGGCATATTTCAAAAATTCTAACTCAGTTTCGAACTTTATAAAAAATGAGTTTAAATTTCAAAATTGTTTTATAAAATCAATATAAATTAAATAAAACATCGATTTTTAACATTTTTAGCTATGTTCGAAAAATTCGAACTAGATTTTGAATTTTCGAACATTTTCAAAAACCATTAATTTCATTAAAACTTAAAAAAAAAAACAACTCAAACTAATTAAAATATTTATTACCATAGCATTTGGGCATATTCGAAAAATTCAAATTCTTTATAAAAAAGTTTAATATTTCAAAAATGTTTCACCAAAGCAATATATATTAAATAACACATCGATTTTTAACATTTTTAATTATGTACGAAAAATTCTAACTGAATTATTACCGTTCGAAAATTAATATAAATAAAGAAAAATATTGATTTTTAACACTTTTATTCATGTTCAAAAAAATTTAACTTAATTTTGAATTATTTAAATTTTTCCAATTACCAAGATATTTTGGTAATTTTCTTAGTATTTGGATATGTTTAAAAAATTTCAAATTTTGTCAAAACAGCTTTAAATTTCATGAACACTTCGGAAAATCATCATAAAATTAGTAAAACGTCGATTTTCAACATGTTCGAAAAATTAAAACTTAATTTTGAATATTTTATTTTTTCCAAAAAACCATATATTTTATTAAAACCTAACAAAAAAAGCATAGACAAACTAAGGTACTTCTTTTTATAGTTTTGGGATGTCTTCGAATTTTCAGACTTGCCAAAAAAAAGGGTAAAAATATCGAAAATATTTCATTAAAACAACATGAATGAAGTAAAACACTGATTTTTGATATTTTTCGAAAATATTTTCTAAATCCAATATAAATAATTTTTTAAACATTTTTAACCGCATTCGAAAAAGTCGAACTTAATTTCGAAGTTTAAACATTTCCAAAAAAATTTAAATTTTTCTATAACATGACAAAAAGAACATAAACAAAAGAAAATATTAATTTTTATTGTATTAGCGCGTGTTCGAAAAATTCTAACTCGATTTCGAATTTTCAAATTTTGAAAAATATTTAAAAAATCAACATAAATAAAGCAATCAATTTCGAATTTTCGAACTTAGCAAAGAAGTTAAAACTCTAAAAAATATTTCCTGAATCAACATAAATGGATTAAAACATTAACTTTTAATATATCACCTATAGATTAATAAGTAGATAGATATTGATTCAATTGTCAGAAACATAATTCATGCAAAAACAAAATTCATGAAGTCACATATATTTTACTCTTGTATTTTGAAAAAAATGAGTAATTTTTTTTTTAAATTTAGTTCGAAGTGCCTCTCACATAAACCTCTAGCTGTATTCTATGATATCAGCTATGTTCCAAAAATTCTAACACGACTTTGAATTTTCAAAATTAACTAAACAGTTTAAAAATTCCCAAATATTTCATAAAATCAAAATAAATGAAGTAAATCAAGGATTTTTAGCAAAATTTCGAATTTTCGAACATTGCCAAAATTATTTCAATTTCGTTATAATTTTTCAAAATATAATATATATTAACTAAAATCATAATTATTATGGAATTTGGGCGTGTTCGAAAAATTCGAAATCAATTTCGAATTTTCAAACTTTACCGAAATTATAAAAATATGAAAAATACTTGGTAAAAATAACTTAAATGAGAAAAGATATAGATCTCTTCACTTCAATTTCTTTTCGAATATATTTCGAAATATTTCGAAAAATTTAAATATCTCCGAACTGCCAGCCCTGTTTTAAATACCCAATTTAAGAGCGTGTAGCTTGAGAAGGTGTGTGTGAGAGAGTGTGTGAATATGTTTTATGCCTACCACAATGTTTGTGGCAACTATTTAAAGAATGTTGTAGTGTTAGACAGGCTACATGTGAATGCAACTACTGCAACTCTAACACCAATATTGTAACTGCTACGTGATGCATGATGCATCATAGCTCGCACTCGTTGTAGTTTTGTATGCAAAACAACGTTATTAATTTGCTGATAAATTTTAAGCTGCAATGACAGCGAATAACGACGACGTTGACGTGTAAAAATGAAAGAAAATCTACATTGTACATCCATCCATTGTACCGCTTTCAGTACATAAGTATTCAATCCTTGGTTTCTTGGTCTCTAAGATGTCGTCATCATATACATCTTACAAATTTGTTGTTATCTTTCTTCCTACTGTTGGTGTCAGTGCAGAGTCTAGTGGCCAGGCCAAGCTGTTTTGGTAAGTAGCTGTTTAGTTGAATTACCCGGCTGCCTGGCAATTTTATTAGGATTAGATGCACTGTTTTACGGTTAAAGAGATCGATTGATCGTGTATGGCTTAAAAAGTGGCTAGCTGACTGGATGTCCGTCCGTCCTTCCGTCCGTCGGCGTAACCAAATGCCAGTTTGTGTTTTATTACCTACTCTATGACGCCAACAGTAATAACACAAAACCAACTACAAAAATCACTTATTATTTTTTTTAATTTTATAGTGTTGAACGTATAAAATAAGCCTTGTTTGCTTGGCCTGCCATTTGTTATATGTTTGCTGGCTCTCTGGTACGTTTTGTGCCACACAAAATTTTAATATTTTGCTTGAGTTTTTTTTTTAATTTTTCTGTTTTTTATTATTAGCAATTTTTTTATTTATGCATGTTTATATTCATTGTATAAATTTTATGCGCACATGTGTATGATTTTTATAAAGTATTGACAATTTTTCTTACTAATCGATGTTGTCAATTTAGCGGTACAAAGAAATCACATATCGTTTATGTAATTTGTGTAAAATACTGTATGAGAATAATAAAATTAGTTACAAAATGTTGATTGCAGACATTTAGAAAGGCAGACAAAATATTTGTTTATAATGATTTTGAACTCGAGGGAAGGATCCTATTCTAAAACCCAATAGACAAATTGTTTAAGAGAGTAATATTAAGGAAGTTCATTCCTATCATAAATCTTCATATAGTCTTAAATTAGCTTCTATTATAGGTCTTAATATAATATAAAAATTATCTTAGAACAGTTCCAAATTAGCCACAAACTAAATTCCAAATTTGATTTAATTAATTATCTCCTTTGCGGATCATGGGAGTAAAATAATTTATCAGGCCAGCATTTTCTAATTTTTTCTCAGTAACCATCATCTGAGTTCAAAGGACCACTTAGTCTCAGAATCATTACACCAAAGCTAAAAACTATTTTTATTTTAAATTCAATGTAAATTTTATAAAAAAAAAAAACATTAAATTTTCTAATGACAGCTAATTCAAATTCTTATTTATGGAAAATGTTGTCATTTCCCATTATTTTAATGCTTAGAAATTGTTACATTTTAATATGCATTAAAAGTTATTCTATCTATCTATATTCAATTTATTATTAATCAAGTTCCTGTCAAATTTAATGAAATGTCTAAACTAACATAAATAAAACACCCTGTCACAGTGACATCACACTAACTAACTTAATGCAACGTAACGAACAACACGTACGAAATGTTCTCGTTTAAGAACGAAAAACTACGTGACATTTTTCACTTGTCAATTATTAGATACATTATAAATTAAAGTTTATTTTATTTATTTTCTTTTTTTTTTTTTTTTTTTCTTTTGTAACTTTTTTCCTTTTCTTTTTTTGCAACAATTGACATCATTGCTAAAGACAGAGAGTTGTCCTCCTCATGATTGAAAAAAGAAGAAAGAAGAAGAAACCATAAACGTAGAAATAAAGTGGATGAAGTCTAACCAACTAACTGATCACTGCATCAAAGTTAGTTCGTAGTTGTGTGAAAGAGTGCTGGCTAACAACTCAATTAGCCAACAATTTTGCAATATTGATGACTACAGAAATGACGTTGATGACATACAAAATGATTTTGATGATAATGATGACGCTGCAATATTTAAATACTCTATGTACATTTATTTTGGAGACAAATTTCATTTAATATTTTCATTTTTAAAAACAAATTATTTGAAAATTTTTTGCTGATTTTTTTTTATTTTTTGGGTGATGACTTCTTTCTACTTATTTGTCTATATAAACAGCCATTAATGTCAAATAGAAATAAATTTGTTAAAAGAAGAAAAAAAAAACAATATTTAAATAAATATTTTATGAAGTGGTCAACTAAAGATAGCAACAACAAATTGTATATAAATAACAGTTACTAAATAAGGAAGTCATTTGAATTGGAAAATTTTAGTTTTAGTAGAAACAGAAGAAGATACTATTAGGTTGAGGATAATGTTTGCGTTTTTATTTAATTGATTTTTTTTACTTTTTGTATGGGCTATTATTAAGGACATATTGTTTTTCAATATTTATTAAGCAATTATTAAATATTGAGGTAATGACGTCAATTAAACTAAAAATTGTCAGCACGTGTCTTGATATAATGTCTTCTGCAAAACAATTGTAATTATTAATTATGCTATATTTGGAAAATATTAATAAATATTTTTAAATAACAGATATAAAAAAATAAAGTAAGGGGAATAATATTTTTAAAAAATGATATAAAGATTCAAAAAGTTTTTCTCAATTTGACCAAAACTTTTTATAGTCGAGTTTAATGTTTAAACTAACATAAATAAAACACCCTGTCACATTGACATAACACTGACTATCTTAACGCAACGTAGACTATAATCTAGTCCATAATATGGACTAATGTCTAGTCTATAATAAAGACTACTGTATGGTCTATAATACAGATTATAGTCTAGTCTATTATATAGACTATAGTATAGACTATAATACAGACTACAATATAGTCTATAATATAATCTATAGTCTAGTCTATTATATGGACTAATGTCTAGTCTATAATATAGACTATAGTATAGTCTATAATATAGACTACAGTATGGTCTATAATATAGACTATAGTTTAGTCTATAATATGGACTAATGTTTAGCCTATAATATAGACTAATGCCTAGTATATAATATAGACTATAGCATAGTCTATAATATAGACTACAATATAGTCTATAATATAGTCTACAGTCTTGTCTATAATATAGACTAATACCTAGTCTATAATATAGACTAATGCCTAGTCTATAATATAGACTATAGTATAGTCTATAATATAAACTACAGTATAGTCTGTAATATAGTCTAAAGTCTAGTCTATAATATGGACTAATGTCTAGTCTATAATGTAGACTATAGTATAGTCTATAATATAAACTACAGTATAGTCTGTAATATAGTCTAAAGTCTAGTCTATAATATGGACTAATGGTTAGTCTATAATATAGACTACAGTATGGTTTATAATACAGATTATAGTCTAGTCTATTATATAGACTATAGTATAGTCTATAATACAGACTAGAATATAGTCTATAATATAGTCTGTAGTCTAGTCTATAATATGGACTAATGCCTAGTCTATAATGTAGACTATAGTATAGTCTATAATATAAACTACAGTATAATCTGTAATAGAGTCTATAGTCTAGTCTACAATATGGACTGATGTGTAGTCTATAATATAGACTATAGTATACTCTATAATATAGACTACATTGTCCATAATATAGACTATAGTCCAGTCAATATTATAGACTAGTCTATAATATAGACTATAGTTCAGTCAATATTATAGTCTAGTCTATATTATAGACTATAATCTAGTTTATATTATAGACAATAAGCTAGTCTATATAATAGACTATATATATATATATATATACATATATATATATAGACTATATTATAGACTATACTTTAGTCTATATTATCGGTTATAGTGTAGTCTATACTATTGTCTATAGTTTAGTCTATATTATAGTCTAGTCTATACTATAGACTATAGTATTGTCTTTAATCTAGTCTATAGCATAGTCTGTAGTCTACTCTATATATTATAGACTAGACTTTACACTATAGTCTAAGTATAATCTACTTAATCTATAGGCTTGTCTATAGTATAGACTTTAGTTTTTTCTATAGTCAATAATCTAATATGTATATTATTATTTTCTTCCCTACCTCCCTCCAAATTACATCGTATACATCCTTTATTGATTCAACATTTAAAAAAATGTAACCTTTAAAATTCTATATGCGTAAGAAAAATTTTGTTTAACCATTACCATCAAATTTAGTGTAAATTTATAAATTGATTAAATGTAATGAAGGCCATTTTTATTGTTATTAATAAAAGTCTAATGACGACAAAGTCTATTGACCAAAAATTGGAAATTAAATTGAAAAACATTAATATACAATTGATGTTTTCTACTAATGACTTTTTCAATTACAGTTCTACAGCAGAAAGTCATAAAAATGTAAAAAATAAAACTAAAACTCAATAAAATAAAATTGATAATAAATTACTAAAGTTAAAACATAGTATGACAAAGCTGAAGTCTATTAATTTCCATACACCAATAACGAACTTTAATTACCCCTATAAAGGTTAGAGGTTTTTAATATGAATTAAATAAACCATGACTTATTGAAAATCATGCCGACTTAACTATAGTTTTAATTAAAATAGTTAATTGATAAATCAACATATTAACAGCTGACTATGTTTAAACGATAAAATTAAAATTTATTTCAGATAAGGTCTAATTAAACTATTGGAATAAATTTCAATTTTAACTTATAAAACTTGTTACTGGCGTTCTTTTAGAATTTGTTGTTTTCTATATTACGTTGATGTTAAAAATAATTTCCTAGAAATGTTTAAAGTATTACAGATTTATAAATAATTTGAAGCACTATTTCATCAACTTCTTAGTAACTGATAAAGTAGTTCAGTTTTATAAGTAGATAAAGGGAAGCTTTTAAACACAAACTATAAAGGCAACTTTATTCTGCTGTGTGCAATAATTAGTAAAGATATTTGCTATTGTTTTCATTATCTAAAAGTGTTGCTATATCAAATTCCTAGTAATGTGTAAAATATGTCATCTAAATTTGCTAACAATAACCTAAAACATTCCATAATATTTATTTATTTTTTTTTTTAACGTTTTCAAAATTTGACTTATATTCATCTGTGTTGCTTAAATTGTTGCCTAATAAATAATGTAATTCAATTCCATTTAATTAAAAAATAGTTAAAAGGGCGCCAAATTTCCAACACTTTATTTGCATTTTTTTTTTAATAAGAAATCGTAGCATGATGATGGTTATGTCACTTTTTTATAAAGAGTGCAGACCAGCAAAAGCTTTCAGTAACACAGAAAAACATCTTGTAATCAAATTTGACACCACCAGCAGACCGCCCACCCATTGTTACAGCCACTTAAACAAGATTAAACCACAATTAATGATTAAATTCAAAAAAAAAAGCCCTAAAAATAAACTGCTGTGAAATTAATATTTACACACAAATTTGATTACAAACTTTCACTACCCACAGTAGGGCACATTAAATCAATACATACACCTCTTAATAAAATATGCAAATTTGATTTATAGTGTTGTCAGCTAAAACATTTTTAAAAACAATCATTTGCCAACATAAAACTAAATACAAAGTAATAATGATTAGATCAGCTCAGTTAACACTGGTAATTTTAATCTGCTTAGGAATGTTAACAGCAAAAATAAATGGTGGAAAATTTTTATTAAGTAAGTCCACCATAAAAAACAAAGGGTAAAAAAACATTGTTAACTCCTAAGCGACAAAAATTCTGTTTAGTTTAAAATATCTTTTTAGACATTTTGTTATAAAAAACTAACAGCTTCTGAATGGGGTTGAACCAACAATCTTCTGGTTGTTAATCCAGCGCTCTAGCCAGCTCATCCATGTGATTGCAGTATTACTGTGCTATTATACTACTGAGTACTTATTAATGTAATACAGAGTAGGCAAAAAATAATGACGCCTAATTACCAAGAAACTACTTTAATAAGTAGTTGTTATTACCGAAAACCAAAAAGGTTTTGCTGGGGAATTTCTCTGCTACCCAGCTTAAATTCAATTCTACATATTTCAGCAATGGCTCAGCTTGGATTGACCAGGGCACTATAAATGTGGAAATGATTACAGTGTGTATTCTAGGTTTTGTCTTGCGCACCAATATTGGGACTCAAATTAAAAAATACAATTTCAAAAAGTACCAAACTTAATTCGTGCAGAACTTTGAATTATGGAAAATATTAAGTAAAATTGTCCAGTGCCAATAGTAAGCAATAGATTTGTAATATAAATTTGATTGAAAATTAGGGAAATATATTCGAGTTGTTTTTAAGGGCCTTTATTATGTGCGTAATATGCGTTTGGTTGCGAATGGTATACCAGCCTATTTAGGATCCAGTGAATATCGTATGAATATCTATAATAAAGAGAAAACGAAAAAGAAAGAAATGGTGTTTTTTATTAATTGTGGATATGAGATAATTTTGAAAAAAATTTATTATTTATAATGAGTATTAAATTAAATAAAAAATATTTTTGGCAATAAAATAAAGTTTTTTAAACCAAAAATTTATGTTAAAATTTCAAAAATATATATTTTTTACTATCTACTTTGAAACAATAACAATTTTGACAATAAATTTCATGTAATCAATTTAATTTAAAAGTCTTAGGCTATTCACACTATGTCACACAATATTTGTTTTGCAAAAACATTTTTTTTTTTTTTTTTTTTTTGTTATTTTTTGATTTTGAAAGTATTTTGTAAGATAAACGAGAAAGAAAGATATAGTCGGTCCAGCCCTACCATATGATACCCCACACCATTGCGTATGTCCATCAAAATTCATGGAGGGGTCTAATATTAGACATGTGGACAATTATGGATCGATACTTTTACTAAGTGTAAAATAATATAAAATAAACGAATACAGAATATTACGTTAATACTAACATTTATATAAATTTATGCACTTTAGGGTGGGCTTGTATAGGAGCTATGGTAAATTATGGATATATAAAATTATGGAATTATAAAATTCGTCGCTGTGATTTCTACTTATATAAAATTTAATTGTGTCAACTAAAAACTTGATACTAACATGTGTATGTGATTTATGCACGTTAAAGTGATTTTCGGAAGAGGGGTTTATATGGAATCTATGGTCAATAGTGGATCGATCGATACAAAGATTGATACTTGTACAGAACTTCTTTGCACCGAATTTCATTAAAATATTCTTATTTTTAAGGCATTTTTGAGTGTTTAAACTCTATTCCGATGGAATATTTGTATGGCGGCTAGGTGAAATAGTGGACCGATCACAACCAATTTCAATAAGCTTCGTTATTGTATCATAAAAGCCCCATGTGCCAAATTTCATGTATTATCTTTAAAATTACGATCCGTACTTTGGGCACAAGGTTTACATGGACAGCCAGCCGTCCAGCCAACCAGACTGACGGACGGATATCGTTAGATCGATTTAAAAAGTGATTCTGAGTCGATTGGTATATTTTAAGGTGGGTGTTGGATAATACCCCAACCGCGTATGGTAGTGTAGTGTATAAACAGCATCGAACAAAATTCAATAAAATGTTTATAATTTTAAAAAGAAATTAAGAATTATTTTATTTAGTGGTTACGTATTTTTTTTTTTTATCAAATATATATTTGACTAGTCTGATCTTACCTTTATACTATATGAATTTTAATTTTGCTTACAGGTTACTACAGCTTATGGTCTATGCCAAGATTATTTACCTCCTGATGGTGAGTAATAAAATAATATAATGAAGTTGAAATTACTTAAAACTTTAAATAATACAATAATTTATTTAGAAAAAAATATATTCGCCTTAACTTAAACTTAATAACCTTAAGAAAAAATTGGACTTCTAGTGAAAATTTTCTAAATGCTTAAAAGTAAAAGTCTAATCTGAAATGAATATCTGGGCCTTTTTTTTTTTTGAAGATTATGCTAATATCTGTCCGTCAGTCTGTATGTTAATTTTAAATATATTAATCAAATTACAGAATGTAATTTTGAAGATGATTAATTAAACTTGGCTTATAGGTTATAATTTATCCGGAAATAAAGTCTGCAAAAAATATATAGTGTCAGTCCGTTATTATATCTAGCTTATATACAAAGGATCTCCCGAAATTGAACTACAAATTTAATAACATCACAAAATCGGAACGAATTTAGTGTAATATAATTTAATATTCCTCTTAGATATCTGGAATATTGAAATATTGCATTTAGCGTAAATATAAACTAGTGACATTTTAAATAATTTTTCTAATCACAATTTTCATAAAAAAAATGTCTTAAATCTGATTTTTCATCCCAAAAGTGTCATTTTCCAAACGCCGAGAAAAAAAATATAGTTGTAGTGACCATATTCTAAGAGCAAGATAGTATGATTGGAACATGTGATCACAGCGAAAAATAGAAATGATTATAAGTAAAAATTATTATGATAACATTTTATCATATTGTGTCGGATTTTATGGTTTGTTTTTTCATGTTATGATTCTAGTTTTACATATAATTGAACAATCTGATTACATCATTATCCCATTCTAATAGACTAATATTTGATGATATTTTATTGTTACATTATTATACCACATGGTCATATTATGATTCCGTTTTATAATACTATTATGCCATTCCTCATCTTATTATATCATGCTGTCATATTATTATTTCATCGTAACATATATTTTTTTATTGAAATTAATAGAAAAAAGCGTTCATTAGCAAAAACATTAATAATAATAATAATAATAATAATATTTACATATTATTTGTTAATTAATTATATTCATTTGTATCACCGTATATGGTTTAAATGTAAGATATGTTTTTTTGATTGCTTTAATCACACCGAGTATAATCAAACCTTATCCATTTATATTTATTCATATATAAACTAAATGAGAATTACAATTGATTTGGAAAACAAACATTAAAAAAAAGTATATTTAAAAACAAACAAGTTATTAATTTTTCCACTAACTTTATGAAAATGATAAGTATTATAATTATTTGAAACATTTTATTGTCATGAAAATAATAATATTATCATGGTGTAAAAAAAGAATATAGTTCAAGAACAAGGAAAAAGACTGCCAGCATTTAATGGTTGTTGAAGTAATGATATTTTTCATATAAATAAAATTTTGTTGCTGGTAAAAATATTTAAAAACATATAATTTTTGCAGTCAACCATATTAAAATTTTTATTCATTGTAAACATTATGAACACAGAGTTATGAAAATTCAAGAAAATAAACAATGAGAACATAATATTGTTTTAGTGATAATGCTGTAACCATGTTTTTTCTTAGCGTGTATATATAAAAGTATTTTTTTTTTTTTTTTTTTTTTTGTTTTTTTAGAAAATTAACTTTATGGTGAATAATCATTTTCATTCATTCATCATTTTATTAAAAATTTATTTTTTGGCGAAAAATCAGATTTCTTTATATGTATAAAATAATTTTCTAGGTAACAAAAAATTATTTTTTGCGGGAAAAAATTTTTGAAAAATCAGTTTTTTTTTGTACTTTTTTCAATTTTATTTACTTTTTAACCGAGTGGCATTGCGCATTTTTCACACAAAATTGTATGGAAATTTTCGGACCGCGCTTGTTGGATTAAAAATTCATTAAAGGGTGAAAAATCAGATTTTTTTTTTTATAAAAGATAATTAAAAAAAAAATCATAATTTTTCTCGAGAAAAGTAACACTATTCGATAAAAAAAAAATAGTTCTTCTCTTTTAAAAAATTAAGTAAGTACCTATATATACTCAGGCCTGGATTTGAGTTATTTCGGTTTGCCACGCTGTTTCAAATTTCAATATTTCGATTTGAGTCGTTATGATTTCAATTTGCGTTGCTAAAGACAGTATATTTTTTCTCAGAAAGTTAAAGTAACTTAAGTAAGTATATTTGACAATTTTATTGATTCATAGATTTCCATATTAAATTCGCAGTTTCTAGTTAGAAAATAAAAATAGAATTTATATAAATATTTCATCTTTACCTTTTTTTTAACTTCTTTTCAGTTCAACTATTTTTATTATGGAACCAAATACATACATAGAAAATAGTGATTCGATTTGCGTCGCTTCGTGGACCAGGGCCTCAGTGTATATAAAAAAAATATTACGTATACTTAATATTAGATATAATAAATATTATGTATACGTACATACTCTGCATACACTTTTTACTATAGGTGTCTTCAGTTAATTGTGAATAAAATTATTATTATTATTATTTTTTTTTTTTTCATAAGTTTTCATAAGCCGTAAGTTATGGCTTATTTTAATCGCAGTATACCTAGCTGTGTGATAAAATATTAAAAGCCGTCATTTTCAATAAGTTTTAAAGAGCAACATTTTTCTAATTTTACATGTTTTTTTTACCGCTAATTTTCAAATGACTCTGAAACTATTGAGCGAATAAAAATGTTTATTAATTTTTCAACTCAATTCAATTTTGCGAGAAAAACACTAATTTCTAAATAACTCCGAAAATATTTAGCACATAAAAAATTATGTTAGGGAGGTTTGAAGATCTTTTTAGTCTGCATCTTTTTGTGTAGTATTTTTATCAATCGTACACACCGTTCTTGAGTTATGATGAAATATACTCATGCAATGGCATAACTGTGGGCGAAATATTAGACACTATCATAAAAAAATCCAGGCCTGATGGAAAAAACTGAAAGCAGATTCGTGTTTAGCACATCAAAACCCACCAAGTCCAATTATTCGTTTTTAAGGGAGCATTTTTTTTGCCGACAGGATATTTTTTAATAAAGAATCATTTTTTTCTCGAGAAGAAAATTTTTTAAATTTTTTTTTAAAGTCAACCTTATTTTGTGAAAAATAATTTTTTTTCAAAAATCGATTTTTTTTTTTTGGCGAAACAGATTTTTAACAAATAAAGTGAATTTTTTGTTTAAAATTTTTTTAAATTATTTAGTGAAATTAAAATTTCTGTGTTGAACATATATATTTCATTGAATACACGCAGAGAAAAAAACATGGCTACAGCATTATCACTACAACAACATTATGTTCTTATCTTGAATTTCCATAACTCTGTGTGCATGACAACAATGTTTTTGCTTAAATTTTGTAATATAATGATTACACTCAATAAAAGTTTTAATATGGTTGACTGCAAAAATTATAATTTTTTAAATATTTTTACCAGAAACCGAATTTTATTAATATATAAAATATCATTAATTCTACAACTATTAAATATTTGTAGTCTTTTTTTTTTTCTTATTCTTAAACCATATTCTGTTTCTAAACCATATTAATATTATTATTGCCGTAACAAAGAAATGCTTCAAATAAATATAATATTTATCTTTTTCATAAGGTTAGTGGAAAAATTCATAATTTCCTTTTTAATGTTTGTTTTCCAAATTCATTTTAATTCTCATTTGGTTTATATGTGAATAAATATAAATAGACAAGGTTTGGTTATACTCGGTGTGATTCAAGCAATATAATATATTGATTAACTACCATTAAAGGGTTTAGTTAAAAAAAGCATATCTTGCATTTAAACCACATATAGTGGTAAAAATAATATGTAAATAATATGTAAATATTTTTTTTTCTCTACTATTTTCAATAAAAAATTTATAAAAATAATTTTTTATTAATACGTTTTATTTAAATCTTCTATCTATATATATAAAAGAAAGTGATGTTAGTTACTATTGTTATAACTCAAGAACGACTAGACCGATTTTGATGATTCTCACCAATTCGGACCGGTCACCGGCCAGAAAAGGATAATACGAAAAAAAAATTCGCGAAAAATCCGCGATAAAAAAAAACTCTTTTTTGTCATAATTTCTTTGCCTTAATAATCATTAAAAATATTTTTTTTAATACAAATTATAACAATTACTGTTTCTGTTTCTATCGAAACGCTTACTTTTTTATGCAATTTGTTTTCTGATGGTGGTGTAGAATTCTATTTCTAAACGGTAAGTTCCAAGTAAAGCTCATCATTTAGTGAGGTTGTGATATTTAAAACCATTTGTTGTATTTTTGGCATTCGTTATTAAGTGTTATTCACAATGCCGCGACCCCGGAGATCTAATATTTCGCGTCGAACACGTAATGCAAGTACTTATCGTAATATCGTCAATCAATTGAATATATATGAACGAGAAATCGCACGAGAACAACCCCGTATTAGTTTGGCCCGACTTCGTACATCACAAACGCAGGAAGAAAGGCAGGCGAGAAATGAAACGGCTCGGTTAGCAATGAGAAATCGTCGAGCAAATGTAGCAATTCAACAACTTTAAAATTTTTAATCAACGCATAAGAAGAATTGCTTCAAGTTCTGATTTGAATCAAGCAGCGTTCCATTACAACCGCAATTTCGACTACAGCTCTCATCATTCCGTTCAAAAAAAAGACATTGTCTATCCGCTAACCTTAAGATGAAGTAATAAATAAATATAAATTCAAATTTGCCTTAAATACATGCGTATATTTTTTGATTGAGCCCACATCTACATCATATTTAAATTCTTCTGTAAAAAACACTTTATAATAGGTATTCTTTAGATTTTTATTTAAAGGTCGTAAATTTCGTTAAAATATCAATTTAAATCGTTCAGTAATACAACACTAATGTTTGCTTAGGGCCAGCAACGCGGCTCGGGTCAGCTAGTATACTATAAGATTGAATAATAATATGGCAAATGAAATAATAATATGTTAAGATTGGATAACTATATAATAACCTGGGATAAAAATATGATAAAATGAAATAATAATATGAAAAATGGCATAATATTATAAAATAATATTATAAATGGAATCATAATATGACAATGTGGTATAATAATATAATAAGATAGAATAATAATATAATAACATGAAATCATAATCTTATAGACTGCGATGCGATTATCTGTAAAACTAGAATCATAACACGTAAAAACAAACCATAAAATCGGATACAATATAACAAAATAGAATCATAATAATTATAACTTATAAGAATCATTTCTAAATTTGGATATAATCATATGTTCCAATCATAATATATATGTATATATACATATACATATACATATACATATACATATACATATACATATACATATACATATACATATACATATACATATACATATACATATACATATACATATACATATACATATACATATACATATACATATACATATACATATACATATACATATACATATACATATACATATACATATACATATACATATACATATACATATACATATACATATACATATACATATACATATACATATACATATACATATACATATACATATACATATACATATACATATACATATACATATACATATACATATACATATACATATACATATACATATACATATACATATACATATACATATACATATACATATACATATACATATACATATACATATACATATACATATACATATACATATACATATACATATACATATACATATACATATACATATACATATACATATACATATACATATACATATACATATACATATACATATACATATACATATACATATACATATACATATACATATACATATACATATACATATACATATACATATACATATACATATACATATACATATACATATACATATACATATACATATACATATACATATACATATACATATACATATACATATACATATACATATACATATACATATACATATACATATACATATACATATACATATACATATACATATACATATACATATACATATACATATACATATACATATACATATACATATACATATACATATACATATACATATACATATACATATACATATACATATACATATACATATACATATACATATACATATACATATACATATACATATACATATACATATACATATACATATACATATACATATACATATACATATACATATACATATACATATACATATACATATACATATACATATACATATACATATACATATACATATACATATACATATACATATACATATACATATACATATACATATACATATACATATACATATACATATACATATACATATACATATACATATACATATACATATACATATACATATACATATACATATACATATACATATACATATACATATACATATACATATACATATACATATACATATACATATACATATACATATACATATACATATACATATACATATACATATACATATACATATACATATACATATACATATACATATACATATACATATACATATACATATACATATACATATACATATACATATACATATACATATACATATACATATACATATACATATACATATACATATACATATACATATACATATACATATACATATACATATACATATACATATACATATACATATACATATACATATACATATACATATACATATACATATACATATACATATACATATACATATACATATACATATACATATACATATACATATACATATACATATACATATACATATACATATACATATACATATACATATACATATACATATACATATACATATACATATACATATACATATACATATACATATACATATACATATACATATACATATACATATACATATACATATACATATACATATACATATACATATACATATACATATACATATACATATACATATACATATACATATACATATACATATACATATACATATACATATACATATACATATACATATACATATACATATACATATACATATACATATACATATACATATACATATACATATACATATACATATACATATACATATACATATACATATACATATACATATACATATACATATACATATACATATACATATACATATACATATACATATACATATACATATACATATACATATACATATACATATACATATACATATACATATACATATACATATACATATACATATACATATACATATACATATACATATACATATACATATACATATACATATACATATACATATACATATACATATACATATACATATACATATACATATACATATACATATACATATACATATACATATACATATACATATACATATACATATACATATACATATACATATACATATACATATACATATACATATACATATACATATACATATACATATACATATACATATACATATACATATACATATACATATACATATACATATACATATACATATACATATACATATACATATACATATACATATACATATACATATACATATACATATACATATACATATACATATACATATACATATACATATACATATACATATACATATACATATACATATACATATACATATACATATACATATACATATACATATACATATACATATACATATACATATACATATACATATACATATACATATACATATACATATACATATACATATACATATACATATACATATACATATACATATACATATACATATACATATACATATACATATACATATACATATACATATACATATACATATACATATACATATACATATACATATACATATACATATACATATACATATACATATACATATACATATACATATACATATACATATACATATACATATACATATACATATACATATACATATACATATACATATACATATACATATACATATACATATACATATACATATACATATACATATACATATACATATACATATACATATACATATACATATACATATACATATACATATACATATACATATACATATACATATACATATACATATACATATACATATACATATACATATACATATACATATACATATACATATACATATACATATACATATACATATACATATACATATACATATACATATACATATACATATACATATACATATACATATACATATACATATACATATACATATACATATACATATACATATACATATACATATACATATACATATACATATACATATACATATACATATACATATACATATATATTGCATACATATATTAATTATTTTTCAATGGTAATTTCTAGTTAATAAATCAAGTAATTTCACTCATAGATTTTCCACTAAAATCTCATTCTAAATTTGCAAATGAATGAAAGAAAAAATTTACTTTATTTTTCGTTCTCATTCTTTGAAAGAAATTCATACTCCTTTTTCTATTTCCAATTCCCCAACATACATATTTATCTTTATTTATTTATAAATTACTATCTTTGATTAATTTCACCATAAATAAACTTGTTTACTCAATTTCTTTCTTTTTTTGTCGGCCACTAGGCAGATTATCAAAATAAAACAAATTATGACCATGCGAATAAAAAAGTTCAACCTTGAAGTGGAAAATCACTTAAATATTTTGTTTAAGAAACCAAAACCAAAACCAATGATATAGCATTCCCCCAAAGCAGACATAATATTGACAGTTATGAAAACAACATATGTACTGAAAATGTAGAGTATGGGACCACATGGAAACAAAATTCCAACAGATAATTATGTTAAAACAAAAAAACACACACATTTTCTCCTACATATTTATATACTTCTATTAAATAAATATCGCTTACAATTTATAATTTATAGTTTTAGACAATATCTCTCGTTTAAAAGAGTCTAATAATAATTTAATTAAAAAAAAAAAATATTAAAACCTTTGGTGTTGAAAATTAATCAAGCCCTGTTTTTATACCCTTCACCACAGGTGTAAAGGGCATATATAAGTTTATCATTCCGTTTGTTATTTCCACAATTTGTTTTCGCTTATTTTCTAGATGCTTGTAAGAAACGATGTCGATAGGACGATATCCGTCCATCCGTTTGTCGGTTGAAATGACGTTTATAAAGCCCACCGATAACTGTCATATATAATATATATATATATATATATATATATATATATCAAACGATCGGAAATCCTTTCGATAATTTTGGTATTGAAATTCAGTAAAATCGGTTCATAAATCTCAGAGATATGAAAACAAAACCGGTTTTTGGATTTTTTTTGATTAAAAGCCTCCCGATAGTATATATATATATATATATATATATATATATATATATTTAATAAAAGATCAGGATTTATTATTATTAAAAAAAAAACTAGTTTTTTAAACCGTTTTTCAATTTTCTGAAGCCCCTATATAAGTGAGGGACTTTGTTTTTGTAAAACAAAATCGGAAAATTTTTTCTGATCTTTTGAGCTGCAGAAATAAACTCAATTGGTCAATTAGTAACAGAGATATCGACCAAAATGCATTTTTGACTGATATTAAAAACCTAAATGAACTACAGATTTAGTTTTTATATAAATCGATCACAAATGCCTGGTTCTCATATAGTTGTTTACATGGGTACTGAAAAACTACAACAATAAACTAAGGTATAGTTTTCCACTCTTTTGAAGCACTTTGGTAAGCTAGGGACTTCTTTCTTTCACAGAAAAATCGAATTTTTTTTTTCAAGAATTTATTGAAAAAAATGAACTAGATAGATCCAGTATTAGTCAAATTATAGGCCAAAATACGTTATTAGATTTCTTGAAGATCCTATATAAGCTATGGACCTCGTTCTTGCATAAATCTATCACAAATCTTTTTTTTTTAGAATTTAGATTCTTCAGTCAAATCGGTCCATAAATTATCTATCATACCGTTTTAATTTAATTTAATATTGTCTTATATTTATAAAATATTTTTTCTGCACTGAAGTGATTATATCTTCCTTAAAGATATGTGAACTTTTGTAAAATTCGCTTCCCTATTTGATGCAATAACTAACAATTACTTTATATGGGAGCTACTACTCCAACTTTCGAAGTTTGATATGATAAATACTTTCAAAACATTTTAAGACTTTCACTGTAATAGTCCTTTAGATGAGAAAATTTATATATTCTTTTCATGGGGGCTACCTGTCCCCCTGGACCTATGCTTCCTTATTTCATCAAAGATTCTCACGAAATTTAAAGGCCTCTCACTGCAATAGTTCCTTACATATGCTATAAAGAATATTTGCTTTATATGGGGGGTACTACTCCTTCTGCTCCGATCAAAAAATAAAATATCTTATTTGAATTTAGGTACAAAGAATTATGCGGGGAAAATTTTAAGCAAATCGGTTTATACGTTTTAGAGTTTTAAAAAAGTGGATGTAAAATATGGACAAGGCATCCGATGGAGATCCAACATAAAATATAATATTTTTCGGTACAAGCACTGTCTGTGCGTCAAATTTCATGTAAATAGCTTCATTAATAAAGTACAAAAATTGAAAAAATATATTTTTTAAAAGTAGGCATAAAATGTGGATGTGACATCTAATCTAGATCTAACATAGCCTATAAAAAATGTGTGTCAAATTTCGTGAAAATCGGTTTAGCCGTTTAGAAATGATTGATAAACAAACAAACTTACACCTCGTTTTAATATTATAAGGATATATGTAATATATATAAGGATTTATAAAATCTTGATTCTATTTCAACTTTATATGAAAATATAAATTATTTAAAGATTTTAGTGTTTACACAGATATAGAATATTTGTAATTACATCCAATATAAAGTATTTCATTTTCATACAACACATCTCAACATGGATGAAGGGTATATAAGATTCGACATAGCCGAATACAGCACTCTAATAATACTTTATTAAACAAAACAGCGCACTTTAACTATTTATCTAACTGATAACTATTCTTTTTATTTTTGTTGCTGCAAAAAAATTAGGTAAATAAAATTAAATTGCCACAAACCAATTAAGGTTAGAGAGTTAAACAATTTTAAACCTTAAGTTAATTATTTAACTCAAATTGTTGATAACTAAATGCCATTAATGGTAGTTGATTGAATTGTTAGCTCTCCAAAAGTTTATAGCTGTGATGTAGACCTCATATACAGGTGTTTGATTGTTATTTAATTGGAACATAAGAAAACTTATGATATTTGTTCTGGAAGCAAATTATCATTAAAAGTAATAAAACCACACACGGAAAAGAGATTGTGAACCACAAATTCTGCTTGAATTTGTCACATTTGTAAGAAAATTTAAGAACTTCTAAAAGAAGCATATTTTATAACTTATAAAGCATATAAATGCACTAATATTATTCACAAGCTTAGAAGTACAATTTCTAATAATTTTTGTAGTTTTTATTGAGTTGTTTTCCATAAAAGGAATTTAAACTAACCTTAACTAGTATAAATTTAATAAAAACCATTTATTTTATTCCAAATGAGTAAGAATGATTAATGATAAAATTTCAAATAAAAAAATACTTAGATTTTACTTTTTTTCTTGTTATTTAACCCAGTTTTTCTTAAAACACTTTGTGACTGTCATTTGATGAAATGTTTACTTACCAAAAAAAAAAAAAAAAAACAAATGTTCTATTTTTGTTTTAAACCCAAATATTCTGTTTCATTTAACATGATGTCATGTTTAGCAAAAAAAAAAAAAAAAAAAAAAAAGAAAAACAAAAGAAATGTGCCATTTACAGCAAAATGAAACTATTATACAACTGTTAAAGTAAAAAATAAACAGTTAAATAAATAAACCAGGTTTAACTGCACCCATTCATTCATTCAGTCATTACACTACTTAAGTTTGTTTAAACAAGTGGAAATTAGATTTTATTAAGGAAACAATAAAACACAATTTACAAAAGAAATTTTTAAATTACACTTTATCAATTATAGTTTGAAAACAACATTTATAGGGCTTATCTTATTAAAGGTATTTAGAAAAAAAAAATGTAGTACAATCCATTTTTATTAAGCAATCAATGCAATGTAAATTATTTCCTTATTTGCCCCTAATAATTATTAAAAGGACTAAGGCAACATAAATGATAATTTATCGACAAATGTTTAGTATTATAGATTAGAAAAAACAATGTATGAGTCTGATCGATAGTAAAGGCTATAGCTTCGTCTATAAACTATAGAGTAGACTATAGTCTCGACTACAGTTTCATCTATAGTATAGTCTATAATCTTGACTATAGTATTGTCTATAGTCTCAACTATAGTTCAGTCTATAGTCTCGACTATAGTTCAGTCTATAGTCATGACTATAGTTCAGTCTATAGTCTCGATTATAGTTCAGTCTATAGTCTCGACTATAGTTTAGTCTATAATCTCGATTATAGTTCAGTCTATAGTCTCGACTATAGTTTAGTCTATAATCTCGACTATAGTTCAGTCTATAGTCTCGACTATAGTTTAGTCTATAGTCTCAACTATAGTCCAGTCTATAGTCTAGTTTATAGTCTGGACTATAGTCTCGTCTATAGTAACGATTTTAGTCCAGTCCATTATCTAGCCTATAGTCGAGACTATAGACTAAACTATAGTCGAGACTATAGACTGAACTATAGTCGAGACTATAGACTGAACTATAGTCGAGACTATAGACTGAACTATAGTCGAGACTATAGACTAAACTATAGTCGAGACTATAGACTGAACTATAGTCGAGACTATAGACTGAACTATAGTCGAGACTATAGACTGAACTATAGTCGAGACTATAGACTGAACTATAGTCGAGACTATAGACTGAACTATAGTCGAGACTATAGACTGAACTATAGTCGAGACTATAGACTGAACTATAGTCGAGACTATAGACTGAACTATAGTCGAGACTATAGACTGAACTATAGTCGAGACTATAGACTAAACTATAGTCGAGACTATAGACTGAACTATAATCGAGACTATAGACTGAACTATAGTCATGACTATAGACTGAACTATAGTCGAGACTATAGATTGAACTATAGTCGAGACTATAGACTGAACTATAGTCGAGACTATAGACTGAACTATAGTCGAGACTATAGACTGAACTATAGTCGAGACTATAGACTGAACTATAGTCGAGACTATAGACTAAACTATAGTCGAGACTATAGACTAAACTATAGTCGAGACTATAGACTAAACTATAGTCGAGACTATAGACTAAACTATAGTCGAGACTATAGACTAAACTATAGTCGAGACTATAGACTGAACTATAGTCGAGACTATAGACTGAACTATAGTCGAGACTATAGACTGAACTATAGTCGAGACTATAGACTGAACTATAGTCGAGACTATAGACTGAACTATAGTCGAGACTATAGACTGTACTATATTCGAGGCTATAGGCTGGACTATAGTCGAGGTTACAGACTGGACTACATACGAAAAAATAGACTAGACTGTAGTCGAGACTACAATATACTAACTTTAGTCTGGTCTATAGTCTAGTCTATATTCTCGACTATAGTTCCGTTTATAGGCCAATCTATATTCTCTACAGTAATCGTGTCTATAATCTTGTATGTAGTCTCGACTATAATCATGCCTATAGTCAAATATATAGTCTCGGCTATAGTCCATTCTATAGTCTAATCTATAGTATCGTCTATAGTCTCATCTATAGTCTAATCTATAATTTCGTCTATAGTCTCGACCTTAGTTTCATTTAATGTCTGGTCTACAGTCTAGTCTACAGTCTCGACTACAGTCTAGTCTACAGTCTCGACTACAGTCTAGTCTACAGTCTCGACTACAGTCTAGTCTACAGTCTCGACTATAGTCTAGTCTACAGTCTCGGCTATAGCCTAGTCTACAGTCTCGACTATAGTCTAGTATATAGTCTCGACTATATTCTAGCCTATAGTCTAGTATAGCCTCGACTATAGTTATATCTATAATCTCGACTATAGCCTAGTTTATAGCCTCAACTATGGTCTAGTCTATATTCTAGGCTATAATCTGGTTTACGGTCTAGTCTATTAACTCTTTTATAGTTTAAACTGTAGTCTAGTCTGTAGAGTTGTATTTTATCTAGTCTATAATTTATTCCATAGTCTATTCTACAGACTAGTCTATATTCTAATCTAAAGTCTATAGTCTATTCTATAATCTGATCTATTTTCTCGCCTACATCCTCGTCTGCACTCAATTCTATACTATCGCCTATGGTCTCGTCTATACTCTCGTTTTTAGTTTCATTTATAGTCGCGCCTACAGACTAGTCTATAATCAACTTTATAATTTGGTCTATAACCTCATTCATAACCTTCAAATATATACTATTAAAACTCTGTCGAAGTGATACATCTAACCCCATCATGTTATAATTAAGCCTTAACAATTTAAGTAAAGAATTACAAAAATATGCTTTTTCATTTTAGTGATGACAGTTATTATTTCACTAACTACCTTGTCCTAGACATAAGTAATCCATAAACACGCTATGTCTCGAATTTAAAATAAATGATTATTTAGCTTGTTTTTCTTATGCGAATGTTATTAATACCCACCCACTTAACTAGAAATAGACTTTGTTTATATGTGTTTGTGATTGCATGAAAAAATGTTTTAAAATAATTAAAATATAACAACGTTTTATTTTTCTCCCAACCCTGATCTATGTCAACATTTTAAAAGCGTTTATTTATCATGCAGTCTCTCAGTCCATAAAAAATAAATTTCAAACAAGCAAACAAATAGCAAAAGTGTTTAAAACTCCATTAAATTTGAAATAAAATAATAATAAACCTAAAGACACTATTATTTAATAATAAGCATAAAAAGAAAAAAATTAGATTAAAATGTATATTTTATGCCAAGATACCCGGCACTTTTCACACTACAAACAAATACAAACTTTTATACAGGAAATAAATTATAAATAAATGGAACTTTACAATAACGTATGAACAAGCGAACGAGTAAATAAAATAAATATCTTCTAAATACGATTGAGTACTTACCAACTAAATTTAGGTTTGTAATAAGTGTTTGTGTGCGTGTGTGTGTGTGTGTGTGTGTGTGAAAAATACAATTTATTTCTGGTAAACAAATGAAAATGAAATAAAACAAAAACAAAAAGTAAACAAATGGCTTGTCAAAAAGCTTATCTTTTCATTTTTCAACAATACAAAATAGAGAGAGAAAAAAGATAATTCAAATGGATACAATAAAACCAAACAGGCAACTGTCCACCCCGAGAGCCTACAAACTACCATACCAAGCCAAGACAGACAGACAGACATCCATCCATTTAGCCAACCTATAAACCAAACACTTACACACAAACCTAAAATCTTTCTTAATAAACGGAGCGCCACATTAGGAGCGAAAATTCATATCAACATAAGTAAAACTGTTTCCATATTTTATATGAACAAACTCCCCCCATTCTCTTCCCTTCTTTAATGTTTTTTAAGTTTTTTTTTCTTTTTTGCTGACCATGGGTTTAGAGCAGGAATTTTGTAGCAGAAGAGAAGGGTATCCCCTAAGAGATATGTGTTTTTTTTTTACTCCGTTTTAAGATAGTATTGTCACTTAATGTATTTTGTAGTTTGTTGTTCTTTTTTTTTATTGCGAGTTTTTTAATCAATAATAAAATTGATAAGATTAAGTTAAAACAATTAACCCATTAATAAACTCTTCGACAATAACTGAGAGTATAAACAGAGATATTTCATTTACTTATAAATAAAGTATTTATTCGAACATTATTGACAGATATCCAGATACATTAAGTCTGTAGATACAACTTTAACTTTATTGCTATAACACCAACAACAACAACAACTACAACAAATTTTAATGCCACACCAAACAACAACTCAATTTAGTTTAACAATTGAGATAAAAAATCCAAGCTGAAATAAAACACAAACATAAATGAGAAAAATAAAAAAAAAAAATAAAAAAAACATTAAAAAGAAATATTGTCGCAAAAATGTCTGTGATTTGTTAAACATGAATATAAGATTGTAGAACATTGGCAAAATGTAACTTAATTATGGAAACTTTTAAAGCGGAAGGCAACAAATAAAATATTGTCAGGGAATAGTTAAGATAAATATTTATTAAACTAAAACTTTGATTGTAGCAACAGAGAATAGAAAAATATTGAAAACGTATTAATGATTTCAAAAATTTCAACATTTCTAAGAAATTGTCTAGCTTTGGTTTTCGGTAATGGCAACTACTTATTAAAGTAGTTTCTTGGTAATGAGGCGTCATTATTATTTGCCTACTCTATATTACATAAATAAGTACTCAATAGTGTAATATTGTAATCACGTGGACGAGTTGGCTAGAACGTTGAATTAACAACCGGAAGGTTGTTGGTTCAACCCCATTCTGATGCTGTTAGTTTTTTTAAACAAAGTTCTTGTCACTGAGAAAATTAAGTGCGAGATGGTGTACTGGGTAAGACGTTAGTCATTAAAAACGAATGGTTAATTTGTGCTCAAGTTCAAATCATACTGAAGGCATTTTTTTATTTTTATTTTTATTTTCGTTTAGGTACATATTTTTGATTACCACTAGAGTCTAAAAATAACTACATGAATTTGTGGACAACTCGAACAAAAATAATTAGTTATTCAGGCAAAAAAATAAGTAATTTATTTTTGTGTCCAATTATGCCTGTTAGCTTACCAGGAAAGTAAAGTTTTTGCTGGGAAGTAACTGCAGAACAATTTAACGGAAGCATAATGAATTTTTGTCGCGAAAATAAAAAATACAAAAATAATTTATAAGGTGCTATTGAGACCCTAAAAGTTAACCACAATTTTTTGACACTTTGATCAAATTAAAACCCCTAAAGGTTTAAAAAAAAAGTCCTACCAGTAGAAGTGAAGAAAATTTAATCAACCTAATTCGCCAAAATGATCTAAAAGCTTTTCTACAAGAAATTAACTTTAATATTCAGAAAATCTGTTACTACAGAAAATTTCTTGCAATCGACCGTTTTCTCGATTGAAGCAACGCACATTGGGGTAAAATGTGTCAAAAGTGGCGTATAATTGATTTTTGAAAATTAACTTTTCGTAATAAAAATAGGTATCGAATAAAAATAGACAAAATTATGAGTCAACAATAATAAAAATCATTTGTCTACGATGCGTTGTTTTTTTTTTTTTTGTACTGAGCTGTCAAAAAACTTTTTTAGATATTGGAGAAAATATAAGGAAAATTAGATTTCATAAACTTTAGGTGTACTTTTTTAAGTATAAAGTTTCTTAAAGCAATATTTTAAATTGGAACCATCAACTCCAGATATTTTAGTGTGTCTTTCCTAAAGTATTTGAAAATTAAATTTTTTCCAAATATTTTTACTATTTTTTTGAAAATTGTCCTAAAATGCATTAAGTTTGAACTATGATGGAATAGAATTTGAAATGTTACAAGTTGTTTGTTCTCATATTTTTCTGAAAAATAACGCATATTGTCTTTTTTAATATTCTGAGAAAAAATCGTGCTCATATATAGAACGATTTATTAAATTAAAAATGAAAAAAAAAACTCCTGTTGTTGTCATACAAAAAACACCTTAAATTCAGAATTTCTATACCCTACACTTATACTTTATACCATATATCTTGATGTTTGTAATACCCCAAAAATATTGGTCTATGGTCCATCTTAATTTATACCAATCGCCTTAGAATCACTTTCTGAGTCCATTAAACGATGTCCGTCCATCAGACCGCCTGTCCGTCCATGTAAACAAAATAATCAATTAATCAAAATAATTTCATAATATTTGGTCCAAGGACGAAGCCTATTGAAATTAGTTATGATCGGTTCATTATTTCACCTAGCCCCAATACAAATGTTCTCCCCGAACTGGGATTTAACGATCAAAAATCCCTTAAATATAGTCATATTTTAATAAAATTTTGCACATATAAGTTTTAAACATAAATCTGAGTGATAATTTCGTTAAGATCGGTGCACAATTGACTATAACTCCCATATAAAACCGTCTTTCGAAAATAACTTTAACGAGCATAAATCCCCTATAAATTATAGTACGAGGTTAATATTTGACACATATCAGTTTTAAATAAATATAAATCTCAGTGACAAATTTTATGAGGATCCGCCAATAATTGACCATAGCCTCCATATAAGGCACACTTCCGGGAATAAACCTAAAGTACTTAAATAACATAATAAAATGCACACGTAAGTATATCTCTCAGAAATAAACACTAAGGTTAATACAAGCATCGGTCCATAATTGGAAACGGGTCCTACATAAGATCCCTCCCCGAATTTTGATGAACATATACAATAGTGTAGGGTATCATATGATCGGGCTTGACCGACCACATATTTCTTACTTGTTTCTTTATTGCTTTACAGAATGCGCGAGAATATCGGTTACATAGATTTACATAAAATTTCACACAGGCATAGCAGAGGAGAGTAAAATTTTAAGTTAGGAAGGTGGTCTGTACGTACATTTCAGGAGCGTAGCTATGGGGGTACCTTTGATATAGAAAATTGTTAACCAATAGCCAAATTTTTGTTTTTTATCCAATTTTAAAGATTATTGTATCACCTTAAAATTCTTGATAGGACCTTTGAGAATTATTCTTGCATTTGCTATTTATCTTATATATCTTTCGATTTCAACTGTCTCAATTTTGTCAGATCTTGGTCAAGTTTTTTCCATATATAGCCCAAGATTTTCGACCGATCTTATTATATTTTATTGTAATTAGTTAAGGAACAAAATTTTCTATTAAATAAATAAAATTTCTGGTCGATATCTTTATTGAGTGCAAAAATAAATGATTTTGAATTGGAAAATTACACAAATTAACAAACAGACGGACGGAAGGACGGACATCAGAATTGTCTCAAAAAAAAAAAAATAATAATAATAATAAAAATTTCCGAAAATGCATTTTTTACTTATTAATCAATACCAAAATAAATTTTACCTTTTCCTGAATTAAGCGCCATTTTGGACCCCTTTTATCCCCCATGGTGCGATGAATAAAACACGGTCTCGGATATAAACCTACCAACCAAATCTAAATCACATTAAATGTAAATGAATTTGATATCAAATTATGAGTTGAGATTTAATCAAATTTTGAATGAATTTTTTTTTTTATTGTAATTAATATTCTTAAGTAAGTCTTAGTAAGAAGAGAAATCTATTTCCAAAATTGGTTTGATATGAAATGAATTCAACTTAAATCCTAATCAAATTTAAAATCAATTAATATTCTCAATTGAAACTTACTGTTAAAAGACTTCAAAGCTAAAGAATTATATTGTTAAATCAAATGTTTAAAAGATTAAGAAATAAATTATAATATTTTGTATCGTATGTAAAAAATATAACCTCAAGACAGTCTTTACACAGACTGTAACCTAAGGACAAACTTATACAACTTATGCAAAGACCGAAAAGACAAACTTGGCCTAGAATTGCTATATTGTATATTTGCTCATAAATTTGACTTATCCTCATCTTTTTTCTGAATACTTGCTCAGCTAAACAAATATATAGCAATTACTCACGCCAAAATGTTAGCAATTATTTTTCAAACGTTATTTAGTATAAAGAACTTTATTTAGCCCACGTTTAAGTTTATAACATAACAAATCAAAGTGCACAAAGCTAAGTTCACACTACGCTAATATTTAATGATTTCTGCAAATATTTGCTTGGCGTAATATGAACACAAAATATTTTTACGCTACAAACAAGATAATAGCTGATTTTGCACAAACAAAATTATTTTCCCTTAACTAAAAATGTCGCTAGTGTGAACATTGTGTGAACACAAGTTGTAAAATATTTGCACTATTTTCTTTGATCTTACAAAATAACTATAAAATCAAACAACGGCAAATAACAGCTGTTACGATGAGCGGCTTGAGTAAAAAAAAAAATGAATTTTTATCTACATAAAATTGTCAAAAAAGAAGTATTCAATTTATATTTGATCTATTAAAATATAGTTTTTTAAATAAAACTTTCAATATATTAATATTTTCTATTATTTAACAATGGCGTGCAAAGAAAACAGTGTTGTTTCGTAAACACAGGGCTGTTTTGTAAATGACGTGAAAAGAAAACGGGGTTGTTGTTTTTTTTGCTAATGTGCATATTAAATTTTGCAATTAATCAATTGATAATAATTCGTATTTCATTCATTATCGAAATATTTTACTTTGTATATTTAATTTTAAACTAAATAGCATTTTCGCTTCACATTAAATAAAAATAGCGTTACCTTGTCAACCACATATTGCAGAAAATTGCTCTACATTGATTAAAACAAAATAAAAAATAAGATATTCCTATGAATTCATTTAATGATTGATGTCAAATAAATTTATGGCAGTTGTGTTTTTAATTAAATAGTTTAGAGTATTTTATGATATTTAATAGCTGTCAAAAAAAAAATGGGAGTAAAGCGAACTAAAAATCAACTCTGTATTTAGTGGCAAAAATTACGGGAAAACACAATGAAATATTTCGTGTCAAATATTTGCGTAATCTGAAATTAGCTTAAATAAACACATAACCACATTTCTTGTGGAAGCCTATTGACCTAATTTTTATCTTGTGTCTTGTTTTTATTAACAATTTTATTAAAATTTTCCATTTCTTGTTAATGAATTTTATTTGGCTTTTATTTGGCTTTTCAATAACAAAGTGATTAATTTTCAAAAACTTTATGATTTATTGAAACAAACAAAACCCAAATAAAAGAAAACAAATATGGTTTTGAATTGTTACCAAGTAACAACTAATTATATTTGAAAATAAAAAAAAAAACAAACTTTGACTGACCATTAACAACATCTAGATATTTATTGTTCATTATTAAAAATTATTTTCCTATGAAAAACAAACACTTTTATTATTGTTTCTATCTTTAAAAAAAAAAACAGTTTCATAATCAATATTTACAAAATAATTTTATATACCTACTATATATTTATTTCTTTAATTATTAGTATTATTGATTTATTGGCCAAATAACTAACTATTGAAATAAACAAATTTTCAAAACGTTTTTTTTTTTTTTTTTTTTGCTACAAAATCACGTTTTGTTTAAAGTTAAAAAAAAAAACCTTTTTAAATATTTAAAACTTCAAAAACATTTAATTTAAAATATTTTATTCTTTTATTTAATTATTTAGGACTATTGTAAATCATTAATAAGCTAAATGCTTTAAAATGATTTTTATTATTTTTGCAAATTGTACAAAATTATAACGATTTGTTTTATTATTTATTTACTTAACTTTTAAAGTGCATTTTTTCCTTTGTGAAATCAAAACCTTTTAAATCCCCCATAAATTCTTGGGAAATAAAAAAAAGGAATAATAAGCAATTAATCAATACAATTTAAAGAAAATTATAAACTAGAAAAATAAACAAAAATTTTTAAGATCAAGAATTTATGATAACAGATTATCATATTACAAAAGACTATTCTCTTTGCCTCAATTTTCAAATTATCCTTGTAATTCCAACTAAAGTTAAGTGCATTGATTTAGATAAAAAGCCAAACAAACAATAATTTTACTTAAAACGAAATATTTAAAATTTTGCCAAAATGTCAAAGTCTGTAAATTCTGTGTCAATACTTTAACTTATAACCAATAATGTGTTAAATCATCACCTTTAAAATGTGTTAACTTTCACATATTGTCCGTGGTTATGTATTTTTGAGGGAAAAAATTAAGTATAAATAAAAATAACTTATTTATCAGTATTATCGTAAACGATAAATAATGATAAGTAATCAATAAAAAAAAAATTTATTAATACGTAAACAGCAAGAAAGGAATTTTTATAACAATCTCAACTTAAACTCGCATATTTTTGGCTAGACATTTTTTATTAATCTCAGTAATTTTCTATAAAATTTTAAGTTTAAACAAACTAAAAACAAGAGCAAATTTAATTAGTCAAAACGCTTGGTAACTGGAAATTTTATAAATTTTATAAATTCTAAAAATTTTAAATAAAACAACTTTTTAGAGAAGATTCATATAGATGAGAATTGGAATAAAAATGAAATCAAAAGGAAATTGGCACGGAATTAGTACTCAAATAGAAATGAAATGAAACTGAAATGAAAATAAACTAAAGCTGAACTAGAACTGAAATAGAACTGAAAGAAAACTCAACTATAATTGAACTAAAACTGAACTAGAACTCAACTAAAACTGAAATAGAACTGAACTAGAATTGAACTAGAACTCAACTATAACTGCACAAGAACTGAATAAAAACTGAACTCGAACTGAAGTGATACTGAACTGGAACTAAAACTGAATAAGAACTGAACTAGAACGGAACTAGAACTGAAATAGAATTGAACTAGAACTGAACTAGAATTGAACTAGTAGTGAACCAGAACTCAACTAAAACTCAATTTAAACTGAACTCGAACTGAACAAGAACTGAATAAAAATTGAACTAGAACTGAACTAGCATTGATCTAGAACTCAACTAGAGATGTGTATAGGAACACGAATTATAAATGAAATTTTCCAGCAATGAAGTAACTTCAACATAAGCCGAGGACAACCCAACTTATATTTTTCTTTTAAATTTTTTAAAATATTAATATAAAATGTTAATCTATTGAATTGTAAACAATAACTGTAAATAAATAAATTAATAATTAAAAAAAAAAAAAAAAAAAAAAAGAACTAAACAAGAACTGAATAAAACCTGAACAAGAACTGAACTAGAATTGAACTAAAGCTCAACTAGAACTGAACTGCAACTAGAACGGAACTAAAACGAAACTAGAACTGAACTAGAATTGAACTAGAACTGAAATAGAACTGAACTATAACTGAACCAGAATTGAACTAGAATTGAACCAGAACTCAACTAGAATTCAACTCAAATTGAACTAGAACTTTTCAAGAAATGAATAAAAATTTAACTAAAACTGAACTGGATCTTTTTTTTTTTTTTCTTGTTTAGTTTAGTGAATTTTTATAATACTATCCCGCAAAGCTCATAAGCTTGTCTGTAGGAAATTTTAATAATAATTTACTATATATTAAATTCAACGAGTATTCATTGCAAATTTATTAGGTAGTTTTTAATGTCTTTGTGTTTTTTGTATTTATATTTTGGTATTTAGTATATTTTGTTTAGAAAAGTGGGCAATACGACAGGCAGTATGTTTCGGCCATACTCATTTGTAAAACGTTGGACTTTATACCTTCCTTGTGATTTTATTTTTGTATTATGTGCGTGATCAATTGTTTGCAAGAATCGACTGTCATCATCAAATTCTTTGATAAGTGTTGTATGGTATATGTTTTTGACATTCATAATGTTTAGGTGTTTTGCCAAGCTGTTTGTTTTAGGAACATTCTAGTAGTAATGGTGATGTTTTTTCCATAAGATTCTAAGGCAGGCTGTCTTGGGTTTTTTGTAGTGTGCTATTATATCTGACATTTCCCCATGCTGTTATTCCGTGTCTAATATATGATTCGGCTAGTGAGAAGTACGCTTGGCGGAGTACATTATAAGGAGTGCAGTTGCTTAAATGATAAAGTTGCTTAAACTAGAACATAACTAGAATTAAACTAGAACTGAACTAGAATTGAACTGGAACTGAACTAGAATTGAACTAGAACTGAACTATATAGACTAGACTATAGACTATAGACTAGACAGTAGACTAGACTATAGACAGGACTATAGACTGAACTTCAGACTAAACTATAAACTAAACTTTAGACTAAAATACAGACTAAACTATGGACTAAACTATAGACTAACCTATAGAATAAATTATAGACTAAACTATAGACTTAACTATAGACTAAACTATAGACTAAACTATAGATTAGACTGTAGACTAATATATATACTAAACTATAAAATTGATTTCAATTTTATCTGATCTATATTTGATTTAAATAATAATTAATTATAAAATATTTAACCAAAAAAAAAAAACTACAACTCAACTTAAACTGAACTAGAACTGAACTAGAATTAAACTAGAACTCAACTAGAACTGAACAAAAACTGAATAAAAACTGAACAAATACTGAAATACACTCAGAAAGCTACTTAAAGTTCTCTAAACCTATTTTCCCTTTTAACAACAAAACATGCATCAAACTCATACATACCCACTATAAAATACTTTTTATCTTCATCTTTATCGTAAACACTTTCTTTACACGTGCTTTTTACTTTCAACTCATATGATTAGTGAATGATAGAAAGAAAGAAAATTGCTTAAGGGTTGGCCAAATAATAAATATCTAGTATTTCAAACAATTTCAAATGCACAAATATTTTATATTCTATGAATTTAGAACTTTTTTCTGGGAATCAATATTCCACAACGACAGACAACGCCTACGTTTTTGGGGGGATTGATAAGCTTTTAATGGGTTAATGGGAATTGATACAAACAAAAAGTAAAGAATTAAAATTCCAAAGAAAAATAAATAAAAAAGTTATACGTTTTATTACGTAAATTTGCACTTAGGCGTCAGAATTTAAGGTGTATGAAGGTATATGAACTTTATTAAAAGAGACAAGCACTCCCGATATCGAAATAACATTGCCAAAAAAATATAAGTATCTAAATGCAATTAGCAATAACATAAGTAAATAATTTTTGCTAATACAAAATCTAATTATTGAAAATTATATAACTAGAACTGAACTAGATCTGAACTGGAACTAGAACTGAACTAGAACTAAACTAGAATGGAACTAGAACTGAAGTAGAACTGAACTAGAACCGAACTAGAACTGAACTAGAACTGAACAAGAACTGAACTGGAACTGAACCAGAATTGAACTAGAACTGAACCAGAATTGAACTAGAACTGAACTAGAACTAAACTAGAACAGAACTAGAACTAAACTAGAACTGAACAAGAATTGAACTGGAACTGTACTAGAACCGAACTAGAACTAAACTAGAACTGAACAAGAATTGCACTAGAACTGAACCAGAATTGAACTAGAACTGAACTAGAATTAATCTAGAACTGAACTAGAACTCAACTATATAGACTAGAGATAAAAAGTACTTTATTTGAACCGCATATTGTAGGGATTTATTTAATATTATATTGGATCTTTATGTTTAGCTCAATTAGCTTTAGTTTAGGTCTTTATATAAACATTTAAGAGCTTCAATTATAGCTTCAATCTTAATGCTTTCGTATAGCTACATTTTGACTTCACCCCTTTATTTCAACTAAAATTAGCCATAGCTGTAGTTGTCATAGCTAATTTTAGTTAAGATTTCAATTAAATTTAATCATAAGTCCCAAATCAGTTCTTTATTTGCACCAAAATTATTTTCAATTGCTTTAAAGATTATTCGATTAACCGCTTTTTAAAATACTTGACTGTTGTTATCAACAAGAAATCCAAAAATTTCATTCATTCATAAAATAAATCCCCGTGGACTAAATAATTTGATTACGAAAAATGATTTGTAATTTTTTTTTTTTTTATAGAAATATTTCAAATAAAAACAAAGGACGGGGAAATCGATAAAATATATTTATAAGTAAAATATTTGCTAGAAGTAGAATCAAGTTAAGACAAATAAAAGCTCTTATGTTTGAAGATCCCAAAGAGTGTTATATGTAAATTATTATTTAGGCACCTCCCTCAAATTTCCACTAAAAATTTCACAATATTGCATTATTCAAATTTATTTAAAAAATAAATTAATTTATATTTCATAATGGCGGCTGGCTTTGAACTCACAAAAATAACCCTTAATTGTTTATTTTTTTTTTTATGATCTCACAAAATATATTTTTTCTTTTTATAATCTTAGCCAGAAATATGAGAAGCCAAAATCTTTTGTATTCATTATTGTCTGCCGACAATTACACTTTTTTCAACAATAAACTTTTGAAATCAGAAAAATTAAAAAAAAAAAACAAAATGTCATCATTAAACGGTGATTTACTTAAATAATTTATTTACCAACATATGAATGAAACGACAGACAAATGTCATTATAATCAGAGTAAATATTTAAATAAAATTTTGCGGCATTTTGTTTATAGATTAAAAATACTAACATGGACCTGAAATGTGAAAACTGTGTAAAAACCTTTTACGCATATTATTAGTAGGATGGACTGTCAGTTGAAAAAAAAAAAAAAGAATGATAACTTAAGAACAGGCCTGTAATTAATATCGACATATTTAAGCAGAAAAGCGACAAGCTTAAGTCAATTTTATACGATTTTTATTGTCATTAAAGATAAAATAATTTATAATAATTTCAACAGCTAAATATTTATATGCTGAACGACGCCTTTCAGTACAGGCAGGCAAGCACTAAAGGGAGCACAGTAAGCCGAAATATAAATTAAATTGAAATAGTTTTAAGGAACATTTGAAATTGTCGCCTAATACAAAATTCTAGCTGTAAGATCTTCTAACTGACTTATCTTCTAAGGCTCTAACTGTTAACATGTATATCCATATATATATATACATATATATATATATATATATATATATATATATATATATACACACTCCCTGCCACATGAATAGGATCCCCTAACACAATGTTACAGCTTCTACAAAAAAAAAAAAAAATGTCACGAACTTAATTTTTATTTCTATTTAAACGTAATTTAGATGTTATTGAACACAACAAAAATTGGCACAATATATGCACAAGTTTCGTTTTTATAAAAAATTTTTTAAACCAAGTAAAAAGAAATGCCTTCAAAATTTGCGTCACATGAACAGGACCCTACTGTATAGTTTGCAATAAAAGTTTTTAATTTTATTTATATTTTATGAAAATTTTTACATTTAAATAATGCGTAGAGCCTCCGTTTTTACAGATTGTTTCGTAATCGAGCAAAATGGTCGACCAAGCCACTTTTATGCCTTCAATAAGTTCCTCTTTGGTAGTATATTGCTTTCCAGAAGCATACATTTTACGAGCTAGCCATTCCTAAACATTTTCAATGATGTTAAGGTCCGGCGAGTAAGGGAGCCAATCGAGCACATTAACATTTTGATCGCGTAGCCATGACATTACCATCCGGGCATTGTCATGCTGGCATGTCCATTGTAAGCTTCCAAAAATATTCTTTTTGTAGCACTACAATATAGCAATTAGTGTTCATGGTGCTGTGGCAAAAATTTCAGCTCACAGGTACCATAATAGGATATAGTTCCACACATCATAACCCCTTCCACTCTGCTATGCAAACGATCTAATTGTTGTTCCTCTGTTCGGAGATCGTGAAAATAATAATTGAAGCCATCAGGGCCTTTTAAATTAAATTTGACACGACACGGTGTCACTCGTTATTCCACGTCAAAAACCCAAGTGCTTATTTTTCCGAGCACCGTTAAGTGGTGGTTTTTTCTTAAGTTTTAATCGCTTCGGATGTTCAGCCTTCGAAATTACACGCTGCACTGTTCTTACGCTTGCTGAAACACTAGTTTTAGCTTTAATTTGTGCAGACGAGTCTTGAGGAATTTGATGCTGCTCTGAGAATAGCACGTTTATCAGTTGTCGAAAGTACACTTTTAGTAAGGCCTTTCATATTTTTCCCATAATTTGACTTATTCCGTAAAAAATTAGATATCACATTTCGGCTTCTTTTCATTCATTCAGCAATTTTATGGATAGATTGTCCAGATTCCTTATAAATTTTAATTTTTATTTTTTCAGCTTCCTCGACCCATTTCAAAAAAAAGAACATTAAAATAATTCAATTTGCATTAAAACAATTTTTTTCTATTGCACTTATACACTTGCCTAAGAAAACTAAAGTTAATGCGGGGCGGTCCTAATAAAATGACGCAAAAAATATACACAATTTTGGTCAATCACAAAACAAAATATTGAATTGATAATTATAACGGGACTTTTCCAGAACACAGATTTAATCTCAGAGCAAGTAAACATAGACACCGATAATTGGATAATTGTTTGCAAATATTGGTGAGAAGGGGGGGTTTAAGGTTCCTATTCATGTGACAGGTAGTGTATATATATATATATATATATATATATATATATATATATATTAAATTTTAGTAAACTCCATTGTTCATTTTATTGCGCTCTATTTATAAAATGCTTTAAAATCTAAAGCTATCTCAAGTGTTGTGTCGGGTGCCAAGTACTGTGCCAGGCGTTAAGACGCTACGATTAACATCCGTTATAAAAACACACATTTGCTGTTCACAAATTGACATATATCTATAGCGTTGTAGTACTCATAAATAAATACTAACAACAACAAAAACAATAACAATTGTGGCAAGAGGTACGTACCCAGTTAAAGAATGAATAGCTGCGCAATTAATAATACAAAAGTTGTTATCAGTTAATAGCGCATTTTTCCATTTTTCTCTGTGTTATTATTATTTTTTTATAATAGTTTTTTTTTTTTTTTTTTTTTTTTTGAAATACAATATAAATGCTTTAGGAACTATAGATAAATGGGAATTCCTAAAAGTATTTCAACATTTTTATTTATGTATGTTTGTCTGTTTTGTTTTGTTATTTATTTTTTTATTAATAAATTTATATTTATATAAATATTTTATACTTTTCATACAAATATACCACTCTTTATTTAATTGATTTAATCTTAATTTAAAATAAGTACAAAAATACACAGACCTACAAAATGATTATTAAATAAAAATGTCAAGTACAGTGCAAGCTCGATTTTTGCGACTAATCCAAAATTTTATTGAAAAAATTTTTATGTAATTTTTAAACTTAGAATTGTTTTTTTTTTTTTTATAGATATATTTACATTTTAAACATTTTTAAAAAAATTGAAGATTTTGAGTTACTTTTTTGTCAAATTTTTGTCAGGATATAACGGAAGCACTAAAAATCAACCATACGACAGTTGGGAATCAATTAAAAAGCTCGATGTTTGGGTGTCACATGAATTATCGCAAAGAATTTTGTTTAACTGAATTACCATCAGTGAAATTCTGCTGAAACGTATCCAAATCGAGTGATAAAAAATGAGTTCATTACAAGAATATTAAGTGAAAAAATCATGGTCAAAGGCCGACGACCCTCGCTTGACGGCTAACAAGATTATGTTGAATGTTTGCTGGGAATGCACAGTGGACAGAATTTAAATTTTTTGGATATAAATCTGTAACTTTTAATCGGCTGGTTGAACTTACATAAAATTTCTCATAGGCACAGCAAAGGAGTGTACAATTTTAAGTTTAGAAGAAGGCCTCACATACCCTTCAAGTGCGAAGCTTTTAGGGCTTAAAATATTATATCTCTGACATAGAAAATTTTTCATCGTTTCAAATTTTTGTTTCTTATGCGATTTAAAGCTCTCAATAAGGTCCATAAAAAATATGCTTGCATGTGGTATTTATCTCTTATAGTTTTTCAAATTATTTGCATTTAAAATTTCAACTATCTCAATTTTAAAAAATCTTGGTCCAGTTTTCTCACTATGTACTTTCCACATGAAATTCTTCTTGAATCCACTTGTTTTTTGTCAGCATACGTTAAAAGATGTTCCGTAGCAATTTGAGCTACAAGTGTACCAATGGTTGTTTTCTTTCTGAATTATATTTTGTAAAATATTTAAGGGCATGTTATCCTCTTCACTCCATTCACTAACGAATTCGAGCAAGGCGTTCCAAGATTTTCGGGTATTGGACACTGTTATTTTATCCCAGGACGTAGCTAGAAACTGAACTGCATTTTTGAGTTTGAAGTTTTTTAGTTTGAGCTCCAAATTTGTTCCCTTCTCGCCAAGCATAATTTAATTTGACCAAATTGATAACGTTTTGATCTAACAGTTGAATAAGAGCAGTACAATTGTTACGTTATCTAAAAGCAAAACTGCTTTTTGTGGCAGACCTTTTGAAGCCCAAAGTTCTTGGACTTTTTACTTACATACTTACTTTTACTAATTGGTGAAAATTAACTTAAATGAGGAACAAAATCATGATGGAACCATTCCTGGAATATAAATGATGTCATCTAGGCGTTATTACTGAAGTTGTAAATTACAGAATTATTGAAAAATCATTTAAAGCGCAATTTTGCAACAACCAACAATTTTAGTTTATCTGTGCCATTCGCATGTGAACAATTCAAAAAAGTTATTCGCTCTTTATATATTTTTCTTCCGGGAGCCGTTTTCTCATTACATGTGACAAGAGTGTGATTTGGAAGCATTCTATAATATAAACCAGATTCGTTGGCATTGTAGATTTGGTAAAGAGTCAACCCATGCTCATCAACCTAATCCTTAAACTCTTTCACAAATATATCAATAAGATGAGGTTCCGAAGACAATTTCTCGTCCGTAATTTTTAAAAATCTAATTTCATGTCGACGTTTAAATTTCCTCAACCATCATCCTTCACTGGCATTGAAACCTGAATTGTTTTGATAAATTTTAATTGTAAAATCGCTGCTGATATTGGAAGATTTTTTTTTTTTTTTTGTTTTACAAACGACTTACATATAAAGCATTTTTACCATTCTTGGTTACTCAGCTTTCTTTAAGGTGCAACGTTTGCCAGGGCCACTTTCTGTTGTATGTACGAACTTTTTTAATGAATTTTCTTATTTTATAATGCGGAAAACCGAAGACTTATGCAACCTGTAATTCACGCAAATTTAAATTGGTTATAGACATTGTAATCAAATTAAAAAAAAAAACAGATAATAGTCTCGAAAATGGAACCCGTTTTTCATAAACTGTCGCAATTATAGAACCTGCAATTTTAAAAATAAATCCGTCGCTATAACCGGGACGTCGCGATAATGAGTAGTCTCGAATACCGAGCTTGCACTGTAAAATTTTTTATTCCTTTTTGTATTAGAAACATTTTAAAATTTTTATACAAATAGGTTGATTTTTATCTAAACTAAAACGCAAAATTCAGCAGATTAAAAAAGGAAAGTGTTTTATTTAATTAAAAACAATATTCAATTATATCTACTGTGTTACGTATCTGGTACACGTAACGTATAAAATAGTGGCGTATCTTCAATATGTATATTTTTAACCGCGCAATTCCAAAAATTATTTCGATATTTCTCAATAATTTTCTGTAGTTTTACATTTTTTTTTTAAATTTTGCTATAAAATAAATATTTTTGAACATTTTTCTGAAATACAAAATGTTTAAAAAGTTGCTATAAAAAAGACTAAAAAAATGTCCTATAAAATCGATATTTCTCAGTAATTTTCTATAATTTTACATTTTTTTTTAAATCATGCTATAAAATAAACATTTTTATGAAATACAAAGCGTTTAAAAATGTGCTATAAAAAGGTTTTAAAAAAATTTCCTGTAAAATCAGTATTTCTCAATAATTTTTTATAATTTAAATCTTTTTTTTTTAAATCATGCTATAAAATAAACATTTTTATGAAATACAAAGCGTTTAAAAATGTGCTATAAAAAGGTTTTAAAAAAATTTCCTGTAAAATCAGTATTTCTCAATAATTTTTTATAATTTAAAATTTTTTTAAAATCATGCTATAAAATAAACATTTTTGTACATTTTTATTTAAAAAGTTGGTTTTCTGAAAATTTTCTTTAAAATAACATCTTTAAAAAATTTTCTATAAAATAACGATTAAAAAAAAAACTATAAAAAACATTTTTTTCACAAATTTCTTATAAATAGAAAATTTTCGGAATTTAAGATACTTTTTTCAATTTTACAGAAAATATAAAATATAAAACAAAACTAAATAAAACAGTAATATGTGCTATTATTTTGCACACTCTTATATGAAGATTGAAGTGTTTTTACCTCCGTTTTTTTTTTTTTTTTTTTAATACAAGGTTGAAACACTTTTAATGAATTTTGTTAACTGTTAATCTCAATGACCAAGCAAATTATTTGACAAAAATAATTGAGATATAAAACAATGTTGCATGTGATTCAAATTAAATTCTAAGAAGCTATCTGGCAAGTGGTTTTCACTTAAAAACAAATGATAATATGATCGATGATCTGTGATACAAAAGGTTCTTTCAAAACTCTTTATTTAAAAATAATCCAACAACTAGCACCTTTTATATACAAATCAGGAAGATTTTAAGACTAAAAATATTATCAGTTTCAAAAAATTTCTTCTGAATCCCAAAAATTGGAAAACCTCTGCTTTAATTAAAAAAAAAACTTAAATTTTCTTAATAATTAAAAATTTTCGCGTATTTTCAAAGTTAAATTAACTTCATTCAGAAGTCCTCATTTCAAATAAATTTTGAATCCATTTTGGGTTCTTATTTCTAACCGAAATAACTTTATTCATAGGATTTGATTTCAACTCAAAGTAATTTTTTTATAAATTTTTATTTCCTACTAATGGCCTTCTATCTTAGGTATCTTTTTAGACCTAAATTCAGAGGTATTTTTCGAACTCAAATTGGGTTTTCATTTCAATCAATTTTTTTATAAATTTTTAGTTTTAATTTAAATACAAAAATCCTTCAATCATTGGTCCTTATTTGAAACTAATATAATCATAATCAATCATAAACTTTGTTTCAAGCCAAATTATTTTCATTTATAAATCCTTACTTCAAACAAATTTGGCTTCAATCTCATTTAGTTTTCGAATCTAATTTCAAAATTCAAAGATCTTCATTTGAACTGAAAATTGCTTCATTAAGAGTCTTCATTTCAAGCCAAATTTGTTCGAATCATTGGATTTTATTTTAATACAAATATACTTTCATTATGGGTCCTTATTTGAAACCAAAATCACTTCATTAACTTGAATTTCTTTCAAGGTAAATTAGTCTTATATTGAAATCTTAATTTACAACCAAATTATAATTTAATCTTTGGTCTTCTTCAAAAATAAATGGTTTCAAAGGTATTTATTAACACTCAGATAGCTTCATTCATAAGAATTCAGTTTAATCGAAATTTGTTCGAATCTTTAGTCTTTACTTTAAACAAATAAGCTTCCAAAATGGGTCCTTATTTCTAAACAAAATGATATCAATTGTAGGACTTTATTTCAAACCAAAATAGTCTTATTTTTTTTATTATTATTAACTTTATTGAAACCTTTATAAAATAGTCTTATTTATAGATCTTTATTTCCAAAAGAAAAAAAGGTTATCTTAATCTTTGGTCTTCTTCGAAACTAAATGGTTTAAATTAACTTCATTCATAGGTCCTTATATCTAGCTAAAATAACTTTACTTCAAAGCCAATAAAACTGGCTTCAATCGTAGGTCTTTTTCAGAGCAAAATCATAAATAAGTTTTGTTCTTAAAAGGTTCCAATTATGGGTCATTATTTCACAGAAAATTAGCTTCAATTGTAGGATATTTTTTAAACCAAAATTGCTTCAGTCCCAGGCCATTGTTTTAAAATAAACTAAGTTTGATCATAGGTTGTTAATGAAACTCAAATTTGCTTCGAATGTAAGTCACGAAATAGCTACAATCATAAGTCTTTATATAAAATCAAATTAAATTTAAACATTAGTTTTATTTGTATCAAAATTAAAGTTAACTTTAAATTTTATTAAAATCAAACTTACCTTCAATCGTAGGGTTTTTAAACAATCTCAAATTAGCATCAATCATAGCTAGTTTAAGATAATTATAGTAAATATTTAAAGGATTTCAAAATTACTATTCCAATTTATGCATCTAATAGATTTAAAATTATGCGGTATATTATATATAGTTTTAAATCTCTCTCAGACAAAATTTATAAAACTTTCTTATCTTAAATAAGTCATTTAGTGCCGGAATATAAATTTGTTTATATTTCCGTTTTAGTGACTCCCCAAAAAAGAAAAACAAATAAAATAAATCAACTATATTAAGGAAATACTTGTAAAAAGTCTGTAGATGTCTGATATTGTCTTGTACTTATTTCTTATAAATTGTTTTGAAATTAAATCGTATCTTAGCAAAAATGTTTTTTTTTTTTTTTTTTGATATTTTGCCAAATAAACCAAGCAATAAAAAAAAAGAAAAAAACAATACAAGTCTTATAACTTCAACAAACAACAATTTTATCTTCCTCAAAAAAAAAAAAAAAAAAAAAAAATAAAACTTTTTTCTTTTCATAAGAGACGACGCCAATAAATATCTAATAGAATAAAAAGTGAAGTGAAGATGATTGAGTGTTTGAATACAATTTATTGTTCAAAGTTCAAAGACTTTCAATAATAAAGCAATAATAAATAAATAACAATAATAACAATTGTTAATTAAAATAGTATTAACCTTCATTTAAGTTTAAAAAAAAAAACTTTTCAATTTAACAAATTGGATTTGTTTATTAACTTCAAACAATTTAAAACAATACACAGTAACCAACCGTTATTAAATTATTAGAAATTAGAGTTCATTAAACGCAACAATGTTTTTATCACAAGTATATGAGTGAAATATCAAAACCATCATTATTACTATTAATAAACAAACGTGTTTGAAAATATGTATAAACAACATGTTCGATTTCAAACCAACTAAATCTAGAGAGAAATTAAAAAAAAATGATTTGGTTTTGGTTTCATACCTAACATTGCAGTTAACTCTAGCATGTATATGTTGTTTTTACTATTTCCATACACATATACATATATGCATTTGTACATACATATATGTATATGTACATGTTGTTTTTATTATTTCCTGAATTTGTGTAAAGTTTGATTAAAATTGTTCTTTTCTGTTTGATTCGAACCATATTTTATTAATATGTTATTTGGTTCGATTATACCAAATGTATTTAACAGCTCATCATACTGGTAGGAAGGTTTGAAAATACGTTTAAAATAGTTTGACAGAATTTTACGTTTGAGATAAGTGAATCTTTGTTATCGCATTTGAAGTCTTGCAACTTTTTATTCTAACTAAAAAACGAATAGCAGGTACTATTGCACTTTTCTGTGTTTGATAAAAAAGGAAAATAATAATTTAAAATTTTATTTTTCCCTCTTTTAAGTTAAATTCTCTTAATAAAACCCTTTTTTTTACGTATATCGCGGCTGAGTCCAATTAAAATATATTAAAAATAATTTAGATTGTGGTAAGTTAATAGTTTTCTGCTTGGTAATCTATTCTGGATCCATTACCCTCTCATGAATATTTATTTAAAGCAAATGAAATGGACTTCTATCTTAGACTTCTATCATTGGTTCTTGTTTCATACCAAAATAACTTCAATCGTAAGACTTTGTTTCAAGCCAAAATAGTTTAAATTCCTTTTGGCTTCAATCTTATTTATTATTCGTTTATAAATGGTTTCAATTAGAAGTCTTCATTTGAATTGAAAATTGCTTCATTCATGAGTCTTCATTTCAAATAAAATCTGTTTCAATATTTGCTCTTTATGTTAAACCATATGTTTCCATAATTGGTCCCTGTTTCTAACTAAAATAACTTCAATCATAACACTTATTTTCAATAAAAAATTGTTTCATTCATCAATCTCTATTTCCAATCAAATTGGCTTATATTTAGATATTTTTCGAAGCATTTATTCAAAGCAAGTTAAAGGAGCTGATGTTAGTATTTCAGCATGTTATCTACAATCCTAGATATATATATATATATATATATATATATATATATATATTTCAAACCCAACTTATTGGAATCATAGCTTTTAATCTCAAATCCATTTATCTTAATTTAAATTTCTTCATATTAAATTTTAATCATTTTAAATCAAATTAACTGCAATTTTAGGTATTTTTTAGACCTAAAATCAGAGGTATTTTTCGAACACAAATTGGGTTTTCATTTCAACCAATATTTTTTTTATAAATTTTTAATCTTAATCCAAATATCCATCCATAATTGGTCCTTATTTGAAACCTATATAACTTCAATCATAAAACTTTATTTCAAGCCAAAGTATTTTAATTTATAAATTCTTATATCAAACAAATTTGGCTTCAATCTCATTTAGTTTTTTAATCTAAATGGTTTTGGTTCAGAGGTCTTCATTTAAACTGAAAATTACTTCATTATGAGCCTTCATTTCAAGCCAAAATTTTTCGAATCATTAGATTTTATTAGGTTCTTATTATTATAAAAAAAAAAAAAAATCTTATTTTAAACCAAATTAACTTCAATCATAGGTCCCTATTAGCTTCAACCGTAGATCTGCATATATATTTATACTCAAACTCTGGTCTTTGTTTTGAACCAAATATGCTTCAATCGTAATCTTTTATTTGAAACCAATTTGATTTTAAAATCATATTTTATCCAAAAAAATCTTTAAAAGTACATGAACGCCTTAATGAAAAGCTACGTATCAAATTGTATATAAAGTATGTTTTACCCTTTGATGAAAAGCTACATATCTCATATTTGTTCTGAAATATATTTCATTATACAGTCTGAAACGAAACTCTTTAATTAATAGCATTTAGTTCTCAATCGTTCATCTTTCTTCAGATTTATTTTATTCTTAATATTTAGCTTGATTCACATTTATTTTTTACCAAATTAACTTCAATCATAGGTTCTTATTAGCTTCATCTTTAGATCTATATATTAATATTCAAACTCGGGTCTTCATCGTATCTTTTATTTCAAACCAAATTGATTTTAAAATCAAATTGTATCTAAAAAAAAATCTTTAAAAGTGCATAAACCCCTTAATGAAAATCTACGTATCGCATATTTGGTCTTAAACATATTTCATTATACAGTCTGAATCAAAGGTCTTCAATTTATACCACTTAGTGCTTAATCGTAATTCTTTCTATAGATTTAATTAATTCTTAATATTTAGCTTAATTTAACTTCACAAATCTTTATTCTGAACCAAATTAATTTGAATAATAGGTTTTAATTAGCTTTAACCATATATCTACATATATATTTACACCCAATCCAGGTCTGTTTTGAATCAAAGAAGATAAGCTTCAATCATAATCTTTTATTTAAAACCAAATTGAATTTAAATCCAAAAATTCTTTTAAAATACATGATAAAACCTTGATAAAAAGTTACATATAGCATTTTCAATCTTATGAATATTTCATTATGCAATATAAATTGAGGGTCTTTAATTAATTCCAGTTAATTCTCAATTGTAGATCTTTCTATAAATTTATTTTACTCCTAATTGCAGTACATTATATGATATGAAATTGGCTTCCATTATCGGTCTTTATATATTTCCAGTTCACAGTAATTTATAGTTCTAGTTTTATTTCAGTCATAGCTATATATAGTTCCAATTTAGAATCAGTGATAGCTTTTATTATGCTCCCAAAGTAGATTTAATCACAGGGGTTTATATAGTGCCCATTTACACTAGTCGTAGATCTCATGTACTCTCAGTTTGGATTCAGTCATGCAGCGTTGTTTGGTACCTTTTTTATTTAAAACGTATATCTTTATTATTTAGTTCCCTTTTGCCTTCAATATTTGGTCTTTTTTTTACTCCAATTTTAACTTAAATACTATAGTTTTACGAAATTCCCTTTTGAAATTATTTATAGGCCTTTATGTAGGTCTCTTTCGACTTCATGGGAATTTTCAATTTAGTCTCCTTTTATCTTCGATCATTTATCTTCTCTTTATAGGAAAAGGTATGAAAAGTACTTTAAATAATTTACCCTCAAGTACCTTCACAGTTATGCATTTACATACACACAAACTAAAAATATTTACATACAACATTTTTGTTGTTATTTTAAATATTGACATAAGCAAACTTTTTTTTTTTTTTTTCTTTTTTGAGTTTATAGGAAAATTTGTTGCAATCAGGTTTAATAAGAGAGCCAACATTCATTTGTTTAATGTCACAGAGAGCTAAATAGTTTTAGGGCACAAAACCAAAAAAGAGAGTTATAGCTGTACTAAGAGAACGAATTACGTGAAGTTTAAATGCTGATGGTGATGATGAAGATGAAGGTATGAGTACATAGTTTGTTTGCTGTTTATATTTTTTTGTTAAAACTAATAATGCCTGCGCAAGCACCAACTTTTGTCATACTAAATTTGAAAATCCATGATGATATGGAAATGAAAAAAAAAATGCTCAATGAGCAAAAGAAAACAAATTTGAAGCAAAAGAAAAAGCAACAACTACAATAGCAGAAAAAGTATTGATGATTATAGAGTGAAAATAAATGTCGATTACATTTTTTTTTTTTCTTTTAATTTTATTGTCATTTCCATTTGCTAGAGTTTTGGACTTCTCATGCTGCTGTTTGCTCAAATGCAGCCAGATTGAAAGTCGTTTAATGTTTGTGTTTAGTCGTGACAGTTCTACCAAAACGTTTAGACCGCTTTTGCTTAAACAAAATATTTCAAATAACATTTAAGAAAACTCTAAATTCTTAACCAATTAATAAAACCGTTAATACTTTTTTTTGTGGATTTCCAAATCTAATAATTTAAAGTAATAATGACCCATAGTGTTTTAATCACTAACACTGCCGCCTTTCATGCTATAAATGTATTGTTATTGATGATTATGGGTGAATCAAAATAAAATAAAAAATATAAAAGAAACAAAATCAATAAAATTTCATATAAATAAAAAAATCGAACAAAAAGAAATATTCAAATCTCAAGTCATAAAATAAAATTATGAATAAATAAAAAAAAAATCTCATAAATAATAATAAAAATAAAATAAAGAAAAATTTTTAAAGAAACAAAGTGATAAAGTTATGATGATGTGATACGATACCTCATCACAGGGACTTGATTTGAAACGAATTGTATTGATTTCATATGATTTGATGTGTTCATAATGGTGACGATTAAAGTTATTTTTATTTGATAAAGCTGATGATGATGATTATTATAAAAATATGGCAATAAATTTTTAAATACAAAAAAAACAAAAAAAATATATTCCCCTCAAAAAAAAAAAAAAGTTAACATTTCATGTTTTAATAAAAATATTATATATTTATGTGGCTGTTTGTTGTTATTATTTCATTTACATTAATGTGATACCATTTTTTGTTGGTTTTTGTTTTCATCGATTGTAATATTTATTTTTATTATTTTATTATTTAACTATTTATTGTAATTTGTTGGTGTCATTGTCATAAATAAGTGTTTTTTATTTCGATCTACTTTAGTTGATATTTTCTCATGACATGACAAAAATTTATTAGTATTTTTAAAAGGGGTGTAAAACTAACTAACCAACAAACCAACCAAACAGTTTATGCTAATCGTGATATACCTACAATAAAAATAATACAACAATAACAAAATTGGAAAATAAACTATTAAACAACAAAAACAACTTAAATCTAATATTAAAGAAAAAATAAATAAAACTGCAAAGCAGTGAATGGCTGAAATAGAAAAACTATGTTAAATTTTAACCGAATGAATGACGAATCAGTTGAGGCTGTTATTTTTATTTGTAAGTAAATTAGCAAACAATACAACAACAAGGAAGTAACTATGTATAAAAATAAACTCTTAACAATAATTGTCTTACAGTCATATAGGCGATAATAAACTTCATTTTTAAGTGACACCAGTTTATATATTTAAAGACTTATTAAAAAATTTAGAGATTTTGTTAGACCTTGGAAATGAATTATAGTCATTTTGTTGTCCATTAGTAAGTTTCCAGTGAATATCAATTGAATTTCTCCTAGGTCTTTGCTTCAAAACAAATTAATTTTAATCTCAGCGCAAATTTAATTTAAACTGAAATTAGCTCTAATCCTAGGTCTTCACATAAATTCAGATTGATCAAAATCAACTTCAATCATAGGTCTATCTTTTGAACTAAACTGAAAATAATCCTAATTCTTAATTCCAAACTAAATTCGCTTCAATCACACAATAAGTTTAAAAGCAAATTAGCTTTAATTCTTGGTCCATATTTAACTTTAACTAGATTTATATTGATGATCATTATTTCAAACAAAACTGACATTAATCCTATTTTTTATTGGCTTCAATTAATGCATATTATTTAAACCTTAATAAGTAGCAATTATAGGTTTTGTTTCAAACAAAAAATTACCATTCTAGGTCATTATTTTAAGCATAGTCAGCTTTAATCAAAATTCTTAGTACCAAACTAAATTCACTTTAATCACACATGAAATTTTAAAGATAATTAACTTCTATCTTTAGTCTATATTTAGTGGAAACTAGTTTTGTTCCTGATCTTTATTTCAAACCAAATTGTCTTTATCAAAGATCTTTATCACTTTTTATCTTTGGACTTAAACTCTAATAAGCAAAAATTGTAGATCTTTATTTCAAAACAAATTAGCTGCCATCTTGGGTCTTTCTTCAAATTTAGATTTGTTAAAATTTCCTTCAATCAAATGTCTTCAATTTGAAACCAATTTACTTCTTTCGAAATTCTTAATAAGAAATCAAATTTACTTCAAACACACAACAAATTTGAAAGTAATCTATTTTCAATCCTTGGTCTATACTGGTGCATATTCCTATAAACGCACATCAATTTTTTTAATCAATTAATTAAGGTGCTACAACTTAATTTTTTTAAATTATTTATTGACTTCACTTAAAAAAATTAATAACAATAAAATTAATAACAAATATACATTAAATTTTTTCGTGTAATTTTAGTAGTTTAATGCCATTTTTTATGGCATTTTCCTATATACGCACTTAAACTAATGAACCAATTTGGCACTGTTAGTAATGTGTTAATGAACCTTTGTTTTGAATAACTTCAAAAATTCGGACTGGCATTGATTCGACTAATTTTTGATGAAAATCATTGTCAATTTCTTCCCAAGCTTGCTTAATTTTTAATTTTTTTTACCGTTATTGTCATTATGGTTTCATTCTGTGCATTTCTTGCATAAACGTTAACTTCACAGATTCTCCATTGGATTTAAATCCGGACTACAAGCCAACCAGTCCAATAATGGAATACTATGTTCATTAAACCACAATTTAGATTGGTTCGAGACATGAATTGCAGTGTTATCCTGTTGGAATATGCAATCTTTATTCATTTTTTCAATCATAAATAAGAAAAGAGCATCTTTCAACAGTTCGTTATGAAATGCATTGTTCATTTCAGTTGAAACAAAACATATTTTTGGATTTTCTGCAGCAGAAAAAGCTGCGTTTCGACATACGAATTTCGTTCGACCTCAAATAATGCCAATAGCAAGAATATGAATCGGAACCGTTCAAGTTGAATTTCTTTTTATCAGAAAATATTACTTTATTCCACTCATCTGTGCTTTTCATGTATTTGCGAGCAAATCTTAAACGATTTTCCTTATGATGCTGTTTTAACATTGGCTTACATTTTAGTTCCTTTCAAATTACTTTCACATTTCAGTTTCAAAAACAAATATATCTCAAAGAAAAACAAAAATGTTAAATGCGTTTATAGGAATATGCACCAGTGTATATTTTATAGAAACTGATTTTGTTTCCTGGTCTTTATTTCAAATCTAATTGTCTCTATTATGGATCCATATTAGCCTTAATTATTGGTATATATTAAAACCCTAAGTAGTCCATTGTTTTAAATCAAATAAACTTCATTGATAGTTTTTAATATCAAGATAAATTAGCTTCAATCTTAAGACTTTTTTCAAAACAAATAAACCTTAGATATTTATTAGCATCACTGATTAGGTATTTATTTCAAAACAAATCAATTCTATTCGAATTCTTAATACAAATCAAATTGATATTAATTTTAGTCCTTAATTTTAAATCAAATTTGCTTCAATCATACTACAAAACTCCAAATAAATTATACTCAATTCTGATTCTTTATTTCAAACAAATTAAACTTCAATCATAAAACTTTATTTCAAATCATATTAACTTCAATTTTAGGTTTTGCATCAAACCAAACTGACTTAAATCATTAATCTTAATTTCAATTCATATTAGATTCATTCATGGGTCAAATTTTAAACCATTTTAAGTTCAATCTTAAGACTTTATTTAAACTAAAATCGGCTTCAATCATTAGAATTTATTATAAACTAAGCTTAATCATAAGTCTTAGTATAAATTGTATTAACTCTAATTCCAGTTTAATTACTGATCTGCTACTAATTAGTACATGGAGTACAATTAGTGTATTTATCGTAAATCCAGGAAAAGCGGAACTTGTTCTCTTTTCTAGAAGATATAAGATTTCATCTTTCTCACCTCTCATGCCTAAAAGGTTTTGAATTAAAAGTGTCAGATAGTGCGAAGTGTCTATATTCCCGTTTATAGAAAAACATTTCCTTTTAATTGCCAGATCACTGCAATATTCTTCAAGCTAAGATCTCGGCCATAAAGTGGGTGGTGAACTGGTTAATGTACTATATTCGGTATTCGGAACGATTATCCAAATCTGTACGGACAGTCTAGCAGTGATTAAATCGCTCTCGGGTGTCTTTTCGACATCCAGGTTGGTACATGAATATCTCTGAATAAGATGGCGAGACATTCAAACATGAAGCTGTTCTGGGTTAGGGATCATTCAAGCACCCCGGGTAATTTTATTTCAGAGTCACTAGTCAGAGATGGAACCCTTCTTCTAGGTGAAGATACGGACCAACTGGTTGGAGTACTGCTTTCTTCCTGCAGATCAATAATTCTGCGGAACTTATCGAGGATTGCACAAGATAAATGATAAATTAATCCACATGTTCAACCTCGAGGCAAATATGGCCCCATTATGATGAATCTCGATCTAACTTCATCATGGGACCTTCGAGGTATCGGCTAAGAATTCTGGTAGCTGTTGTCACAGGGAACTGAATTGCTGGAGTGCATGCTAGGAGACTAGGGCTCTCTTTTAACGACTTTTGCAGAAGTTGTCGGTTGATTAAATCGCTCTCGGGTGTCTTTTCGACATCCAGGTTGGTACATGAATGACGGTCATCTCTGAATAAGATGGCGTGACATTCAAACCTGGAGCTGGTCTGGGTTAGGGGTCATTCAAGCACTTCGGGTAGTTTTATTGCGGATGCACTAGTCAGAGATGGAACCCTTCTTCGAGGTGAAGATACGGACCAACTGGTTGGAGTACCGCTTTCTTCCTGCAGATCAATAATTCTGCGGAACTTGTCGAGGATTGCACAAGATAAATGGACAAAGGAATCCACATTTTCAACCTCGAGGCAAATATGGTCCCATTATGATGAATCTCGATCTAACTTCATCATGGGACCTTCGAGGTATCGGCTAAGAATTCTGGTAGCTGTTGTCACAGGGAACTGAATTTGTTGGAGTGCATGCTAGGAGACTAGGGCTCCCTTTTAACGACTTTTGTAGAAGTTGTCGGTATGAGGAAAAGGAGGAAACGGTGGAGCATCATTTATGCCACTGTCCCTCTCTTGCCGAGATCAGGACTGCTAATTTTGGAAGTCTGTTTGTGCATGTATTATCAGATCTCTCTGATATTGACATCAAATGGATCAATTCTGTCATACCTGCGTCGGGTTGGTTCGTTTCAAACGCTGTTATGGACATGTGCGTTAGCAACACACCTAACTTTGAGCCCCCTTAGCTCCGCCCCTGGGGGGATTGTTGTGCCCCCTTCCAAACATGACATTGTACGCTCCTCTGCTACGCCTATACCAAATTTCATGAAAATCCAACTGGCCGATCAGAAGTTACAGATTTATTTCCAAAAAATTTCGATTCTGTCCCACTGTGCATAGTCACAAAACATGCCTAAAACATGCTATATAAAGTAAAAATTGTGACTTTTCTTGTCAATTTAAAATAAAAAATAAAAATGAAATATGTATTTTGCAAAAAAAAAAATTTAAATGTTTAGAGAAGAATGGGTAATTTGCCAAAAAAGACCCAATGAAGATCTGCAGGAAATGTAGGTAAGAATTTGATATGCAATATGCTTTATCGCTCTTGGCCCTCCAAATTTTTTATAGTTTCATATCATTTATTTTTAATTAAAATGTCTTTTTATGATAGTCACAACCATAGATTAACATAGATACGAAGCTCCTTAGTCGAAAACCTAAGCCGGCTGTCAAAAAACCCTAAGTCTAAGAATGTATTAGTAAAAAATTTGTTTGTAAACAAAAACAATTCTAGTACGTGTGCTTTTTCAATAATTTTTTTATACCCATAGGTCGCATAGAAAAAGTTATCCAAAATTCATCTTAATACCAATCGACTCATAATCGCTTTTTAAATCGATCTAACGATGTCCGTCCGTCCGACTGGCTGGCTGTCCATGTAAACATTGTGCACAAAGTATAGTTAGCAATTTTAAAGATAATTCAATGGAATTTGGCACGTGGGACTTTCATGATACAAGAACGAAGCCTATTGAAATCGGTCATGATCGGTACATTATTTCACCTAGCCCTCATACAAATGTCCTCCCGAAATAAGGGTTTAACGATCATAAATGCCTTAAATATAGCAATATTTAAAGGAAATTCGGTGTAAGGAAGTTTTGTATAAGTATCATTCTTTGTGTCAAATTTTACGAAGATCGGTCCATAATTGACCATAACTCCCATATAAACCCCTCTTCCGAAAATCATTTTAACGTGTATAAATCCCATACGAATATTGGTATCAAGTTAATATTCTACATAAATAAGTTTTATGTCAGTAGAAATAATATTGCCCAATTTTAGGAGAATCGGTCCATAATTTACCATAGCTCCCATATAAAAACACTTCAAGGAATCGCCCTAAAGTTCATAAAATCATGTAGATGTTAATATCAACTCATTATTCTGTATTTGTATATTTTATTTTACATTTACTAAAATTGGCCATAGGTGTAATATTTCCGAATTTTTATAATCGTACACAATGGTGTAGGGTATCATATAGTCGGTCTTGACCGACTATATCTTTTTTCTTCTTTTATGACTGCCTACATTTCTTCTTTGAATAGGCATGTTATTCTCTTTAAATATTAAATTGGCTTTAACAATAGTTCTTAGTTTCAAACCAAGTTTCCTTCATCTTGGATTCAATTTAGAATCTACTCAATCTTAAGACTTTATTTCAAACAAATTAAACTTCAAGATTTTGTTTAGGAAAAATTTACTTTAATCATGGATTTCTATTCAAATATAAAACCTATTACTGGGGCGGTTTTTAGGATCCATAAATCCGTATTAGCTTAATGTTTGCTAGTAACAAAGTTACCAGAACTGCAGGGTTTGTAAAATAAAATATTAAAAATAATGAACACGAGTGTGGGTTAAAATTAAGTAAAACTAACTCAAAATGACAACTATTTCATTAAAACAAGAATTTTTCCCAAAAGGGTGCATATGAATAAACAATGACCTGCCCATGGTTGTCATTGGATGTTCTTCTTTTAGGATTTTTGTTCAATGCTTTTAAAGTTCTTCTAACCTTTTTTCTTCTTCATCCTTTTCTCCTGCAAAAAAAATACATTTATTTTCACATTTTTTTTTTTTTTTTTAAATTAATAATTAATAACTTCCAAAAAAATTTGCACTTAGTCGTACTTTTGAAATGGTGAAAATATTCTTTTTTGGAAGCACTTATTCGTTTTTTTGGTGGTTATATTTTTTTGATAGTTTAAAAAAATTAATTATATTTAATTAACATTTCTGAACAAAGACTTCTATTTCATAGTTATTTTAAAAAAAGTTTCCTTTACAATGATATTTGTATTGCATATCTTTTTTACATAAACATTTGTTAAATATTTTATTTTTAAACATAATGTTTTGTAATATTTTCTAAATTATTAAATTTAAAAAAAAAGAACTTTGTTGCCTATACAATGATATGTGTATAATACACTCCCTGCCACTTGAATAAGGAATCACATCCCAGCAAAAACTTTTTGGTTTTTCGGTAATAACAACTACTTATTAAAGTAGTTTCTTGGTAATGAGGCGTCATTATTATTTGCCTACTCTGTATTACATTAATAAGTACTAAGTAGTATAATAGCACAATAATACTGCAATCACATGGATGAATTGGCTAGAGCGCCGGATTAACAACCAGAAGGTTGTTGGTTCAACCCCATTCTGAAGCTGTTAGTTTTTTATAACAAAATGTCTAAAAAGATATTTTAAACTAAATAGAGTTTTTGTCGCTTAGGATGCTATGTGCGACATGGTGTACTGAGTAAGACATTAGTCAGTAAAAACGAATGGTTAGTGTGTGTCCAAGTTCGAGTCTCACTGACTACAAAATTTTTTTGTTTTCGTTTAGGTACATATTTTTGAGTACCCCTAGAGTCAAAAAATAACTACATGAATTTGTGGACAAGTCGAACAAAAATAAAGTTATTCAGGCAAAAAATAAGTAGTTTATTTTTGTTTCCAATTATACCTGCTAACTTACCAGGAAAGCAAAGTTTTTGCTGGGATTTTTTTAACTTTAATTAAGTATATCTCCTAAACTAAAGTTCAGGAAAAAATAATTTTTTGCGCAACCAAATTTCAAAGTGTTGGCTTTAGTTTCCTGAAGAAATAAAAAATATACTAAAATTATGCATTTATTTAAAGACATGTACTTCTGTGATACTATTTCGTGTGTCACTTGAATAAGGAATTCTTTTAATATTCTATTCTATAATTTAATAATTCTATTAATTTAATATTAATCAGAATTTTTAATTTGATAGTTTTTAAATAGTTTTTATTCAAAATGGGACGTGGTAAGGCTCTTAATAACTCTGAAAAAGAAAAAATGGTTTAAAGTTGTATTTTCCCAAGGAAAAAAAGTTTAATATTGATGGTTCCGACGGGTATAACTATTACTTCTATGACCTAAATAAGGAGAAATTATTTTTGAGCTGCAGACACAACCGAGAGGGCGGAATAATGGTATGGGGTGCCATTTCGTATTATGGTATCATAGAATTGGTTTTTGTATCCAACAAAATGACTGCAACGACTTACAAAAACATTCTGGAGGAAGTATTTTCAAAATTTAATGATTTCTTTGGACCCATACCTTGGGCGTACCAACACGACAACCCTCCGTTTCATACCGCCAGAGCAGTAAAACAATGGATTAATCAACAAGGTGTTCAACTTTTGGATTGGCTCCCATATTCACCATACCTGAATCCAATGGAAAATCTCTGGGGCAAGAAAAGTTTATGAAGGAGGAAAACAATTTGAAATGATAGAATTCTTAAAGGATGCAATAACGGAAACATGGAGCACAATTTCGCTAAATTACTTAAAGTCATTATACAAGTCAATGCCAAATTGCATTTTTGAGGTTATTGCTAAAAATAGTGGCAGTACTCATTACTAATTGAATGCTAAAAGATAAAACCTTTCATTTTTATAATCTAAAATTTAAAAATAAATTACAGTTTGCTTAGTTTTAAAATATTCCTTATTCAAGTGACTCACGAAAAAGTACCACAGAAATACATGTCTTTAAATAAATGCATAATTTTAGTATAACAAAATATGTATATTTTTTATTTCTTTCAGAAAACTAAAGCCAACACTTTGAAATTTGGTTGTGCAAAAAATTATTTTTTTCTGAACTTTAGTTTAGGAGATATACTTAATTAAAGTTAAAAAAAAAAATGTGATTCCTTATTCAAGTGACAGGCAGTGTATATCTATGTTATTTCAAAAACTTTTTAATACTTATCTCTACAGTACAAATTTCATAAATTTTGCATTAGAAATTAAAATTTTTCAAATATACAATAGTGACCTTTAAAATTCTGAACACCTTGAAAAAGTTTGCTTTAAAAAAAATTAAACGATTCATCAGAAATAAAAATTATAACAATTTCTTTTTAATTGTTTCAATTATTCAAGTGCTCAAAATTCCAATTATTTTAATATTTTTTTACTAAAAATAAAACAATTTATCTTATTATATTAAATCTCAAAATAATCAAATATAAAAAATAAGTGTTAATTTGAATAATTTTTTATAATATTTTTTTTAATAGCTTGAATTTATATTATAAAATAACTGAATATGAATTTTTCTTAATTGAAATATAATTTCAGAAAAATATGGTCTATTAAACGATTTATCAAAGATAAAGACTATTACTATTACTTTTTTAATTAATTCAACAATTATTCAATTGATCAAAATTCAAATTTTCTTATAGTTTTTACTAAAACTAATACAATTTAACGGATTTCAGTTAATTGTCCTATTGTATCAATTAATAAATTAATCAAATATAAATTAAAATAAGTGATAATTTGAATAATTGAATATATAATTTTTTGATAGATTAAATTTCAATTAATAAAATAATTTAATATATATTATTCGTAATATATATTACGATCCCCGGGAGTGAATTGAGCAATACACGAAAATGAGATTTATGGTCTTGTTTAAGTGAGTTCATTCCACGACCTAAGGAAGCATAGCTGAATGCTATCGGGCGCGTCCACAGATTGCGGATAGTGTAAAGTTCCGTAGATATGCGGAGCAGCTGCCATGGCAGTTGCGGACAATTAGCGGTTCTGAGTGGAGGGTCTCAAAGGGTTTCCGGATGGCGCCTTCAAGTAACCAATACCCAACAACTACCAGCGATTGTTCCTCATGTCAGGGGCGGCTGGAAGCGGGCGTCGGATCTTGTAACAAGCGGCCTGCTATATAAACGTGATATAAGGCTTCTAAGCCAACCCGCCTGCAACGGATTTGCTGGCAGCCCCAGTTCCAGGATCGGATGCCACATTTTAAATCAATTGATTACCGAAACCTCAAGAAATGAGAGGCCCTATACTCCTTATAGGAACTAAAGGAATTAATATATATATTATACAAATATTTGAAATCAATTAAATTTTTTTCCAAAATATTTTTTTCTATAGAGAATTTGAATTAAATCTATAACAAAACTTAATTTTTAAGCAAATTGTTCAATTATAAAAATAATTAAAAGCATTTTGAAAGTTTGATTAATAATTTAATTAAACATTATTATTATTTTTTTTTTTTTTTTTTTTTTTTTGAACCAATTCTTTTCGTATTATCTCTTTATAAGGTTTAAATAAACTATGAGTAAACATTTTTATTATAACACATTTTCTTACCTATTTGGGATTTAATGCAGGTTCTTACTTTCTTACTTCGATTTTTCTTCTAATTTCCCCCATAACTCCCTTTTATATTTACTTATGTATAAGTAAATACCAACCAATTTTTCTTTTAAATGTATGTGTGTTTGTATTATTCACTCTCTCTCTCTCTCTGTCCTTCTCTATTGACTTGATTATTTATTACATCGAAATTTGTCGATAATTACCAAATAATGCGTTTAGTTTTTTATTATTTATTATTTGTTCATTCATGTTACGAAGTTGTAAGTTTGTTTAAACCGAAAATAATTTGAAATAGAAAACGAGGTTATTACGGTTAGGAAACAGTCATAAATAATTAAATATTTCGATTTTTTTATTATTATTTTAGTAGTGGCGCATTGTAATGGGAACTAAGAAATGTTTCATAAAAAAAAACAAAAACAAAATAAACGTAAATGAAAACGATAGTGTAAATCGTTTAGATAAGAAAATAATTACATACATGTATAATAAGTACATTTAAACTTTTTACACGATAGGTAGAAATAATACTTACACTACTTTTTCAAAAACACTTAACAGAGAGGTAGATATAAGTTTTCCAAAAAAAAAGCCTTTAAAAAGGCCTTGCAAAGAGCTTTGTAGAGGTAAATATAGAAGGGTTGCACAGTACTCAGAGTACCCGTGCATCCTCTCGGAGACCTAGAGGTCCATTGTGAGTCCCTTCGTAGAATCTATAGAGAAGTAGAAAAGAAAAAATAGTAGTAAGGCCAGAGTGACCAGGAAAGGAAATGATTAGAAAGATGAGACCAAGAAAAGAACAGAAAAGAATAGAAAAGACTTGGAAAGAAAAAATGATACCTCCCTATATCGTTCGCTCTAAACCAACGACCCCCTCCTAGCCAGCCTATTCCCATGACGAAACCTATCAAACTATCCAGATCGATCCTTGATATACTATCCAATTCATAAACGAATCGATTGCCTAGCCATTTCTGCCTACTTAGTTGTAGACATGGACAGTGACATATAATATGCTCTACCGTCTCTAGCTCCTCATTATTTTCGCACACACTGTAAAGACCGGAGGAACCTATCCCTGTCATTCCCCCTATGGGACAATGACCTGTCAGAATACCTATCATAGTCTTCAGTTTCCCACTTTTCATGCCCAAAAGTAGATTTATATGTGATATATCAATTTTAGGCCATAGGTTCCTTGATAATCTGCAGTCCGTTCTACGATCCCATGCGTGATTGGTTCTATCGCGAATCCCCTCTCTAATCAAACTGAAGTAAAAGCCTAGAGGTGGTCTCACACCGCTTTCACTTACAGCCCTATCCAAAGCTGAGTCATCAGCTACCTCATTGCCAGTTATCTCACAATGACCCGGTATCCAACAGAGTCTAATTTGATAATTGCTCATCAATCTCCTCAGAGCCTTCTTGCAGTCGCTAACTAGCCTAGACTTGACAAAATGTCCATTCAGGGCCTTTAGCGCCACCTGGCTATCTACATACAGAGTTACCTCTGTATTCTCTTCAATGTTCCCTGCTATCAATTCCGTAGCTTTGTATACTTTTTTTGTACTTTTTACATTTTTTACCTACTTTATTATTAAACTATGCTAAGCTTTTTTAATAAACAAATCAAAGAATTTTATTTAAAAGAATTTTTCTAGTCTAGATTTCAAAGGCTTTTAATTTAAAGGCCTTTTTATTATTGTCTATTCCATTTTTTTATTTACAAGTAATTTTAAATAAATTAAGATTTCATTAATTGGCACAATATTTTAGAAACACACTTACATACACACACACACCTAAAAATCTTTTTACAAACATTTGTAGTTATGTTAATACAAATTTAAATAACATGCCACCACTTGCAACCAGTAAACCACTTTTCTTCTATGGTATGTGGTGCCACATGTTGGTATTAAACTATTTACTTACATTTTCTGTTGGTATTTATCTGAATATAAATCACTTGATAAATGTCCTTGTTTTGGCACAAAATTGCAATTGCAATGTGTTTACTAAACACTTTATTTATTCATGCACAAACACACGCACGCACATGCACAGATACACTCAAGCTTACAAAAAAAAAGAAAAAGAAACAAATACAGTGCAAAGTAAAATTAGAACAACAGCATAAGCTAAAAAGGAATATTAAAAAAAAAGAAAGAAAGGAATTGATTTATTTAAAATTTACTATAACACCAGAACAATATAAACTAAAGAGGTATTACATTTTTTATTGCAGGCTGCTATACAGGGTCAAAGTTCACTATTTTCTGTTTAAATTTTTTTAAATTCTTAAACAGTTTTAAGTATGCTTTGCTTCCTCTATGGTTTCTAGTTTAAAATTCAAACAATTGGGAATAATACTTTGGATATTATTTATATTAATTTATTTGGCAATAAAGCATAGCGCCCCCTATATTTAATTTCATTTCTAAAAAGCTTTTTATATTGCTATATTTGAGGGCTATTTAAAATGTTTATAAACTTTCTATATATATATAACTTTAAAACAGTAATTTTGTAAATTATTGTAGCTATATTTACAATATTTTTTTGTTTTTTTTTTTCGAGTAAAAAATTTGAAGACGACCCACCCACATTCTTTTAAAAATAATTCCATTTAAAAATATTTCATGGTTGTTTTTTATTGGAATTTTTTCTCTGGAATTTTGAAATAATTTTCGTAAGAAAACATTATTCTACCAAAATATTTTATCTAAAATATTTTTAAAACAAATTAAGGGTGAGGAACTTTTGCAAAATTTCAATATTTTAAAGGTTTGGTCCACCATTTATTTACCTTTAAAAAAAATTTGAACAAAGTGCATTAGATTCTTAGATTCTTTAAAAATATTATTCCAGCAAATGGACAGACATTTGAAGAGCAAAAAAAAAAATCATAAGTAAACAAACAAGCAAATCAATATTATTTTATTTTATTTTATTTTATTTGTTACGATAGATAGCAAACAAATTGATGACAACATGTTTTTCATAATTAACATTGATGTAGAGTAAAAGATAACAGATAAATATTTTTATGAAAAACATGTTCGCTGGCTGGTTCATTGTTTAATAGTTTGGCTTGACTGTGATGCTGTATGTCGATATTTAAAAAAATACCGTTGTTTATATGAAAAAAAAAAAAAAAATACACAAAGTTGCACATTTAACAGTGTGCGACAAAATAAATATACAAATTCTAGTATTAAAAAAATCGGTTCTTAACACTTTACTGCCCTTAAGTTATCATTTGTAGGGTTAATTATTTACCTAAATAACATATGAAATAACTAAAGCTATGTTATCTAAAAGAGAGTCAAGTCCCTCCCCCCTCCTTTTGCTTCCATTATACGGCCACTTCTTAAAGAATTTCTTATACTTTATTATTAGTGCTACCTTTTTTTAAATCAAAATTAATAAATTAAAAAAAAATTTTAAATTATAAATGACACCCAATGGGAAAAAATGAATATTATTAATTAATTTCGTTTTCTTTTCAACAGGTGGTGATTTCTGGTGCATTATGTACAGTAGAAGATTATGTAATAATGTCACAGTGTGCACACAACAAAGCCATAAACTTAGCTGCAGAAGGAACAGTCTCAGTGACCGATATCTCACAAACACGTAAGTTTTTTTCCAAATGATTTAAGATAAACAAACGAAACAATTAATCACCAAAAAAAAAAAAAACGAAACGAAAGCAACAAACAAAAATTATAAAAAAAAAAACTTAATGTTAATAAGCCTGGGAATTACAAACATTTAATAACAATTCAACAGCAAATAAAATACATACATACATACATACATACATACATACATACATACATACATACCTTGAATACATAAGTAAAATGTGTGACTCTCAAATACATAAAAGAAATTTGATATTTTTTAAATTAACAAGTTAATTGTAAAAAAAAAGATTACAAGAATTTATTTAATGAATTAATTAACACACAAAAATATTCCTTATTTGTCTAAAGACGAAAAGGGTTCCGTTTCGTTTACTTAATAATCAACTTCATTCATTTAAAAAAATTTTAATGAATTCCTTAGAAAACAAACTCTTAGAAAACAATTATGACAGAATAAATATTTTTCTTAACTTTCATCATTCATGTTTAAAAAATAGGATTTTTAATAAAAAGTTTAGAAAATGTGAATAAATGACAAGAGGAAAGTTATGTCTAAATAATTTAAAAAAAATAGAATTTGTTATATAATAATTTGTTATATAAATTGTTATAATTTTAAATTATTGTTTTTTTTTTTTTTATCTAATTATTAAAATTATTTAGTTTTAGTTCAATTTAAATCAATATTTAAGAAATAAACTGTTATAATTTTAGTAAAGTAAGAATTATTTTCTTTTGTGTTTTTTTATTTCAAACTTTTCAAAAAAGTTATAATTTTCCATATAGTTATATTATTTTTATAACAGTTATTTTTATAACAGTGCCAGCAAATAACTGTTATACTATGGCAAATAATTTAACTTAATATTTTGTATTTCAAACTGACTAAAAAGCTATTACTTTTATTGTGGCTTCATAATAAACTGTTATAATTTTATAACAGTTTAAATAAAATCTGTTATACTGTAACAATTAATTTTACTTAATTTTTTTCAACACAAATATACTAAAAAAGTAGTAAGTTTTCGTAATGTTTCAAAATTAACTGTTATAATTTTATAACAGTTTGCATAAAACTGTTATATTTTTCTGTATAAATTTAGTTAAGTTTTTATTTTGTTAAATGACTTCAAAAGTTATAATTTTTATTACAGTATCAAAATAACATTTTACACAAAAACTGTTATGTTGTAACAAACAACTTTATTTAATGTTTTACACTACAAATTGATTAAAAAAACTAATAGTAAAATAAAACTAATTTTATAACACTTTACAGTTGAAATGTTACATTTTTAGCAATAAATTTATGTAATTTTATAATCTATTAACTGAAATGAAAATTTATAATTTTTTATTACAGTTTCAAAATAAACTTTTATAAATTTTTTAACAATTTAACCACAAAAACTGTTATACTACTAGAAAACATTTTCCTCAATTGCAAACTGTTTACAAAAGTTAGAGTTTTTGTTAAAATCTAAAAATAAACTTTTATAACTTTACAATAGTTCCAGCAAAAAATGTTATACTGAGGCAAATAATTTTATTAAGTTTTTCGCATTTCAGATTGACTTAAAAAGTTATAATTTTTAAGTCAATCTGTCTGTTACTGTTATAATTTTATTAAAGTTTACACAAAAACTGTTATACGATAAGAAGAATTTTTTATTTTTTAGCAAAATGCTTACAAATTTTGGAATTTGTTTATAAAATGTCAAACAAACAAACTGTTATATTTTTATAACAGTTTTAGAAACAGTAAAAGATAAATTTATTTAAGTTTTTTGCTTCATTTGCAGAGTTGAAAAATTGTAATTTTTATTACAGTTTCAGAATAAACTGCTATAATTTTATAAATTTTGCAATAATAACTATTTTACTATGAATTATAAATTTAATTAACTTTGCCACTTTATAGACTTAATTTAAAAGACACATTTTTTTTATTACAGTTTTAAAATAAACTGTTATAATTTAAAAAAAGCCATACAAAAACTGTTATACTGTGACGAAAAATTCCTTTAATGTTTTTCTAATTAATTTATAATTTATAAAAGTTTTATCAAAACTGTAACAAAGAAATTTTTTTCCTTAATTTCATTCAACTATAAAGCGATCAGTTTTGTCATATTTTTGATACAGATCACAAATAAACTGTTATAATTAAGAACAAATTTAGCAAAAATTGTTATACTATAACTAGCTAATTTCTTTTAATTTTTTCTATTATATGCCGATTGAAAAAGTAATATTTTTGATTAAATTTTAAAAACAAACTATGAATTATAAATTTAATTTTAATTTTTATTCAGACTCGACTTCATATTAATGTAATAATTAATAAAGAATACAGTGAACAGGTGTATGAGGCACTAGCAGCATGAAAGGCATTTTCAGTTATAAAATAAAAAAAGTTATCATTAAAACTGTAAAACTAATACTAATAAAAATTTTCTTCTTTAATAATTACTGTCATCAGCTGTTTAGGTAAGATTTATATTTAGAACTAATTTGAAAATAAACTTTTTTAGAACAGTTAAAAAATTGTTATAGTATAACGGAAAACTAATTTTTATTGTAGCATTATTGCTGAAAACCTTTAAAGCCATTCTGTACAATTTTTTTTGCAAATTTAAAATTTTTCAATATTCTAATCCTCCACAAAATCCTAAAGCTCTAAGGATCTCTGTATTTAAATACATTTTCACATTCAAATCCTAAAGTCACATGTGCATGAAACAAAATTTTACTATTAACATAAACAAATTTGCATTAAAAACCAAATCCTTGAAACAAAACAAAAACAAGAGTAAAAGAAAAAAAATCTGTGAAGTATTACGAGTATTATTTGCCAAAGGTTTTTATTGTACAACCTGGATGTAAGTTTGCTACTTAGGTAAAATTAAAGGTATTAAATAGATTTATGGCATTTTCTTTTTTTTATGCTTAATCTTCTTAAAGAACAAAAATCTCTTTCTACCGTTGTTGTGTGGTCATTGTAGGCGTTAAAATTGACAAAAGGACTTTTCACACCAATACAGGATTTAGAGCTCGTAAATGCTTTAAATTGCAAACAATTTAATTATGGGATTTTACGTGTTTTAAGTACTTGTATTATTAAAATCTCACACTAACAGCTCAAGTACCGCTGCTAATGCTGGCTTTCTCTATACACACATACACACATACTTCCTTGTCCGTTTGTCCATCTATGTGTCCTTCAGTCCTTCCTGTCTGTCCACTATTTTTGCTTATTGTTTGTTGTTCATGTTTATAGCTTTCTTTTCTTTTATTTTCTTACGTTACAATACGTTTTATTTTTGTTTTTTTGTGAGTGTGTTTTTGTTTTAAAACCATTAGTCGATCATTTTTGCACCTGTAGTCTCAAGAGGCTGCATGATATGATAGAAAATTCTTAAGAATAAATTGTACCCTCACTTATACTAGACACACGTACAAACACCTACATACATATAAAAATACAATTGCAAATCGCACGTACCTAAATAGTGATGCGTCAGTCAGTCCGTCCATCAGTTCAACAATATGAGAATAATATTGTGTTTGATGTTTTTAAAACACGTTTTAGTTTTTAAATACTTTGAATTTATCCACTAGAATCAAATAAAATCCACATGAGTATAAGTGTGTATCTGTGTGTGTATGTTTTAGAACAATATAGATGTATATTTAAAAGGTTTTTGGCAAACCGTTATGTTTTTTTTTTTTTTTTTTTTTTTGTTATTATATTTTATTGTGTTCTTAAATTCAAAAGAAAATAATATAGACTGACCCTATGTCTCTCCGTCTATCTGTCTGTCTGTCTATAACTGTGTTAGCATGAAAATTATATGTGTGTTTGTGCGATTGTGTATTAGTTTTACAGAGTTTAAGTGAGTGTGCTTTTTAGCTCGTGCTAAATATAGGCAAACAATAGGCGTTGTAGTAGTAAACATTTTTAATTGTACAAACTAAAATTCTGTTATAATAGCAATTTAACTAAAAAGGATGAGGTCAGCACAAATTTCAAATGAATTGCAGATGTCTTCTAATGCAGCTGCTGTCAAAAACACAACCATTACCATCAGCGTTTCCCTGTTAAAAAAATATAGCTCTAACTAATACTTGTGCTAAAATGATCCTTAATTGCATTGAAGGTCATTTGTGGCCTTCCTGTTTTCTAAATAGAAAGTTTCACACATTAAAAAAAAATAAAATAGGGGCTTTTAGTATATCCAAAATAATCTATTATTTTCCTAGTTTAATTATTGCAAACAAACGAAAAAAATACGGGCTTTATTTTAAGAGTTTTACTCACTAAAATCGTTAATTAAGTTTTTAATGAAATTAAAATGCAAGAGGGAGTTTAATTAATTCATTAAATCAATCTTATCGCAAGATCATCTTAAAGATAAAGACAATTTCTCTGAGTAAATTAAAAACTACTTTCAGGAGATGCCAGACTGAAACAAACAAAAATACATGTTTTGTTTTATTTTGAATAACTTTTTTGTCCAAAAGGATTAAATTTTTCCTAACAAAAAAAATTTTGTTAAAAAACTTCAATTTTTTAAAGAAAATTTAATATTTTGTAACAAATTTGCTTTTTTATAGAATATGAAATTTTTTATAAAGAATTTATTAAAAAAAACCGTTGAAAATAAATATAATTTTTTATATAAAATTAAATTTTTAGCACAAAATTAAATTCTTTATAAAAAATAAAATTTTTCATTTCAAAATAATTTTTTTTTTATAAAAATTTAATTGTTCATTAAAAAATTATTTGTTCGCTTAAAATTTTATTTTCATACAAAATAGAATTTATTTATATAAATAATAAAATGCTTTTATTTACAGTTCAGTTCTAATTTAGTACGAGTTCAGTTCAAGTTCAGTTCTAATTCAGTTCTAGTTCAATTCAAGTCTAGTTATAGTTCAGTACTAGTTCAGTTTTTATTCTAATTTAGTTCTAGTTCAGTTTTACTTCAGTTCTAGTTCAGTTGGAGTTCAGTTCAAGTTCAGTTCTTGTTCAAGTCTAGTTCAGTTTAACTCAGTTCTAGTTCATTTTTTTCTTTTTTTTAAATTTACTTATTAATTTATTAAAATGTTTACAGAAATTGTTATACCTACTAAGCCATGCTACTTGATAGCAGGGAAAGGGTAAATAATAATTAATATATTCAATTGTAGTTCAGTTTTAGTTCAGTTCCAATTCAGTTCTAGGTCAGTTCTAGTTCAGTTGTAGTTCAATTTTAGTTCAGTTCTAATTCAGTTCTACTGCAATTCAAATTCAGTTCTAGTTCCATTCTAGTTCATTCCTAGTTCAGCTCTAGTTTATTTCTAGTTAATTTCTAGTTCAGTATTAGTTCAGTTATAGTTCAGTTCTAATTCACTTTTAATTCAGTTATAATTCAGTTCTAGTTTAGTTCTAAAGGAAATCGGTAATCGTAGGAGCTAATTTAATCCTGTATGTATCAAAATAATTTCTTTTTACCAATTTTGTTAAGTACCTTTTTGAACTTTCCACCTTTTGGAATAACAAAAAAAAATAATTCCTAAAGAATTGTGTACAAATACAGTTTAAATAAATATTTCATTTATTTTATTAAATTCGTAATCATCTTCTTAAACAAAACATCATAAGCCCTTGAACAATAGCGCGCTCACCTATTGTTGTTGTTGTTGTTATTATTATTATTACTGAAATTTCTAATTATTTGAAGAGAAGGAAAAAAAAATATTTTTAAATTTGGAATGTCTACAAGAAGCTGAAAAGGCATCAACAACTAGAAGAACAACAATGAACAGCAACAGAAAAAGTACATACGTACGTACGTACGTTTTGCTTCAACATCAAGCACTTCAAATAAATCAATATCAAGATGCTGCTGTTGTGATGCTGGGTTGGTTGGCTGGCTGTGCATTCATGGATATTATGGCCTGGAATTATATTAAATTCAATGGCTTTTTTTATATATTGAATGGTTATGATGATATGAGATATTCACGGTAAACAAACATCATCATCACCGACATCGACATCAATTCATGTGTATTTGTTTTCAAGTACTGAGAGAGTTTATTGGCGCTTAATAAATGTTCAGGCATTATTGACAAAAACTTTGTAATAAAAAAATAATACTTATACACACAAACACACACATATTTTAAAATAAATAAATCATGCATATTTAAAAAAAAAATCATTAAAAAAATTCCATTGAATTTAATGTTAAACTATTCAATTTAATTTTAAACTTAATTTTTTATTATTTTTTCATATGGATATTTGAATTTTGGAATTTTTTTTTTAGTTAGCAATAATGGCGTCTACCAACTTACATATTTCCGGTAGAGTGTCAGTATTAATTTTGGACTAAATTTGATTAATGGAAAAATGTCACTGAAATGTGAAAGTGCATAATTATTCACTTATATTTAAAAAAGTAATGGATACACTTCATAAAGAAGGAAGTCAAATAATAGTTATGAAAAATATTAAAACATGTTATTAAATTAAAAATTAAATTTAAAAAAAAATAAAACAAATTCTGCTAATATTTAGTAAAAATAATGCCCTAATAATTTGAAAATTCCATCTGCCTTAAATTCCATTTAAAGTTCAATTTTTATTCCCATCATGCAACATCATCATCTTGCATCTTTATACTTTTATACATTTAGAAGTATTTTCTCTAAATCAAAACGTACCGCCAGACAAACGAAAACAAAAACAAAAATCCAGAAATTAAAATTAAAAACAAAAAAAAATAATATTCAATTCAATATGCATGACATACAGTAAGTGAATGAGTATTTGTCCATTGACCGACTGTGGGAAAAAATAACATACACACATTAACACACACGGAAACTCATACAAGCACATGGTCAATCAAACCTTAAACTAAACATTTTTCGAAAAAAAAAAAAAAATCTCCATAAACTCAAGTGTTTTACAAGTGTAAATCAATGATTGTCATTAAAAATTAAAATAAAAAAATAAAAACTAGAAAATAAAAGTTCATTTGCTTGTTCAATCGATGGATGGATCGATTGAACGAACGAACGTTCGTTTATTAAACGTTTCGTTATCGTTTTGACCGGTGGACAACAAAACACATTTTGTTAAGAAGCGGGGACCCGCTTTTACAACTACATGAACATTGATGATAACAAAAATGGTAGTAGATGAAAAAAAAAAAAAAAATACAAAAAATATTGAAAAAATATATTCGTATAAATAATGACGATCATTTAGATACTTAAACTCGTAAGTAATATGAAAAAATAAAATAAAACTGGCCAGTGTTTTGTGTATGGAGGGAGCGCTGATGGTCAACAAGCCAAGTTTACTAGTACACATGACCAACAAAAACAACAACAACAACAAGCAACAGCAGCAGCAAAAATAACAACTAAAGACGACAGCTTATGTACTACTACATTTCATAGTTAAATGATGTTTGTTATGTTTACTGCTGCCGCTCTTTTTCAGCTAGACATGTCCATACACTGGAGCTTCCAAAAACGATCAGTTTAGTATTATAATTCATCAAACAATTCATTATTGAAAATTTCCTATAAATTGTAAATTTATCGATAAAATAAAATAAGAAAAAAATTACTATAAATTGAAAATTGACTAAAAATAATAAATTTATGAAAATTAATCCTAAAGTAAATTAATCGAAAAATTTACTCTAAATCGTAAATTTGTCAAAATTGTAATCTGAATTGTAAATTTTTCAAAAAATTATTCTAAATTAAAAAAAATTATCGAAAATTTGACAAAATTTTAATTGTATAGCAATTTTTTAGAAAATTTGATCGAAATTTTCAATTGATTTCCGATAAATCCTTAATTTATTGAAAAATTTCTATAAATTGAAAACTCATGGAAAATCTGTTCAGCTTTATTTCAGTTTTTGTTAATTTTTAATTCAGTTCTAATTAACTTTTTAGTTCAGTTCCAGTTCTATTCTAGTTCAGTTCAGCTCTAGTTTAGTTCTAGTTAAGTTATAGTTCAGTTCTAGTTATGTTCTATTTCAGTCCTAGTTTAGTTTTAGTTCAGTTCTAGTTTAGTTCTAGTTTAGTTGTAGTTCAGTTCTAGTTCAGTTCTAGTTAAGTTCTAGATCAATCCTAGTTTACTTCTAGTTCAGTTTTACTTCAGTTCTAGTTCAGTTCTAGAACAGTTCTAGTTCAGTTCTAGTTCAGTTCTAGTTCAGTTCTAGTTAAGTTCTAGTTCAGTTCTAGTTTAGTTCTAGTTTAGTTCTAGTTTAGTTCTAGTTTAGTTGTTCTTTAGTTCTAGTTCAGTTTTAATTCAATTCTAGATTAGTTCTAAAAATGCTTATTAATTCTAAATTTATTTAAAAGTCTTTCTTTAAATAAATAAAATTTTGAACCTAATTTAAGCTATTAATTTAAAAACATATTTAGCTCTTTAAATTAGGCTTTAGTGTAGTTTTAGGTGTAAGTGTAAATATAAGTGCGTCATCGTGTTCGTCGATTTAAAATTGTGTGATTGTTTTCTTGGCAAAGTAGTAGAAGAAGGGTTTAAGATCTGCGGTAGGTAATCAATACTTACTTACCAATAACACACACATACATATATATACATATATTTGTATATGTTTGGAAGTGTAAAAAGAAAAAGGTTTATATGTTTAAATGTACATAATTATGTAAGTTTGTATATTTAATAAATATAAGTACATACATAAATAATAATAATAACAACAACAAATACCCTCCTTCATATTTATACTTATAACATGCATGAACATCCAGATTTTTTCCTCGTCATATTTTTGGAAGTAGTTGTTGTTGTTGTTGTATTATTTGTCTATAATTGTTTTTGTAAATATTGATTTTGGTTTGAACAGTCAGTTTTTTTTTACGGAAATTCCTATTTAAAGACTGTCGTTCTTTTTCTTGCATTTTAAACAAATTCCATTTAATTTATTCAAATACGTATTCAGTTATAATGTTCAATGTCTTTAGATTTATTTTGTTATAACTTTAAATACACGACAATTGTCAAGAGAAAAATATATCTCAAACTTTCTTGAAAGATTTTTTTTTTTCAAAAAACAATTCATTTTATTGTATTTTCATGGTTATTTATTGCCTATTCTTATGTAAAATTTGGAATACCATAACAATTATTAATCATTTAAATTTACATTCATTTAGTGTAATATATTTTTTTCTTCTACCTTTTACACCTTAAGTTTAAAACTCTACACTTGTTTCTCCCTCCCTGTCAATAACTATACATAACAAAAAAAAAAAAAACAACACTTCATGTTTTCCTGTGTGTTTAACTATCTTAACAGGTTCAATGGGTTTTTATTTCTATCTCAAGGTTTAGAGAGTTTTGCTTCAAATTGTTGCAATTTCTTAGAAATGCTCTTACACAAAAGCGTTAAAGTATTTAGTAACAAAAATTCGTTTTTTTTTTTCAAGCAGGTAATTTTACAGCTACAAATACACATTTTGTGCTTACATAAATAGGTATAATAGATAGGTATGTATTTATATAAGTACATAAACTATTTATGTAAAGAAATGATAGGTTACAATGGTGCCAAATGTTTCCCACATTATTAACACCTTCTTGATTATTGACCAATTTTCTTTAAAAAAAAAAAGGTGTTATATGTTAGAGCTACACTTATGTTTATTGCATTGATGCATTCGTATGTATTTCCAAGAGTATTTAAAGTAATTATAAGGTACTTAGTAGAAAATTCATTAACAGTAGAAAAAAATATTTAAAAAACTGATACCAACACATTTCTTAATATAGTCATTGGTCGTAAATGTTCCTGTTATCATAATTTTGCTATAAGTATAGCCATATTTAGCTTCAAACGTAGTTTTTCATACAATCGTAGTTTAGCTTAAAATGTAGAGATTTATATAGTCATTTTTTCTTGAAAGATATAGTACGATTTTATTATGTAATGTAATAAAATTTCACTTTAAAACTAATCCTTCAAATTTTTATTTTTAAACGTATCTATATTAAAGTTTAAAACCTATGCTTTTTTAGTAATATTTTAAGTTAAACGTAGTCATTTTCAACTTCAAAATTAGCCATTATTTTGTTTGAAACGTGGTCATATTTCTTATTAAAATCTGGAGCTTTATCAGTCATATTCTTTTAATAGTCATATATTTGCTTTGAAACATAGATATATTTTTCCTATAACGTAGTTTTAGTTTATCTTTAAACGCAGCTGAAACGTGCATTTTCATGTTTCTTTAGAAATATTTCTCTTCATTTTTATAATATTTATTTAAGTATTAATTTTTCTCATAGGCATTCGCTCAAAACGTAATATTATTTCATAGAGAAACGTAGTTGTATTTTTTAATAAATGTCATTTTTAAATCATTTTTATCATATTTTAGTTTTTTAACAATCATATATTTTTGCTTGAAACACAGTTATATTTATTACTAAAACGTATGTAGTTATTATTTATTAATTGAAACGTACATTTTCGTATGTACAATCAAATACAATTTCGCAAACATTGCTGTCAAATTAAGTAACTTATATTTTATTGTAGAAATAAAAACATTCGCTTCAAAAATTGTCATATTTCAAATTGAAACGTAGTTGTATTTTTCAGGAAACGTAGTCATATTTAAAGTTGAGATGTAGGGATTTTTGTATCATATTTTAGGTTTTTTATTAGTCATTTATTTCGGCTTGTCATATAGTTATATTTATTACTATAACGTATAACTTAGTTTTGTCGTCGGCTGAGGTGTTAGATAAATTACTAACAGCACGATGATACGTAGGATTTTGTTAATGATAGCTGCAGGGTTGAAGATTCCCTCGTATATTATGCAGCAGGCCGGATCGTTTATGATACTTAGAGATACCGTACGAATAGTGATTTAAGTAATACAATTCCTTAAAACTAGACTTAATCTAAAGAGAAATGGTCAACCGAAGTTGCTGTTCCAAAACAGGCAATCGAAGTTGTTGTGCCAAAAAAGTCAACCGAAGTTGTTGTGCCAAAACCGTCAACTGAAGTCACTGTGCAAGATATCCCCCTGACGCTCGTACTTGTTTCGAGTACCAGAGAAACAATGACTGATTTCACAATATCAGATGTCTTGGGAATAAACCAGATCTTGGTTTTTTTGTAAATTCTTCTATATCTCGAATCGCAACTACTTCATCCAACCTTAGAATACTTATATGAAAAATTCCATAAACTGAATGAGAATTATTAATACGATGGTTGGTAGCTAAGGTAAATACGTTCATGTATTAGTGTAAAATAATATAAATACAGGCGACTAAAGTAGTGGAATGTTAATGGAATGCAGAAGTGTAAAAGAATGTAATGAATATAAATATAATACTTATGTACAAATTTAACTAGCTATTAAACTTTATTACAAATGTAGTTATAATTTGGCTTGTAACTTTTATCAAAAATATTGCTTTGCATTTGAAAATATATATTTTGCATTCTAAAGATAATCAAATTTTGCAAACTTCATTTTTAATTTAGACCTAAATAAATTTGCTCAAAAGATATTAACATTTTAAATTGAAACGTAGTTGTATTTTTCAATGAACGTAGTCATATTTATAGCTTTAATGTGAGAATTCATAAAGACTTATTATAGCTGTTAATTTAATCTTATATTAATTTAAAACTTAGATCTTCTTATAGGCATCATTTTTATTGAATCGAAATAATATTTTTTTTTTAACTTGAGACGTAGTTATATATTTACTTTTGACGTAGGTCTTAATATGCGTATGAAAATATTTCAGCATTTTTAAGGCTCTTTGATCATATTTCAGATATTTTTAATAACCAATAATTTTCTTAACATAATTTTTATTTTAAACATAATATATAGTAAAATTTCATATTGAAACAGAGTTATATTTTTCAGTAAACATAGTCATATTTATAGCTGCAATGTAAGAATTCATAAAGACTTTTTATAGCTGTTCATTTGATCTTATATTAGTGGGAAACTTTAATCTTCTTAAATGTATAATTTTGATTCAAACTTGATACGTAGTCATATATTTACTCTTGACGTAGGTCTTGATATACATATTAAGATAATTGAGTATATTTTGGTTTATATACATGTGAAGATGGCGAAAAACATATTTATTGTTATTAAAGGTCGCAAGAAGTCAAAAAAGTAAGGTAAATCACAAATCTTTGAAATTATAAAAAAAATTCAGCCGAACCAAATAAGTTAATATTTAAATTTATGTTTTTTTCTTAGAAACTAAATGCAACTTTTATTTTCATCTCCCTTAAAAGACATAATTACATTTTCTCGTATACAATAGATATAACTTTTAATTTTTAGTCTCCTGCGAGATATAAACGCCAGTCAATGTTTAATTTTATTTTCAACATTTTCCAAAGTTCAATGAAGCTCGTTAAAGTGTTGAAACTTTTGTTAACTTTTTTACTAAAATCCTCTTCTAAAAATCGAAAATTTTGTCAACATATTGTATTAAATGTATTTGATTATTTTATTGTCTCCCCTTTGTAAACACCTAATTTCCAGTTGCTTCCCATTTTCATTTTCCCCTAAATATCTTAGACAAGCGTTTATTTATAATGCCACTGGTCATGAAATCGTTCTTCTTGTTCTTGTTCATTTGTTTTAACAAAAAATTGTTGCAACAAGAATGATGATTGCTTGTAATAGTTTTGGCGTGTGTTTGTGTGGGAGTATGATTACGTGCTTGTCAAATAGCCAACTAGGTAGAGAGCCAGTCCGTCAGTCAGACACTTTCCAAGTTTTAATATATGTAAATCTTTTAGTTAGAATCATTTTTAAAAAAGGAACATTAATAGAGTGACACGACAGCGACAACAACAACAACAACAATAACAAATTAAATTAATGAAATTAATTTTCAACATCTTGTCTTTGTATGATTTGTTTTTGCTACTTATGTAGTTGTTGTTGTTGTTGTTGTTGTTGTCGTTGCATTTTGGAAATGAAAATTTTGGTGACAAATTTTAGGTCAAATTCAACGTCATTTATTTAATTGATTTGAATATAATTTGCCACATTTGTTGAATTTATGAGTGTGAGAATTATAAACAGGGGACGACTGAACAACTAATTGGTTAATTTTAGTATCAACTTATTGGGTGGCTAAATTAAAATTCTTGTTTATTTTAGTAAATAAAATATTTAAAAATAAATATTCTAATAGAAATTGTTAAAAATAAGTTAGCTAGAAAGAAAATAATAAGAAAATGCCTTAAAATCGGATATCGACCAGTTGAACTAGATGAACTTAGAACACCATGACTCTAAAAATATTAATATCTAGTAATTTGTATCACTTTAATATGCATTTTGATTTAACTTTTTATAAATTAAAAAATAGGATTTTAAACTACGTAATCAAATAAGTCGGTGTTTCACAAACGAATGTAGGTGTTAAGAAATTTTATTTGAACCCAATTCAAGAAAAAAAAAATCATCAAATTAAAATATAACAAACTACAGTGAACTCGCGGAAACGTGAACTAATTTTTACCAAGACTGTTTAGGTTTTCGGGATTGTTCATGTTTTCATAAATTAGTTTTTATCAGTAAATATTTTTAGCAATATTTCAAATATATAAACTTCTTTATATTCTTGTATAAATATTAATTCATAAATTAACAAAAAGGTAGAGAAAAATTGATCGCAAACAATTCTACAAAATTCATCATGTTCCATTTGCTAGATAATAGTGGGTAAATTTAAAATAAATGTTCATCACATGACAATTTTATGATATAACGGCTTTTAATTTTGATATTTTTCAAAAATTTTCTACCTTTATTAGGCTTAAGAACAATTATTTTTAATTTTCTTTTTATTAATTAATGATGTACTTTATATAGTAAATATAAGCTTCTAAATAAATAAACTGCAAAATCTTTTATTGACAATAGTCAGCTAATACACCATTTAAGTTTTAATTTGCCTTGATATCGTCACTCGATAACTGCTAGTTGATGACTCCTATTCCTTCTGACCGGTCATTGGTGCCATATTTTTTAAGAAAAATTTTAGTGCAATTCCAAGAAATGTATTATTAAAGACATATGGCATTCATATTATGATAGGCTCTCAACAATTTATCATATTGCGAATATTTATGGTTTCCTTAAGTACAGTACAAGCTTAATTTGCACAACTACCTATTACTGCAACACTCCGATTTGCGCAAGCAGTACTTTTTTACATTACAGGATTCATAAGTGCAACTTTTTTGCAAAAGAAGTGCAACTTTTTTGCAAAAGAAGTGCAACTTTCTGTTGATATTTGTAAAACCTCATTAATTTATCGTAAGATTTTTCTTTGTTCAAAATTAAAATTGCAGTGAATTCGCATTATTTGAATTTAGTTAAAAGTATAGAGACTCCGAGACGTAAACATTGTAATAATGCAATTATTTTTTAATTTTATTTAATTTAAATGAATTATTTGATTAATATAATTTTTTATTTAAAAAAAAAAAATATAGTGAAAGACTTTAATATTCAATGGTCGCTTACCACAACATTTTCGAAAATTGTAACAACCCTGGTTTGATAACGGTTGCGCAAATCGAGCTCGTACTGTATTTTCTGCGAGTGCGATAAACCTATAAAAGTTTCAATTTCTACATCATTTAATATTGAAATGACTGATAGATTCTTTATTAACATTTTTTATTTAGTTCTACGAATATTGAATCCTTAATTTTGCCTTCACTGAGAGAAGAAAAAATTTTGTTCAGAAAGTTACAGCCTGGACCATTTTTGACTAGAATTGTAACAATGATTTTGACAATCATACGTTTTCTACCAAAATCAAGATTTCTAAATTAGTATTACTTTTGCCGCCATATGATAGTTTGTTTCAAAAACACCCTGGGGCCCATCCTTAACCAACTTTTAGAAAGTGCAATTTTGATTGTTTTGTAATTTTCATGATCTACGATCACATTACAGATTTTCCCTCTACACTCATTTTTGTCATGGTTATGTGTAGGTTAAAAGTAAATTTTTTATTATATTTAATATTAAAAATATATTTTTCAGTAGTATTTCTCCTCTATAAGATATAAATGACATATTTTCCCTAGCTTTAGGCAATTATATAACATAAAATCTTTCTTTGCTAACAAGAAGTGCAAGTCTAAACGTCCCTTCGTTCTCATCCCGATTTTCTTGTGTTTTTAATTGTTTTTTTTTTTTTAATAAAATTAGTTATTGCAAATAAGAAATTATTTTTTTCGTTGTTGAAATACTATCTTTTTAGACTTTTCAAAATAAAAAAGGAAATGTTAAAAGAAGCTAAAATAAAAAACAAATTTAACCTCAAAAAGGCCAAAAGAGGCATAACTACATATAACATTAAAGAAATTTACGGTATAAAAACTAAGTAAACTCTTATTTGGAGACTTTTCATTTTAAAAACATCAGAAAATCGAAACTTAAATTGTTCACGTTTTAGACTAATCTGTGTAAAATTAAATTTGTTCACGTTTCTGTATAGTTCACACTTTCGAGTGTTCGCGTTTCCGCGAGTGCACTGTATTTATTATTCTTAATTTACATTAATTAAAAAAAATATCCCCATAATGAATTGTTCACACCTTATCCATTTTTTTTTTTTTTTTTTCTTAACTCAAGCAACCATTGAAGGGTGACCAACAAAACTTTTTCCACTTAATTAAATAAAAATTTAAAGATTTAATTCAAATATGAAAATGTTAATAAATAGAAAATCAAATTGTGTTAAAGGTGTTAACAAACTAATTAATTGCAGGCGCCTAAAAATAAAAACATTTAACCAAAAACAAAATCTTAAAACAAAAAGCCTTAAACAAAGAATTAACGCCAATGTAATGTCACGCCAGGGAGCCTTTCAATAAGCAAATAGTTATCAAAGCTTAAGCCAGTTGCTACCCACAACTAAAACAAAAACTATCATCATCATCATCAGCCTTGTCAGCAGCACAAAAAAGTCGTGCCTTCCAATTATTTACAGAAAACAAAAGATTGAATTAAAAACTAAAATAAAAAACTTAGAATTAAAAAAAAAAAACTATATCATGTTGCCAGCCCGCTAAACGAGAACTCGTAGTCGTCTACAAATATTACAATACAACAGTTAAAATTATACTAAATTGTAAATAAGAGCATTTAAAAGAATTGTAAAACGTGTTAAAGTAATTAGCATGTAGAGAGAAGGAAATAATAAATTCATAAGTTTTTTTTTTTCTCTTTTTATAAATTATGGAATATTTATTTTCCAAACAGATGCATTATGATGCATATCATGCCAAGAAGCAACCATCAGTCTACAGCAACTTAAATTTCCATTGCGTTCTTAGTCTTCTTTGGCTGAGTTGGTAATCTGTGCTGATAACTATTTTACATTTTGTTCTTGAACATCGAATTCTATAAAAATCAAAGTTATTTCTCGGAAACGTGACAACTTTTATTCTTTGTATATTTCTGGTGTAAAATTTTTCCAAAAAACTATAAAATTTTACAAAACAAATTATATTGGTAAACATATTTTTGAATGATTGTGATTGGAGTATGATTCCTAGAATTATGGTTTTATAAATCTTCATGGTTATTATAATAAAAATTATATATTGAATTTAGGAATGAATGCTATTGACAGTGATGTTTTGGCTTAAAATATAAGACTTTATATTCATATTTTGTGTTCATACTTTAAGTTAAGCTATAGTCAAAAGTTATCTAACATATAGTCATATTTTAGTTATGGCTTATTTGAGATATGGCTCTTTATATATTTAATTTTTATCTTAAAACTTTGCTCTTTTTTCAGTTTGAAACATAGCTAAACTTTTGCTATCTATCTATTTATCTATCTATCTATCTATCTATCTATCTATCTATATTTATCTATCTATCTATCTATCTTTTTTTTAAGATACCCGTTGCCACTTAGGGACCAAAGGGTTATGTCGGATTCTTACCGACTAAAACCACCTCCATCGTCATCCGAAGGAGGTGGTTTTATCTATCTATCTATCTAACTATATTTATCTATATATCTATCTATCTATCTATCTATCTATCTAGTTAATTTAAGTTAATTCGTCATCCGAAGGAGGTGGTTTTATCTATCTATCTATCTATCTATCTAACTATATTTATCTATATATCTATCTATCTATCTATCTAACTATATTTATCTATATATCTATCTATCTATCTATCTATTTATCTATCTATATAGTTAATTTAAGTTAATTCGTCATCCGAAGGAGGTGGTTTTATCTATCTATCTATCTATCTATTTATCTATCTATATAATTAATTTAAGTTAATTTAATGAATCTTTATTCCTGATTAAATTAAAACTATATTTCAAGTCAAATTGTACATAGGTTTTAAACTAAAATATGAATACGTTGTAAGCTCATATATGTCTACGTTTTAGAATAGTATATGTCCACGTTTCAAGCCATTTAGTTTCAAATTAAATTATGACTAAGTTTCAAGCTAAATTATTACTATGTTTAAAACTAAAATATGATTACGTTGTAAGTTATCATATGACTACGTGGTTTAAGATAAATATATTCGTGTTTTAAGATAAATTAAGACTACGTTTTAATTGAATTGTTACTACATTTCAAGCTAAATTATGTAAATATTTTAAACTAAAATATGTATAGAATTTGAGCTAATTTTAAACCCAAAAATATATCTACGTTTACGACTAAATTATGACTACAAATTAGATTAAAATATGACTAAATTTTAGTATAAAATGATGACTAAATTTCAAGCTAACATATGACTTCTTATTAAATTAGAATATTTCCACAATTAAAGTTAAATTTTATCTATGTTTTAAACTAAAATATGTATAGATTTCAAGCTAACATATGACTATGTTTTTAACTAAAATATTAATCTTAAAGGAACTTTAAGGAACTGACATTAAACTTCAAATATATTTTTTAATTCTGTCTAAAATACAAAAGCTTAGTTATTACTTTGCTTAAAACGTAATCATATTTTTGTTTTTGTACTCTAAATTAGTCTCTGTTTCAATGTAAATTGTAGTCATAATTTTCCTTTAAACGTACATATAATTTAGCTTGAAATGTGGACACAGTTTTAATTTAAAAGAAAGTCATATATTAGCTCGAAGTCAATTCATTAGCTCGAAGTCAATTCATAAATATAGAAATGTGTATTGAACGTAAGTTTATTTTAGTTAAAAATATAATCATATATTAGCAAGTTTATTCATATTTAAAATATAGACATAATTTAGCTAAAAAACTTAGTTACAATATAATTTGAAACATAGTCATAATTTTGTTTGTAACGTAATCATATTTAGCTTGTAACATAGTCATAATTTCATGGTACATCATTTATCTTTAAGCATATATGGGGATTTCAAAAAAATTTTACATTTATTTTTATGACAATATTAACTGGCTTTAAGGAAACACAAATCTATTCGCGTGAATTACTTTTCGCTAAAGGTTTAAGACAAAAAGTTAAAAGAAATGCAAAAATTCTATTTTTAACAAAATATGAGAAATTACCAGATGTATATAACCTACATCAATATGCCTGAAATACAAATTAAAAGTGATACGATATGGTTGATGTCACAGAAGATAATAGCGATCATAGTGATTTTTTAACATTTCATTTTTATGAAAATCACTCTTTAAATCGTTATAACGATGTCCGTCCGTCCGTCTGGCTGGCTGTTCATGTAAACCTTGTGCACAAAATATAGGCCGCAATTTTAAAGGAAATTCCATGAAATTTGGCAAGTGGGACTTTCATAACACAAAGACAAAGCCTATTGAAATTGGTTATATTCAGTCAGTTATTTCACCTAGCCCCCATACAAATGTCCTCCCGGAATAAGGCTTTAATGAAAATAAATACCTTAAATATAGCAATATTTTAATGAAATTCACTGCAAGGAAGTTTTGTATAAGTATCAAACTTTGTGTCAAATTTTATGAGAATCGGTCCATAATTTACCATAGCTCCCATATAAACCCCTCTTCCGAAAAGCACTTTCACGTGCATAAACCCCATACGAATATTGGTATCAAGATAATATTCTACACAAATAAGTGTTATGTTAGTAAAAATAATACTGCCAAATTTTATGTGAATCGGTCCACAATTTACCATAGCTCCCAAGAATCGCCCTAAAGTGTATAAAATCATCTAGATGTTAGTATCAACACATTATTCTGTATTTGTGTATTTTATTTTACATTTACTAAAATTATCCATAGGCGTAATATAAGTCCCCTTCCCGAAATTTTATGCTCATACACAATGGTGTAGAGTATCATATAGTCAGTGTTGACCGACTATATCTTTTTTCTCGTTTTTAATTGCATTTAATTCATTGATGTATTTTTCACATCTAATCACAAAAAGATCTTCAAATAATGTTTATTAAATAAAAAGTTACAAATATTAATTTTAATACTATAAATTAAATTAATTAAATCAATGACAAAAATACACACCCAAAAATATTAAAAGCTGCACTAAATTCAAACACGTGATTATTTTTGAATGCCACTTGATTCTGATATAATTATAGCTTATACACATATAGATTAGTATACATTTTCACCGATTTCAATTAGCGCCTTGGATGTGCCTCGTCGATTTATGAAATATTAAAGACAACGCGATCTCAGGTCATCAATACTTTTTAAGCATTTTTTTTTTTTTTTTTTTTTTATTTCGCTTAACTAAACCAGAATAGATGTACCTAATAAAAATATAATTTCACATAAAATGCAAAAAATGCTAATATAAAGTAAGCAAAATTTTAGATGGATTTTAAATTTAACATTTTTGCAAATTAATATTTTATCGCGTTATAACGATTTTAAAATGCTTCATTGAAATTACACTGAAATTACAGCACGCTGTGATTGCGCCTCACGAAAAAGGGATCTATGGAGCCATTCACGTTTTTTCTCCCCAAGTTTGTGCACCTCCTATAGCGCTGCTATTGAAGAAACATTAACCTCAAACGATCCGTAATTACAAGAGCAATACACATTTCCATTTTATTTTTTCACCACTTATCTATCCACAATATAATTCAACACTGGCCAAGGACAGACTGATTGGCCTATTTCTACTAGTGAAGTTTACATTAGAGAAATTCGACGTGATTACCAACTTTTTTAAAGAAAAAAACACAGAAAATTCAAATTTAATATGGAATGTTTATTATCATTTGAAAGAACATTCTTTGGCATTTATTTTTTGAAGATTATGATGCTACGTCACAGATGGTCCATCCGTTAAGTCCAATTTTCGATGACTCGTTCGAGCATTTCGACTGGTAACTGGCGAATGATACGCGTGATGTTTTCCTCCAAGGCCTGAATTGAAGCGGGTTTGTCCGCATAAACTTTAGACTTTACATATCCCCACAGGAAAAAGCCTAACGGTGTGATATCACAAGATCTTGGTGGCCAATCGACAGACCCAAAACGTGAAATTATGTGCTCACCGAAGTGTTATCTCAATAAATCCATTGATTGATGCGATGTGTGGGAAATGGCGCCGTCTTGCTGAAACCAAATGTAGCCGAAATCACGAGCTTCAATTTCAGGCATCAAATAGTCGGTTATCATGGCATGATAACGGTCGCCATTGACGGTTACGTTCGCACCGGCATCATTTTTAAAGAAATATGGACCGATGATTCCACCGGCCCACAAACCACACCAAACCGTTGTTTTTTCTAGATGAAGTGGCAGTTCTTGAATCTCTTCAGGTTGCTCTTCGTCCCAAATGCGTCAATTTTGTTTGTTTACATACCCATTGAGCCGGAAATGGACCTCATCGCTGAACAAAATTTGCCTCGAAAACGTCGGATCTTCTTGGACCTTTTCAGAAGCTCATAGAGCGAAGCGATGTAAAAGTTGTTCAGGCGTAAGTCTTTCCATTATGAAATGCCAAACAATACTAAACAAAAATAACATGACAGCATGGCACGACTCACCCGTGATCTGTTAAAAAAAAGGCTATTGGAAAAAGTATCTCTACTTGAATCACCGTTATAAGGGTGATAATATAGTCATAGTTTAGCCCATGACTTACAATTTTTCTTACAATTATTTTAGCTTGAAGATTTTTACTTGAACTTGATAGTTAAAAACATCAAAAATGCTTCATTATTTAATTAAACTTTACATTAAAACCTATGACCTTTTTTTTAACAACAATTGTAATTTATAATCAATTACATCAAAATTTTTTCCAAGATATTGTTTATCACCTATTAACTTTTTTTCCTTAATTATAGTAAATTATTAATAGACTAACTACCAAACTATGAAAATGTTTATTAATGAACCGTTGCCCACACTTGTCTTCAATTGATTCATTGATTACCCTAGCTTCCTTACGATTTATTGGCATATGCAGTTTTCAGTATATATATTTTTTTATGACATTCCGCTATATCGCAATAATGCCTGAGGCTAAGATAATAAATTTTCCATTTTTTTTTTTTTTTCAACAATTTTTGTTGTTGGCTTTTAATGTCATTGAACATTTATTAGATTTGCGCACACAGTTATATAGTGTATATACAACGACTGACATCTTTGAAGTGTTAATGAAGTTTCTGTGCTAAAATGTCAAAAAAAAGGTGATAAAAGAAGGATTAATAGGAATTTTTGTTGATTTGTTGTTGTTGTAGTTTTTGTTATTGCAAAAGTAACAGAAATATTTTGAACATAGTGGCACTTGGCCATAATGCCCTCAACGTTATGACTCCTCTCCACCATTATTATTAATGCAATATAAATTTTTGTGTTCAAGTCATAAACTCTATTGTGATTATGATTCACATTTGAAGAGACCACAAGTTTATTACCTGTCAAGTCTGGAATTCCAAAAAAAAAAAAAAAAAAAAAAACAAAACAGAAATGAAAATCACTCAGGCGGTCGGTCTTTTTTTCAGCAGAAGAAAACCTACAGCAAGCACTCAATTTACCACGTATGGCAAATAAACTAAAAATTTTAAAAGAAAAAATCTAAAACCCCAGACACAGTAGTACATTACACTTAATACTCGCTAAACTTGGAAGAGGGTGTAAATAACAAATTTCTCCTCTAATTGTCCTCAAAAAATTTTCACAAAACAAAACTTGGAAAATGAAAGTTAAAAATAAATCAGGGAAACTTTAAAAAACTTAAAATTTTATCATTTAGTTGGTTGTCTTAAAGTTTAAAATGTAGGTGGAAAATTATATTTTTCTAACATTAATTTTACTGCATGATAATTTTAAAACTCCTCGCAATTATAGCATTAACTGTAAAAAGAAAAAAAACTCTATACCAATACATTGACATTTACTTATATTAATAAGTGGGTAAATAAACCGACACCAAACTCTTTTTTTTTTCCTATTCCTCAACAGTTATGACACATACGACTTCAAGGAATATATGAAAATTATGAAATATGAGCTCAGTGATTGCAAAAAATAAATGTAAAGGCAAATAAAAACCAAAAGAAAATTGAGAAATTCAACAGAAAACAAAACATTAACAGCAACACCAACAAAAAAAAAAACACTAGAAGAAAAAGTATAGAAACGAATGAAAAAAATATGTAGAAGCTTTCAGAAAGTTCATTTGTGTTTGTATTCGTTGTAGTTGCAGTAGTAGAGTAATACAATGATACTCATAACTTATCAGACAGAGACATATGTAACTTTGTAAATATATTTATTTGAGTAAGTATATAATTTATATTTTTAGAACACTTGGAGAAAAGAAACTAGTGATTTGTTTTTCTTTGCAAAATTTTACTTCTTTTTGTTAGTATTTTATATTAGAGACTGAATACTTTAGTTACCCTAAGTTATCTATCAGGGAGTCATTTGGCTCTCTATGTAATCTGCTGTGGGTAAAATTGGGTATGGATCTTAGTTATCAGCAAAAACTCATAAATTCAATTCCTATATAAGAAAATATCGCTGAGATCAAAAAAAAAACGAGACAGACATTAATACCTCTAAGATCAGGAACAGGAATGGAAAAGTCGATACGATCGTACTTTTTTTTACACTATATTAGTCAGTGCGAAGCTGCCTGCAGTTCGTGTTGAAGGAAAATATTTTGAAGACAATTTAAAATATAAAATTTTTCGAATAGAATTGTTTTAAGCAAAATTTATTCCACTCAGACCTTTGATTCTGATTTACCTGCATGTTCACTTGAAAGTTTATGAAATTTTGATTAACAGTATCCTGAATTCATATGCTTTGAAGGTTTTTATGAGCTCCAAGTAAATAAGTTTACAGGACAAATAAACTTAATTTTAGAAAAATCTGTACTCTATATCGTTGGTCTAATTTAGGAAGAACGTAAAGTAAAGGATAATATATTCGGTTATATTCTGCAAACCGGAATCGGTGCAAATGAAATTCATAAAATTAATAATTAATAATACAAAATTTGAAGTTATTTGTTATAGTATTATAAAATTCAAAATACACAAGATTTGGATTTAAGAACAGAAACAAATCTGCACAAAATAAACATTGCACTTTTTGGTTGAAACAAGTACTATTTGAAAACTTTTTTAATACCAAAAATATTTTCATTTTCCATCCTTGATCGGTCGCCATATCCTTTCTTGGCAGAGACTTCTCAGTATCAATCTCAACTACTCCAGAATTAAGAGCTGGTTTAGTTGAGGTTTGTACTGACGGGTCCAAATCTGCTGAAGGGGTTGGGGAGGGAGGGTTCTTTATATTCCCGTTTATAGGAAAATTGGCAGATCACTGCAGCATTCTTCAAGCAGAGATCCCGGCCATAAAGAGGGCGGTGAACTGGTTAATGTACTATAGGGTATTCGGAGCGGATATCCAAATCTGTACAGACAGCCAAACCGCGATCAAATCGTTCTCGTTTGTCTTTTCGACATCCAGATTGGTACATGAATGCCGGACATCTCTGAATAATATGGCGAGACCTGGAGTTGGTCTTGGTTAGGGGTCAATCAAGGACCCAGGGTAATTTTATTGCGGATTCACTATCCAGAGATGGAGTACCGCTTTCGGCTTGCAGATCAATAATTCTGCGGAACTTATCGAGGATTGCACAAGATAGATAGACAAATGAATGAATTGGTTAGCAACACATGATCCATTAGGGACAGGTACCCTAAGAATCGTACTATCTTCTGGTCGTCCAATTTATACTCACATAATTTCATTACACAGAATTATTTGTAAAATAATTGTCGACGTCAGTAAAGTTTGGGTATATTAATTGTTTAATAAAAAATATTCTATATCCTTCTGGAAATAATATTCTTTCATTTTTTATAAGGTTTCCCAAGGCATTGCGCCCTTTTTAAATTGCTGCTAGTGATTTTTTAAGCGTCTTTTAATTGATCCAAAAAAAAAAGTAACAGCAAAACTTAATTACATAAATTTTGAACTTAAACTTAAGCAGCTTATTGGTATTAAACACTTACAATGAGCATTTTAAATTTTACTTCTTCCCCAGACCAATGGAATAATTGCAAACAAATATTGGTAAAATAAACTTTTTCGTCAGTGCAAACTGCTGCGAGTACTTGTATAGGCAAACAATTATGCTGACTTAAAGTTTAAACATTGAACAGCAACAACAACATACACATATAATAAAATTGTATGGATACTTATATGTATGTACTTAATAAGTACATATACTATTTTTTCTTTCTTTTTAACAAAGAGTATAAATTTAATTACCATCACACAACCAGTCGTCGTTGCATTTGTCGTCGTTGTAGTAAGTAGTGAAAGAATCATCATAAACCCAAGCAAACTGTAAATAAGTAAATGACGCCAATGCCTACCCACTAAACCAGCAACTAATAACACCTTCACCGCCTGTTATGCCCCATTCTTTCTAAGGCCAAACCACATTACAAACCACTATACAAAAACCAATCGTAGGTAGAGTTTTTTTTTTATTCATAATTTTTCTTAACAAATTCTCTTTATAAACTCCAACTAATGCCGCAAATGGTTAACAAAACATTAGCAATAGCTCCAGCAAGAACAACCACAACATTATAACGACAATAAACAATAAAAAAAATGAAAATATGTTAAAAAAAACAACAACAATAATTTAGTGTTGTTGACAACTGCACTCACTTCAACCTCATATACGTTTTTAGATTTATGTATGAAGTAGTCTCAAACGTTGTTGTAGAGTCATCAATATTTGCTGCAATCTCGAACATCAATTGAACTCCATCATATTATTAGTTTTTTTTTTTTAAGTGTTGTTGTTGTTATAGTTGATGATGGTGTCAGACATATGAGTTCCGCATTAACGGATCTACAAATGAAAATGAAAAAAACAATGTGCAATAGTTATGTCCTAAAAAAGGGAAAGTTTGATTAGATGCAAATTTTATTTTTTGCCAAGAATACAAAATAAATTGAAAAATGTTCAGAAACTGTTTTATTAACCCAGCTTTAGTCTTTAATTCTAACAAGAGCAAATAGTTTAAGATTGCATTCCGCTTCTCATATTTGTATAGCTCCAAAAAAACGAATGTATTTAGATATTTCAAGAATCTCCTTCTAAAGTAAAGTCGTTTAAATAGATAGATAGATAGATAGATAAATAGATAATAACATAGATAGATAGATAGATAAATAGATAGATAGATAACTAGATAATAACATAGATAGATAGATAGATAGATAGATAAATAGATAGATAGATTGATAGATAGATAGATAGATAAATAGATAAATAGATATAGATAGATAGATAGATAGATAGATAGATAGATAGATAAATAGATAGATAGATATATAGATATATAGATAGATAGACAGATAGATAGATAGATAGATAGGTAGAGAAGGTTTACATGATACATTGTAATACATCTCCACCCAGAGACCAATATCGATCCATTGTGAGTCCCTTCAATTACACTAGATAGAATAGAAGAAGTAAAGAGAGTAAAGAGAGTAACAAGAAGATAGTGAGTGTAAAATAATAAATTTAAAAGCTATTTGGGATATACTCCTAAGTCCTCCTTAGCCAGCCTTTTCCCATGACGAAGCCTGTGACGTCTACAAGCTTCCTGCTCCGAGAAATTGACTGCCCAACCATTTCATCCTACAATGCTGGACAGTAGCACATAATATGCTTAATAGACTCTGATCTCCTCGACGTCCTCACACATTCTACAGAAATCAGAATTACCAGCGTCTCATTTAGACCTCATATTCCTATCATGGTTATCAAACTGCTCCCACTCAAACTCAGAAGAGTAGTTGTGTCTGTCCTGTCGAGTGGTGGCCATATCGCCCTCGATACCCTACTCTCCCAAATCGAATTGGTTCTGGCCAAGATCCATTTGCTGATGCTCCCAAAAAAAACCCCAGCGGGGGTTTCACGTTGGTCTCCCTCTCCAAAACATCTTTCGCTGCGCCTTGTATTGCCAGCGCACTCCTACACTTTGTCTCTAAAGATAATTTTCTGGACAAAATTCAGATACCCTTACAAATACGGTAATTAACTTTGAGGTCCTATTTCGGTTGCATCTTGCGCGTGTGCTAAGCTGAAGTCAGCGAAAGTCCATGTTCTAATGTTCTTATATTACCACCATGAGAGATAGTCATACCATCAAATTCAAATTGTTCATGTAGAATACCCATTATTCATTAATTTAGTGCTCCTGGTACAATTAAATCTTTCACGGTGCAAAATTTGCTGTCGAACTTGAAGTCATTGAAACTTTTTGCCCTTAAAAGCGATAAAGAATTTACTACCTTTCACGGAGACAGGAGATGTTTTTATGTCAACTCCGCAAGAGGTAATCATTCCTCAAATTATTCATATAAAATGTCCATTATAGCGTTCAGGCTCTAAAGATGATTTTTCAGTCAAAATTTTGGTCATCTTGCAAAATGGTATTGTGTTCGATAATTAATATAAATCTTCTTGTTTAGTAGGATCTTGTACAGATGCAAGTCCAAGTCTTCAATCCAAATTTGCCAAGTTTAAGTCTGTGAAAGTTCCAGTTCTTAAAAACGTTAAGGAATCGACTTCTTTAGGTATTCATGTTCCCTCTACAGTATTTTTTTAGAAAAATATCTCACAGAATGTATCTAATCTCATCTATATTTTAAAAAATATGGGTCATTCTGTCGGATCGACCAACGAACGGATGTTCCATATACTTTAAATGAAATTTGGTACCCTGGTAACGGGGGAATATTAGAGAAGAGCTGCTTGCAAGACTTGACATTATGTTATAAGTTCAACTAGTGCTGGAAGCTATTATTTACGACATAGACTTCAGGGAAGAATTGTAAGATTAAACATTATATATCATTATTTTGGATACCAAGTAGAAACATTTCTTCACAACAACAAATTCTGCTTAAACTGTGCATGTGAAAATAAAGACAAAATATAAAAAAATAACAAAGAACTAGATTGTCTTTAGTGAACTATAGTGAGTGGCAGTTTTGAGATTTTAAAGGAGCACATATTGAGCAATTTGTGTGGATTAATTTTGAATACCATCCACATCTAAACTCTCTTATTCTATGCTTCAAACAATAATTTTAAAAGTAATTTTAAATTTATTTTTCTTCTGGCTTTTAGAACTAGATAATTTCAAATTCATCTTTAGAAATGGTTAGAAATGGTGTTTTGCAAAATTGTGTTAAGCAAAAAAAAAAAACAAAAAGAAAAGCACAAAGTTGCATTTATTTATTTTCTTTCCAAAAGCCATTGAAAACTGAGTAATTATTATTTTTTTACAATAGTTTATTGATCTTTAACAAAAAACGCATACAAATAAATACCAGACATTTATATACAAAAGTATTGTATGTATGCAATTATTTCTATATTGTATGTATATTTTGCTAAATGAAAAATAAATATTTGTTCTTAAAGAAAAAAAAACAAAAAAAAATCTCTGTAGAAATATGCAAATACCAGCTTAATATTTCAACTTTAGACTCGCATCTTTTTAGCCAACATGAACAAACACTTACTCTTGCTCAGAAGAAACACTTAATGAAATCAACAACTAAATAAAACAAAACCTAAAGAAAAAAGAAAAAGAAACGAGACAATATGATAAAAAAAAAAGAGAATAAACCAAAAATACTAGATGCTTGAAGATGATGAAAGGCTTGTGGTTAAAATAAATAAATAAATAAATAAATGAAAACTATGGAAGAGTAGCATTAAATGTTATTACAACATTACATACTTATAGATTTACTTAAAAAAAAAAAGAAAAAAAAAACATTTGTTTATTTTCACAAAAAGCCAGTCAGTCCAGCTTAGGGAAGTTTTATCTAAATATATTTTTACTTTGAAGCAAAATAAAATCCAATAAGGTTAATAAAAGATTCATTTGTTTTAAGTATTGATTTCAGTTATAGAATTTTTAACTTCCCTTCTTTCATTATTAACTTTAATATATTCTTTGCCAGAAGAACTTAATATTTATTTAATCAATTAAAAATTCTTTATTTTTTTCTTTTATTCTTGCAGAAAATATAACAATAGTTGGCCGCCCGGATTTTGTGAACAACAATTTCAAAATAGCTTTGTATGCAAAAGAGACACAAAGATATCTGTGTTTCAACGATCATTGGAAACTAGTTGGAATGGTAAGTTTTTATTAAATAAAATGGTTTTGTTTCTTTTATTAAGTGAATAGTTTTCTAGTGTTCTCTAAATCCACTTTTGAATAATCAAACAATCGAAATCTACTTTTTAGTTTGAAAATTGTCGACATTTTTGTTGCCAGATAGGCAAAAATTTGCAAAATCACAAAAAAGTTGAAAAAAGTCGGTAAAAGTTGGAAAAAGTCGGAAATAGTCGAAAAGTCGAAAAAATTGGAAAAAAGTCTAAAATAGTCGAAAAAAGTTGGAAATAGTCGAAAATAGTCGATAGGTCGAAAATAATCGAAAAAACTCGGAACATGTCGAAAATATTCGAAAATGTAGAAAATAGTCGAAAAAATCTAAAATAGTCGAAAAAGGTCTAAAATGTCCGAAAAAAAATATATAGTTGTCGAAAACTCGGAAAATGTCGCAAATAGTCGAAAAAGTGGAAAATAGTCATAAATAGTCCAAAAGTCTAAAGTAGTCGAAAAAAATCTATAGTAGCCCAAATTCGGAAGTTGTGAAAAAAAAGTAGGAAAATGTCGAAAATAGTCGAAAAAGTGGAAAATAGTCATAAATAATCCAAAAGTCTAAAGTAGTCGAAAAAAAATCTATGGTAGCCCAAATTCGAAAGTTGTGAAAAAAAAGTAGGAAAATGTCGAAAATATCGGAAATAGTCGAAAGAAGTTGGAAATAGTCTAAAAGTGGAAAATATTCCAAAACAGTCGAAAAATGTTGAAAATGTCGAAAATAGTATGTAAATGTCGAAAAATTCCGAAAAGTGGAAAACAGTCTGAAATAGTCAAATAAAGTCTGTAGTAATCGAAAAGTCAAAAAAAAGTCGGAAATAGTCGAAAATAATTGAAAAAATTTGAAAAAAAAAATCTAAAATAGTCGAAAAAGGTGGAAATAGTCGAGAGGTCGAAAATAATCGAAAAAGTCGGAACATAATTTAAAAGTCTAAAATAATCGAAAAAAGTTGGAAATAGTCGAGAGGTCGAAACCTTTTTATTAGAAAAAGTCGGAACATGTCGAAAATGCAGAAAATAGTCGAAGATTAGAAAATAATCGAATGGTCGAAAAAATCTAAAATAGTGGAGTCGAAAAAATCTAAAATTGTCGAAAAAAGTCGAAAAGTCTACAATAGTCGAAAAATCGGAAAATTTTTAAAATATTCGAAAAAGTCGAAAATAGTCCTAAAAGCCTATAGTAATCCAAAAGTCGGAAATAGTCGAAAAAAAGTAGGAAAATGTCGAAAATAGTCGAAAGAAGTTGGAAATAGTCGAAAGAAGTGATGAAAATAGTCAAAAAGTGATGAACATGTCGGAAATAGTCAGTAAATGTCGAAAATTCGGAAATAATCTAAAAGTAGAAAACAGTCTAAAATAGTCGAAAAAAGTATGTTAGTAGTCAAAAAACCAAAAAAGGTTGGAAATAGTTGAAAAGTCGAAAATATTCGGTAAAAATCTAAAATAGTTCAAAAATGGAAAATAGTCCAAAAGATGAAACAAATCTAAAATAGTCGAAAAAAGCCGGTAATAGTCGAAGGTCGGAAATATTCGTTAAAAGTTGGAAATAGTCGAAAAGTGTGAATTAGTCTAAAATAGGCAAAAAGTCAAAAACAGTGTTAAAAAAGTCTAAAAAATCAAAAATAGTTGAAAGGATAATAAAATTTACTTTATTTAAAGAGAATAGTTCTTATTAGTCGGAAATACTATCGCCAAAAATATGTTTATGTGTAACCAGTACTTTCATAGCATAGATTACCCGAAAGATCTCGAGAATATGGTATAAAATCAAAAATTCTAAAAAAGTTGAAAAAAGTCGACAAATCGTCCATTTAAAAATTGATAAAAACCAAAAAGTTGACTTTTTGTTCCAACTATAGAATCCTAACAGTTACACTAACAAAAGCTGAACCGAACAAATGGGCTTTTAATAATTTGTTGAAGTTAAAATATTTTTACCATATGTTACCTTGAAATGATTTTCAAAAACATCTACCAACTCAAAACTTATAAACCTGCATTCCATAAACAATAATTTAATAATGAGAATAGATCCCAAAAAGCTCAACCTTCCTCTCTAGAACACAAGACATTGACAAAAGAAATACATGAATTAAAAAGTCAAATTCCATCTGTGCTGCTCACCAATAGAATGACAGGTAATCACAAAAATTAAAATAGTTATAATTATCTTATATATCGCAAGTAAAGATGTGGTTAACCTGGAATCAATTTGTTCGTTCCATTTTTTATTAGTTAACTCCTTAATATTTTACCGATGTCTGACTTTGCTCTAGATTATTGCAGATACTGTAAAATCTACATATTTCAAACATTATGAGATTATGTACCATAATATTCCGCTATATATAATTATACTCCTTAACCCAAATGATCTCAATTGCAAACTGAGGGATATTCAATCCAAAGGCAATAAAGAATATAGGACTATTTTTGCAGTTTGGCTTCATTCGAGCTCATTCCCTCTCAGTATAGCTCATGTATTTTAAGACCATATCATCCAACGATCCGATAAGCTGATCGAATTATCTCATTTAAAATCAAATAAATGATATTGAGCAAATATAAAATGTAATAGATATTTTCATATCTTCTATGACATTTAGTTCAAAATTGGTCTTGTTATTGTTTGAAAAGAAAGAAAACAACATTAAAACAGGTTGAGAGGAGAGCTCTGCAGAAAAATTTCTTTGATCGCAACTGCAACATTTTTACAACAATGAAGTTTTATTGATTTATCTCCTTCCAAAAGGTAATAAATAAAATTACCTTGATATTCCCAAAAACTTCATAACAAACAAACTTACACATTTCAGGTTGTCTTCCTCTTAAGATTTTAAAAGTCAGACAGATAAACAGGGGGATCGACAGAAAAAAAGGACAAACACATAAGATTTCGATGGGTAAATGAAACTGTTAAATACACTCGTATTTCGAGTGTTTTGTAAACAAACACTTGGGATGAATGTTTAGTGTTAAAATCAGACTCATTAAATTATATACGCAGGCGCTGAAATCTCTATATAAAAATAAAAAACAAGCAACTGTTTTTTTTTTTATAAGACAATTCAATTACAATTGAGGAAGTTTAACTTGCTCCATTTCTGTTCTTATTTTCATCATTTGTATAAGAGTTTATTTTGTATGATTATGTTTATACATTTGTTTTCTATTTATTTTATATTTTCTGTTTTATGTTTTATTTTTTTATTTACAGAAAGAACTCCAAGATACCTGCTATTTCAACGAAGCAATTGTTCACGGTTATTTCGTGTTCCGCTCGGTAGTCGATTTGCAGCGACGCATCGGTTTCACCCAAAGAGGTAGAGCCGTTGGTCCCAAAAAAACTGTTAACGATGCTTGTTATATGTTCACCAAAATACCAACCGATCAATTTTTCCATCAGCACTCACACTTTCCAGCACCCAAAACGAAAAGCACCACAACTACAACAACAACAACAACCACAAGAATACCAAAAACAGAATACACTTTTACGCCCAACTATTCCTCAAATGCAGGAAGAGGCAGTGGTGGAGGTGGGAGCGGCCGATCAAAAACAAATCGCTTTAAAAATCCCCAGAGAAAGGATGATATTGTTACGCATAATCACAGTGGCCATGGTAGTGGTAGTGGTCATGGCAGCGGTGGTGGTAGTGGTAATGGGCATAAAAAGTTTAAAAAACAGCGTAACGGCAATAAACAACAGAGACGGCAGCAGAAACAGGAGATGCAGCTGCAGCAGCAACAAATTCGAGGCCATAGCTACAATTTAAGCAACCCAAAAAATAGCACTTACCTAAATAGTTCTAGGCAAAATTTAGTCTTAAGTCAGCATAGTCATATAAACAACCACACAAATAATAAAAAACATAATAATAACAATAATAGCAACAGTAACAGTAACAGTAACAGTAACAGTAACCCGCCTCAAAACCATCAGGTCCGTCATCATCATAATGATCCTAATAAGGTGGCCAGAAGGCAACAGCATGACCAAAAACAAAAACACATCAAATTGCGTCAACGTGTTCGACCTAGTCCTGCTGCTAACGCTGCTAACAAAACGTCAGTGGTGGTGGCGGCAACAACAACAACAACAGCAACTTCATTAACCTTAAACAAGGCCATAAATTCCTCAAAACCTCATACTACACAAAGCTCCACATACGCGAATATAAATCCAACCAATGTGGTAGTTCCCACTTTAACAACAGATAACCAATCTGATAGCCGTAATACAATGGCTTCCTCATCGGTAGTGGTGGCAAAACGTAAAGGACGGAGAAGAAAGGGTGATAAAGTACATAAAAAGAATTTACTCAAATTGAAGGATCAGGAACGGGATTATACAAGAGAATCTACTGAGAAGGATAATTTCTATAGCTCATCATCGATAGTTCCCAACTATGAAGCAGACCCAGACGAGGAGGAGCTCATGACTAGCTCAACTGATTATGCCTGGATGACCAATAATATTATGTTGTCATCGGTAAAGCCAACATCGGCCAACTTGCCTTCTTGGGAAACCTGGTATCCCTCCTCATCAACTTTAAACACTGATGAGAATACAGATTATTCCTCAGCCTCCTCATCAGTTACCGAAATTAGTAATGATAAACGATACTCGACTACACTGGCCTCACCCTCAATGACTGATTTAGATAAAAACACTTTATCTGCACAGCAGCAGCAGCAGACATCCGTACCGCTTCCAACATTCGAGTTTAGCACAACTCTAACGGAAAATAGCATCGATGAAACTATATCACCAACAATAACTACAGACTTAGGAATGACAACAACAAATACCTCAACCTACACTCAAACGGATTTTTGGTCTACTAGCCCAAACAATGACAATACGGAGGCGGATATAACAAGCAATGGCTTGACTCGGGAGACCTTCAATACCTATGCCACTCCCCAACTAGAGGATAATCTGCCAACACTAAATACTGAACAAACTTTGAACTGGGAAGACACAAATACCTTAAGCACACAAATCAACAAAGATGAGGAGGAGAATTCTACATTAGCCATCAATATTTCAACAACAGAGGAAGATGAATATGAAGAAAAGACAAATGAAGTTAGTTCGTCGGCTACCGATAAAACAAGCGATTCAAGCTGGCTGGAAGACTCTACATCAGAAATGGCATCTTCTAGTAGTGATTATGACAAATCTAGTGAGCCCACTGCTACAACAATAACAACAACAATAGTAACAACATCTCAAATAAACGAATGTGCCTACAGCACTGCTTCCATATACAACGGAAGTAAAGCCATGACTGATTGCAGCAAAGTTGCAACGAAAACTTTAGCAACAATTGCTAATAACCACAAACAGGATGAATCCTCTCCCCTACCAATAACTCCAACACAACATTTTAAATTTTCCAAAGAAAACACCAACATATTACCCCTTAGCACGGAAAATACCACCACAAAATTGCTTGAAATTACAAGAGCAACATTAACAACGCCACAATTGCCATTGCAACCTTTAAAGTCTTTACAAGCCGCTACACCTTTGCACTACTTAAAGCCAGTACAGAATAGTGTTACTTCACCCTTTGCTGCAGAACCAACAGCTGCCTCAAAACCAGATTTCAGTTCCACTCTACACTCAACAATAGCGCCTGAGCCTACAGCTTTAACTACACGCAAGACATTACGGAAATCAACACAAAGACTGCTGGCCACACCCTTTCATCAATTGACCTATGTGCGCAACGAAGCTGGTGATATAGATATCGATAGCATTGATAATATTAGCATATATCCGGAAATTCTCGATAACGATAATGATGAGCCATTAGTGAGACCCAGTACCAGTCGTTTAACTATGATTAGCGGCTATTTGCCCACTTCGGCAACGGCCACTTTGCCCGAATCGATTCGTATAGCTAAAATAAAAATTAATCGTGAACGTAAACGTATGTTACGTATACGTAATGTAGGTAATTATGCGTAGCTGTCAATAAAGCAGCAACTAATCGATTCTCGTTTCATTGAATTCTAAAAGTCATTTTCGAAAAACAAAAAAACTAATTTATTTTTCATGTTGGGAGTCATGTGAGACTCCGAGTAAAGGCTCCGTTACTTTACCGTAAATATAAATGTAACGAATCAGTTGACACTTTTTGCTTATAAGAGTTATGTGTAAACAGGAACTCCTAAACGTAAATGTGACGTATTGACCTAATGAAATTATTCCTCTCTAGGTTTTTACATATCAGCTGTGTAAACAATGTTGACAACTTTTTATTTAAGCACACTAAATCAGCTTCAAAAATCGCTGTAAAAAGTAAATTAATTTGGATTTTTTTTAACAATTTTTACTAAAAAATGTGTTAAAATATTTTGAAGTAAAGAGTAAAGTTAAATAAATATATTTTAAATTTAAAAAGATTATTAAAAAAAAAATAAATTACATGTTGAATAAAATTCCCTATACTTTAAATCAGTTAATCCAGCGATTTTTGAATTACAAAATTTGCTGGAAATATGCCTAATTGATATCAATGATAATGATAAAGTACCAAGGCGAATTCAAACGGGGGACCTCACTTAATCGGCTGATCATTTTTTGACTTAGAACTGTCAAACTCGATACATGTGCAATTTTAGCTTACTCGCTGAAGTAAGCCACGGCGGCTTGTCTTCTTGGAAAAAATCTCTTCCTTGATGAATAGCTCATATGTGATAGAATAAATTCCTGTCTCTCTACGCTCTAAGATTTCCTACTTTGTCTTAGAGTTGTAGTTAGACAGATAGGTTGCACCAGAACCTAAGAATTTTCTAGGTTCTGAATCTGACAGAACGCAAGTTCGAGGTCTTAGCTAGGACTTAAAACTTGGTGCCACGGGAACCAGCGGTCCCAAGGTCAGTGGCGCCACACCAAACGTCACTGTCTCTTGGCTGGTTATTGGAAGGCCCTTGATAGGGGGTTACGTGGTGGTCGTGGTTTCAAGTGTTGACTGCTACGCAGTTACACGGTCACAAGGGTGATCAGGAGAGTGTAGCTCCGACCCCTAAGCAAGGGGAAATATCTTGGCTAGAAAACGAATTATTTGTTACAACCTGTATGTGTAACAGCAAATGAGGGCGTTGGTTGGCGCATTATACTTCACCCGGTACTAAGACCACCGTGGGGTTAGGTTCTCAAGGTAGGTACCACGTTAATCTGTAGCACATCTACACGCTGTAGTGTCAAACTTTTGTAGAACGGCTGCCACCTGTTTCATTTCGCCATGATAAAGTACTTTCTACATTTACGTTTTTTAAGTAACCATCAACATACGTTAATTTTACATTTACGATAGAGTAACGAGGCCTTAGCAAATATGAGTTGGAATTTTTCAAATCAATAGAGAATTGTTTTCTTTTTTTAATTTTTTTTTAAATCTATAGAAATTGTTTTCTTTTCTGCTATTTAGCAGGGTAAGGAATGGAAATATGTAATTATGTTTGTGTTTTGAAAATTTTCAATATATCTCAAATATGATATTAAAGTCTTTAGATCAGAGGTCATTTTAATGGATTTTTGTACCTTTGAGACCAGATGAAAATTAAAGCGGATTGTTGTTATATTAGCAATATTGGGAAATGAAAATTGGCTATTTGATAATTAAAAGCTTAACACGCTTTATAAAATGGTCTTGAATTTCTTTAAAAAATTTTGAAGTTAAATTACTTTCGAAAATTTATTACTTTCTTTGGAGTTAAAACCGTATTTTATAACAAATTTCTTTCTTATATAAAAAAACATGTATTTCTCTTGATTTGATACAAACTAACTCATGTTCAAAATTTCATTTAATTAAAAAAATAAACGATTGTAAAACATTAGGCACATTAAACAAATATTTGCTATAATAAAAGTAATCACTATTTTCGCTAAATAATTACATTTAATTTAAAATAAATTTCAATTAAATTAAAAACTTCAACAAATTAAAAACTTTCTTATACAAAATATAATTTGAACGTTATTAAAAAAGATTATGATTATTCGCTTAAATATTTGCTTAATATGACTGATATTTATGGCTAAAAACTCGAGTGGGACTGGTACAATTATAAGTTAAACACTAGAATTTTTGGAATATTCTCCCTAAAAATGTATATTTCAAACCATGACAATAACAGCATACACACACATACACAGCTATACAAACACACTAAAACTCTCTTACATACAAAAACATACATACAGTCAAACACTTACATACATGGGCATAATTATAAAAGCGTAACTTTGCAACGATCTATTAAAGTAAAACAAGTTCATTTTTTTATTGTTCAAATGAAATGAAACAATTTAATTAATATAACAAATGAAAATATTTAACTAATAAGTACTATGGGAATTTTTTTTATATATATAACCAAAAAATAATAATGAAAAACAATTCGCACACCAAACACCACTTCCAGTTGTTAAATTTTTTATGAGAATTTAGTGAAAAACAAAATAAAAAAAAAACACAAAGAATAAAATAAATAAACAAAATAATTCGTTTAATCAAATATACAATTAAATCGAGAGGAAAAAAATAAAAAAAGAAGCAAACAAAATCAAATTTAAAAAAAAAAATTTATTCAAAGTTATAAAATACAAATAATTTATTAAATAAATTCCTATTAATCTGAATAGAATACAACAATTATTCTTTAAGTAAAATAACAAATGCAAAAATAAAAAAAGAACAAAAAAAAACTAAATATTAAAAAAAGGTAAATAGTAGAAAATATCAAAATTTAGATTTCATTTAGTTATATTATTATTACGAATTAGAAAGAGAGAAAAGAGGGAGAGATAGAAAATAATTTAAAAAAAAATTAAAAATATAAAATAAACAAAAAAGCAAATAATTAAAAAAAACACCAAAATTTATTGTAAGCTACTCATTAAATTATACTTTTACTTTCATTCAAATTATATGAATTTCAATTACTACAGATTAAAAATTTTGTTTTTTAATAATTTACACACACACACATACACACACGCTAACTCATATAAACAGCTAAGAGCAATTAATTACAAATGTTTAATTAATTAATTATTTAAATTTTATAAAATTAAAATTATTGTAATCCGTATTTTTTGAAAATTTCTATTTATTTTAATTACAACTGAAGTTTTTTTTTAAGAAGTTTTTTTACGGGAACGCAAACTTACAAACGATTTAAAAACTTTATTAAATTTGTACAAATTTCAACAAGTTTTCTCACTATGATTTCAAAACCCCTAGGGGTTTTCGCACATTTAATTATTTGCTAGAAGTAAAACTAATAACAATTTAAAAAATTTTTTCTAATGCACTGAAATTTCTGAAGGGTTTTTGAAAATTTAATTCACACAATTAAAGTTTTCTTATTAGCCATTTAATTCGTGCAATTTTTCATCATTTCTTTCACTATGATTGAAAAGTCCTTTCGTTTTTGTTTGAGATTAGCAAGAAGAAGTATTAGAAGTATTTTATTGGTGCATTCAAACCTCTTAAGAATTTTGCATGTTTAGTTCGAATATCCTCGTTTGAAAGGATTAAATTTTGAACCTTTATACAATAATGTCTAAAAATCCTTTGGGGGATTTCTTATACTTAAATCATTTGTCATGAGATTGAGTACTCATAGCAGTATGAAGAGGTTTGAAAACTTTGCTAAAGTTTTTTTATTTATTTTACTTTAATCTATTTTATTGTGAGTCTAAACCCCCTGGGGGGTTTCATTAAATTTAATTTAATTAAAAGGAAATTAAATTTAGTTACCAATAGATCAAAAGCTTTAGAATTTTATAACATAATTTGTTTTATATAGAGAAACAAATTTAATTGCAAAAAATACATTGAAAAACTTTTAGATGAATTTCAAATCTACAACTTAAGGAATTATAATCATAAAATTGATTAAGAATAATTTTTAAGTTTATTATTAAAACCCGGAAAAAATTCAGAAGTTTTCATTTTCACTTCATTAGTTCTAGAACTGGTGTAATCAGCAACACTTCAGATTTTTTTAATAACATCCGCCTATTCTGACATCATGAAGTAAAACAATATTGTGATTCTAAACTGGTTTTAAAGAATATTTTAGAGAACTAGTGTTTTAGAACTAGTTCTGTATTACTTCTACATCAGTTCTCAAAACAAATTACTGGTTCCCAAATGACTTCTTAGAAAAAATTAAAGAAAATGGACTTACAAATTTAATGAAATTAAAAAGATATCTTTTCTAAAGTTCATTAGTTCATTGGTTAATTAGAATAAAAAATTAAATCAAGGAAAAATATAAATTCCAATGTAAAAATGTAAAAATAAAAAACTAAATTTTAATATTTTTCAAAAAATTTATAAACTTATTTAAAAGCTCTTTCATAATTATTTTAAAACTTGCAGCGTGTCATAAACCTAAGGTATGATAAAAATTAATTATTAATTATCCTTGCAAATACTTAGAAGATAATATTATTACGTTCACGATAAATAGTTCTAATCTGAAATGTTTGCCGGAAAAAATTTTCTTCACCATCTCTTTTGGTATTGAAGAAATAAAGCTTTTTCTTTAAATAAAACTTTGTTGAGTTTCGCTTCTTTTTAAACACTATGAGACGAAACTTGAAAAAGTTAATAAAAAAAGACTACATATTTTCTTTTTCCCTTAAAGCTTTCTTGAGTTTCAACTCGTTTTTTACGACAATTAAAGACAAAACTTGAAAAAGCTTTATTGCCTAAAAAAGGCTTTTAAAATTATTGTTTTCTTTGTAACAATAACAAGCTGAGGAATCTCATCTTTCACAATATGCATCTTTGCTTAAATTCAAGTATTGAATTAAACTTTTATTAGATTTTAATCCAATATCGTTCTCCAGTAAAAATAAAATTTAAATGCAAATCAAATTTAAGGCTTATTTTCAAAATTTTCCCTGTATTTTTCATACAAATTTCAAACGTTTGAAAAAGTTCCTTTTTTTAAATGAAGACCTTATTTTATTTAAAATTTTTTTCATCATATTTCAAGTTTAAAATAATTTTATATCTGAAATCATATTGGATTTAAGAAAATTTTATTAATACTTGAATTAATGAAATTTATGTGCTTAATGGATTAACATTTATTTTTTTTTTTTACAACTAAATTTTAAAAACATAAAACTATTTTCATTTAATAATCTCAAAGAAAAATAGCAAATGTTTTTTTTTTTTTTTATTGAATAAAAATTATTTTAAATTGAAACAAAACTTGAACAAAAATTAAGATAATTAAAAAAAAATTTTTTTGAGATCAAAATTTGTTTGTAAAAAAAGATAAATCATATAAAATCTTTAAATTTTTTTGTATCGTTTTATATACATTTCTCCCATAAATAAAATCAAAATCAATCCAAACATTTCTAATTAGTTGCTCCCAGCTATATAAATGTTTTAATTAGCCAAAACCAAATTATAAACATTCAACTTAAACTATTAAAACAACCAAAAAAATTATATAAATATAAAAAAAAACAAAAAATACCCTTGAAATTATTAAATAAAGAAGGAGTAAAGTTAAAGTAGCATCTATGTGTCTGTATTTCAAACAATAACAAAAAAGCGCTTTATCAAATACTAAAAACTACTTAAATGTATTTATTCGTGAGATAAAAACAAAACGTGTTGACAGTTGAGAAACCAAAAAAAAATAAATTAAGTGAAATTGAAATGCTTGAACCTTACAAAACTAACACAAAAAATAAAATAAAAATAATAAAATAAAAAGAAAATAATCGTATAATAATAAAAAAGAAAAAGACAATTTTATTATTTTAAATAATTTTCTATTATAAACTCAGTTTTCCAAAAACAAAAACAAGGCACAGAGCATAAATCCAAAAAAAAAATCATTTAAAACACCACATTTAAATAATCACTAACACTTATTATACTCACACATCTATACTACTTAAAATAAAAAACAACAAAATTTATAATTAGTGCCTTTCGAACAACAAAGAAACTCGAAAACAGGAAAGATAAAAACATTAAAGTATAATAAAAATCAAACAAACCAAAAAAAACATAACAACAAATTCGAATTGAATAGCACATGCGTAAACACTTTAAAAAAATACTTTTGGCTAGGATTTCCTCTAAACACATACAACAAATACTCACATACAAAAAGAAACGCTTACACTTCTACAAACATTTACATAAAAAACTGTTTCCTCCCATGCAAATAACACACATCCACCCACTCATATATAAATAAATAAATACTCTTTCTTCTGTGCCATGTTTATTGAGAGAAATAATGAGAGATACAAATAGCCAAACATCCCATAAACAAAGTTGCCAGATAATGTAAATTTGTTTATATGAAAGAAAAATCGTTAATTTATAAGTAACTTTTGCAACAATGTTATTTTAATAATTTTTTAAATAAAACTTCCTAAATCTGGCTAATATAAATTCCATAAATTATAAAAATTAACCGAATATTTTCATAAATTTAGTTATTTGAATTTATTTATTTTAGTTTTGATTTTCCTTGAAATTTAAATATATTAAACAAAAGAAATAAAAAAAATATTTTAATTTTCACTAAACAACTTATGTAAATTCTATTCAAAATTTAAAAATTTATTATTTTGTTTTTAATATTTAATTTTTTATATACATATACTTTTTAATAAACCTATATATTATGTATTATAAATAATAATAAGTTTTGTAGATATATTTTTATTTATTTAAACTATTAACAATTTTATTATTTTTTAGTTTTTAATTAAACTTTTTTGTAATTTACTTTAAACATTTAAGTATTTCATAATTAAAAACAACAACATTTACTATTTAATCTATGTATCATTTCAATTGTATTTATGTATAGTTCAAATATTAGTAATAGATTATTTAAAGAAAAAAAATCAAAAAATTTAACAAACTAAATAAGATCTGAAAAAAACAAAAATTTGCTCTGGCCTAAAACTCTACACACGCCTCCCAAAAAATACACCTACTCCATGTATTTTACCCCACAAAACTTTATTATAATTAAAAATTATTATATTTAATTAACTATTATTGAAAAAACATTATATATATATATATATATATATATATATAATATATATATATTATATATATATATATATATATATATATATATATATAATATATAAAATTGATTATATTTGATGAAATCTAAAAATTAAACTTAAACATAAAAGATAATATGTACGATATGCATATGTACACACAGTATTAAAAACAGTAACAACAAAAAAAATTAAACTAAAAAACAATAAATAAATAAAATTCAAAATAAATAATAAATAGCTCTTTTATTGTTTAAGATTTGTTTCTTTCTTTCTTATTTTCAAATGATGAGTTAAATAGTGTAACGAAATAAAACAAATAAATTTAAATTAATTTAAACAAATATTTCAAATAAAAAAATCCTAAAAGTCGTAAAATATCTAACAATGAATTTAAAAAAAATAATAATAATTTCATATTCAAAGTCTCAAATAAATAAAAACAAAAAAAAAAAACAAAACATTGAAAAAAAACTAAACAATCCTTATTAATTTAAAATAAAATGCAATATTTAAACAAGGACATAAATAAAAAGAAAAGTTTTTTGAATAATGAAGTAAAAAAAAGAATTTTCTTAAAGGTAAGTTTCAGCATAAGAATGAAATTAAATTATAATTTTTAATCACAAAAACTTTGATTATGTTAAATAGGCCTCTGTCTTTTAGACAGTCATTCTACAATTTCTGATTTATCTAAAGTGTGAACAAACTGCTGCTCGTACAAATAAATAAATTTATGTCTCCAATAAAAAGGGAAATTCGTTTTCCTCGCTCATGTCTACAGGGCACAGGATTACCTAACCTTAATGGCACATGTACAGAAAGCAGCCAGAAAAAAATTACAACGAGTCAATTGTCTTATTAATTAAAAAATTCGTCAATACAATTATTTTTACAATCAATACACAAAGGAGCCGATAAAGTAATAAATTTATATCTCCTAAACTAGTGATCAGATCGAATTCAAATGTATAGGAGAGTTGTAGAAGAGGACCTAAGCTTTGAAGAAAATGATCTTCTAGTCACCCTGTAATAATATGAGCTAAACGACAGTCCGTCAAAATTGAGCAAATCGAATATAAAAAAGTTTCAAAAAATCGTAACTTCTACAAATCAGGTCCGATTTTTAAACAAGATGAAGTGAAGAAGAAATATGATTATTCACCTAGGATAAATCGTATGGTTAAAAGGATTTTTGTGCTTTAATTTTGAATTTTTATTTATTTGTCTTAACTTTTTTTCACAAATAATTTCCGTTATTTGGGAATGAAATTTCATTTAACAGTATCCTAAGATTTCCAATACATTCCAAAATAATGTGTTGAAAATTTTTTTTAAATTATCTCAATTCGTCTAGTCGTGAAAAATTGTCAAAGTCAAGACTTTAATATGAGTACGAAAAATTTTTAATATTTCAAAAGACAAGACTTCAAGAATGTATAATAAAGAATTTTTTTATTTGATTAAGAGTTGCACCCTAGTATTGGCCGAAAATGGTAAAAGTTTTTACGAAATTTCAAGTTCATCGGGCTAGAAAAAAGTCATGCCAGACTTTTCAAATCTAAAAAATAGTTGTAATAACCACAATCTCGATTAACATATATCTCGATTGATTTGACACTAACTTGGTTCCCATCCTCTAAAAAATATAAGCAGTGGAGGATATTTTATGAAAATAGTAAAATTTTTGGGAATCATATTCTTTAACTCCATAAAAAACATATTGAAATTAAGTTTTTAAATTTATTTTTAATGTAGTGCATTAGAAATATAATGATCTTTTCGCGTACCAAAAATCATTTTGATAACTTTAGCGGGTAATTTTTTATAAATTTTCAAATTTAAACAAATTATTCTTAAAAATTATAAATACTAAAATTTAATACTTTTTTAAACTCTGGCAGGGAACTGAAGACCAATTTAAAACATTTTTTTTTATATGTTTGCTATATTAAAATGATTAATATGCATCGTTTGTGGGGTATTCCCACATCAGAATCTCAAAAATGCTGTTTCTCGAGATATTCTATATATTATACACTGGCGCATTTTTCTTTAAACGCACATCAATTTTTTTTAATCAACTTATAAAAACTGGGGCTAAGAAATAATTAAGGTGCTACAAATTAATTTTTTAAATTGTTTATTGACTTCACTTAAAAAATTAATAACAAAAAACTTAAAAGGTACATTAATTTTTTTTTTTCATTGTAATTTTAGTAGTTTAATGCCATTTTTATGGCATTATCCTATATACTCCCTACTAATGAACCAATTTAGCATTATTAATAATAAACAAGTTTGCAATCGTAAATTGCCTTGTTGTCTCCGTTTGGCAGTACCAAAGCAGAGTTTGTGGACTATAATTAGACACCAGCAGAATGGAATACGTATTTTCTGTGCCGCTACACATTTCGTCAGCATTCGTGGTGTCTTATCCATTTTGGTTTCATTGAAATCAAAACATGGCGCCCGCCTTGCACTGGGCGCAATTTTGAGGGACTCAATTAACAGCGCCAGACGTTTGGGGCAAGTAAAAGAGAGATTAAACCTAGCGTCGTAAACGCCGTTATAGATGTGGTTACAGTAGTCACATCCAGTTCGAAGGACCATAAACAAGTTTGCAATTGTAAATTGCCTTTTTGTCTCTGTTTGGCAGTACCAAACCAGAGTCTGTGAACTATAATTAGACATCAGCAGAATGGAATATGTATTTTCTTTGCCGCTACATACTTCGTCAGCATTCGTGGTGTCTTATCCATTTTGGTTTTGTTGAATCCTAAACAAATAATGTGTTGATGTACCTTTGTTTTGGATAATTTCAAAAATTCAGTCTGACATTGATTCGACTAAAAATCACTGTCAATTTTTTCCTAGGCTTTCTTAATTTTTAGTTTTAACACCATTTCTTTTCATTAGAAAAGATTACTTTTTTCCATTTCATGTATTTGATCGCAAATTTTAAACGATTTTCCTTAAAATGCTATTTTAACATTGGCTTACATTTTGGTTTCTTCCATTTTATGTTACTATCTGTTTGCAAAATGTGTGCAATATGTTTGGAAGTGACAGGAATTTCAAGTTTATTTTTTATTTGTATAGCATTTAATTTATTGCGGTTGGCTTCCCCTTTTATTTTATTAAATAGCTTTTTTGTTAATTTTTGATTACATGTGCACATTCTTAACTCCGAACGGTTAATTTTTCGTCCAATTTCTCTGTTAGAACAGCCTTGATCACAAAAAAAATCGAATTTGAATTTTTTTTTCTGGTCTGTAAGAAAAGTTCCTTTACGCATCCTTTAAGCTGATGAAATTTCCAAATTAAAACAAAAATATTTCCAGTGAACAGAGATGTAGTCATCAGAAAATTACCTTAAGTGAAACAAATAACTAAAACCTTAAAATTTTTTAATATTTTTTTATTTTTGCAATAACTTTTTAGGCAAATTTTTCTCGGCTGCGTTTATAGGAATATTCCACTGAAATGGTCACCAATTTGTTCCGATGGCTAAATTAAAGAAAACAACAAAAGCAAGAAACAAATATTTCTTACATAAAAAAGTTCCGTTATATCGCGAGTTATTGTAATAACACAACATTGTTTTTGGTTAAGAGAAACCAATATACCTCAAAGAAAAATAAATATTTTAGATGCGTTTGTAGGAATATGCACCAGTGTACATGCAACATAGCACATATCAATTTGAGTTGAGGTCAAAATTGAGACCCCAAAACTTTTGTATTGCAAAAATTCTTAACCATACTCTTCCAACTGATAAAAAAAAAACATTTATTCATCTTAAATTCATCTAGAGATCGATTAAGAGATTTTCAGAGAGTTTTTATTAAATAAACCTTGTCATATTCTGTTAGCCTATTATATTTCCATTAGAAATATATTATAACAAACAACAACTATTCGTTTGCTTTCTTTGAATTAAAAATTAGATATAGTTTCAATTCAAACTTCTTAAATCAAATAAGTCTCCTAGTGTTAAAAAAAAACTCTATCTGTTACATTTCCACAGAGATTAATAATGGGAGATTCAAGTAGAGATACTTTTTTCAATAGCCTTTTTGGACAGATCACGTGTTAGTCGTGTCATGCTGTCATGTTATTTTTGTTTAGTATTGTTTGGCATTTCATAATGGAAAGACTTACGCCTGAACAACGTTTAAAAACTTTTTTTACGAAAATTCGCTCAACTTATGGTCAACATAATCGGCCTACTGAGCGTACTGTTCGCAACACCATCACCCATTTTGAGACCCAGGATTCATTATTGGATAATATTCGACCGAATAGACCACGTCCAACACGCTGTGAAGAAAATATAGCGTCCGTAGCTGACAGTTTACACGAAGACCGTGGAGAGTCGATTCGGCGCCGTTCACTGCAACTCGGACTGACGTATGGAACGACTTGGCGCATTTTACGTCGAGATCTTAAATTGAAAGCGTACAAAATACAGCTTGTGCAACAACTAAAGCTGCTCGACCTTCCCAAGCGACATCGCTTCGCTCGATGGGCTCTTGAAAAGTTCCAAGAAGATCCGACGTTTTCGAGGCAAATTTTCTTCAGCGATGAGGCCCATTTCTGGCTCAATGGGTACGTAAACAAACTAAATTGCCGCATTTGGGACGAAGAGCAACCTGAGGAGATTCAAGAACTGCCACTTCATCCAGAAAAAACAACGGTTTGGTGTGGTTTGTGGGCCGGTGGAATCATCGGTCCATATTTTTTTAAAAATGATGCCGGTGCGAACGTAACCATCAATGACGACCGTTATCGTGCCATCATAACCAACTATTTGGTGTCTGAAAATGAAGCTCGTATTCTCGGCGACATTTGGTTTCAGCAAGACGGCGCCACTTCCAACACATCGCATCAATCAATGGATTTATAGAGAGAACACTTCGGTGAGCACATAATTTCACATTTTGGGCCGGTCGATTGGCCACCAAGATCGTGTAATATCACACCGTTAGACTTTTTCCTGTGGGGATATGTAAAGTCTAAAGTTTATGCGGATAAACCCGATTCGATTCAGGCCTTGGAGGAAAATATCACGCGTATCATTCGCCAGTTACCAGTCAAAATGCTCGAACGAGTCATCAAAAAATTGGACTCAACGGATGGACCATCTGCGACGTAGCAACATAATCTTCAAAAAATAAATGCCAAAGAATGTTCTTTCAAATGATAATAAACATTCCCCATTAAATTTGAATTTTTTTTTTTTTTTTTTTTTTTTTTTTTTAAAAAAGTAGGGAACCTCGAAATGGATCACGCTTTGTAAAAGATCGTTATACTCAGGAAAAACGTTCAAGTTTGCGACCATACTGGTAGTTAATAATATGATCAATTTTCTCAAGAAGATCAATCACGGTTCTGGGTTATTGTTATTATTATCCAATATTTATTTTTTGTAACGAAAACTTACAAAATATAAAAATAGTCAAAACTAGCAAACAAATGAAAAGATCGTTAATTTCGATTTAATTAATGAATTATTAAATTTCCGTTATAAAAAAAAATAATAATACAGTACAAGCTCGATTTTCGCGCCTAATTAAAAACCAGACCTGTCACGAAAACTAAATTTTCGCGTTAACAGAACCCAAAATTTTATTGAAAAATTTTATGTTATTTTTAAAATAAGAATTGTTTTAATTGATATATTTAGATTTTAAAAAATTTAAAGAAATTGATGGTTTTGAATTGCTTTTTTTTGGCAAATTATTTTTTTTTAAATAACAGCTGAATCATGCAGTTCATATAGTGCTGTTGTCGGCTTATAATTTTCCAAAGCCCATTGTATACATAGGTTTAATGATGTTAAACAATCTTCCTCTTTAATTTTGTTTTCTTCATGACCACTATCGTATAAATCCTCCGATTCCGTATCTGATAATTCCATTTGCTCTTCATTACTTTCCACATGAAATTCTTCTTGATTCCAATTGTTTATGTCAGCAATCGTGAAAATATGTTCCGTACCAATTTGAGCTACATGCATACCAATAGTTGAAAGATCTTCGTTTTCTTCCTGAATTATATTTTGTAAAATATTTAAGGGCATATTATCCTCTTCACTACCGAATTCGAGCAAGGCTTTCCAGGATTTTCGAATATTGGACACTAATATTGTATTACAGGACGTAGCTAGAAACTGAACTGCATTTTTGAGATTGAAGTTTTCTAGTTTGAGCTCCAAATTTGTTCCCTTCTCGCCAAGCAAGTGGGTGAGCAGTTGTTTTTTTAAAATTTAATTTAATCAAATTAATAACGTTTTGATCTAACGGTTGAATAAGCTCAGTGCAATTGAGTAGTAGACTCATTGCTATAATTAAACCGTCTTCACTTTTTAATTCCTCAACTGGGTGACACGTTGCGTTATCTAAAAGCAAAACTGCTAAAAATTCTGGGACCTAAAAAATGTTTACTTATGAACAACTTACTTTCACTAATTGGTGAAAATTAACTTACTTGGGGAACAAATTCGTGATGGAACCATTTCTGGAATATAAATGATGTCATCCAGGCGTTATTACTGGGGTTGTATATTAAAGGATTATTGAAAAAGCTTTAAATGCTTTAAATGCGCGTGGGTTTTCGATTTTCCAACAACCAACAGTTTCAGTTTAGTTGTACCATTTGCATTTGAACAATTCAAAAAAGTTATTCGCTCTTTACATATTTTTCTTCCGGGAGCCCTTTTCTCATTACAAGTGACAAGAGTGAAGAGTCAACCCAGGCTCATCAACCTGGCTTTTAATCGTTAAATCGCTGCTGATATTGGAACATTTTTACAAACGACTTATAAAGCATTTTTTATCATTCTTGGATACTCAGCTTTCTTTAAGGTGCAATGTTTGCCAGGGCCACTTTCTGTTGTATGTTAGAACTTTTTTAATGAATTTTCTTACTTTATAAACCGAAGAATTATGCAACCTGTAATTCAATTTATGAAATCTACACTTTTAAATTTTTTTTTTTTTTAATTTTAATTTTTGAGAAATCGTTGGCTTTAAAATATGTTGAACTTCCACGAATAAACTGACAAAATTGAAGATCAAAATCAACCAAAAAGGTTAATATACCAAAAAACGGGGATTTCCCCTTTTTGCTTATAGACATTGTAATCAAATAAAAAAAAAAACAGATAAAAGTCAAGAAAATAGAATCTGTTTTGCGTAAACTGTTGGGATTATAGAATCTGCAATTTTAAAAATTAAGCCTTTGCGATAACCGAGCCGTCGCGATAATGGGTAGTCGCTAATGCCGAGCTTGCACTGTATTGATAATGTTACAGACTGTAAACAAAGATATTTAATATAAACTAATAAATTATAAAACAAACATAAAACAATTCAAAATATTGACAAAACTCTAGTATTGAAAATCCCAAACTACTAAGCGGAAGTTACTCGCCATTATCAAGGGGAATTTTTTTTTTTTTTTCTTTTTCATTTTATAGATATCACAATAAATTTATTATAGTTGTTTTTCTTAATTACCTTTTATTAGAAAATTAAACAAAAAGGTTCTTGCTAGAGAAACAACCACAAAAAAATTCAGCAGAATAAGAGTTATCTAACAAGTAGTTCAAATGTTGTTTTAAATTAATTTGATAAAAAAAAAAACAAAAAAAATTGGGAATATAAATCAAGAGCAGCTTTCCAAAGTTCAACAGTTCAAAAGATTAAGACAAAAATTATATCGTCTTCTTTTCTTTCAACAAGTTTGTCAATTTACAGCTAAATTTACATAGAGTTTTAATTAATTTTTTTTTTTAATTTCATTTTTAAAGTGTTGCCATGTGAAGAAGCATGGAAATACAACAGACAGAAGGACCACACATGAAGCACGTGAATATGTTTTGAAAGCGAAGCACTAACATTTTTGATTAAGACGATGGACTGAGCACACACTCTAGCAAAAACAAAACTATGTGCTTTAATATTGCAACATTTTGTGCTCCATATTGTATTTAAGTTATGTTGTAGCATCATAAGAAATTAAAAATAGGTTGGCTTAATTTTTCTGACAAAAAAAAATGGTGATTATAACAAAGTTATTATTGCAAGACAACTTTTATTAAGTCAGAAATTTCTTACTTTTTTTCTTTTTTTTGAGAGTATTGGCATTATTGATGGAACATGCCATTAAAATCATTCGGTCTTAAAAATGTTAACATATTCTTTTTTTTTTACTTACTGATATGCTGACAACATATGTATAAAACAATTAAGAACAAAACTGTACAAGAAACCAAGATTCCATCCATTTTTAATGTTTTTAATGTCCTCACTTGGGAGTATTTTAGAGTTAGTTATTTACTCTTAACTGTAAAATTGGAACTTACTTTAGATCCTTTTTAAAAACTTGGACAACTTGGTTCCTGATAGTCTCCTATACATACTATTTAATGTTATTCATTCGATCTTGCGAAAATTGATCATGTGCTTTTTTACTCCAAAAGATCAACGTGATCAGTTTGGAAAATATTGAGTTGTGTAAAGTAAAGTAACGAGTGAAGTAAAGAGTAAAGTAAAGAGTAAAGTACTTAATACGAACTTCTCAGGTTGATAAAAGATCGAAACTATTTTTGAAGGCATTGATCCAACCAATGTTATCCCAGCAAAAAAAAGGACTGAAAATGACCTGAAAAAGTCATGATTTTAACACTGTGTTGTTATTGGAAAGAAGTACTTAGTGCTGAAAATGATCTACAGAAATTCTATTTTTAACACATGGTTGTCATTGATAGAATGTTCTTTTTTTATGTTTCTTGTTCATTACTTTTGAAGTAATAGAACTATGTTAATACTTTTTTTATAAAAATTCTGTTTTAGCCTTCTTAAAAGATAATAAAAATACATTAAATTTATGAATTTTTTAGTTTAGAGTTTTTCATTGAACTTTTTTTTATAGTTTTTTTAGAATTTTTGCATTTCGGCTTGAGTTCATTGACTAATTGTACAGGAATATATTGTAAAAGTTTTATTGGACACTCTAGCCAACCACGACCGTCATCAGCACTCTTCAGCGTCCCACCGTGGTGTTCTCTGTAAATATCATCCATTTAACTTACAACTTTTCGGGAAATCGAATCCGTAACTTATTTTTCCCTTTATGTTATTAAATAAGACGTTGGTTTACGATAAAGCTTTTCACAATTATTTTTATATTCTCCTTTTTCAATTATTATTGTTTATAAGCTTAAAGTTACCAGTTAGGTAGCAGTATATTAAGCAATGTATAATTGTTATTGTTTAGCCACTTATTAAGTAGCAATGAACAATGTTGCTGTTATTTGATTTGTCTCTTCTGTTTGTTTTCTATTTTTTAAAAATATTTAACTTACTTAATAACATATAGGGAAATAAATAAGTTACAGATTCCATGTCCCGAAAAGTTGTAAGTTAAATAAATAATGTAATACCACGTTGGAATGCTGAAGAGTGCTGATGACGGTCGTGGCTGACTAGAAAATGCATTTCATTCTGCCGAGTGTCCAATAAAACTTTTTCAATGTGCCCTTTCGCATTTGTACAGTTCAAAAAAGTTAATCGCTCTTTACATATTTTTCTTCCGGGAGCCGTTTTCTCATTCTACAATTATTCAATGAACTTCAGCCGAAATACAAAAATTCTAAAAAATGTTTAGTTTCTTATAAGTTATTAACCTTTTTCCCTGCTAAAAATACATTTGTTTTCACTTTTTCGGAAGTAATTGTTATTCATTTTCAAAAAAGCACAAAATATGTTCTTAGTTCTAGTTTTGAAGTGGAGAAAATTTTCTTTTTTGGAAGCATTTGATCGTTTTTTTTTTTTTTTTTTTTGGGGGGGGATATTATATATCATTATTATAGATCATTTTCATGAGAAAAATGGTAGTGAAAATACAATGTTAAACTTTAGGAAAAATACTAAAAATTACAGCTAATGATTGTAAAGGTTCGTAGACTAGGAGAAGTATTCGGAAATGCCTTTGAAGTTCATCAGCAATATTAAATATGGCTTCTAGACTTTAATTACTAGAAGAAACATTATATTTAAGAACAAATATTTATTGGTGATAAGAAATTTATCAAACACTTTTGCTGCTCACTGTATGATGCAAGAAAGGTAAATTAAAATTATACTAGTAGCATTTCAACGTCTTGGTTGTTGTCGGTAGGTTTTGTTAAATGTTTTAACTGATAGTGTTTAGACCCTCTAGTTTGTGTATGTGTATGTAAGTATGTTTTTAAGACCTTTTAGTAAGTTTTCTGTTTATGTTTTATTTTGCGTTTTTTTTTTTTCTCTCTCTTGTCGGATTTCTTTAATTAAAACCCAAAGACCCAAATCCTTGCTATTAAACGAAAAAAAAAATTAATTTCGCATACATGCAAGTTTTCTTTTTTTTTTTTAAAGTTCATTTGAAAAAGCAGGTGCCATTCGTATTGGTGTTGCAAATATTATGAATAAATATTATTTTTAGCTTTAAAACTGGCTTTTAACAGGAAATAATTATTGTAAGAATATAGAGTATATAGAGCCTTTGATTCCAACCAACCAACCAACCAAACGTTCGTTCGATCGCCAGAATTTTAACATCCAACTAGTAAGGATTATTCTTTTTTAAATTTACCGCCTCTTGAACTAAAAAAGTCTTGCGTATCGATCGACCGACCTCCACCACGTATTGTCATCTTTGTGTACATTAAATAAAATAAATAAAAGGAATATAAAACAAAGAGATATTTGGCCACAAAAATAAAACCATCATCACATGCCTATAAAAATATTAATGAGAATTTTGTTTAGTTCTAGTCGGAAAGCAAAAAGTATTTTTGGATTTGCTATTAAAGCAGTCAGTAAAGGTTAAGTTATATTTGGAAAAAATGGATAATAATAATATGCCTTATTTATTTCAAAATAAGATCAAGAGAAATTGTTCTTTAAATAATTGTCAATATGTGTTTTCCTTTAAAATAGTTAAATATATTATTTGGATGAAAAAATTAATTAAAATTTAATTATTCTTCTAATTTAAAATATTTAAATGCAGACTGAATTCTCTTTTTTGTTTCGAAGTCAATAATTAATAATATGTATGGAGCGATAGTATGATGAAAAGCGATGGAAAAATCCACCTTTTGCGGAATCTTCGAAAATTTCAGGTGCTCTACGTACAACACTATCCAAGGCATTATTCATTCTAATGAACCGGATGCTAGTGGATCTAATGGCCAAACAAATCACCATCATTTCGGCGACTAGGCTCAGTACTATAGGTGCATAGATCGGTAGGAACTATGGCCATCCGACCATTTTGGGAATTTTGGATGACATCCCTGACAATGTTGATTGTTGTATTCCCCAACCCTTTCTGGACAGAGATTTTTCAGTTTCAATCTCAGCCGATCCCACTATAAAAGACGGATAGGCTGAGGTTTACATTGAAGGAACCAAATCTTCTAAAGGGGTTGGGGGAGAGAGAAGGAACATCTCCTTTAAACTGCAATGCTCTTCAAGCGGAGATCTCAGCCATTAGGAGAGCGGTAAATTGGCTAATGTTTTATAGAGTAATCGGAGTGGATATTCAAATTTGTACCGATAGTCATCCCGCCATTAAGTGTCTTTTGGGTGTCTATTCGACAACCAGGCTGGTAAATAAATGCCGGAAATCTTTAAATGAGATGTCGAGACATTCAAACCTAAAATTGATCTGGGTAAGGGGTCACTCAAGCCAAGTAACCCGGGAAATATTATTGCGAATGAATTAGCCAGAAGTGGTTCCCTTCTTCAAAGTGAAGAAACGGACATACTGCTGTCATCTTGCAGATCAATGTTACTATAGTACTTGTAGAGAATAGCTCAACAAAGATGGACAAATGAGTCCGCATCTTCTACGAGGGCGGATCAATATTTCCGTGACTTTTCGAACTTCTGTCAAATTTTGAGCAAGTGCCGTCATTTACTGTGCGTTTAACAGCTGTTCAAAGCATACAACCTCGTGTATTTTTCTAAAAATGGAAAAAATTAATTTCGAGTGCTCATTAAACATTATTTTTTGCGAAAAAAAAAACCGTCAATCAAACCAAGGAAAGACGAAAGTCAGTGGTTTACTGACTTTCGTTGTGGTCGCATAAGTACAAATGACGCTCAACGTTCTGGGCGGCCAATTAACGTCAGTACACCCGAAAATGTCGAAAAAATCCACGATATGGTGTTGGCCGACCGAAGAGTAAAAGTGCGTGAAATTGTTGATGCCATAGGCATTTCATATGGTAGTGTTTTTTCGATTTTAAATGATCAGCTGGGTTTAATAAAGTTGTCTGCAAGATAGGTGCCGCGTTTGCTCTCAATTGACCATAAACGTAAACGTGTGACAACTTCAAAGGATTATTTGGAGTTGTTTAACCGTTGTTACATTCCAAAAGTCACGGAATTATTGATCCGCCCTGGTATCTCGAGACAGATATGGCCCCAGTAAGATCAAATACGACCGAGTTTCATTCTGGAATTGCCAAGACGTCAGCTACGAATACTTGTAGCCGTTAATACAGGGCACTAGATTGCTGGTGCAGACTTTAGGAGACTAGAACTCCCTTTTAACGACTATTGTAGAAGTTGCTTTAATGAGGAGAAAGAAGAAACAGTATTACAATTTCTTTGTCACTGTCCTGCTCTTGTGAATATAAGTACCGCTGAATTTGGCAGTCCATATATGCAAGCATTATCCGATCTGTCTGCAATTGATGTCAGACGGATCAGATCTTTTATTCGTGCGTCAGGTTGGTTCGATTCGAACCTATTCTCGAACATGTGAAAACAGATTCACCTGATCCAGCAGGGTAACACAACGGGTCCAATAGGACCCAAGTGAGCTGTCTATTTCTATTTTTAAATTATGTTTAAATTTTTTACATACTCAAAAAATGGAAGGAGTTTAACTAAAATAAAAAAAATTAAATTTGAGTATTTATAATTTCTAAGAAAAATTTGCTTTAGATTAGAAAATGTATAAAAACTGAACCGCTAAATCTTTCAAAATGATTTTTGGTACACGAAAAGATCATTATCGTTCTTATATGCTAAATTAAAGATAAATTTTTAAAAATTAATTTTAATTTGCTTTTTGTGCACTTAAAAAATATGATTTTAAAAATTTAACTACTATCATAAAAAATGCTCTCTTGTCTACATTTTTGAGCGAGCGAAAACCAATTTAATGTCAAAGCAATCATATATATGTGGTTATTCAAACTATTTTTTAGATTTTAACTTGAAATTTCGTTTAATATTTCACAACTTTCGACCAATGCTATACTCTACGTATAGCATTGGTCTTAAACAAATAAAAATTTTATTATACATTCTTGAAGCCTTGTCTTTTAAAAGCTCTGTTCCAGTACTTGTCAAACTTGCAAGTTTTAGTTAGAATTTACAGAACCGTTCCCGTACTAAGAATTTATATGTATTTTGTTGTTTTTCTGACTACTTCTGATTAAGACCTGTAAATTTGTTGAGTGCTAGAACAGAGCTAAAATATGAGAAAAAGAAAACTATATTTTTGTTAATTAATTTTTGAGAAAAAAAATAAAAAATCAACCCACTTTCTTGTAAAAACACAGCAATTTTTCGTATTCAATTCAATTTTTCGTATTTAAAAAAAATCACTTCTATATTGCGGAAACCCAAAAAAGTCAAGGCAAAAAATCGAAAATTCCAAATTCAAGCTTAAACATATTTTCATATTTGGGAGTGAATCCTGAAAAAACAGAGCTAGGTTCTGTTCACTAGAAAGTACAAGGTTGAGAAATTTAGATTAATTAAATTAATTTAGATTAATTAGATTAGAGTAATAGGAACCTTTTGTCGAAAGCACAGAGATGTGCTTCAATCGGCAATTCAAGTGTAAGTGATGAAGTCATACTTCATCTCTTAAACATCGAGGAGTTTGTAACAGGTAATGCGGCAAGGAGTCTGTTGAGACTCAAGAAATTAGGACTATTAGTTTCATCAGTAACAGATCACTCTCGGGTCGTATACGAAGTCAGTTATGGTGAGTATAATCTAAGCTCCACGGGGGCATCAAATTACTTGGCCACAGAATCGGATTTTGGGGTAAATACTGTTGTGGTGATTCCTTATAAAGAGACATGGTCCGACACTGAGAGGCTGTATAAAGGTTGTGCAGTATTTGCAGACAGATCAAAGATGGATATCTATACTGGTGCAGGTGTCTATATTATGGGTACGGATGTAAAAAGGGTCATTTAGACATCCTGATGAATGTAATGTTTTTCAGGAAGAGATTCTTGGCAACTTAAAGGCCGCAGAATTGGTCAGGTTGAACTTTGCGAAGGGTTCTGAGGTTACTCTCTATGCGAACAGCCAGGCGGCTCTAAAAACCTTAGATATGCACTTGGTGAAATCCAGGCTAGTGGCCACCTGCAAGAGGTCACTGAGGGAACTATTGGAACATTACGTGTTGAGACTCTGCTGGGTACTAGGCCATTGCAATATATCTGGCAAGGCAAGGCTTAGCGATGGATGTATCGAAGAGTGAAACCAACGTGAAACCTCCACTGGTTTTCTTCTTTAGAAAGATCAATGAATGGATTTCGGCTAGAACCAATCAGGCTTGAGGGAGTAGAGTGTGCTCTAAGATATTGAGGGCGATATGGCCGACGCTCAACTGGGCAGACACAAGTACTCTTCTGAGTTTGAGTAGAAACAGTTTAAGGACCACGATAGGTGTCGTAACGGGATGCTGCATGATAAGTAAGATGAGGTCTATATGCGGCGCTAGTAATTCCGATTTTTGTAGAATGTGTGAAAACGTTGATGAGACCGTGTCTATTGAACATATTGTGTGTTACTGTCCACGATTACAGCATCTTAGGATGAAATGGTAAGGCAGTCAATTTCTCGACGGGCTATATGACGTTCGGAATAGAAAGAATGTAGACGCCATAGGCTTCATTATGGGAATTGGTTGGCTCAGTGGGCGTTAGGGGTATACCCCTAATAACTTTTTAGTTTCTTCCTCTTTTCACTATTTTTTTTTTTCTCTTTCTTCTATCTCTTTACTATTGAAGGGACTCACAATGGACCGACATTGGACTCTGGATGGAGATGTGTTACAATAAGTGTATCATATCAACCTTCTCTATATATCTAATCTATCTATCTAGCTATCTATCTATATTTTTAACCATAAGAGATATCATAGGTAAATAAGCTTTTTTCTTCATCTCATCAAGTTCTTTACAAACGTTTTTAAATCTTTGAAATTGGTCTTGAATTGGTAATATCATATCAGCAATATCATGCCAGCATTCTAAGGTATTAAGGCTAAAAGGATGTTGTGGATACTGCCTCTGGTAGCGATAACAAAAGTCCCACAGAATGGAGTTGCAATAAAGCCTGCCTTGTTCATCGATATCCCGATGTAATATCGATGGTTAATAATTCCAAATGAAACTTCTTCCCGGTTTAAAAGACAGCTTATTAACTATTCTATTTTTATAGAATTTATATAGAAAACATTTTTCGAGAAAATAATCGTTACACTCAGGGAGAGCATTCAAGTTTGTGAGCATATTGGCAGTGTATAAAATGATCATTGTTCTTAAGAAGATCAATAACAGTTTTGCTTAGCAATGACTAATATATGTTGCCCTTTTAGTCGCAAATATCTTGGCTTAAAGAATATTACATTTGTTCATTGAGAAAAAGAAACTCCTTGATTTTAGTTGCAGATTACACATTTTTAGTTCAACTAGATATCTATACAGATTCAGGCAACTATCTACCCACAATTTAGTCAAAGATGAAAGAGATTTTTTGAAGGGCGTAATTTGTAGCATCAAATCAAGAGTTCTATACAAAACATCTTAATTTTATTCTATATAAAGACATTAAGAAACTATTTGTAATATGAGTGCCATTATTGCCTTAAATTTAACCACATACACAGCACAAAATTTAAAATTAAATTTATATATAAACTACTACATAGTCTCATATACATATATTATTTATATATATGTCTTCTATACATCGATTGCATTAAATCATAAAATTTATAATTGTAAAAAAAATGTATCAATAATTTTATACAAGGTAATATACATATATGCTCCCGTATTATGATCCCATAATGCCACTGCGCTTAAATGAAGATATGAAACAACAACAAAAAACATTTATCTATAATTGGATACATGTTCAGTTCAATGTGTTGCATTCTTAACTATACGTACATATGTACTTACACGCAGAGAAAAAATATAGTTATAGCGACCATAATCTAAGAGCAACATATTATGTTTGAAACATATGATCACAGAAAAAAATAGAAATGATTATAATTAATAATTATTATGATTTCACTTTGTCATATTGTATCTGATTTTATTGTTTGTTTTTTCATGTTATGATTATAGTTTTACATATAATTGAACAATCTTATTATTTTCTTTATACCACATTTTCATATTATGATTCCATTTGATAATATTATTATCTTATGTTATCATATATTTATAAAATCTTATCATATTATTATTTAATTTTGTCATATTATTATTCCATCTTATCACATATTAATAAAAATTACTCGTATTATTATTTTTATAAAATTTTTATTGGAAAATTTTATATACACGAGGGCGGCTCAATAAGTCCGTGACTTTTCAAACTTCCCTCGTAGTTATATGAAATGCAACACTATTTCCATCAAGTACCACCTGTTATTGAACTACTATCAAATTTTGAGTAAGTGTCGTTTACTTTGCGTAAAAAATAGGATTTTTCGAGGTTCTTAAAATAGGCATTTGTTTGGTCAATAATTTCATTGTTGGAGCTGAATTTCTTTCCACCGAGCCATTTCTTTAGTTTTGGAAATAGGAAGCAGTCACTAGGGGCTAAATCCGGAGAATATGGCAGATAAGGTACCAATTCGTAGCCCAATTCATAGAGTTTTGCCATTGAGACTGCACACGTGTGCACTCGTGCATTATCTTGTTGAAAAAGAACTTTTTTCTTGGCCATATGTGGTCGTTTTCTTTTTAAATCCTCATTAAATCGGTCTAATAAGTTGGCATAATATACGCCGCTTATTATTTTTCTCTTTTGAAAGTAATCGATGTGGATTATACCGCGTTCATACCAAAAAACTGGGTCATCACCTTATTGGCCGACAAACTTACCTTGGGTTTCTTCAGACCCATTGTTTAGACTGCTGCTTGGTCTCCGGAGTACAGTAATGAATCCGTGTTTCATCCACAGTTACAAAACGCCACAAAAACTCATTCGGATTGCGGTTAAACAACTCCAAACAATCCTTTGAAGTTGTCACACGTTTACGTTTATGGTCCATTGAGAGTAAACGCGGCACCCATCTTGCAGACAACTTTCTTAAACCCAGCTGATCATTTAAATTCGAAACCACACTGCCATATGAAATGCCTATGGCATAAACAATCTCACGCACTTTTACTCTTCGGTCGGCCAATACCAAATCGTGGATTTTTTCGACATTTTCGGGTGTACTGACCTCAATTGGCCGTCCGGAACGTTCAGCGCCATTTGTATTTGTTCGACCACAATGAAAGTCAGTAAACCACTTTTTTACCATTGAAATTGAGTCCCCATAACTTTTATCGAGCTTTTCCTTGGTTTGATTGACGGTTTTTTTTCGCAAAAAATAATGTTTAATGAGCACTCGAAAATCACTTCTTTCCATTTTTAGAAAAATACACGAGATTGTATGTTTTGAACAGCTGTTAAACGCAAAATAAATGACGACGCTTGCTCAAAATTTGACAGTAGTATATTAATAGGTGGTACTTCATTGGAATAGTGTTGCATTTCATATAACTACTAGGGAAGTTCGAAAAGTCACGGACTTATTGAACCCTCATATATATATATAATATTATATATATATATAAACTTTGTCTATTTATATTTATTCATACATACCCTAAATGAGAATTACATTGAAGTTAGAAAACAAATATTAAAAAAATATATATATTTAAAAATAAACAAGTATTGAGGTTTTCCACTAAGTTTTATGAAAAGGATATGTATTATATTTATTTGTACCATTTTATTGTTATAGGAATAATAATATGAATATGGTTTAAAAACAGAATATGGTTTAAGAACAAAGAAAAATACTGCAAATATTTAGTGGTAGTAGAAGTCACGATATGTTTCATAATAAAGTAAAATTTGTTTCTGTTAAAAATATTTTAAAACATATAATTTTTGCAGTCAACCATATTAAATTTTTTATTGAGTATAAACATTAAATGACAAAATTTAAACAAAAACATTGTTATCATGAACACAGAGTTATTAAAATTCAATAGAATTAACAATGAGGAAATAATATTGTTGTAGTGATAATGCTGTAACCATGTTTTTTCTCTGCGTGTATGTACATATGTATGTAAATATAAATGTCTATATGAAATACATATTAAGTTTAGAAAACTCAATGTATGTATCTTCTTCTTCTCCTTATTTTAAAAGTTGAATAAGAGAAGTTTACGTTCATGTCATTCGGTTTGACCACTATGGCCTGTAGCCAGTTTGGAAACTTAATGCTGTCAGAAATGATTGTCGCCTGAGGCTTTTTTTTTTTTTTTTCTTTTGAAATACAACAGCAGCAAAAATATGACATTAAAGTAAAAAAAAAAATATATTAAGAATTCATATGTGTCACAACAATATTATCAGGATACGTTCGTAAACCTATAAAGTATTTAAGACTTTTTTGTTAAATGCACTTAAGTAAGCAAAGTAATAATTTACAACCTTAATTCATGCAATTTACCGTAAAGAGTATAATATAAAAATTAAATTATGTATTTAGACAGAGTTTATAAAGCAGGATTTTAATTTAAGTAGATACCTAGATCATGGGAATGTGTATACTACATATCATCGGATGGATATTGGCACGAGAAAATTGACATGAATATGAAAATTATAGTTATATTTAGTTTGTTAATTATTGCTTAGAGGTAATTTAATACCTAACATTTATACATATATATTTATATTGAATATTTTGATTATACACTGTGGGAAAAAATTCGATTCAAAATCTACAAGGATTGTTGTTATATTGACAATTTTCGGTATCAGATTTTTGATACCGTTTGTTTACAAATTTTAATTATACAAAATAGAAAACAAATAATTCGATATTGAAGTGGTGTCAACTTGATGCCAATTGGAATCAATTTGCGTTAATGATTTAAACAAGCAGTGTTGAATTTAGATACATACAGGGCAGATTCAATATTGCCACAATATGGTCGATTTTTCTCTGGGTGCAGGCAAATATGTAGTTTTTTAAAAACAAAATATGCATTTGTGATTTACAATTTTACTTAAAAATGTAAAGTTTTTATTTACATGAAATTTGCAGATAAAGAATCCTCAAATGATGCAGATATTTGCGATATGTTTGCTGCTTTTTCTCATCTGCCTATTCTGATATTATGTTTGAAACATATGATCACAGCAAAAAATAGAAATGATTATAAGTAATAATTATTATGATTTCACTTTGTCATATTGTATCTAATTTTATTGTTTGTTTTTTCATGTTATGATTATAGTTTTACATATAATTGAACAATCTTATTATTTTCTTTATACCACAGTTTCATATTATGATTCCATTTGATAATATTATTATCTTATGTTATCATATAGCTATAAAATATTATCATATTATTATTTCATTTTGTCATATTATTATTCCATCTTATCATATATTAATAAAAATTACACGTATAATTATTTTTATAAAATTTTTATTGGAAAATTTTGTATACACGAGGGCGGCTCAATAAGTCCGTGACTTTTCGAACTTCCCTCGTAGTTATATGAAATGCAACACTATTTCCATCAAGGGCCACCTGTTATTGAACTACTATCAAATTTTGAGTAAGTGTCGTTTACTTTGCGTAAAAAATAGGATTTTTCGAGGTTCTTAAAATAGGCATTTGTTTGGTCAATAATTTCCACAGAGTCATTTCTTTAGTTTTGGAAATAGGAAGTAGTCACTAGAGGCTAAATCAAATAATAAATAATAAGTCAATAAATAAATAAAGAATTACATCAACTTTCCAATTATCCATATCAAATTCCTGATGCAACCCTAATAAATTATCCAACATTAGATAAATCGATGATACTAACAGCTATACATAATCTAAAATATTCTGATAAATGTAGACCTGACGGTGTTCCAAGCTGTGTTCTTATATATCTTCAATAACCTACTTATTCAACATATCAATTATTAGTGGTTATTTTCCTAAAGTTTGGAGGAAATCTTGTATTGTACCTTTGTTTAAATCCGGAAGCAGATCCAACATTTCTAATTATAAAGGTATTACTAAATACATAGTTACTGAAATCCTCTCGCATCAAGTTATTTGTTATCTTTCACCATTTCAGCATGGATTTAGAAAAGAATGTTCCACTACAACTAACCTTTTGGAGTTCACAATCTCAGTTATAACTTCATTTGATTCCGGTTTGCAGACAGACAAAATATATACAGATTTTAGTAAAGCTTACGATAAAGTAAATTACGATCTCCTATTATTCAAATTAAACTCAGATTTTCTCTTGTTTCCTCAAATGGATTTATACATATCCTAAAAATAGATACCAGTGTTTATTATTTAGAAAATGTACATCGAAAACCATTCCAGTTTCCTCTGGTGTTCCGCAAGGTAATCATCTCAGATCCTTATTGTTCCTAATATTTATAAATGATTTACCAGCGTGCATTAAGAATTCTAGAATATTAATGTATACTGATGATGTAAAACTATTCCATCAATGTTCCTTACTCCAATCAGATCTTGACAATCTTTATGATTGATGTATGATGAATCTAATGGATCTGAAATTTAAAAAAGTGTAAACACATGATATTCTACAGAAGTAGTCCAGTACTCTGTAAATACAAAATAAATGAATAGTAACTTGATCTAGTCCAAGAATTTCTGGATCTGGGTGTGTTACTTGATTGTAAACAATCCTTTAATTCCCATGTTTCGCAAATCGTTAATAAAGCAAAAGGAGTTCTATGTTTTTTCAAGCGCGGGGAAAGAGAGTCTAATGATACTTACGTTTCCAAGTAATTATTCACATCTCTCGTAACGCCAATCCTTGAATATGCTTCCGTGGTCTGGGATCCTGAATACAAAGTTCATATAAAGAAAATTGAATTGGTCCAGAAAGAATTTCTGTTATTTTGCCTTTGTAATCTTCCATAGAATTGTTGATCTCCCTACTCTTGAAAGTAGGAGAAAATATATGAATATTTCATTCAATTAATTCCGAGTTCCTGCTTCGAATTCGTAATCCCAAATCGTCCAACTAGAAAGTAATAGGCCACATGGGGTAAAAGCTCCCCCGCCCTATATTTTCTTACCTAATAAACCGATTTTTTTTTTAAATTTAGCAGGCAAATAGCGCAACATCTGAAAGGAACTATAGCCTATAATTTTTATTATTTAGAGCTTAAAATAGGGCAAAAGCTCCCCCTTCCTATATTTTCTTAACTAATCAACCGATTTTCTTGAAATTTGGCATGCATTTGGCAAACATGTTAAAGGACCTTAAAGATATACATTTTTTGGAAATTCCAACATTTAGGAAGTAAAATAGAGCAAAATGGGTAAAAGCTTCCCCTACTGATGATAGTTTGAAGTCTTGAAGGAACTAAAGGCTATAAATTTTAACATTTAGGACCACCCATCCCCAAATACTTACAATACATTCGTTATTTTTTAATTAAATACCAAAATATTCACTAGAAGTAATTTATCATATTTAAAAATCTTTGAAAACTTTGTAAGAACCCTCGATATATTTATGAGAAATTTTCTTCATCATATTAGTAAAGTAATAAATCTCAGAAAATTTCTACTCCATCAAATATATCTCCAAAATCTAACCACAATATATACCAGTATTAATTTTATTAAACTCCTTCTAGACATTAAGACATTTGTTTAACATATACAATTGCAACACCCTGTCACAAAAACAAACTGTTGCAATTTCAAATTTAAAAAAAAAATGTGTCCATAACTAAATTATCAAACTGTCTGTCTAGTCAATAATAAATAATGAAGACTTCCAACACAGATGAATATGCAATCGTTAAAATCAGATAATTGAATTACAAACAATTTCCAAATGCTAAACAGTAGCAAGTGTTAACAAGTGATTTTTATGGGGGGATTGGGAGGGGGGGGTTAACAAATATAAGAATATTTTAATGAAGAAATTCTATACATATGTTCATATTTGTAGCAATTAAAATATTTTCAAAATATAATCCTTTAACGTACAACATTTACATTTAGAAAGCACTGGGAAAGATTTAATCGGTCAAGCCCGAGCATATGATACCTTACATCATTGTGTATGTGTATCAAAGTTCTGGTAGCAGTTTCATGTGGGACCTGTGGCAAATTATGGACCATTACTTATTTTAAGCGTAGTGTTCATTTGTATGAAACATACGTATGCATTATATTATGTTATGTGTGCATTTTAAGGTAATTTCCGGATGAGGTCCTTATATGGGACCTATGGTAAATTACGCACCGATCCTCATATAATTTCGTACTGTGTTTTCATCCTATATAAAACTTATTTTTGTTAAATGATAAGTTAATACTAATATTTGTATGGGATTTATGCCTGGTAAAGCGATTTTCGGAAGAGAGTTTTATATGGGAACTATGATCAATTATGGACCGATCTTCCTGAAATTTGACATAAAGATATATATATATATAACTTTTACACTACTAAACTGCTTTTATTTGCAATCAAAAGCAGTTTAGTAGTTTAAAAGTTATATTAGTTTAAAAGTTATATTCGAATTCAAGTACAATTTCGTAAAAAATTTATTAAAATATTCCCAATGTTTAAGGCATTTATGATCGTTAAACCCCTATACCGGGAGTTCATTTGTATAAGAGCTAAGTGAAATAATGGACAAGGTTTAGATGGACGGCTAGGCATCGTTAAACCGACTCTAGGGTGGGTCTTTAATCAATATGAATATTCGTAATGACGAGGAATACTCGACATTTTCTTAATGGTAAACATAAGACTGTCGTAATATTCATTTTTTTTTTTTCGTTACAGCCTTGAAACTATAGCCAGACCAATGTCCAGTCAAACTCATGGACAAAAAAAAAATATTTTTTTTTACAAAAAGAAAAATTAATCTTTTCGTACAAAAATAAAATTTTCACAAAAAAAATAATGTCATGAGTCCATACAGAGACCATTTTTTATCCAAAAATATTTTTTTTTTTTTTACCAAAAATTAATTTTTCATACAAAAATAATTGTTCAACAAAAAGATATTTTTTATTGTGTTTAATCAAAGTCATATGAATCAAACCAAACTCATAGGCCCTGCCAGACCATTTTGATGTTTAGCCGAACCATTTTCAAAGGTTACAATTGTAAAATATCAAGTGTTGATACTAAATAAAATGGAAAAGTGTTCATAATTCAAATTATAAATAAATATTGAGTGCGAAAAAAATTGCAACAATATTTTTGCCAAAAAAATTTAAACCGATTAAAATTTTATTAAATTTCTTATCAACAAGTCAATTGTGGCTAAAACATTCAACTATGCTGTTTATAGAGTTTCAACATCACAATCCTTTGAAAATGAAATAAAATCTGAAAATAGCCATTTTCTTCTTGTCTTCTAGATAGCCCAAAAATTAAAATGCAAAAAAAAATGTTTTAGAACTAATTTTTCTTTTCAAAATTGATACCACTGATAAAGGGCTCAAAAACAAAAACACACACAAAAAAAATTATTTTTGGAAATCTGCAGATAGCCCTTTTTGAATATAAGCCCTCGATATATTTATTTTTTCTGTATCAAGATCATAAGTTTAGCCAAACTCAGGAGTCCAGCCAGACACAAAAAAACTAATTTTTCATCAAAAAATATGTTTTTTTTTTATCAACGAATATAATATTTTTAAAAAAATTATTATGGATCCAGCCAGTTTCCTAAGTCTCTAAGACTCATGGGTCAAGCCAGACTCAAAAAAATTATTTTTTTTACAAAAATTTATTTATTTTTTTTTTACAAAAAAAAAAATTAGCAAAGAATAAAAATGTTCAACAGTCTCATGAGTCCATCTTTGTAACTTAACAATTTTTTTATATTCCTTTAGTTTTTTTTTCTAATAGTGAAACCACTATTTTTAAGCTCTGTTTGAAGATCATTTTGTGTATATGTGTGTGTGTGTGTGTGTGTAAACCTTATTATGGAATTTAAAAAATGACAACGATACCTTTTAAAGCAAATATTTTTAAGACACACACAACTATTGTTAAGTCAAATGATAACTTCATTAAAGTGCGAAATATAAACTTCCAATACTCTGAAAACAGCAGGAGATAAATTCCAATACATTTCAACAGTTGCTGAAATTAAACTGTCTAAAAAGAAGAAAAATTAAAATACTGAAACAGCTAAAAAAAATGTTCGGATTACCAGGTGGTTTGTTGGTATCACAAGCAAAACTTCAAAAAAAAAAAAAAGAAGAGAATTAATTCCTAAAGCTTGCGTATGCTGCCAACGCTATTTTTGTATACTGTCAACATTATTTTCATATAATCCTGATTAACAATCGAACGAAGAACATATTGATACCATTGATATCCATTTATACCTAAACAGTTTATTTAATGTTCCTTAAGTTATTTTGTTTTTTTTTTTTATATACGTATATATTTATACGTTTTGCCCGCTCTTAAGAATGAGTGTTTAGAATTAATGTTTTTAAGATGGCCAGACGCGATATGACTTATTTTTGCTCCCTTCTCTAGATATTTTTATTATTGTTATTTTTTCCCCTTTTTGATTTCGTTGAAGATCAATTTAAAATAGAGCTTAAGGAAATAATTAAGACGAATATATAAATATATCAAAGCAGTGTATATGGAGTGTTACTTTGAATTTCAGTTTAATGTTTTAATGTGCAAACAAGGCAAAATATGTACGAACATAAATCAAATTTACAACAATAAACTATTTATATGTTAATGAAAGTATTATACGCGCCAAATATGGAACGAAAGACGATTATTGTTAATATATATATATATATATATATATATATATATAACATAATGGTATTTAAATTAAATGGTAAAACATATAATTTTTTTATCAATGGATTTATTTGGTAATTTTTATTTATTTATTTTTAAATACAAAATAATATGTAACAAAGCTTATGTTACATTTAAAATGCTACAAGACATTTTATTGACACATTATACATAAATATATAGTTAAAATATAATAATTTACTAAAATTTTACGAATTTTATATTAATTATTATGTAATATGTAACAACACTTAATAAATAACTCTTAATGCATATTTAAAAATATGGCAATACTATAAATGCAAAACTAATTTCCGCTTAACCTCCATTTGTAATTTTGCAAAGAGCCTTCATAACACAGTGTTGCCATTTAAAAAAAATATGGCAATATATCAATAAGCTTTGTAGTTTCCGGTTAACCTTATTTTCACTTTTCTAGCAAGAAAAAAAATTAAGAAAATAACATTTTAAAACAGAATCAACATAAATTACAAATAAAATGTTAATTGATTTATAAATATTTGTTTTCGTTAATGAACTAACACCACACCCGGTCAACAGCAACCACAATAAGAAAAAAAAAAAAAAAAAAAGAAAAAAAAACATCACAATCACAAACCAATCGTAATCACATGTAAATGTGATGATTTTTAAATTTTACGTTTTTTAAGCGGAGTGTATTAATAGCAATAAATTACCTTTATAGCCATTTCAAGTCAAGTTAAATTGAATAGCTTTTTATTAAAAATATAAAAAAAAAGAGATACTTTGTATAAATTACACACAAAGAATGTCAAAATAAATTAATGTGGTTGGCGTTATCATTGAATCAAAATGTGATCAATTACAAGCACTTTGTTAGTAAAAACTAAGTCGATAAACAAGCTTAAAAACGCCTTAAATATGTGTGTATATATGCATTCGCTCACACTTTGCATTTCCAACAAAAAAAAAAAAAATACCCAAAAAATGCTACATTACCACAACAACAACAAAAATATTCACATTTATATTTGAATTTTTATTATTTAAACTGGTATTAATGAAATATTTAAATAATGATAACATTCATTTACATAATTGTTTATCATAAAACAGAGAAATTTTGGTAGTTTTTTTTTTTTTTTCTTTTAGGTTAAAGAATGTTTTCAAAAAGTTTCCTACTCATAATTTTTGTAATAAATATTTTAATTCAGCATTTTGTTTTTGCAAAAATACACATTCACTATCGATTTTTGATCTTTTCTTTAATACTTCCAAATAATGATTTAGACCATGTTCTATAGATTTCCAAATATTTTGTTGTTCCTTGGGCAATATGGAGGCGAATTGTTGCCAATAGCTGGTTATTTGAGTTTTATCAAATTGCAACAAATCCACTTCTGATTTTGTGTGACAATTTCTGAAAAAAAAAAAGAAAGAGAACAATTTGTAAGAACGAAAAAGGCAAACACGGATTTCTCAGTGCATCTTATTTGAAGATAAATTACTTTTTTTTCTTTTTTTTAGTTATGCAAAGTTGTCGTTGTACCGAAAAAAAATCTTTACTAGACAAATTTTTTTTTCAGAACAAAATTTTATTAATTTTATTTATTTGCCTAGTGTAGAGTGAGTTTGTCAGTAATATTGCAGGGTCAAGACAAAATTGTCAAAGTTCGAGTACTAACAACTTTGTCTTGTCGTTACTTGATAAAATACACCATTTTAATTGTTGTTGTTGGTATTTTTTACATGGTTTATTATTGCATATATATTGCATATTCCCTATAATACAGACAAAAATATGACATTTGTCTTAATAAAAAATTTGCTTATCTAGACTTAGGTTGTACCAAATATTGCAACATATTTCAAACTAACTATTTGTCTGATTTGATTTACTAAAATACAAAACAATTATAATTTAAATTATCTCCAAGTTATAATTATATTATTTTTTAATCTGTTAAATGTTTTCGAGTTATTTAAAAAAGATATTCGACGAAAATATGAAATTTTTAACAAAATTTTAATTTTTTTCTTTATTTTTCAAAAAATTGTTCAAAATCGAAAACGATCAAAATTTTTAATTTTTTTTTCCTAATTTTCATGAAGAAATAAAAGGAGCCATATTTTATTAAAAATCAATTATTTAATAAAGAATTTTTTGTTTTTAATAAGATATATCACCTAAATGTGAATAAAATTGAGATCTATGAATCGATTTTAATGAATTATAGATCGTTTTATTTATAACATACAACTTTATGATAAAACAGAAAATTTACAATTACGTTCTCGATTTTTTATGATTTTTTTTAACAAGAATTTTTTAATTTTAAAAGAAACTAGCTAATCCGCAAACGTTGTTTTGCCTTATAACTTTTTTCTAGTGAATAACGAATGTATTTAAATTTAAAAAACATGGGTAGGGGGAGTTTTTACCCGTTTTGCCCTATTTTACGCCCTAAATGTTGGAATTTTCAAAAAAAATGTATATCTTTAAGTTCCTTTCACATGTTATTGTGGCTGCATGGCAAAGTAAAAGAAAACCGATTGATTAGTTAAGAAGATATAAGGAGAGGGAGCTTTTACCCATCTTGCCCTATTTTCCGTCCTAAATAATAAACATTATAGGCTATAATTCCTTCCAGATGTTACACTATTTGCCTGACAAATTTCAAGAAAATCGGTTGATTAGTTAAGAAGATATAGGGAGGGGGAGCTTTTGCCCTATTTTCCGTCCTAAATAATAAACATTATAGGCTATAGGTTATACTATTTGCTTGCCAAATTTCAAAAAAATCGGTTTATCAGTTAAGAAGGTATAGGGAGAGGGAGCATTTACCCCTTGTGGCCTATTTTACGCCCTCTAGCCATGCGAAATATACTTAACGATCTATTTTCGTATCTAAAAAATACACATACAAAATTTCATAAAAATCGGTTAAGCCGTTTCGGAGGAGTTCAATTACAAACACCGTGACTCTAGAATTTTTTATATATAGATTTTATTATTGTACCCTACATCACCATAGATGGTTGTAATATGGTAATATGCGTTTGTATTGATGTTCGTAACTCACAGAAAGAATCCTCGGATCTCCATTTCAAAGTATACCGTTTGATTCAGAATTACTTTCAAAGTCTATCTAACAATATCTGTCTGTCCGTCTAGCTGGCTGTCCAAGTAAATTTTTTCGCAAAGTACTGGTCGCCATTTGTAAGATATCTTAATGAAATTCGGCAGAAATAATTATTTGGAACCAAGCTTATTGAAATTAGTTATAATCAGTCTATTATTGCTCATAGCCCCCGTACAAATGTACTTCCGGAATAGGGGTTTAATGATCATAAATACCTTTAATATATCAATGAATTTCTGTAACAGGAAGTTCTGTATAAGTATAAACCAGTGTGACAAGTTTCATTAAGATCGGTCCACTATTGACCATAACATATAAACCCCTTTTCCAAAAATCACTTTAATGTACATAACTCCCATATAAATGTCAATGTCAAGTTAATATTTGACACCAACAGTTTTATATAAGTAGAAATCTCAATACCAACTTTAATGAGAATCGATCCATAATTGATCATAGCTTCCATATAAGGACCACTTCCGGAAATAACCTAAAGTACATAAATCCCATATAAATGTTAGTATTAATATTAGATAATGCATATGTATGTGTTATTGATGTATACATTACAAAATTATTGGCCACAGGTACCATCTAAGGTCCCTCATGAAATTTAAATGCACATACATAATGGTGTAGGGTTACATTTGGTCGAGCTTGACCTTAATAAGGACTTTAATTAGATATAAATATTTTTTAAATTATATTAAAAGAAAGAAAGAAGTTACCCCGTTTCAGACAAATCAAAGAACAAGATACCCTACTTGAAGTGTATACGGGATCTTCTCTCAAAACTTAAACTCGAATACTCTTCAGCATAGCAAATTTATTTAACAACAAATCTACCAGCTTTTATTTTAAGATCACACAACTACTCTCATGAGATATTTATAAGAAATAAAAAAAAATCTCAGAAAAATATACCCCCCCCCCTCTCTCTCTCTCTCTCTCCATCTGAAGTATCTACAAGATTTTCTCTCAAAACTCAAACTCGAATACTCTTTAGCTTAGCATCTTTTATAGATCAACCAATTAGAATTACAAATTTATTTAACAAATCTACCAGCTTTTATTTTAAGATCGCACAACTACTCTCATGAGATATTTATAAGAAAGAAACAAAAATCACAGAAAAATATACCCCTCTCTCTCTCTCTCTCAATCTGAAGTATCTACAAGATTTTCTCTCAAAACTCAAACTCGAATACTCTTTAGCATAGCATCTTTTATAGATCAACCAATTAGAATTACAAATTTATTTAACAATAAATATGCCAACTTTCAAAATTTCAAAATCCCACAATTCCTCCCTTGAAACTTCAAAACTTAAACTCGAATACTCTCACGTTGGAGTAACGTTCACGTGAACTTTTATATAAAATTTCCAACCAATTAGAAATACAAATTTATTTACAAAATATTTCAAATACGAAAATTACAACTAATTTTTCTTATTTACCTGTTTACCACCAATTTGCCTTGATTATTTAATTGTTCGTTTATAAATTCATTTAAGGCTGTTAAAACCAATGTTGGCTCCATAAGTAAAATATGTTTAGAGCATACAGATTCCTTAAAATTCTGAAAAATAAACAAAAAAACACCAATTTCTATTTTATGTTTATTTAATTATTACAAAAATCTCACATTTGTTGTCGTTGCTAAATTACTGCCTTCTTCTTCCTCTTTATCATTATTAGAAATTCTTCCAAAAGAAAAAAGAGTTTTTAAAGTGTTTACATCAACACCCTTTGAACAATTGGGACACCAAGAATACGGCTTAAAATATTTAATTAAACTCTCCACCATTTTAATGTCTTTTATATTAAGAGCCTAAATTGTTAATAAAAAAAAATATTAAATTATTTATTTATAAATAACATTAAAACTTACCGAAAATATACTTTCTATTCTAACCAAACATTTCTCATCATCGGTATAGGGTTTTAGTATATCTAAAAGTCTTTCTTCCACCAAAAAACCAGCACGATCTGAAATTTTATGCAAAATATCATGCAATTGTGGATGGGTGGATTTTGTAGCCAACGTATTGTTTTTTATAACTTCCTGGGGTTTGTTTTTAAATTTGCTGCTCTTTTGTCTTGTACTTGTAAGTTTTACATAATCATATTTATCCAAATCAAAATTTGGTGGTAACCATTTGCGCGCCAATTGTTGTTCATATAAAATACGATCAATTTCAAATACTCGTAAAATCAAATGTTTAATTTCCTTAAAGTTTATATGCCAAACTTTGGCCAGCTTAGAAACAACAAATGGTTTAATTAACTTTTTTATAAATAATTCTCCTTAACCCTTAAACTTACCTTGGTCCTATTATTTTTTCTAAAATGTTCGGCTTTTGTTTGAAGATCATTGATACCAGAATGTAATTTTTGTATGTCCATTGTTAGTCTCTCCATAGTTTGTCGATTATTTTCCTTAAGTTCGGCTAATTTTCTTTTCAATACCACTATGGATTCATTAAATTTAGCCACTCTTCTCTTTTGTTGATTATTAATTACTATATTTTCCTCATTTCTCTTTTGTAAAACCTGATAATTGTAGTCTATTTTCTCGGAATTCATTAAAATATTGGCTCGTGTTTTACGTATTTCTAACTCTAAAATTTCAGCATCTTTCTCTAGACGTATGCGTGTAGTTCGGGTAATTTCTTCTTGTTTTTTTCGTATATTCTCCAGCTCTAGTTCATAAAATTTTTGTTTTTCCTTAACCAATTCCATTTTATTGTTTTCATTAACCGTAAGATGTTCATAGACAGTATTCCATTTTTCTTCGGCAGTTTGAAGTATTTTTTGTTTTTCCTGTTCAATGGTATTTTGTAGATCGTAAATACTAGTTCTGTAGGATTTTTTCAACAACTCAATTTGATGATCAATTCTTTCCACCAGAAAGCAAATATCTTGAGACTGTTTATCCTGATCTTGGTAGTATTTAAAATTCGTGCGCTTTAGTTCCTGTTGACATTGTTCTATGAGTTCATTTTTACTGGCCATTAAGTTGGAAATATTTTCACGTTGTTTTTGCATATCTTCATAAATGGCAATGGGTTCTTTGAGATTTTCCATTTCTCTCCATTTTTTATTGATTTCCTCAAATTGGCCCAAAGATATTTCAGCCTCCTGGTGCAGGTTCTCTTGCAGTTCTAATAACGAAATTGAGTATAAGATATTTGATTTTTTTATATATATAAAATATACCCAGTTGTTTTTCATGATTTTCCTGACTTTGTAGTAGTTCCTGTTGCTCATTGGCCGCTTTGATATTGTTAACCAGCTCATTGCCAAATTGTATTAACTCTTCTAAATGTAATGCACTATTTTCCAGCTGAATTTCTATGTTAGATTTTTCTTTTGCTGCACTCCTTTCAAATTACATAAATTACATTCCCTGAAAATTTAATAACTTTTACTATTTTCTTACTTACTGTTTTTTAAGTTTTTCCCTAAGAGCATCGAACACTAATTTAGTTCTGTTATCAAATTTGCTGCTTCTACTTCTACTTTGATTAATTAATTCCTTCCAAACATTTTTCTCTGGCTGCTCATTATATCTTTCTTTAATTGGTGATTCTTTATTCTCTTCAATAATGTTTAAATCCATTTTGTTAAAAATTATTATTTGATTTAGTTGAGAGTTGTTAATCGAATAATTGAATAAACATTTAAATGATTAACGAAGTTGCTATGACATCCGTTTTTGTTATATTTTAGATATGGCAATGCTAAAAAATGTAAAAACGTTTAATAGTACTGCCATTACTTCCTTTTTGATTCTTTTTCCGAAGATGGCAATACCTTGAAATGTAAAAACGGCTAAAATACAGTGAAGCCCACAATTATCACCTAAGTAAGTTTTTAAATTTAAAACTGATAAAAGATAAAAGATAGGCGAAAATTTTGAGAAAATATTGCGTAAGAAAATAACCTCAACCTTTTGCGAGTATTTTCAATTTTCGATATATTAAAAGCAATATTTTTTTATAAAAAAATCGTTTTTTAATTAACTAACTGAATGTTCCTGCATTGCATGCAATTCAAAAGGTTAAATGTTTAATAAAAAAAAGTTTAAGTAAATGTAAAATTAGAGCTTTGCCCAGTTATTTTCAAACATCAGTATTTCCTGTAATGCTTCTTCTATTATAAAACTTCCAGTTTTATCGAAAATTTAGAAAAATTTTAAAATTCATCAATATGAAATTAGTTTTTGTTTTAATTTGTTTCGAAGTTAATTACACCTTAAAATTCATCTACATTTAAAATTGCATTAAAATCGGTTCAGTGGTTTAGGCGTGATTGCGTCACATGCAAACAAACAAATAAACACACACTCGATTTTATAATATTAATATGGTTTTTAATCAAAAAAGACAATTATTTTTTGTAAACTTTGATTATTATTTTATAAATTTTATTATCGCGGAAGAAATTATAAAAGTGATAAAAGAAAAAAGAGTATTTTAAGGAAGTTTTTTTTTCAAAAATAAGAAACCAGAATTAATTTGGCAATTTTTGTAATTTCGTGATTTTTATGGAATATAGCGATTTTTTATGGCGATTTATTATTAATTTCCTTTACAATTTTTTTTATTATTATTATTATTATTATTATTATTATTATTATTATTATTACTATTATTATTATTATTATTATTATTATTATTATTATTGTTGTTGTTGTTATTATTATTGTATTATTGTTGTTTTTTAATTTAACGTTAGTTTTACATTTTCAGAATTCTTTTGTCATATATTTTTTTTAATTTGGGGATTTTTTGGTATTTAATTATTTATTATTTTTTTTTTTTTTCTCAATAGCCAGCCTTCGGCCTTGCGGGGTTTTGACTCTGTGGTACGTCCAAAGGGGCTTTCGCGAACATAATTTTTCTTTTTATCCAATTTTTTAATAACAAACAATTTTTTCACACGACTTTCTTAGGGAAATACTTTTTTAAAAAAGCCTATAACTTACAAAATATTTATATATGCACGAAATCTAGTTTAAATAGAATTTCACTCAAAACCTACTTAATTTTATAAAATTTTAATTAGATTTTTCATACAAATAAAAATTTAGTTTCAAGTGAGATTTTACCAAAATCGAAAAATTTAATTAGATTTTGAAAAATGTCATTATTCAACACTATTTTTCTTCGAGTGTGTTACAGAAATGAGCTATGAACTCTGTAGAAGTGACATCGTTTTCACAATAGTTCAAATTAAATATTTAGTTAGTTTATAAAATGTTCAAATGAAAAACGTAAAATTCGTAATTTAAATAAATAAAAGAATATAAATTTTATTTAATAATTTCTAATTTTAAAATTATTTGTTTTTTTGATAATGTGTATTTTGATAATTTATTTGTGCGGGTACCAAAGAAAATCTATTTAGTTATCAAAAACGTTTGTATAAACGGGGTAGATTTTGAAACAAATTAAATCTCATTTAAACGAAATTTCATATTATATGTAAATGTGCTATAAATCAAAGCGAATTGAAATATCTTAATTTAAGCCGAAAACCCAAATAAGTTCCGTTAAAAATTGCAAATGGTGTGACAACTCATGTATAATAATCCAGAAAAGTAAGGCAAAAACGTTTTCTACAAAAAATTTGTAATTTTACGAAAAAAAATTTTGCAAAAAAAATCATAATAATAACAATCTTTCAATCCTATCCGTTTTTACACCTCTATTGCGGCCTTTATGCACAAGGGTGGCATCTCGCTAAAACAAAAACATAAAACAGAAAGAGAAAAAAACACGTATGGCAACTCAATATAAATAATTTTGTTAGAAAAAAAGTTCCAATTCTGATATACTTAAGAATATTTTATGTGTATTATTTCCAAAATTTATCAACAAATTTACTCTATTGATTGCAGTTCTAACAAATTAAGCATTAATGGAATTTATACAAGTTGTTGAAGAAGATGGAGACGATCCCATTGAATTGCCAACAGAAGAAGACGGCAGCCTGCTATTGTCAACATTGCAGGCACAATTTCCTGGTGCCTGTGGTCTGAAATATATAAACGAAGAAACTAAGTGTTTTCGGGGAGTTCGATCAAATGAGGGTAAATTCTTTCCGCCATACATAGAAACCGGCTGGGGTACACATATATATCATTGTGTATTTCCCAAGGGTAAGTGTTAAGTGACAGTAAGAGATTATGAGTAATTCGTGTTTTTTTTTTTAGAGAATAAAAGAAAAAGTGATGACCATTTGGAAAATTCCACAGCCAAAACAAAACGAATTGAATCGAGAGCCCGTTGTACAGATTTAATTGTTTTAGGACTGCCTTGGAAAACTACTGAAGAAAGTTTACGTACATATTTTGAAACGTATGGCGAAGTATTAATGACTCAAATAAAGAAAGATATAAAATCGGGCCAGTCAAAGGGTTTTGGTTTTGTACGTTTTGGTTCGTATGACGTACAAGTGAGAGTTTTATCCACCCGGCATTTAATCGATGGACGTTGGTGTGAGGTTAAAGTACCCAATTCAAAGGTTAGTTATATGATTTGTTGTAGTCCTTGTAAATCTGTATTTTTTTTTAGGGTATGATACATCAAGTACCTTGCAAGGTATTTGTGGGACGTTGCACAGAAAATATTAATGCAGACGATTTGAGGGAATATTTTTCCAAGTTTGGTGAAGTTACCGATGTTTTTATACCTAAACCATTTCGAGCATTTAGTTTTGTGACATTTTTGGATCCCGAAGTGGCACAGTCACTATGTGGTGAAGATCACATTGTTAAGGGTGTGTATTTTATTTAAAATTTTAGGGATAAAAAAAAAATATATATTTACAACATATAATTTTTGTTTACAGGTGTTTCAGTTCACGTTTCCAATGCGGCACCAAAGGCTGAACAAATGCGAAACTCGATGCAAAATTACCAAGGAGTTGGACGCAATAATCCAGGTTCGAATGCTGTTATGGGTCCACATCAGGATTCTATGAATTATGGCGATGCTCGAGGTGCAGGGGGTGGCGGTGGTAATATCGCTGATCATCCCAGAAATTCTTTTAATAATCCAGGGCGTGGTGGAGACAACAATCCCATGAATCAAAATGCCATATTAGGTATGCGAGGATACAACATGAACACAAACAGTTACACTGGTGGTGGCAACAATACATACGGCAATCCTTTAGGCAATAATATGGTCGGTATGAATGGTACTGTGCCGATGGGAAATAATTCGGTTCCTGGCGGTCCCCCTATGGCACGCTCCGACAATGTATCGGGACCCTATCAAAGAGGCAACCGAGGCAATTATGTAAATAATCATTTGGTGGGTCCACATGGGCCACCGCATGGAGGAAGCAATAGCAACTGGAATAACAATCACAATCGAAATTTAGATATGCCAAATCTACAGACATTAGGTATAAATTCTCAGGGACCTAAACCAACGCCAGCGGCTCAAAATTTGACAAATTCTTTAGGCGTGGGACTGAACCTTAATTCGTTACCAATGAATCCCGCCATAGTAGCGGCAGCCCTCAATCAATGGAGTATTTTAGGTAATCAATTACAAAATCAACCTCAAGATCAGGTAAAATGATGTGATGAAAAAAAAATATACGTGTAAATGTTTTATAAACACTTGTTTTTTTTTTTTTCTTAAAACAGACTGGAAATTTTCTTTCTTGGATGGCTCATTCAAATAATTCGGGCAATACCAACAATATGCATGTCAGCAATCCCAATAACAAAGTTAGCAATAATGGCAATAGATCACCATCAGTAAATCAACCGTCGACCGGTTCACCTTGCAATGATGCTTCCCAAGTAATTCCTTACTAAAGTGTTGCGATTTACTCTTGCATATACATATGTACATATATTTTCTATTGTTTTATCGTTTTCCTATTTAGAATGGTAGTGCGTCAAATGTTTCCAAAGGTGGCGGTAGTTGGTCACGACCCAATAACACCATACCCGAAAATCCCAGTTTTATTTAAACACTTTTCTTCTTAAAATTTCTCACACCTGCAAAAAAAATCTATTGAAGGCTATAAAAAAACTGACAAAGAAGCCTGAACATACTATACGACGCAAATTGTTAAAAACCAACCAGGCAATGGAAAACGAATGGAAAATGCTAACAAACTTAATCATGTACATCTAGTGTTTAGTTCTTTATCAATAAGTTATAAGTGAAAAACAAAAACAAACAAAATTAAGTAATTGTATCTTTAAAATATTTTTAAAGTAAAGCGAACCGATATGTTGATCAAAAACTAAAGAAAAAAAATTTTGTTGCTTATTTTCATTTAAAAGTTGTTTTGTTGGCTAAGGAGCTTCTTATAGACTTTTGTTTTATATTAAAAAAAAATACATTTCTTTTATTATTACTACTATATTACAAGATCTTTTTGTAATATTAGTATGATTTGAATGTTACTTAAAAATAAATAATATTTATTTTTTGCTGTTAAGAATGATACCATCGTATTTCTGTTGGAACCATTTCATGGCATCTTCCTTTGTAAGACGGTGGGGGAAACCAACCTTACCGGATTTGCGTTTTCTGTGGGCAACATTGTAACCTGGAAGATAAAAAAAAAATTATTAGTTAAAATATTTTCAAAACTATGATCTATCAAATATTTTTGGTGTGCTGATAGCAGTGATTTTTTATCGACCTAATATTTCAATTGGAAGTTCTGTATAAATACATAAAAATCCGAGAAAACAATTTCTAAAATGATTACAAATGAGAATGAATTTCAAAATTTTTAAAGCGACCGCTGACTGTTGCGAGTTGTCTATCTGTATACAAACATCTACTCAATTTTTTTTATCTATGTAATATTGTTTATTGGCCTGAAGGCTTTAATAATACTTTGAATGGATAAATAAAAAAAATTAGAATTGGAATCACTGACGTCAAACCACATCAGAAAAGGTTATTCTTTATAATCTATATAATTAATAAGCAACACATTTTTGTTGACCCTTTTACCACTCAAGCTATACATCCGACTGTAAAAAATGTATCATTAGAGAGAGATTTTCTCATTGCATATAAATTTTATTATAATAAACGTCAAAACGAAAAATCGAAAAACAAGATTTTTATCTACAAAGTGGAAAAAGAAATTATTTGTTTTCAAAACGAAAAAATGCAAAATCGCTAAAACGAAAGAAATCTCCAAAACGCAAAATATTGTAAAACAGGAAATTGCAAAATTAAAAAAAGCTATGAAACGAATTTTTTTTCTAATCTATTATTATTTGTAAATTTAATAAAAAATTAATTAAAATTAAATTATATAATATTTGAAGTACCATTAGACTTTTAAATATGTATATCTGTCGATATCTTTAACAACGAAACCAGAGATATACTCTTTAAAATAACATTTTCGCAGTGAATATAATAGTCCGTTCGAAGATAAAAAAATTGATACATTTATTGTTAAAATACTTCCGTAGATCATTCAAATAACGCCAATAAGGCTTAAATTTTGCACTAGTAACATAATCGATTTCGATTATGATCGAAAATCGATTCTCTTTATCAAAACGATTATTCTTACCAGCCAACTTTACACTGAGATCGATTTTTATGCTTCGATTAATCGAAAAAAATCAACAACGCACAGTGAATTACTTTTTTTGCAAAAATAAATTGCAAGAATTGCAAAGCAAAATTTTAAACTTTCTAAAAAATAAATCGGAAAATTAAAAAAAATAAATAAAATTAATAAAAACACGATTTAAGAAATAATTGTTAATTATAATGAAAGAACTTTGAGTATTAGTTATATAAAATCTACATTCGGTTCCCGCAGTGACGGACATTGATATAAAGAATGTTCCTAATCCTCAATAAAACAAGTCATCCCTTTCTTAATCCGCTATTTGACCATTCAACCAGAGAAATATGATTATACGTCAGTGTTTCTGTTAATCCGTAGACGACAAATTTCTTTAGCATTCATTCGTCATTTCAATCACACGAATACCCCCTGCTACCAAGACTAGGCTGAGAAGTAAAGATAGTGATTGAGTGCATTTTTAGTAGACTTCAGAACTTATGAATTCCGTGCCTTAATCGCAGAATTACCATTCAAATTATAATCGATAGTCTACATATTCCGAAACAAATGTCCCGTCTAGCAGAAAATATTCCAGACTCGGTTCCAGTGTCAATTCTATATTTTATATCACAGCATATTTGGTGAAATGATTAATTTACTTCCTATGTTTTCTACGAAATACATGTATTTGAATTCTATGGTGATAAATTTAAGACTTTTAGTTACGTTATTAGATTGAAGTATATTAATAATAAATATATCGAATCTTTCTATTACCTTTTGATCTTCTTCCAACGACTATTGTATTCAATGCATTACACTCTCAAAATGTTTAGTTAAAAGGGTGTACTCTCTGGTTTAGTCGTTAAACGTTTAAGGGTCCTTTAAAACATAACCTAATTTAATTTTAATTCATTTTTTTTCTAATTTTACAAATAATAATCGATTAAAAAATCGATTATGGGGTTCGATTAGTCAACTACAAAAATCTAAATTAAAATGTTTGATCGAAAAATCGATTATTAATTTTTCATACCATTCAATATTTTGCACCATGGAATTTAAATACTTGTATTTTGTAAAAACATTTCTCCAAATATTCAATTATATAAAATATTACATATAAAACTGACACAAGAACGGGGCACTTGTTTCGGAAGATATAGACTATCGAATTTTACTTGAACGGTCATGTTACAACTAAGGCGTAGTGAAGTTGTAATGTCTACTCAACTGCACTTAATCTCTATATATAATTTTTAGACTAGTAACAGGATATTCTTTGTATCGAAATGAATGCGCAAGAAATTGGTAGGTTATAACAGAAACACAGACGGATGATCATATTGCTCTGGTCCAACAAATATGGGCTTGAGAAAAGTATTACTGACGAAGTTATTTTATTGAGGATTAGTTACGTTTTTTGTGTGACTATCCGGCACTGCGGGAACGCATACTCAAGTACCGATCTCTTATAAAAGTAGATTTTATATAACTCGCATTCAGTTGTTTTTAAAAACAATTTTTTGAATTGTATTTTTACTGATTTTTTTTTTAAACTTTTAAAAACTGTCAATATTTATTTCTTGAAAAGTTTAATATATTCCTTTGGCATTTTTACAACTTATTTGTACAAAAAGCTACTTCACTGTGAAGGGTTGATTTTTCGATTAATCGGAGGCTAAAAGTCGATTACAATATAAAATAGGCTCGTAAGAATCGATCAATAACAGTTTTTTAACAACTAGAATCAATTTTCAACCATAATCGTAATCTATTTACTATTCACTGCTCTTTCTTTTCTATGAAAATCGACGCCGGCTTCGCTGAACTTTTTTTTTTTTTTTTTTTTAAATAATTATTTTTGTAAGTTCCGGTGTATCAATAAAAAAAAAAAAATGGAAATTTTTCCTTTCAAGGATTTAATGAATATGGCCAGATTATATATAATTAGTAAAGTATTTGAATGTACTTTTAAACGGTATTAACATAATTTAAATCGTGTATATATTAATAAAGATATTCAAAAAAATAAATCAAGACTTTTGAGGCGCGCAATATTTTTTATTACTTTAATCAGAAGTAAGAGTACTACTGAATCATTAAGAAATTGTTTAAAAATCAATTCGGCCGGTGATCATAATCTACGCCCACAATTTTTTTGCGAAAATTAAAAATGTCAATACTGAAGCTTAAACAAATTAAAAATTTTCTTTTTAGTCACTGTTATTTAAAGTGAAAATAAACATTTTCGATTTATCTTTTTAAATCGAATTACAATAGCCATCCTGATAAAATTTCTTTATAAGATGTTTCATTCAAAGATATTTATTTGTATTAAAATCGTTTACACTAACATTAAACATAACAATCACATTTTCCGCACACCAAGTATTATTAACTTTATAATAATAAACAATTGTTAAAAAATCACCGTAAGTCTTAGCATTGAATTTGCTTTAAAACTCATTAAGCAATTCTTTAGCGACCCCCAAGAAGGGGTCATTATTATTTTATGCACATTGACTGAGTGTCTTAAAAGTGAAAAACACGTTAGTCGCAATTGATGATGATCAACATAAATATTTAAGACACCTAATTATGTGCAGTTTTTCTTTTTTGGTCAACATTAAGTAAAAAGTAATAATTACCTGGACGGCCGAGTACAACGTAGAAATCCAAACCATAGATACCGATTGAGGGATCGTATTTGATACCCAAATCGATGTGTTCTTGAATACCGAAACCAAAGTTACCGGTGGCAGAGAAATTGTCACGTCTCAATTCGTATTCACGTACTTTGAGACCGCGTTCTAAGATTTCTTCAGCCTTAGCACCACGAACGGTGCAATGTACGGCAATCTTTTCATTACGACGAATGCCAAAGGAACGTACAGTGTAGCGGGCTTTGGAGAAGACGGGTTGTTGACCGGTCAATTGTTCCAATACCTAAAATTAATTTTACACATATTTTTTGATATATATATTTATATTTCGTTATTACGGGGTCAGAATCTTCCTTTCTTTACCTTAGCGGCACGCGTCAATCTATCACCAGATTCACCTACACAAATATTCAAGCACAATTTTCTGATGTGCAGATCACGCATAGGGTTCTTGGCGGGATCTCTTTTGATCTTCTTTCCAGCTTCTTTAGTAGCGGCCTACAATTATACACAAAACAAATTTTTTTTATAATCATTAATTTTCACTTAATATTTTTCACTAACAAAACAACACGCACCGTCATATTGAAATCGGAAAAGGAAAAGAAAGAAATTCTCTAACACGCCAGTTACTGTTCACTGGAATTGTCAAATTGTCAAAATGACATTTCAAAATGTCAAATTTTTAGCAAATCTGGCCACATTCGAGTTGCCATTCAATAGGCTCCATTACAGAGTTGTATTCAGTGAACTTTTTCGATTACTTTGGGTAGCGATTAAAAGACATTACCAGTTACTTGAGATTTCAGATATTGAATACTTTTACAGCCCTACTTTTCGCAGTGATTTATATGAATACATAGAAACTAGGAAAGTAAAGTGAGTAAAATTTCATAAAAAATCTTTTTATTTGTTCAAAAATAAAAAACAAAATTTTCCAAAACCTTTGCGGTAACATGTCAATACAAAATTTATTAATCTATACAAATGCTGAAACAAAATAAGTGTGTGTGAATTAAAACAAAAGTAATACCCAGTGCCAGGTTTCTCCCCTACGCCAACAAGAAAATAAATAATAAAGAGAAGAAAAAAATATTAATAATTTATATATCTACTACACATTCCTCTTGGGTAGGTAGATATAGATAATATTTTGTTGCAAAGCTGAAGAAATATTGAAAAGAAAAAGATTTTTGTGTGAATTTGTTTCATGTTTCCAATTTTTATATGTATTTCTCGGGCATTATCATTCTTCTAACCCGAAAGTATGCTGAGTTAAAAAATTATATATATTTATTAATGATGTTACGGACAATACGATATTTTTAAAACACTACACTCTATAACCATCCAGCCAGCCCATCCATTCAATAATTTTTCTTATATATTTCTATATTTTCTTTTCTCTCATAAAGATAAAATGTTTATATATATATACACATAAAACGTCAAAAGACAAAAAAAAAAATATGTATGAAAAGTGAAGAGGTTAGAGAAAAGTAAAAAAAAATGCAAAGTAAAATCTGAAAGTGAAATATTAAAAATAAAAAACAAAATTTTGTTTTTATAAAAATTATTAAATATATTTAGTTATATATGTATGCAAAACACATACAAATATCTATATATATATATATATATATATATATATATATATATATATATATATATATATATATATATATATGCATACATATATAAATATATACCTATAGAAATAAATATAAGAAAAAAAATAACTCAAATGGGATGTATCTATATACTTATTCTCGACATACTTATATGTAAGTAAAAAATATCAGTGTTATCAACGACATTAAAAGAAAAAAGGTAGTGCCAATTTATCTACCAATATCGTATTAGATATTTCCAACTTTAACAACCCAGCAAACACCCTACATCAAAATTCAAAGAAAAAGAAAAAAAGTGTTATTTCATAAATAAATATAAAAACAGCCACAATATCATTTCTCTCTAACCAACTGACCGATCAAAAGTTATACTCACTAAACGACAGATACCAATAAGCAAAAAAAAATGGCAACAATAAAAACAACAGATGCCGCAATATTTAAATAGAAAAAAGTAGACGACTGACTACCGAAAAAAAAGCATACACAAATTTTGTACCCCTCGTAATCAAGAAAAACACACCCGCACCTACAATATACCTATAAACATTTATCCAAACCCGTGCATACATATGTATATGTTCGTATGTTGTTTGGTTATAAATATGTTGGAAAGAATGTCGAATATAATAATATAATACATTCATAGTATGCATGAATGTATGTATATATATGTGACAGAGTAGTAGACTTCACAGTAGTAGTTATAGTTAAAATAAATACACAAGACAGGCGCGTAAAAAAGGTTTTAGGGAGTTTTTTGGTAGGGATTTATAAAAAATAAAAACTTTCTTCAACTGATTGCTTCCAATGCAACCATACTCCTTTTGTAATGTTCGACAACAAATATTCTCAATTGGTATTAGTTGTTGTTTTTCTTTCACAAATGTTGATTGGGTTGTAAGCAGACAGAAATCATAAAGAATGAAATCGTTATATTAAATGATTTAAATAAATGAACTCAAACAAATATATTTAAGTTATTGTTGAAAGCTTTAGAAAATTGTTCTTTCCCTCAACAATAAAGTACTTTCCAAAGTTTGAACACTAATTTTATTTATAATGAAATATTTTATAGAATTGAAATTCAAGTACCTTAATAGAGATTTTACTTTATTTTACTATCGGAAGGAATCACAATACTTGAAAACTTAGTAATACATTTCCTAAAAATTGTCTTAAAAGGGAGTCTAGAGGTAAGGCCTTTATTAAAATTATAATTTATGTTATATACTCCAAATTTCCGGTGCTTGGCCCCTGATTATTATTATTATTATTTTTTTTTTTTATTAAAAAAGGACATATTCGGAGAAGAGAATAAAGGAGAATTATTTAAGGTGCGTGGTAAAATTATAAGATCACTTTTATTTTTTTAGTGTATGAAAAAAAATTCAAAAGGTATTTAATATACTGCTGGCTAAAATACTTACTCATGAAGGGCGTTCCTATATACACCGTTTGGTATTTTTGTAGACAAAAACGCTGAAAATGTTCACTTTCCAATGAGTCAAAATTACAAGTTCGGTACATTTTTTCTATTAAAATCTCATTTTTGACAATTTATTCCTTGACCGTTTTTATTTATTGATTTATAGTAGTGATTAGAAGGTGAATTATTTTAATTAATGAAGTGTTCCTGGCAATTCATTAGGTTCAATGTATGTAACTCGATCCATCCTTCGCGAGAATTATACAACAGCCTAAACAAAATTCATGATTTTGAAAAAAATTTGATGGGTCTCGGCAACTCGGCGACGATCTAAATGCTAGAAGTACAAGTTTGGAGAAAATTTTTACAGCAACAATGGAAAAACTTTCTTTACCTGGTTACAAAGCAATTGTTTGGAAATTAAACAAGCTTGTGATATATTCCCTTCGTACCTAAATGGCCCATATTTTCTTGACCACTGTCTACTAAGCACCAATATAATAAACGAGTTGCAACTTAATTACTGGATAAAAAACCTACCCACATTCTCAGACCATTTCCCTCTTGAATTGACATTGGAACTAGGATCAGGAAACTTTCTTCTTAGAAGTCCAATGCTAATAACATTATATAAAGACACCAATTATGATTCGTTTTAGAATGATTTGGAACACTTGATATCCTGCCACCCACCAACTGTAATTTAAACAATGAAAATATTGATTCGCTAATTAATGCATTTAATTCTACAATTGCCTTGGTACATTATACTCACTCTCAGCAAATAGAAATCAACGATCAAAAGAAACCATATCCAGACAAAATTAAAAAAAAAAAACTTTCAAAATAAAATACACTTGGCAAAAGGAATTGAAGAATAATTTCCACCAAAATGGCAACAGACTTAGCCGTGAGTATTAAATATTATCAAATTAAATTAATTTGCTTAAAACAATTATTAATGAATTTGTTAATCTGGAAAAGACAGAAAGATTTAGCAATAGAGTTGAAAAAATAAAACCAGGAACAACAGAATTAAAAAAAAATCCAAATTACTGAGAAAACTAAATCCCCTTTCTGCCACCAAAATGTCCGTGACAATAGATTAACATCAAACCCTTTGGAAATTGTTTAAATATTCAAAGATCATTTTAGTACATTTTTCAGGGAGGTAACTCCAGATAGGTGTATCAGCAATATTGAAAACCAAATTGCATTAACCGTCAATACACTCATTCGGTATATTTACACATTTGACACCACTTTTCAAGCAGATGAAAATCCTGATAAGTTTCATTTCACAAGTGTAGAATACATTGGAGCCCATGTAAACAACATAAACTCCAAAAAGTCTTAAGGTTTCGATGGTATCTCAAACTTCTTACTTAAAAAATTACTGACGCAACCTTGAAACTACTAACAATCATATTCAACAATTGTGTAAATAATGCATACTTCCCTTCAGCCTGGAAAATCGCCAAAATACTTTCAATCAGAAAGAAACGAGAAAGCAAGAAGCCTTAGGAATTTCGCCTGATATCTTTATTGTCTAATAGTGGTAAACTATTAGAGCGCATATTAAAGGAAAAGTTAGAAAAAGAATTTGTCATGGATCATTGGATATTGAAAAAGCTTTTGACTCCGTTTGTCTTCAAGGAATAATTTTTAAACTTTTGGATATTGGTGTCGATCCATATCTTCTAAAAATATTGAGCAGCTACTTCACTAATCGGAAATTCTGCGTGCAAATTAACTATATCAGTAAATGGTCCTGTCAATAGTGAGGGACCCCCTCAAGGAAGTATTTTGGCACCTCTCATCTTCAATGTTTTCCTGCACGACTTCCAATTTACGTTCACCACACATCTTCATTAGAGTCTTTGGAAAACGCGGCACATCACCCAAAAGAAATAGATGATTATTATGAAAAGTTTTGTATTAGAATAAACGCAAAAAAATAAGAAGTAATATGTATTGGAAATGCTCCAAGTAACTGCGCTAAATTCGTGGTCCTTGAAAGCAAATCCCTTCAATTGGTTCTAAATGAAGTAAATATCCCTTTTAAAAACTCAAATATCTCCGGATACAATTTGATAAACTGTTGAAATTCAATCACAACGTTTAAATCTACTGGGAAAGGTTAGATTTTCCGTAATGTTCTCAAGCCTTTTACACAACAAATACTCACCAGAAAAAACCAAATCATAAATTTACAAGGTAGCCATCAAATCAGTCATCACCTATGGATTTCCCATTTGGTTATCCCTTTTGCAAGTACGACATTTCGCTACAAAAAAGCAACGTCCTTATCAAGCATATATTTGAAAGGAAGAGGCATATAAGTTAGATCGCCTTTCCATACTTGTCCCCAATGTTGGAATCCTTCATGGGACTATGGAAAATAATAAAGACCCTTATTTTTTACCACCATTCTATATCAAGACAGCTCCTGCTACACACAGGGGCTAGAATTTCACAGGAATCTATATATATATATATATATATGATTTGACATTTAGACTACTTACCTTGTATCTTGGGGACTTTCTTTTGTTAATTTTGGAAAATGTTGGATTCAAATGCTATCGAACTTTTGATTTTATTAATTAATTCTGCAATCATATGCTATCGTTTTTTTGTGTATTATTATCTGTCTGTTTGTCAATGTTGTTAACAGAACCATTGTTTTATTTTAAGTGTTATTTAGTGTTATGTGTATTATTTACAGATGCTCTGTCAGCTGTGATAAAGACCAAAAGAAAGTCATGAATTTATATTAATTTTGTGGAAAATACATGTTCTGTTTAATTTCAGCAATGTTGTTTATAATAACATTACATAGTAATTAGTGTAAGATGTATATAGCTCTAGGAATATGATTATTTATATAACAATTTTAATCAAATTTGCTTAAATAAATTATATTTGTTCCAAAAATTGTTAAAAATCACAAATCGGAAAAGTAGCAAAAAGAAATAAAATCACAACAAAAAACATAAAAAAGCCAAAAAGGCATTCTTATCTTCTCTGGTATAACCTTAGAGAATACATCCCGGAATTCCCGGTAATTTCATGCGAAATTCCTAGGAATATTAAAAACAGTAATAAGTATCTGAATATTAAGAAAAACTAATATATTTCATTAACGTTTTAAGACAAGGTTAAAGACAATTTTATTAGTGAGTCTTTAGATAAGAGTCATCAACTGACAATAATTTATATGGAATGACTCCATAACATTTCAATACTTTTCCCTAATGATTTTTTCTTCTGTGTAATGACAGACTTATTTTTAAGCAGTTTAATTAAACATTTTGGAGATGCTAATTTCAGCACTAGATACCAACACAGGTGATGAAGTATAACTGTTTGAAACTATAACGTCATACATCTGTCAGTAATATTGGCAACATTTAACAAAACGTTATAAAAGTTAAGAGGCAAAGTTAAGTGTCAGAACTCATAAATCATTCATACAATACGCTTTTAGGAAATTATCAACAGGAAAACTATAGAAAAGTTTCTGTTATCTATGAGAACATATGAGGAGCCACAGAACTAAACGTACTTTACTTTTTTGTTCATTTAAAATTTTTGAGAATTATTTTTTTCATTCGCTTATAAACCAGTAAGAGCGTGAAAATAATATGAAGATGTTTGCTTATCATAAGATTTGTGAAACTACAATAATTACCATAATAGTGTTAAGGATGTATGAGATCCAAGGATTTTCAATTATGAAAAACAACGTTTTGTTAAAAATATATTGATGTATATATTTTTCAAAAGTTAATATTTGATACTAACATCTAGATGATTTTATGCACTTAGGGCGATTCCTGGAAGTAGGTTTATATGGGAGCTATGGTAAATTATGGACCGATTCTCATAAAATTTGGCAATGTTTTTTATACTTACATAAAACTTATTTTTGTCGAATATTAACTTGATATTATCAAGTGGTTTTCGGACGAGGGATTTATATGGGAGCTATGGTCAATTGTGGACCGATATTCATAAAATTTTTTACAGAACTTCTTTGTACCGAATTTAATTAAAATATTCTTATTTTTAGGGCGTTTTTGAGTGTTTAAATTCTATTCCGAGGGAACATTTGTATGAGGGTTAGGTGAAATAATGGACCGATCATAACCAATTTCAATAGGCTTCGTTCTTGTATCATAAAAGTCCCACGTGCCAATTTTCATTGCATTAACTTGAAAATTACGACCCGTACTTTATGTACAAGGTTATGTATATATATATATATATATATATATATATATATATATATATATATATATATAATTAAATTCACTAAAAATATTGACTTAGGACCGTTTCTGATTCAAAAACTTGACGTTTTGAATATTTTAATTTTCACGCAAGTTTACATGATTAATTGCTCATAAATGAATTATATATGGTAAAATTATAATTGTACATTATTAATTTTTGTTTTTGTAATGATAAGTTTTTTTTTTATTTTTAAAGCTCAAAGGTAAATGATGGGAAGTATGAAAAAACGATATTTTTAAAATTCTTAAAAAAAATGTTTAATGAAATTTCAAGTTGAAGTAAAAATCATTGCAGTTAGAAGTTATGAAATAAAATATAATAATTTAAGTTTAATTTTATTTTTGTATATATTAGTTCAGAAAAAAATATAGCTTAGATTAAATTTTCGTTCATATATGCTAAACTAAATGAGTGTCCACCTTAAAATTTTGTTCAATTATATAAAAGTACTTCTTTATCAACAGGGCAACCAAAAGTATACAAAATCATATATTTTTCGAAGCTTCAAATTAAAAACAAACTGTTAGTTATTTATCCGTTTCAGATAATTTTGAGAATTTTGGCATCGATTTGTTACAGCATATTTTTTAAAACTTTGACCGTAATAGCATATTTTATTATATTTTCAGAGAAAATTTTTATTTTAGAGCATATTCATGCAATCTAAATGACATATTTTTTCCATATTTTATACTTAAGAGTGTAATTTGGAATATATTAAATTAAGAGCATAATTTTGGATATTTCATACTAAAGAGACAAATTTCGGATATTTTTTTTTAATTCATTTATTTATGAATACAAAGCCTCCAAGGCCAATAAATAAAAAATTTACTTATTACTTAGTACTACTTAACAATGCCTAAGCATACCATAAATTTATTAACTTTGATTTTTTCTATGATTACAATTATATTATGTTCCTATTTTGCACTCAATAGAATTTTTTAAATATTATTTTTATTTATTATTTATTTACTGTTTTTCAAATCTGATTTCTTAATAATTATCATGTTATAAATTTATAATTTCCTGATACAATATATTAGTTTTGAACATTTTTAAGTTCAAAAATTAAAATACTTTTTAGCAATTGCTAATAAAAGTCAAGATATTTTTAGCATGAATTTAATCAAAAAAAAATATTTTTAGACCATATTTTTGGTTGCCCTGTTTATCAATATATTCAATTGAAGATTTTAAAGAAATAATGGGTTTTGAAATATAAGGCTCTAAACAACAAATTTTATTCATTCCTAAATATGTTAAGTAATAAGTATAACGAAAAAGCACGCTTTAAAAAAATATAATAAATATAAACGTATAATAACGTATAATCTATTAGATTTCAACCCATATAATACAAAAATATCAAAAAAGCAATTTCTCAAAAAGTGCAAAAAAGTACTTTTTGTTCTGCGGCTCCATGTATGATCAAATCTGTGACATAAAAACAATGTTTTTTATGCTGTTTAAAAAATAATATTCCTTAATATTGGAACCTCTTTCAAACCTTATACTTATTGTACTAATCAGTACTCTTAGGTGTCGATTATTCAGTATATTAGTAATTGATCAAATTCCCTTTCCTCAGTGCATCAATTTTTCTGTTTTAAATCTATAAATGTAAAAATTCATATCCAATTTGAGTTTTAGTGGTTCAACTCAGAACGAGTAATGATGTGTTTTTTTATGTAGTTCAAATGTAACGATTAAAATATGTACCTTAAGTTTAAAGTTATCAATAATTTTTGTTTACTTTTGTAACTGAAAAAAGAACAAAAATCCCGACAAAAGATAAGAATATTCTCGAAATTTTAAAAGCACTTACTTGTTGCATCGATATAATCAATCAGGGACCAAAAATAATTATTATTTGTATAATTTTTGAATAAAAAAAATGAATTGATGATTTCTTATAAAGAATATTAAACTAAATTATAAATCATAATTATTTAACAAAAAATAAGATAACATTAAAGTATGATGCATCTTTCAAGATTTAAACAATTTTAAATATTTCATAACAATAAAATAAGCACCTATTGTAAGTTATCCTAATCTATTGTACTATATTTAAGTTTTTCTTTCTAATGTAGAGATGTAAAACATAATTTTGGAAAATATTTAAAATTGGTTGTATTAATCGTTTCAAAATCCTCAGTTAAGTTTTGAGTCTCTAACATTCATATATATTTCTTTACAGTTTCATTGCTTGTAGAAGGCATGTGTCTCAAAAGAACTGAAACACGTTGTATTTTCAGTGCAAAAACTCTTAACTTAATACTTTTTTATAATAGTGAACATATTCTAAGCGCAAGTTATTTAATATTCATTTCCACAAACCAATAATGCAATTAAAAAATCAAAAATTTAACTTGATAAAGTAAAATTGTTCTAAAATTTCATTAAATTTTTAAAACATTCTATTACGAGAAGTATTAATACTTTTGAAAAATAATATATTTTGCATAATGATTTTATATTTAATTTAGTTTTTATTTTTCTTTCAATATTTTTTCTTTTTAATTATTTTTTAGAAAACTTTTAGATAGAGAAGGTTGGCATGATACATTCAATTTCATCACATCTCCACCCAGAGACAAATATCGGTCCATTGTGAATCCCTTCAATTAACTCGATAGATTAGAAGAAGAAAAGAGAGTAACGATGAGATAGTGAGCGTAACAGACTATATGTAAAAGTTATTAGAGATATACTCATAACTCCCCCTTAGCCAGCCTATTCCCATGACAAAGCCTATGACGTCTGCAAGCTCCATGAAATTGACTCAGTTCATACTACGATGCTGCAATCGTGGACAGTAACACATAATATGCTCAATAGACTCGGTCTCGTCGATTTCCTCACATATTCTACAAAAATCTGAATTGCCAGTGTCCCATTTAGACCTCCTCTTCCCTACCAAGCAGTGTCCCGTTATGACTCCTATCATGATCCTCAAACTTTTCCTAATCAAGCTCAGAAGAGAACTGGTGCCTGTCCTGTCGAGTGCCGTCCATATCGCCCTCGATACTTTACAGTTCAGTCTACTCTCCCAAGCCGAATTGGTTCTGACCAAGATCCATTCGTTGATCCTCCCAAAAAAGAAACCCAGTGGGGGTTTCACGTTGGTCTCCCTCTCCGAAACATCCTTCGCTGCGCCTTGCCTTGCCAATTCATCGGTTAATTCATTGCCAGATATATTGCAATGGCCAGGTACCTAGCAGAGTCTCACCACGTAATGTTCCACCAGCTCTCTCAGTGTCTTCTTACAGTTGGCCTTTAAGATGCCGAGAATCTCAGCCTGAAAAACGCTACATTCATCCGGAAGTCTAAATGAGCCTTTTATATCTGTAGAATCCCGCACCAGTACCAATGTCCATCTTTGAAGCATTTGTAAATACTGCACAACCTTCGTATAGTCTCTCAGTGCCGGACCATACCTCCCTACCAGGTATCACCACAACAGGATTTACCCCGAAGTCCAATTCAGTGGTCATGTAATCTGATGCCCCCGTGGAGCTTAGATTAACCTCACCGTAACTGACCTCATACACGACCCGGGAATGACCTGTTCTTGATGAACCTAATAGTCCTAATTCCTTAAGTCTTAACAGACTCCTTGTCGCCATACCTCTCACAAACTCCTCAATGGGTAAGAGATAAGTATGACGTACTCCTCGCTGCACTTGTAATGCCGATTGAAGCACACCTCTGAGCCTTCGACAGAAGGTTCCTATTACTTTTCCGTTAAGAATTGATCTTATTATCGAGGCGTAGATCCAATTCACAACCCTCGGTTTGAGTCCCTAGTTCTTACCTATAGAATTCCTACAGGTGTAGTAGGCATTAAGGCTACGTTTGAGTCTCTCTTGAAAATTCCTCTTCCAAGTCAGCTTTCTATCCAGAAATACTCCAAGATATTTCACTCGAGTCGAATAGTCTCAGTTCCATACCACCCAGTACCGGTAATCTAAAATTCTCGACACTGTACTTTCTAGTACCAGCTACGTTTTTTTCAGGAAAACTTTTGTATAATCTTAATTTTGATTATGTAGAGAAAATACCTTATTGATATATATGAAAATCAAATGTTTTTAAATAATTTAAAATATCACTTTTGTATTGAATTTTTGATAAAACTTTATATTCATTATTATTATTTAGTACTTAGTATTACCATCTAAAAATGCCTTTAATAAATAGTGTGTTTACAATAATGTAAATTTTTCATTGAGGCGTTAAAAACAGTAATATTTTTGATATAGGATTTTAAAACTACATATCAAATTAATATTAAATTTCAAGTTTTCCCGGGAAAATTAGAAAAAATGCCCGATAATTTCCCGGACGCCAAACCCTATACACGAACAACATTTTGCAAACACTTGCAGGTTTTTGTTTGTAAACAACAAATTGGTAATGTCCCCTTGTTAGATTTAGAAAACGGTAATTTGTTTATATACGACATCTTTTAAAATGATTTTCAACAACAAATAAAAACTTTTATGAATGAATTTTTATCTAATTTTTTAACATAAATCTAAATAAATATAAATTTTAAAAGATCATTTAACATTTTATTACATCTCTTCTTCTAAATTATTACAGAGTTAAAGTTTTTATATTTTGATTTTCTTTGTTTACATTTGTAAACAACAATCCAAAAGCGTTCATTAAGTTCCCTATCAAATCAAATTTTGTCTCTCTCATGCTCTCACTTGCAAGATTCTTAAAGTAAACCAACGCAATTTCGCAACTTCCAGCAAAGTTTTTTTTTTAATTATCACAAAATATCAGCTTATATAATTTCCTAGTCCTGTTTTCTCTTTCCAGAGCTTTCTGAAGCCCCCAACCAACGTAGAAATTAAAATTCGACTTACTTATAATACTATTCGTCCTACAAATGCTAACAGAGCCATTTCTCTTTCCAGAACTTTCTGTAGTTCCCAGACGACGAAGAAAATTAAATTTTGGTTTACTTATATAACTATTCGTCCTATCCTTACGGAGCCAGATGTTAAAATTCCTATCAAAAAGCGGAGATAATCGGATTTATATACAATTTCCTAAGCATGGTTTCTCCTTCCGGAGCTTTCTGAAGTTCCCAGATGACGTAGAAAATTAAAATTAGGCTTACTTATAAAACTATTCGTTCTACAAAACCTAGAGGTGGCAGATTTTCATTATTATTTATTTTCTGTAATATTTTTAAAAGTCGGTTTTGGTTTTTGCCAAACTAATTGTTTGCTCTCCAAATCTTACCGGAAACTGATTTTATATTTCGATCAGGGATCAAATTTATGGCGATTATTTTTTTTTTTTTAAATCTTTTTTTATTAATTTTTTTATTTATTTATTTGTTTATTGTTTTAATTTTACCTTTTAATACTTTAGCATTATTCACCATCAAATTCTAATAAATTCAAATCTTTCAATATCGATTAGGGAAAGAAAACTTGTCAAAAAGTTATTTATAAATTGTTTAATTTTTTTTATAATTATTATTATTATTATTATTATTATTATTATTATTATTATTATTATTATTGTTATTATTATTATTATTATTATTATTATTGTTATTATTATTATTATTATTATTATTATTATTATTATTATTATTATTATTATTATTATTATTATTATTATTAACAATAACTCAAATAATATACCTTGTGCATTGGGTAAATATTTTTCTTTTGTATTGGAAAAGCTTAATAATTTTACATTCTCACAAAAAAATCAAGTTAGGAAAGAATATTTTTTTCACAAGAAAAGTGCTTTAGACAACTGCATTACTAAGTATAAGTTGTTTCAAAATACATGGGAAATATATGAATTAAATCAATCCGGGAAACAGCAAAAGCAAAATATTAACAAAAAAAAATTAAACAAGTTCATTCATAAACAATCAACTTATTTTATATATCATAAGTATCATGAGACATCACATATGAAAAATACCTTAGGTCTCAGATTTGGTTCACATTTCAAAAAAATTGCTATTTTATTCACGTTTTTAATTTCGTAAAAATTATTAAGTAAATTTATTATAAAAAAAAGGGCAAATGTAGAAATCTAATACGTTTTAAATAATGAAAATCCGATAAGAAATATGGAAAATATCGTCTTTTAAAATAACATACTTTTTCGATTTTGTAAATTTTTTAATAATTTCAAACGTTGATTAATTCTTTTTTTACAAAAGTTGGATAAATTTTATTAAATTCACAGAAAATATATTATTGTATATGAAGGATAAAAATTGTACTTTTGTGTTCTTTCGTGCAATATAATATTTTTTCTCATAATACAAGTTCTGTTATGATTCTTTCTCAAAAACAAATCGTCGATGAATCGGTCCAATATGCTACAATAATAGTTACGAGTACCATTTATTGTTGCTGTTTCCTTTTGAAGGTAATGTATATTACGACGAGTTATTCTAAAAACTTGTTGCCTGACCTTGTCAGCCAATTAATTGACTTTAATCATCGTTTAGACTGCTTTTTTCACTCAGTTGTATTACAATAGATCCATGTTTTTTTATATATCTTTACAAAAAGGTCATATTCGTGTTGTAGTTAAACTATGCCAAAGTTATGAAAAGATTGTGTTAATAAATAAATTATTGTGAACAAACATGTTTTCTTTTTATTGAAAATTTAATACACGAAGCCATATGATATATGCCATATTTTCACTCTCCAAATTTTCTCAATACCGATTTGATGATAGTTCTATATTCTAGATAAGTATAAATAAAACGTGTTTTACTTAAATCTAAATGTTTTAAACTTAAAAATCTTATTACCTTTTTGTGGAGAAGGGAATTTATTCGCCTATGATATGAATTTTCAATGCCGTAATATTGAATAAGTTTAATAAATCATTTATTAGTTTTAAAAATGTATATCACTTTGATTTACAACATTAAAACAACTAATTAATTTTGTAAAAAATTTTAATATGATACTAAGTTCTACCATGATCTTTTTAATATAAAAATGTCTTATTTCAGAATTGCCATAGCACAAATATTATTGCACAAACAAGAAGAACACAATATCAAACTAAACGGGGGCAGATTTAAGTGAAATATAAGAATAATATTATAACTACTTTCCATTACAATATAATACTACCTAAAATATATAAATATATAATAATATTAACAATAATAACAACATAAAAAAAGAGAGTTATTTTTAAGTAAAACTAAATAAAAAAATAAAATAAACGCAAATACATTTATTAATATTTATAAAAACGGGAAATTAAATAAATAAGCGGCAGCAACTCTGGCTTTCCACGAAGAAGACGAGAATATTTAAAGAAATTTAAAAAGTTAGAGCTTATTTTAGACTGGCTCAAAACGAAGAAAACGGGGGCGCTGAGTCTCCCGACGGTACCCAAGAAGGACGCGAAGCGTGTTGGTGGATACCCTGGTCTGCAATGGGTTGCTTTGGCTCGCCAAGCTCTAAGCAATCTGATATAAATTCTGAAGATACAAGAAGTCAGAAGCGTCGTAGTGATGCTATTTCCAAACAGCTACAAAAGGATAAACAGCTCTATAGAGCTACCCATCGGTTGTTATTGCTAGGGGCCGGTGAATCTGGCAAATCAACCATAGTCAAGCAAATGCGTATTTTACACGTCGATGGATTTTCGGAGCAGGAGAAAAAACAAAAAATTGATGACATTAAGAAGAATATTCGTGATGCAATTTTGGTGAGTGTTAATATTATCGATACATTAACTTTACATAATACATATTTTTAAATGAGAAATTGATTTCGAAGTCCAATTTTTTCATAATTTTACCAGTTTTTGTGGTAATCGAAAATTGGAAATAAAGTTCAAGTTTTGGATCATTTTCGAAATCAATTTTGAAATTCTGATATCATTTTTAATTTTACTTATTTTTGGAATGTTGGAACATTTTAAACAAATAAAAAGAACTTTCGAACATACAAAAAAATTTTTTACATTTTTGTTTATTTTATAACGATTTTTCAAAATTTTAACTATTTATGTTAATTTCGAAAATTTTAAATCAAGATAATTTTTCGAACATAACTAAAAATTATTAAAATCAATATTTTATTAAGATATTTTTATAACATTATTTTGCTATTTGAGCAGTTTTAATGATAATCGAAGACTTTAAACCAATTTCGAATTTTCGAGAGTACAATAAAAATGTAAAAAAAAGTAATAATTTTTAAATTTATGTAAATTCTATAGCAAGTTTTCCAAATTTAAACTATTTTGGTAAATTTGGAAATTCGAAATCAAGTTAGAAAATTTCAAACATAAAAAAGCTATAAAAATCAGTTTTTTTTTATAAATAACACTATTTTACTATTTGACCAATTTTAATGTTAATCAAAGACTTTTAATAAATTTCCAATCATTGCTTAAAATTTATAAAAATTAATATTTTGTTACATTTTTGTTAATTTTATTACGAGTTTTCTAAATTTAAACTATTTTGGTAAATTTTGAAAATTCGAAATCAAGTTAGAAAATTTCGAACATAACTAAAAACTATTAAAATCAATGTTGTTTGTTAAATTAGGTTATTTTTATGACATTATTTTTCCATTTGAGCAGTTTTAATAATATTCGGAGACTAAATCAATTTCGAATTTTTGGGAATATTTTAAAATTTAAAAAAATCTACATTTTTTATATTTATGTAAAATTCATAGCGACTTTTCCAAATTAAAAAAAAAATAAATTTATAAAATTTGGAATTTTTCGAATAACTAAAATCTATTAAAATCAATGTTTTAATTAATTTGATTTATTTTTATAACATTATTTTGCAATTTGAGCAGTTTTTGTCATAATTGATGATTTTTAATAAATTTCGAATTTTCGAGCATAGCTTAAATTTTATAAAAATTAATATTTTGATACATTTATGTTCATTTTATAACGGATTTTCGAATTTCAACTTCTTTTGTAAGTTTCGATATCAAGTTCGAATTTTTCGAACATAGTTTTTATGATAATCGAAGATCATAAATCTATTTTGGAATTTTCTATCATATCTTCAAATTTTTAAAAATCTATATTTTTACATTAATTTAATTTTTTAGCAAATTTTTAAAATTTGAAAAATTTTGGTAAATTCGATATTTCGAACTTGATTTTAGCATAGCAAAAAACTATTGAAATCAATGTTTTTGTTTAAGCTATTTTATAACATTATTTTGCGATTTGGATATTTTTAATGATAATCGAATACTTTAAATCAATTTTAAATTTTCGAGCATGTCATAAAATTTATAAAAATCAATATTTTTTCACATTTATTTAATTTTTTAGTGAATGTTCCAAATTTGAACAATTTTGGTAAATTTCGAAAATAATAACCAAATTCGATTTTTTCCAACTTGTTCAAATATTATAAAAACGAAGACTTTTTAATACACAACAATACTTTTTACATTATTTCAACATTTTAATGATTTTATACCAAATTAAAATTTAAATATTTTTTCGTTTGTTTTACCTTTGTCTAGACTATTACTGGTGCCATGAGCACATTAAATCCACCTATACCATTGGAAAAAAAAGATAACGAAGCCAGAGTTGAATACATACAGGACTATGCTTCAAGTAAGTAATATTTACTCTTCTTACTTTTTAATTTAAATTGTTAACTATTTAAATTATGTTTTCATATATATATTAGGTCCAGATTTCAACTATCCGCCAGAATTTTATGAACATACAGAAGAATTGTGGAAAGATAAGGGTGTTTTGGCAACTTATGAAAGATCAAATGAATATCAATTAATCGATTGTGCAAAGTAGTAAGTATTCCTAAAAATTTGTTTCAAAATTAACGTAGTTTTTTTATTTAAAAAAATAAATATATTATCTTCTTTTTAAAGCTTCTTGGACCGTGTGAGCATAATTAAACAACCCAACTATACACCAAACGAGCAAGACATATTGCGGTGTCGGGTTTTAACTTCTGGTATTTTTGAAACAAGATTTCAAGTTGACAAAGTCAATTTTCAGTAAGTTTTTGTGACTACTAACTTAAAACAAAATAAAATATTGCCTAAACTTTTCCTTTTGTCTTTTAGTATGTTTGATGTAGGAGGCCAACGGGATGAACGTCGAAAGTGGATACAATGCTTTAATGACGTTACTGCAATTATATTTGTGACAGCATGTTCTAGCTATAACATGGTTTTACGAGAAGATCCAACACAAAATCGTTTGCGTGAATCCTTGGAACTATTTAAAAGTATTTGGAACAATAGGTTGGCAATTTGTATTTAAAAAAAAAAAAATATTTTCAAAATAATTTATTGTTACTTATTTTAAATTTTATTTGTATTCTCTTTTTTTAGATGGTTACGTACAATATCTGTAATTCTATTTCTAAACAAACAAGATTTGTTAGCTGAGAAAATAAAAGCTGGTAAAAGCAAACTTTCGGATTATTTCGCCGAATTTAATAAATATCAAACACCAAGTAAGTTACTTTCAAGCTACAGACACATTAAGCAAATATTTATTGCAAATGTTTGTTAAAACCCTATCAAGGCTTCTTTGCTCATTTGTCCAAAGTGTCTGTCATTAATAATGTAATTTGTTTAATGTTTCATTGTAGGTGATGCAATAATTGAGTCTGGAGATGATCCTGAAGTCATAAGAGCTAAGTATTTCATACGTGATGAGTTTTTGGTAAGTTAATTCATTCATTTTCTGAGCCATAACGTTTTTAATCATTATATATTTTATCATTTTATATTTCTAGCGTATTTCTACTGCAAGTGGTGATGGCAAACACTATTGCTATCCACATTTCACATGTGCTGTAGATACTGAGAATATCAAGAGAGTATTCAATGATTGTCGAGATATAATTCAAAGAATGCACCTTCGTCAGTATGAATTGTTATAGGTTTATTCTACAAAAAATCACTTAATAAAAGTAATGTGCAAATAATACAACTAATCAAACGAAAGTTTTCTTTTTATTCTTTGTTATCAATATAAAGGACCTAAGTTGTTAAACTAAATTCAGTTAGAATTCGAAATAATATTTAACTAACCTTAAAATTTAATCATTAATATTAAAATAAGTGCATATATTGTATTTATTTATAAAAGATTTATTTATTTACTTATTATTTTAGTTTATAGACATTTTTGTAACTAAAATTATTATTGTTTTAGCGTTATATAACAACATGACTTTTAGCAATGTTTGTTTAAGTAATACATTCATAAACACCTACGGAGCTGTGTTGACAGTTTTTTTTTTTTTCAATATCAGACCAATACTTTTAATATTAGTTTAAATGAAAAAATAGATTATTATTTCGTTCGCTTTTTTGGTATTAACATAACATAATATTTTGTCTCATCAGATATTTGGTATAGCCCATAATTTGGCTGTTTTATCGGCAGAAGTAGTTAAAATCGAAAAATCTTGTGGATGCCATCTGGCTGATATTACCTTATCGCCATGTTCTCCAACAACTACGGATGGTAAGGATTGTGTCAAATTACCTTGAAGATCTGTTAAGACAATTTTATTATCATAGCCACACGTTAACAAGTAATAAGCCGAAGGTGAAAAGCGTATAGACCTAAATAATAAATAAAAATGTATTTACAAAATAAAATTAACTTTTAATTTAAATTCTTGTGTAAAATGTACTTACCTTATATCAGCCGAATGTGGTTGGAAGCATTGTATTTGTCTATTTCTTCGTATATCGTATAAAACACATGAACTATCTTCGTGTCCCGACACCAATAAACGTCCAGTAGGATCAACACATACTGAAGTTACCGGTGAACCCATTGAATCGTAATAGCAAGATGGTAAGACAGTGTTAATGCATTCGTTTACTCGTAAATCCCAAAAGCGTACAGTTTTGTCCTATAGAAGAAGAAAAAGCAATGAACTCAGTTTTTTTTGCAAATAAAAAATCGCTAAAATACAAAAAAAAAAAGAAACAAAAACAGAATCGAATGATAACAACAACAAGAAACGCTAAATTTCAAAACAAACTCCAATTTGTAAAAACTCTGAAGCACAAAAAAGTATAGCCGGTCAAGCACGACTTTGTGTAAGAAGTTATTTCAGGAGAGTGTCTTATATTGAACCCGTGGCCAATTGTGGACCGGTTCTTGTAATAATCAGAATGTGATTTTGAGTTGAACGGCTTGCTTTAAGGTTTCTTTGGCGTTACAAGCATTAGCTCTAACCAATAATACCAGGGTGATGTAGGATATAAACAGTAAGTTACAAAAATCGGCAGACTATAATATTAAAAAATCCCAAATTGCAAAAAAAATCTCTAAAATAGAAAAAGAACAAAGTATACATATTATTTGAGTTATTGTGTTATATGTTATTTGGGATAACACATTAGCTCTGTTCCAGTATTTGTCAGACTTACAAGTTTTAGTCAGAATTTACAGGAAAGCGTTCCCATACTAAAAATTTATTTGTATTTTGTTGTTTTTTTTTTGACAATTTTTGAATAAAATCTGTAAATTTGAGAATTACTTGAACATAGCTAATTTTTAACATTTATATAGAAATTTAAAACATCATTGAAAAACCTGTATTTATGAATTCTCTTACAATTTAAAAAAAATCTAAATTTTTACTAAAAATCCGATTTTTCACCAAAAGTTCAAATATTCACTAAAATTTGATTTTTGACTAAAAATTTAACTTTCCACCAAAAATCCTAATTTACATCAATAATACAGCTTTTTACCAAAAACCAATATTCCTTAAAAATTTTTGATTTATCTTCCAGAAATCCAATTTTTAAGGAAAAAAATGTACCAAAAAATCAATAAGATTTTCACCCAAATTTTTCATTAAAAATCTATTTAAAAAAAATGAAAAATTATACTTTAATACATTTAAAAATAATACACAAAAAATCGCTAAATTTAAAAAAATCTAAATTTCTAAAATACAAAAAAAAAAACACTGAATTACAAATGGATGGCTTAATTTTGATTTTTTTTTTTTTTTTTTTTTTTTTTTTTGAAAATAAATGAATAAAAGAAAATATATATATCTCAACATTTCGTATTTTACAGAAGAATGAAAAAACTGAATAAAACCTAAGAAAATTTTGATACAAAAAAATTAATACGCAGTTTTAATTTAAAGCAAGGAACGAAATTAATACTGACTTTAAGTTTTTTTTTTTTTTATTTATTTACTCCCTACAGCTCATCTACAAGTAACATAACAGGCCGTCTAGACGTAACATAATATGTAAGATTTTTGTGTCAGAGAGTGTCAAATTCGCTCTCTGAGAGAATTATTTCACGTGTAGATTCAAATATTAGTATTATAAGATGTATTATGAGACTGTTGTGATGAGATTTCTCTACACAACAATCTTATAAGATGAACTGTCAAAAAATACACACACACTGAAGTTTGTATGTGTGTGTGCTTATATATTTTGGAAATTACTAAAAAAACAATGTTTTTTTGTAAAACTATTTTCTTTTAATGATTGTTTTACATTTAAAATAATATTTTTATAAAAATTGTGTTAAAAACGTGCGATTTTTTTAAATAAAAAGTACATGTTCATTCTGTAACTGATTGAAAATAATGATATCCTATAGGATTTATTAGAATACGTGTACCCCTTTTTTAAGATTTAACATAATATAAACAAAATGGTTACTCTCCTCTGCCGGCGTTATCTCACATATTATATCAGCGTTAATCTCAGTTGTAGACCTGCGGTAATTTCTATACTAGACAAATTTTTATCAAGACAAACGTCAAAATCAGTGCGAGTCTATTTAAGGTAACCTCAGTTAAATAACTTGTTACTATTTTTGGTTATTACAGCTGTCAAACGGCATATATAAAAAATATTAATGAATTTGACTTATTGTTGTTTTTGTGTAACTGTTTCCGTCTTGCATAAATTCGCGTTGATTTTGTTTTACCGCTACAATAATATTGACAAAATCACATCTATCTTATAAGATGCACTGTTAAAAAAAACATGCATATACGAAAGTTTTTTTGTGTGTGCATGTGTATTTTAGAAATGACTTAAAATTTTTTTGTTTTAGTGGTTATTTTACATTTAAAAACGTATTTTTATAAAAATTGTGCTAAAAAGTACGAATTTCGTAAAAAAAAAAGTACATGTTTACTTTGTGACATTGAAAATAATCATATCTTATATAAACAAAATGGTTACGTCGTGTCTATACTAGACACATTTTTATCAAGATAAACGTCAAAATCAGGGTGAATCTACGCAGGGTAACCTCAGTTAAAGACCTGATTACTATTTTGGTTGTTACAGCTGTCAAACTGCATATATAAAAAAAATTAATGAATTCGCCTTATTTTTGTTATTGTGTAACTGTTACCACCTTACATAAATTCACGTTAATTTAAACGTTTGTCTTGATAAATAGTAGTCTAGTATGGACACTATGTTAGTCTCTTCGGCCGGCGCTATCTCACATATTATATCAGCGTTAATATCAAGTGTAGCTTGGAGTTGCGAAGTTATCTTAGGTAGGGCTTTTTGTTAATTAATTTCTGAAAATAAATGTAAAGTTAGGCCTTTTTTTGTAATTTGAAATTGCAATAAACTAATGCTATAATTGGCGTTAGAATTAACAAAAATTTATGTTTCTATAGACTACTGCAAAAAATTGCAAACATTACATTTGATAAGATAATGGTGGCAATATGGTGGCAGGATTGTTTTTATGTCTTGCAAGTCGTTCCATTTTTTAGATAAGGCTATTTTTTCTTTAAAAATACAATCAGGGGATATGTAATCAATAGTAGATTTCGATCTAGTATTTATTAGTTATATTAGGTTTGAAATAAATTATTCCTGATGACTCATATCCTTTACTATAAATCTGCAGTGTTTCTTTCTGAAATTCGAGATAATTTGTTTGATGAATAATGAAAATGTTTTACCTAGTTGCCTAGTATGTTTGTTACAAAGACCGTTTTTATAAATCCTGACATTCTAGTCACCTTCCATTCGCATTTTCATTTTGCCTCCATTCGTCTTTGTTTGAAATATTTTTTTTTTCTTTCGAACATTATTTCAGTTACAATTTTCTTTTGGACTGTTCCTTTTATTAAAGAATTTGATATAAGAACTCTCCAACAAAATAAAAAAAACAATGTTTTGATATAGAAATGTTTTACAAAAATTATTTTCATTATAAATGGTAGGAAATATATAAAAACTCTCCAACACATTAACAAACAATGTTTTGATATAGAAAAGTTTTACAAAAATTATTTTCATTATAAATTGTAGGAAATTCCTTGAAAAACATGAAAACAATAAACTAAACTTCAATGAGTTACGGCTTTTTCTTTCAAAATACATATATTTGAATTAAGTTGGAGTTTTTTCTAAATGTTTATAAATCCGTTATCTGCAGTCAAAGCGTACCCAATTTTTTAAGAGACGTGCATTAGATTGTTATCTACCAGAATACATTAAAACCCGATTTCGAAAAAAAATCGAGATACGCCTTTTCTACATGAAGCCAACGAAATACAAGCAAATTACAAAAATATCGTCAAATTTCATAAAAAATACTCTAAAAAAACAGTGAATTTCCAAACAATAAACAGATTACAAAATAAAAAAGAATAATAACTAAATTACTAAAATGAAGTATTATTTCACGTATTTTATTATTATTTTTATTTATTTTTTAATTTGTCGATTTCTTTCGAAAAAAAAAAAAAATATATATATATATAATTTTTTTCATATAGGGATATGTTGTTATGCATAAAATTTAACTAAAAAAAATTATCCAAAACTTCTATTTAAAAAAAAATAAACATATTTAAAATTCTCAAAATATGCAAAAGCTTCACTTTTATAAGAAAAACTGAAATTTCACTAAAAGAAAATTTCTTTCACAAAAAGTAAAAGGCCAATAATTACTTATAATTCCGAATAAGTAGCCATAAGTATGTAAATTTAATATAATGGTAAAATTTATTAGACAAATTAGATATTATAGATAGATATTATTTTCATAGAATTTAAATTATTTTATAGTATTTAAGATTCTATAATTTTTGAGATTTTGATTCCAAATAACATTATGATTATTATAGACTACGTTTATACACACCTCTTATTTGTAATTAAAAAATGTATTGCAAAATGAAAATTTTATGCAAAAACGATCACCCTTATTATAAGTGCCGGTGTCGTAGTCGTAGCCGCTTAAAACGACAAAATTAATGTTAATTGCACTTCTTTTCAACAATCATAATCCGAAATTAGAGAAAACAATAAGTTTTCGTCACGACACTCGTAATAAAGCTAAATTTTTTTGCCAAACAGTAGCTCACGAAAACAAATTATGATAATACAAAAAACACAACTATTTCGATGATAATACTTGTATTTTTTATGAAATTTGTCATATAAATAGTTGATTTTTTGTTGTAAATTCTTTTTATTTGCAAAAACTGAGCGTATAAACGTAACTGTTTTATATACGCATAGTAAGTAAAAGGAACACCCTGTGTTCGACAAGATGACTACAAATATTTTTAAAAATATTTTGCTTAGTAACGTTAACGTAAAAGAACAATATAACGGAAACGTGACAATGGATTTGAGTTTTTTTTATTCCCATTTAACTTGTTTATAAAAGTTATTATTAGTCCATAAAACAAGTGAATTGATTGAATTAACTGAAAAAATGTAACTAGGAAAAGATTTTTTGTTGTTTTTATGAGAGTTTTATGAAATAGCTTTTTACGAGAAACACATTTGAAATTTTTGTGTCTTATTTATATTTACATACATATGTATGTGTGTATGTAGTGTACATTTATTTTTTTTATTTAATACTTTAGCACGTATCGTAATGTCCTGGAAAAATTATTACTACATGTGATTTACCCGTTTACTATATTACACGAGTATCGAAGACTTTAAATCAACAAACAAAACTGAGTATTTGGGTGTATAATATATACTACATAGTATGTACATTGTTGTATGTAGGTACATACATTCATTCATACATATGTATATTAATAGGATAACGACTTATGAATCATACAAATTGTACTTTCAACTATTTTTACCTACTTATTGAAGGATTTAAATAAATGCATGTTATATATGTATGAATTCACAAATAGTTTATGATTTTGCCATATTTTCGAGGAATGCTGAAACATGTCTATATATTTCTTGATAGTTTAGCATCAATGCAGATGTTATGCAGGTAGGTATTTATTTTACTAGCAAAGTTTATAAGATTGATTTTTTATACATAAAATAAAGATATAATTAAATAGTGAAATTGTATATTACATATTAAAGTTTTGGATAAGAAAATCGAATTTATAAAACAAACGGTTTTAAACAGCCTAATAGGAATAAACATACACCAAAATTTGTTTGCGTGTGCTTGTGTATTTTGGAAATTATATTAAAAATAATGCTTTTTATACCCTACACTTCCATAGGTGGTTGGGATATTATGCGTTTGTATAGCCATCTTAAAGTATATCAGAATCACTTTTTAAATCGATCTAACGATGTTCTTCCGTCCGTCTGGCTGACCGGACGGCTGACTGGCTATCCGTGTAAACCTTGTGCACAAATTATGGGTCGCAATTTTAAAGGTAATTCAATGGAATTTGGCATGTAGTACTTTTATTGTGCAAGGACGAAGCCTATTGAAATTGATTGTGATCGGTCCACTATTTCACCTAGCCCCTATACAAATGTCCCTCCGGAATAGACTTTAAACACTCAAAAATGCCTTAAAAATAAGAATGTTTTCATGAAATTTGCTGCAAAGAAGTTCCGTGCAAGTATCAATCTTTGTACCAAATTTTCGAATGTTAGTATCAAGTTAATTTTTGTTTTATACAAGTAGAAACAACATTGCCAAATTTTATGAGAATCGATCCATAATTTACGGTAGCTCCCATATAAACCCACTTCCAGGAATAGCCCTAAAGTGCATAAAATCATCTAGATGTTAGTATCAACACATTATTCTGTATTTGTATATTTTTTTACATTTAGTAAAATTGGCCACAGGTGCAATTAAGTCCCCTTCCCGAATTTGTATGCTCGTACACAATGGTGTAGGGCATCAAATAGTCGGTCTTGACCGACTATATCTTTCTTTCTTTCTCGTTTTTTAATCCTTTTAATGGTTATTTTACATTAAAATCTTTTTTATAAAAATTGTTTGTTTACTCTGTGACTGATTGAAAATAATGATATCTTAAGGGATTTATTAGAATAGATGTACCCCTTATTTAAGATTAACATAATATAAACAAAATGTTATCTCACATATTACATCAGCGTTAATCGCAGTTGTCGACCTGGGGTTAGATATGCCAAATACTGGCATTGTAGAATAAACATTTAAGAATATTAATTTTTAAGTTCCGATATATCAATACAAAATGTTACTTCAACCCAGAAGAGGGATTTGAATAATTCAGATCACTTATGTAGCATCTATAGGATATATTTGCAATAATATGTATATAAAGACTTAAGAAACGCATATCTGTTTCAAATATAGGATTCAAATTTTCTCTTTAGATCATCTGGCACCTTTGTATGTACCATGATACAACTAAACCAGGTAGAATTATTAGGGAGTGTTGTAATTTTCAAGTCTTGTAAAGTCAAATAATTGAAACCAAAAATCAAAAAAATACAAATGAAAAAAATATAAAAATGTTTTGTTTACATTTAAAATGTTGAACATTTCTTGAAAATCAGCACTTCATTTTCGCAATACTTTTCAAATTTTAACATGTATATTTGTTTTAAAAGAATAATTTATACACAACTAGTTTTTCTTTTCCCAGTATTTTCCCGATACCGGGAAACCGGGATTGATTTCTGAATTTCTCGGGACCCCGCAAAAAATAAATATTTAAACATTTTTAAATATTTATAGGATAATTCAGTTAAATGAAAGAAATATCGACATTTTGAAAATTAAATGAAAACTTTTTATTGTATAACAACTCATCTGATAATCGAAAAAAACTTTGGTTTTCAAACTTGTTATTAAGAAAGTCCAAAAGAATTTTATAGATTTCTAAAGCCCTATTCTTTCTACGTTTATAATTCCCATTATAATTAAGTTCCTTCTATTTTCATGCTACACAATTTATTATACATACATTAGTTTACTTACATAAAATCAAGTTACATACTCATTTGTTTAGAAATTTTCTTCACATTTTCTTTTGAATGACTTTTGAGGGAAAATAAATTTTGAGAACATTCTCTCTAATAATTAATTGTACCTTGTTATTTATTGCACCATGATAAAAATCCATTAAAAATATTCAAATAAAGTATTGTAAAAATACCATCTTATAAAATTAATAAAAATCTCATTTTTTATAAATGAATTTGCCCTAAACGGTTTTTAAATAAAAAAAAAATAAACGTTTTCAAACGAATTATATAATTCGTATATCTAACTTATTAAAACAACTACTAAATTGTCTATAAAATAATTTGGCTAAAATAATATCGAAAAATTCACAAATTTGTCATGTGTATTTTTTGGCTAAATTCTTTCAAATATAATATTTTCTTTACAAAAATTATTTTCGGTGAGGGAGTATTGTGCGTTTTAATACTTCAAACACGCAATTTGGATAAACTTAATTAAAAGCGTAATGAAATAAATCACTTAAAGCATTTAAAACAATTTTACAAGAAACTGATTCATTTAAATATGGTGTTATACTAACTATGTATATAATTTTAAGCTATAATATTTTTGGTAGACAAATCTCTAAACCATAAATCAACTTTAATTTAATATATATATATATATATATATCTTCACCTAAAATGCAAAAGGCCGTAACTACTAAAAAATCAATTACGGTTTTTTTACTGGATAGTAATATACTGACTCAAAGTACACCTACACAAAAAATTTCATGTTCATTTCTTTAAAAATGACATCAATATTAACAAAAGTCAAAAGGCCGTAACATAACTTCATAAACGAAACAGTCGTAAAATTTTTTCCAGTTAAGAAAAATTTGGTTTGAAGAGTATTTTATACTTTATCTATTTTTACTTTAAGTGAACGATTAAAAAAATTTACTTAATTGCTTAAATTTAAAGAAAAAAATAAAAATTGTGGTTACGGCCTTTTGCATTTTCATAATGTTTTTTGCTTCTGCTATAAAAAATTAAAAAGTCTAGTCAAAAGTATATTCTAGTCTATACTCTAAGCTAAAACCTATACTATACTCCAAAAAAAAAAAAAAATTCACCAGGATTTTTTGTGTAATATATCCTTACCTGTGATCCCGTTACGAACATGTTATTCTCCCAACTGTATATTGAAAAAATGTGGCCACTATGTCCGATGAATGTCTGAGCTGGTGACAAAACCCCACAATCAGTAATATAGATTTTACAATTACCAGCTCCACCACTTGCCAAAAGTTTTCTTTCATTACTAGAATCTTCCAAAAAGCATAAATCTCTAACAGTGCCATCATGCATGGTCAATTCAATTTCTCGTCCCTCCAACTGCTTGTTTTCATCACTATATTGCATTATTTTAATCGATTTGTCATTTGAACCGGTGGCAATAAATTTGCCATCTTTAGACCAGGCCGTACAGTAAATGGAGCCTTTGTGATGTTTGGTTCGTTTAAAAATAACGCTAGTCTGAAATGTTTGAGTTTTGCTGAAATAGAATTAAATTTAAAATTATTTTTAATATTTAAAAGATAAAAAAAGTATTACTTATACCTAATATTAATTTGTAGTGGATACATGCAAATTCTCAGGGTTTTGGAATTTGAGCCCACCGCATAAATTTTGCCCTCAGGATGAAATTCAGCACAACGTATAGCCTGCACGTCATTTAGAGTATTGATGGGTACAAAGCACAAAGGAGTTTTATCGCTCTAATAAAAAAAAAACAGATAAATTAAGTAATAAAAATGAAAGAAAAAGTAATATATAAAATTATGTTATTATTAGCTATATTCATCAATAAAAATTTAACAAATACCCAATAATAACGGTGAATTGTTGTTATTGTTTTTCTGTCTATTCATGTTTATTTATTGTCTGTTTATTTGCATATAAATATTTAGTGGAGAAATCGGTTTCTGTAATCTGTTTTCTTATTTTTCAAGCGTATTTTTTATTTTTTTTATTTACGAACTGGTGTAATTTTGTTTTCATTTTTTTCTATAATTAATACGATATTTACCTTCATATTTTGATAAGAACCTTTTTCGGAAAACATTCTTTGTTAACTAACTATTAATTATTAAATAAATATTTTATTTATTTTGTTTTTCTTAAGAAAACGAAAGAAAAAACTACCAAAAATTACAACATATTGATCGTGGCTTAAAAATTGTTTCTCTACTTAAATGCACATAGCGTAAAAAAAAACGTAAGAAAAAAAAACCCCATTGGAGAAATAGTATAATAGTAGAGATACTATCACTTACTATCTTAAGTTAAAACCAGTTCAGATGCATTCACTACATAACCGTGGTGAATTAGACAAAATAGCAAACTCTAACTCTATTGACTTTATATGTATGGATTTAAAACGTAGTAAATAAAATATTATGTAAATTAAAAATCCTTTAAGGAACTATTAAATTGTATTATGGGATTTCATAAAGTATTTAGTACTATTTTAGAAATCTTTCTTAAAAATCGATTTTTAGCTTGACACACCTCAGTCATGTTATACGTATGTATGTATGTATGTATGTATGAATATATGTATGTATGGATGTATGTACGTAATGAGTAATAATTATGTGTCCCTCTTAAGGATATATTTACAGAAAGTATTTTTTCGTTTTGTTTCAAAAATATGTTATTTACAATTAAAGTGAGCTACAAATATGAATTTAAATTTTAGCTAGAACGTTAAAATACAAGGTGTGTCCTGTTGAAAATACATACATATAATACATATTGGAATATTCTATATAAACAGATTATATATATTGTACATATGTACCCAGCAGTTTTTTTGGTGTCAATTGACCCCTTTTAGACAGTAAAGTTCATTCGTGTCTTCTCACCTAGCACACTTAAATGCGTATTTTTTTCATTATCCAGTTTCGTACATTATGTGAACGATCGTTAAACAAACTAAAACTTTACCGACACTTCATAAGCGTGGAAGTGGCAATGGGCACTTTAGTGACCCTATGGTAAACGGGAAGAAGTCGAAAAGAAGATAAAAAAATTTACTAACTCATTGTAACCAATAAAATGATTGTAGTTAATAAAGTAACTAATGATGCTCTAATGTAGTAAGTCAAGTAACTAGTTTGGGACTGCCACTGCTGGGTATGTGTATATATATATTTAGAAAACATATACTTTTTATATGTTTATTGTACATTTGACGTAGCGTACATTTAACGTAGTGTACATTTAACGTAGCGTACATTTAACTACGTTATAGCTAGATCATTATTTATTACGTAGTGTCTATATTAGGCAAACGTCAAAATTAACGCGAATTTATGGAAGGTGGCAACAGTTGCACAAAAACAACAGCAAGGCGAATTCATTACCGTTTTTTATATATACGCAGTTTGACAGCTGTAACAACCAAAAATAATAATCAACTTTTTAACCAAGGTTACTAGTATAGACACTATGTTAAAAAAAAAGTAGATTAACAAAATAATTTTCATAGGACGTGTCTGTAATTTTTTCCAGTTGGTCAAAAATTAAATATTAGCCTTTATTTACCACTTATGTATGTATGTAACAGCCTGTTTACAATTGGAATCGCATTTGATTACGATAAAGATTTTACTTAGATTAATAGAATAAATATATTACGTTTGTTATTTTTTTAAACTAGTTTCAAATTCTTTGTTCCTTCGACAATGAAATCTTTTAATAGTGCTCCCATTTTTATGCCCACCATCAGCAGATGGTGAAAGCAGGACAGGGCACGGGGCGGCGGATCACCTAGGGGGACAAAATTTGGCTCAAATATTTCTTTTATATAAGGTTTGTTTTGTATTGAAAATGGGCAAAATTGTTAAAAATTAATGGACCAAATACTAAAAAAACAGTGTCCGTCGCAACTCCAGTTCGTGGTTTTTCGCCGATATCTCTTAACCAACAGCATGTACGACAACGCAACTTTGTAGAAATAGTTCAAGTATCCATATGAATACTGAAACCAAAAATTGGTGTGATCGGACCACCTTGCCTTTCAGCTCCCATACAAGGTAAATTTTAAATTAGGCTGGTACAAAACTCGCAGATGGGTATAATAGATTCGGCCTAGCTGAATATATCAATCTTACTTGTTTATAATTTAATTTATTTTTTGTGTTAAAAAATAAATATATAAAAGTTAATATATTTTTTAAATATACCAAATTTGAATTAATATAATTAATTTAAACAAATAATAACTAAATTATTAAAATAATAAATTTTATATTGTTAGCTGTGTTTTGTTGCTTCCGTTGAGTGTTAACGTTGATTGTTAGCAAAAAAAAACGACATTAACCCGATTTGGTATTACTTTATAAAATTAAAATATTGGACAATGTTTTATTTGAATTTAATTTTATTTTTATATTTCTTCATTTTCTGTCATTGTAATTTTGTTCATAAATTAAGAGCACTTTTATCGACGTTCTACACGTTAATTGCTAACGTATATAAAATTTAAATTTTGAATGAAATTGCATATTTTACAAGTATTTTACAAAAAATGGTTACTTTTCTAATCTTTGCATAAATTTGCATATAATGAGTAAAAACAATTAGTGTTCTTAAACGCCATTTTTTAGTGATTTCTTGTATTTAGTCAACTGATTTATATAAAAATTTTTTATGAGTTTTTTTGAATAGTTTGTATAAATTGTAAAAATAATCAGACTTATTAAATATGACTATCAAAACTTACAAACGTATATTTTTATTTTTATTAAAAAAATCTCAAACCATAAGGGTTCTAAAGTTAGAAAAATTCATATTTATATTTTTCACATAAAAAACACATAAATTTGTATAGTTTTCTATGCATATCCATGCTATTTTTACATACTTCGTGCTTTTCCACTTTTTCGTGCTTTTTCAAGAGCTTATTTTTATTTGTTTTTTTTTTCTGCATATCTAAACTTGCCCTACCTATTACTTACAAAATATGCAGAATTTTTGAAAATCTGTAATTAATTTTGCCTTAAATTAAATGTTCTGACTCAACTCCGAATTTTTTTTATTTTTCATTATTGATAGTAATTTAAACGCTGAAAGTAATGATGTAAAAATTTTTGAGTGCAAATGAAGTTTCATACTTCCCTACGAAACTCATATTAAAAAAATTTTGTTATTAAAAAATTCGGCAAAAAGGAAAAATTAGGTAAGCGAAGCCGCTTTTGGACATATCACAGAGTTAAAACCCTTTCAGCCGACTATTGAGAAAAAAATATTGCGAAAAAAATTTTATTATACAGGAGAAATGACAAAATAAAAAAAATGTTGAAATAATTGATACTTAAATCTTTGCAAATCGAATAAACAGTATAGGAAATATTTAATACTTTAAGTGAGTTAGGAAACTCAATGAGTTCCTTCGTTTTGAACTGTATCAAACATAAAATACATGTGATTTGTCGCTTAAAAATAATTTAACGTTCTTTCTTTGACTGCGATTTGTCGCCAGCGGTCAAAATTGTAATTAGACTGCAATTATGAATATTTGTATTAATCTTTAATCAATCCCTACAAACATTTATAAGAATCTTCCTAGAAGACATTTACGAAATATCTTCCTTTTATTAATTGGACGAAAATTATCAAAGCAATATTTTTCTAATATTACATTTTTATAAGTTTAAAGAAAATTAGGCAATAAACAACAAAAAAATAAATAAAATTCATTTTTTTATTATTTTCATCCTCAAAATATTGCCCTTCTTTCAGTAAGGTGATTATCACCTCCACAATAAATTGATAACATCCCATCTGGAAGAAATTAATGCAATTCTTTTATTTTTCAGTCACAATTTTTTCAGTTGTCGAAAAATTTCTTAAAAATGAAAAAATGTTGAAGAAATTTGTTTATCTTTTAGTAAAAAAATGGATACCTTATTATATTATTTTAAGATATGTTTAGTGATAATTTTTCTATGTATTTATTACGTCTTCCAGAAAATTATCTGGCGGTATCTTCTTTTTTCACCTAGATTATTATCTAGCAATATTGCCTATTTTTCTTTCAATTGTATTGATTTCTTATTGCTTAGATCTATCGCATGTAACGCACAATCTCTCCCGATGGGGGAAACTTCCGCAATACGAATATGATTATTGCGGCAATTTTAATTCTAATCACTTCCGTATTATTTCGCTTGTAGGGAATTAATAAAACTTTAAAAATTTTAAAATTTAAAAAATTTTTCAAAAGATGTGTCCTTCTATACATCAGGAAAATGGGATTAATGAAAGTAAAGTAACATTTTTTCAAGCAAAAATAATAATTATTATTCTAAACTCTACCTAAGCAGAAAAAATCAAAGTAATGAAAGTGTACATACATACACACATGCAACATACATTTCTAACATTTTATTTTAAATACTTTTTTTTAAAGTTTGAATATTTTGGACATTTTCCATCGTAATTTATATTTTGGGGCATCATTGCAAAGGTCCCATTCAATACTATTGATATAACCCTTCAGTTACACATGTAATATTTTGTGATTTCAGGTCCTTTAATGGTTAACTTAATTTTTATGTGAAATAAATAGTTAGTTAAGAAAATAAATGTCACCAAAAACATACATTTATCATAAAAACTATAAATTCTTGTAAAATAGTGATTAAATTTCAAAAATCTCTTTAATTCGATTATCGTGACGGTTTTAAAGGAACTTATTATATTTTTCATAAATTCATCTATATTTAAGTATATTAAATACTTCCATTAGACTTATTTGCAAAAATTGCTAATTTAACCTTTTGGGAACAAAATGCTCTTGCTGTTAAAAGGTTAATTACATGTAATCTTCACTCAATATATGTTGAAAAATGTCCGAAATATATAAAATTATATGTTCGAATAAGGAAAATATGACAAGAAAAGAGACATAACAATTATTTAAATATATCAGGCCTTAGTATGTCTCTGTTGCAATTTGAAGTTAATTTTCTTTTAACGAAAATTTTGATAATTATATTGAAAGAAATACGCATTTTTGGAGGAGTTTTGAATCATATAAGAACATACCAATCTTTGTTTCTAGAGCGGTACATTTGCAACTCTTTTTTGTGAGGCTCTTTAATGTATATACATAAAATAATTGTGATAGCGATACAATGAAAACTATGTATTGGAATTTGCAATTAAAAAAAAAAAAAATATTTTGGCATTAAATTGTCCATGCCTGTTATGACAAAACATTCAGGTCATTAGCATTTTTGTTTATATATTCAAGAGAAATACATACTTAAGATGCATATATATAGTTCCTAGTATATTAACCTTTAAGTTATAAAACTAGCTGAATGCCCCAGCGTTGCATGGAACCTAAAAGTTTAATAAAAAATTAAGAAAACGTAAAAATACAGCGTTGACCAGTTATTTTCGAATGTCGATGTATTCCGTAATACCTCTTCCAGTTTTATCGAAAAAAAAAAAATAAATGCAAAAAATTGCTATATTTTCATCAATATGCAGTTAGTTGATATCCTATAGTTCCTTCCACTTTAAATTCATCTATATTTAAAATTTCATTGAAATCGGTTCAGCGGTTTAGACGTGAATGCGTCACACTTGATATAATATTAATATTTATTAACACCACAATTATGTCTGGCCTCTTTATCATTAATATCTTTATTAATTTTTCCAGGTGTTGCTTAGTTTAAGCTTTATAGCATCGGATTTAATTGTTTCTTAAGTAGAGAGATAATTTTTAAATGTAAAAGGTTTTCTACAGATTTTAATTTTAAAATTTCTATCAACCGGTTCAATGCATGCAAAATCGATTTTTGTCAAGTATAGTCATTGATGTAATATTTATTTATATTTATTATAAAAGTATTTTTGATAAAAGCCTATATTGAGATATTGGCTACTTAGAAAAAAAAAACCTTTAATTTAAAATCGTATATTAGAAAAAATTTTCGATATTTTATCAATGAGGGATGTAAATGAATCGTTGCTTTATTTTATTTATTATAAAAAAATTAATAAAAAAAATCGACTACTTTTTTTCTATTTATTAATTTATATTGCTATTTATTATAAATTTGATATAAAAATAAACTAAATTTAATTTATCTTTATTAACAATTTAATAATTTATATGTATGTACATATAGAAAAATTAGTTGAAAATAAAAGCTACCTTCATGTTACCATTGGCAAGATTTAGTACGTTGCCCAAAAATACACCTTTGCTACTTAGATGCTGCAAAATAGTAGTAGAATTACAACTCTGTATCTGCAAACAGTGCAGACTTTTCTGCAAAGGTGTGGCTATTTGCATAAATACGACCGACTCGCGACTCGGCATTTCAGAAAGTGTTTGACAGTTTACCGCAGTGGTTGTGCGCAAGAAAAACGATTGTCAGATTAGAATTTTACTTGTTATTAATTAATTTTTAAAGAAATAAAAAACCAAATACAAGATGAGAGAAATTGTACACATTCAAGCCGGTCAATGCGGAAACCAAATCGGAGCTAAGGTAAGTTAATAAATCGATTAAATGTAATTTATATGAATGTATAGATAGATGTTTATTGTTTTCTTTACATCTTCATGCGAAGTGAAAGGCAAATTAGATCTTTAAAAATTTAATTGGTTTACTTAACTATTTAAGCATCACTCCGCCATTTTGTTATCTGCAAAATTGTTAGTTTTTTTTTTTTACCTTTTATATATATATGTATATTTTGCTTATACACACTCATACTATGCCGCTATTTTTATAAAAAGAAATGGTGACGCTATGTTTAAAACTTGTTTTTTCACTGTCATTTCCTGCCTTCTTTTTCCACTTTTTCTTGTGCGGCTATTAAACCGGCATGAGTTATTCATAGACATAGTTTCTTTCTAAGTTTTTCACTAATAATTACAATCGATATAACCTAAATTATTTTCTAAATTGATTCTTTTGTTCAAGTACAGTTGGTGCAAAAAAAATGTCTGTCCGTTTTTTTTTTTTTCCGAACACATTGCAACTTTTTTTTTTCTTTCTATCGTAATCAATTTCTTCTTTTTTTTTTTTTTTTTTTTACGGCTACATAAAATGTAATAGACATACACAAATGTCCATGTACATAGTTTTAGTGTGATTCATAGTATAAATTTACAAGAAATTAAAAGAAGTCGTCTAATGTAATAGATTTCTATTTGAAATGTGTTTTTTTTTTTTTGCTTTTACATATTTAATTGTACAAGTAATGTAAAGAAAATGGCATTAATGGGTGCGGTTTATTGGTCATAGCAGCAACTTAAAATGAAGAGGGGTAGGCTGGCTGGAATGAAAAAAAGAAAACATCTGCATTGGAATGTTGCAAATACAGTCTGTATGTGTATATGCATGCATATACCCTGAAATCTGCAAAGTAAATCTGTAAACGAAAAATATCTATACTGAAATAGTAAAATATCCTATATCCTTTTGCCGAACAAATATTAGTCCAAGTATACTATGTGTAATTATCAAAATTGCGTTGTTTATAAATAGTTATTGATCTAAACAAAATTAATGATAAATTATCATTTTTATTACGAATTACTTTTTTTTTTTTTTTTTCAACTAGAGTAGAAGTAGCAAAATTTAACAGTAACTTTAAACTATATTCAACTTTGCTTCTCGTATATTTATTTATTACAAGTTTTTTAAGTAGAATTAGTAAAATTAGACACTTCCTACTTTTTAAATTGTTAGTGTTCTACCAAACATTTCTAGGCTTTACAGGCAACATTAAAATATGAAAAATTTCGAATTACAATTTTTCTTAATTTAAAAAAAAAAAAAAAAAAAACTTGCAAGCTAATGTTCCATTGAAATAAAATGCTATTTTCTTACAAGCTGAAAAGTAGGTAAATAGTTTCAGAAACAGCTGTGTTTTATTAAAAAAAAAAATCAGGAAAAAATTACTATATTTTTTTTTTTTTCCTCTTAAAAAAATAGTTTTTAGAAACAGCTGCTCATCAAATAAAGTTGATGAAAAATGAGGGGACAAAAGTCATAAAATTAATTTCAATAGACCTTAATTGTTTTTAATAGTCTCTTAATTTATAGTTTTCTTCTAATTTATGTGGATATTAATAAATAAGGTTAAAAGAATTGCTATCATTCACTTAAAATAGTAAGAAAAGTAAGTAAAACACCATATGGTTAATGTTTTATTTTTTTTGGTGGTATGATGACGACTACGATGACGGTTTCTTGATTGGTGATCTCACTCTCGACCTTATTAAGCTACCTCCACACAAAACATTTGTTTGATCGCAAAATTGCTTGCGCTTGAATGATTGTGTCATAATAGTGCTGGGATTTTAGTCGAATGTGTGGAGGTAGTAAAAGTCGTAGAACTAGATTAATCAGCAGCAGTGGATTTTATGTTGATAATGACAGATGGTTTTTAAAAATAAATTTGACTAAAAAACAAACCACTCGTACATACACCCACCCACAAACCTATCTAAATATACATATGATTAAACTTATAATTTGAGCAGGTTTACTTGTAAGTGTATGAGTGTGGGCTTAAAGTCGCGTCGCCAACCTACTTGAAAAAATATAATAAAAATAGTGTTTGGCCGGCTTAATAAATAACTGCTGCAAGTTGCTACTTAACTACCAAATATGGCTTTGTTTATTTAACTTAAAAAAAAAAAGAATAAAGAAATAAAGTGTGATGTCAGCAGCAATTAAATGGAAATATTTTTATTGAGAACTTAAATTTTTAAGTTTCTCAAGCAACAACAAAATGTATATATATACTTTTTTTTTTTTTTTTGCAGAATTAGAAAACATAACCCTAAATAAAAGAAAATAATTTAAAGTAATTTTTTTACTGCTCATAGCTATAGTAGCAAAACAATTGTACATATTTGTTTGCAGAAATACATAATATTCCAACAAATTTATAAAAAGTGTATGTACATTGGTAAAATAAAAATCGATAGTTAGAGAGTAGGAGGCTGAAGGATAATCAGAAATAACAAATGAGTCATACATATTTAGGTGAGTTGTTGGCTGGTTGCCCAGATACATATTGTATATAAGCAACGAAACAACCAACCCTTATAAATAAGGACACACACAATACTAAATAACATGACTCATCATCAGCCTGGCGCCGATGTCTGCAAAGATGCATTTTCATATACACCAAGTACCTACCCCTGCATTGTTAATACATATATGTATATACATAAATACATTTTACATAGGTTTATATACTTTCATAAAATTCTTTTATACCTATATGCTTGAAAAATACAATCAATATTATAGTATGTACAAAAGGTTTTAATTAAATTTTTATTCATTTTTCTTTGTAGTTCTGGGAAATTATATCTGATGAACATGGTATCGATGCCACCGGTGCTTATCATGGCGACAGCGATTTACAATTGGAACGTATTAATGTGTATTACAATGAAGCATCCGGTGGCAAATATGTTCCACGTGCCGTTTTGGTCGATTTAGAACCCGGTACCATGGATTCAGTACGTTCCGGTCCATTCGGTCAAATTTTCCGCCCAGATAATTTCGTTTTCGGACAATCTGGTGCCGGTAACAATTGGGCCAAGGGTCATTACACAGAAGGCGCAGAGTTGGTTGACTCTGTGTTGGATGTTGTACGCAAAGAAGCCGAATCCTGCGATTGTTTACAAGGTTTCCAATTAACTCACTCGTTGGGTGGTGGTACCGGCTCTGGAATGGGTACTTTGCTTATCTCAAAGATCCGCGAAGAGTATCCCGACAGAATCATGAACACATACTCCGTTGTACCTTCCCCCAAAGTATCAGACACAGTTGTTGAACCCTACAATGCTACCCTCTCAGTCCATCAGTTGGTTGAAAACACAGATGAAACCTACTGTATCGACAACGAAGCCTTGTACGACATCTGCTTCCGCACATTGAAACTAACCACACCCACATACGGTGACTTGAACCATTTGGTATCGTTGACCATGTCTGGTGTAACCACATGTCTGCGTTTCCCCGGTCAATTGAATGCCGATCTCCGTAAATTAGCAGTCAATATGGTTCCCTTCCCCCGTCTTCACTTTTTCATGCCTGGTTTTGCTCCTCTCACATCCAGAGGCTCCCAGCAATATCGTGCTCTTACTGTTCCTGAGCTTACTCAGCAAATGTTTGATGCCAAGAACATGATGGCTGCTTGTGACCCTCGTCATGGTCGCTACTTGACCGTAGCCGCCATTTTCCGTGGACGCATGTCCATGAAGGAAGTCGACGAACAAATGCTTAATATCCAAAACAAGAACAGCTCATACTTTGTTGAATGGATCCCCAATAACGTAAAGACCGCCGTTTGTGACATACCACCTAGAGGCTTGAAAATGTCCGCCACCTTCATCGGCAACTCAACCGCCATCCAAGAACTGTTCAAACGTATCTCCGAACAATTCACTGCTATGTTCCGCAGAAAAGCTTTCTTGCATTGGTACACTGGTGAGGGTATGGATGAAATGGAATTCACAGAAGCCGAAAGCAACATGAACGATTTGGTATCAGAATACCAACAATACCAAGAAGCCACCGCCGATGAAGATGCCGAATTCGAAGAAGAACAAGAGGCTGAAGTTGAAGAAAACTAAACAAACAAAATTAACATTAAAAAAACAAAAGAATTCCCTAAGCAAAATCTAAAACAAAAATTTCGAAAAAATAACAAAAAATAAAAAAGAAAATGTTCTAATTTAACATATAAAAAAAAACTTTCTCCATGGCTTTTTCTATTTCCTTTTTGAGGTTGTGTTAGTTTTTGGGCGTCGTAAAAGTAATTTCATTTTTTATTTTTGCAAACATTCAAATAGAGGAATTCTTAAATGAATTGAGTATATAATTTTGGAGGAAAATACAGTAATTTAGAGTACATTGAACTTTTTCTATAGTTGGTGCATTTCTTATGAGGCTGTTCACACACACACACACACACATATATATATATATATATATATATATATATATGTATATATGTATGTATGTATACATAGATTGTAAACTCGTATTTAGGCATGACGTAATATGTTTTGTTACGTCGTCATAAATAGGTTTTAGATTAGGAAATGTTTTTTTTTTTTATTTATATTCTTAAAAAAAGTTTAATGAACTTTTTTAATTAGTTAGAATTGCATCATTTGTTAGATGTTTTTTTAATTGCAAGAATTAATGGATTAAAGACAAGAGTAGAACTGAAAGTATACTGAAATTTTTTTTCAGTAATTTTATTTATTGAATGTTCACAAAATTAAGTGAACTAACAATAATTAAGCAAATCTAAATCTTAATATCTATTTAGTCCAACCAACGTCACACTAAAAGCGATTTTAATGAATATGGTTTAACTTCGGCTCAGTTCTGCGGTGTTTCTTCTTCTCAGTCGGATATATTGACTACTTCTTAGTATGTTTCGTGCTAGTGGGTTAGGATGTATTTCCAAACTTTTCAGGTATGCTCCTGCATGTTCTTTTATAACATCTTTTAGCAAAGGAACGTTTAGATCCTTATGTATGTTAGTATTTCTTACATACCAAGCGCCTGCGGTGAGTTCACAATATTTTGTTTTGGCGTCTCTGTATTTTTTAAATATTTGATGCTGAGGACGTGCCCCATAACTGGATTCCAAAACTCCATATTGGCTTTAAAACTGAGTTATAGAGGAGTAGTTTGCAATCTAGACTGAGCACAGAATTTTTGTTAATTAGCCAATTTATTTGGAGTGCTTTTAATTTCATTTGGGTCAACTTTGCATCAATATGGAATTTCCAAGTGAGGCGTCGGTCGAGATGTATTCCGAGGTATTTAACCTCCGATTGCTGGGGTATTACTTGGTTATTTATAAGGATAGGTGGGCGTGATTCCCTACGCAAGGTAAATGTTATATGTGTGCATTTTTGTTCATTTATTTTTATTTTCCATTTTTTTAGCCATCTCTCAATATCAAAAATATGGTTCTGCAAAATTCGAGATGCCTCTTGTGGGCATCTCGAATAAATATAACAAATAAATACTTGTGAGTATTGGCATAAATGAGTATAACTGATGTATGATTTTGTTTTTACACACTCACTATACTCACAAAACTGTTACAGTTATTTCTGATTTTGCATTGAGTGAGAAATTGTTTTTTTATTTCAAGTGACTGTTGTACTATAAGTATTTTAGAGTACCTGTTGGTAAAACAAGTAAACATATTAGTTTTTATTGTGCAGCATGTGAATAAGTAAATTTTTTGATAAAATTTGTATTTAATAATAAATAATATTGACATAAGGGAAAGAATTTTTAGAAATGTGTACAAAATTAGTGAAAAAAGGGACGAAGCAAAATATGAGACTGTTTTTGAAAGTTATTGTGAATTAACGAATTTTGTTGCTTACAAAATTTGTAAAAATGTGCCGATATAAATATAATCAAAACTCGCTATCAAATTTAAACAAACATAAGTTTTGTGTATTGTTAAAAAATTAAAAATAAAATGAACTTATTGAACCCAATCAGTGTAACAAGCTAGACACTCATTCAGTTTCGAAGTTATGTAGCAATATTTAATATAAAGTCAAATTTCGTATACAAAATTTATTTATTTTAAATATGAGCTTATAAAAAAAGTATACTTTGAAATTCATTTTTCTCAATATATTTTAAATTTTACGTATAAAAAATAGATTTTTACTATATTTTGCTTCATAAGTTGTAAACTAAACTTTGAGCTTATATATATATATATATATATATATATATATATATATATATATATATATATATATATATATATATATATATATCAGACAATGTATGACATGAAAGTACTAATTACACACAAAAATATGTTTTTTTTTTTTTTTTGGTTTAAGTAAAATGCTTGAAAGTGTTTCCATTTAGCCGACTCATTTTATATTGTCGAATTTCCGAACAAATTCTGACTTTCCCCCTTAACATACTTTTTTTATTATTTGCCGTTGAATTCTTTATAAACTTTTTAATTCTTTTTCACGTTTTTTAGATTGATCATATTTTTGTATGAAAATTATTTATTAATAAAAAAAAAAAATAAATAAAAATTAAAAAACCAATTATCATTTTTTCAGTTTAAATTGATAACTCAAAGGTTTTTCTTTATCTAAGACACATCGCAGAGTTGCTAAACAAAACTAGTTCAAAAAACAATATTTTCGAAATTATTTGAAACAGAACCATTAAATCGATTTGTTTTGGTTTATGAAAAATGTATGGGAAAGCATGTTGCAAACAAGTACTTTTGCTTAAAACTGCATGCTTTCCCCTGCTTGATAGCAGAAACGTAGTATAAGACTATTCCTTTTAAATAAAGAAAAATTTTCGATCTTTCTACTTTTCCAACTATTTTCGACTATCTAACAGCAATTTCTCGATAATTTCTAACCAAAAAAAAAAACGATTTCGACTTCGAGTTTTTTCAACAAAAACTCGATTTTTCGATTATTCGAAAGTCGATTTGCTGAGCCCTAATTGCCTGGCAACACGATTATAGATTTATATGTGTTTTATTTGTATCGCCCTGTGTTTAGAAAAAGTACCTTGCATAATGTGATTATAAAGTGACCGTTCATCTACACAAACCCCAGTTCTACAACTAACAGCCCGTCTAGACGTAACATAATACGTAAGATTTTTGTATCAGAGAGTGTCAAATTAGCTCTCTGAGAGAATTATTTCACATGTAGATTCTAATATTAGTATTATAAGATGTATTATGAGACTGTTGTGATGAGATTTCACTACACAACTATCTTATAAGATAAACTGTCAAAAAATACACACGGAAGTTTCTATGTTATGTGTGATAACGTCGGCAGAGCAGAGTAACCATTTTGTTTATATTATGTTAAATCTTAAATAAGGGGTACACGTATTCTAATAAATCCTATAATATATCATTATTTTCAATCAGTCACAGAGTAAACATGTTGTTTTTATTTAAGAAATTCGCACTTTTTAAGCATCTTTTTTATAAAAATGTTTTTTAAAATATAAAAGAAAATAATTAAAAGGAAACAATTTCACAAAAACATTTTAGTAATTTTCAAAATGTACATGCACACACACAAACAAACTTGCTTATATGTGTATTTTTTGACAGGTCATCTTATAAGATAGTTGTGTAGAGAAATCTCGTCGCAATATTCTCATAATACTTCTTATATTAATATTTGAATCTACACGCGAGATAAATCTCTCAGAGAGCGAATTTCACAGAAAAATCTTATTTATGATGTTAAGTGTAGATGGGCTGTAATGTCAAAATGCTATGAACAAAAAATGAGAAAATTATGAAAAAGAGCAAATAAACGCGGCAAAAAATATTGTATATGAATACAAAAATAATTTGACAGTTTCTCGAGGTATGTAAATGAAAAAATTGTAGATCAGCTGGCCTTACGAAAACACTTTCTTATTACACTATATGGTACTCATAGATTATTAAAAACAATTTTGTTTTACAGAATATGTAACATTTGTGTACTTTATTTTTTAATAACATTATGCTTGTTTTGTCTAATAATTTGTTTTAATTATAAAAATACAGAAATTACTTTAAAACAATTGAAGATTACTTTTCTTCTTAATTGTGTCATTCACTTTGGATGATGTACTTAATGAGAAAAAACAAAGAATTTAAAGTAAAACAAGTGTCAAATTATTCTGGTAAATGCTTATATGCATGAATATATGTGCGTTCATTGTATATATGTTTGTATGTATACAACTGACAGCTAATTGTGTTATCTTTTCGTTTTTCATTTTATTTTTCATATATTTATTCATTTTGATGTGAAACAATTTATTTTACTACCTTTGACTAATTCGTTATAAAAATTCAACAATAATTATTATATGTTCTTAAAGTAATAGTAATGAATTCATTTCAACTTGATAATGTGCAGTTCTTAAAGCCAGGTATTTATATTTAGTTTAATTTTGAACAAATTTCGATTAAATATTTCCGTATGCAATAATAAAATTTGTTTATGGAATTAAACGTGCGAACGGTGGAAATTTTTTAAATACTTGCAGAACGAATATAGAGTTGACTTATTATTATTTTGAAAATTCAATCTAAAGAATTTTGTTAATGGAAACATATGGACAGAAACAGATTATATCAGTATAAAGGAAAATTGAATTGAAAACTATGACGTAAACTTGCAGACGATTAGTTTAAGTGGACTTGGGTGGTGCATATCATGAGTTGTTTACACTAATTAATTGGTCATTCTAAATTTTACTTACAAAATTGAGTTTTTTTTTTAGATTTAAAAAAGTTATCGCTGGTTTTAATTTGTTCTCCTTGAAAAATAATTAAAAAATTTTGGTGGAATAAGATGCGATCAAAAATTAACAAATTGACGGTACCATCTTTTCGTGACAATTTGTGCTGAATTAATTTACTATACAAGACCGACCCACTTTAAAATATTTAAAAAAACTTTTCTACCTTTTCATCTTATATGCATTTTATAATTTTCCCAATTTCCTGACAACTTAGAAAACACATTATTTGATCACATATAATGTACATATAGTTTGAATTCTTCTTGTGGTGCTTTAATTTTAAAAATCAGATGTACATGTTACCTTTTATTTGATGACGCATTATCATTAGGATTTTAATGAATATAAACTAATTAATCATACTACTGTAGTAAAACAACACTGAACAAATTTCAATTGCAGATAACGAAGAAGAATTGTTATTAGCCGGCTATAAGAGTTTAAGGTGTACTACTACTAACCCAACGGACGTCTCAGATAAGAACAAAATTAAAAAGAATATTGTTTACTGTATTGAAAAATATCAATTAACTATACTAGCTACAGAATACGGTATAGGGTCACTTGAATTGCCGCAGGTAATTAAAATAATGTACTTTAACTTAAAATGAAAATAGATATTAAGAAGAGAAAGAAAAGACATGACCGTAAGAGTTTAAAAGGTTTCTTCACTATTAATAATAGGATGAAAGACAGAAAGGTTTTAAAGTTATATGTTGTATGTAGTTAAAAAAAAATAAAAAAAAAAACAAATATGTATGTAAGCATAAGCCTTTTTTCTTTATTAATCTTTATTGCAGATCACAATTTAAATACTTTAATTAACATATAGCATCAACTTTGAACGAAGAATATATCAAATCAGTTGTTGTATTTAGTAGAGTAAAAAAGATTTTATTAAGAAAACTGAAACAAACAAACAAAGATGGTGGGCCCCAGTAGTCAAATCAGTAAACTATTACTGGGTCTTTTAATAGCGCTGCTTATTTTTTACATATACATGGATGTCCAGCTGTACCTGCGTATACAAAATTATCCCCTAGAAAGAAATTATCACTTTAACACCACCACCACAACCACCAATGCAAATGCCAATACCGCCACCGATATACCTCAACGTAATGAAATTACCTATCAATCGGAAACATGGCTATCATGCGAACTAAATCCTTTATGTCATGTTACGGTGAAGGCTATTTTATTGGATCACACTAATCATTATTTATTTGCCCCCTTAGCCACTATTTTTGATAATGTTATTGGATTTTCTCGTTCCACTTTTATAACGGCTAATATGATTTCATTTTTTCATGTGGGTGTAGCCTGCGTCGCTGGCAAACTTGTGTCTTCAGACAGTTTGGGTTACAGACGTCTCGGTGTAGTGCTGTTTCAGTTTCGTACATTTTTAGATGATTTAGATGGTCATGTAGCGAGAGTAAAGAAAAACATTAGAGGTGAAAGATCTGAAGTTGGAACCACAGGCTACTATGTTGATGGTATATGTGATGGCCTGGGCTGTATAGCTTTGATTTTGGGTATGTTTTTCTATTTGAAAAATAATCCTCCACGACGTGGCTATCTCCAATTGCCCATGGTCGATACTCGAGTGTCAGATGTTTCTACTAAGACTAATAAACTAAAGCCCACCACTCGTAAGGTAGCCAAGAAGGTCATCAGTTTTACAGGTCAATTGCTGCTAAGCTCTACCGCCTGGAATCGTTATATAGCTGTCTATCAAAATATGCTGGAAAGCAATGAGGTAACGCCTTTACAAATGTCACGCCAACAAATTGTCTTCAAGTCTACCTGGTTCTTCTGCGTTGCCTGGCTATGGCGTATTGTCAATGTTCATTCACTATTACATTGTGTTCTGCTCAGTATATTCTGTGACAAACTATGGGAATTCCTTAAGGCCATCCAATACAGCGGCTATGTTATATTGTTGGTGTGCATTTGTATAACAGAAATGCATTTGTTGGAAGCTCACAACTTTATTTTTAATACCGGTGGCGGCAGCACTAATATAACATCTTTTTGATAAATAGTTTAGAGATTCTTTAATTTATAAAATTTTATTAATATTAATGTTATTATTATTGCTATTCTATTATATACGTATTATTATTTTTATTTTTATTTCTTTTCCTACTAATTAAAGTGTGTTATAAATGTAAAAAAAAAAAATTTTTGTGTATGTGTGTAAATTATTATAATATTTTGCATAATAAGAAAAGTAAATTCAATGTATGTATCTAATGTGTTGGTTTTTGTGTGAAATCGCAGCAACAACAAGAACAAAAATACTTGTAAAACTTGTTTAGTTTTAATGAAAAATTATTTTTTTACCCTTATGTATATTAAGTATTCCCTCGACTATTATAAATGTCAACTTTAAGGGCGTAATTGATTTTCTAAATGATGAGGTGGATCAAACTGTTTGTTCTAAAAAATCCAGTCATGGAATTTTTTATTTAATTTTTCTCGTAGAATTTTGTAACCGTTGAAATTGTTATACACAGCCTCAATAGTAATGTACAAGTCATATAATATTCTTTGAGTATAATTACAAAATTTTAGCTCAATAATAGATTGAAATTTTCTTAATATGTTTTTTTAAGTATCTTTGAAATGTTTGATAATAAAAAAAATCGGATATATGGTAAATATTTTAAAATTAGAATTTTTGTAACTTAATACAAACAACTTTGAAAAATTCAAATTATTTTATAATTTTTGATAATATAAAAACAAGTTCAAAATGTTGAACATAATAAAACTTTTAGAAATCAATTTTATTTTTTTATTTTTCGTAATGAATTAAAAAAAATTATATTATTATTTTTTGTGAAGTTCGAAAATTCAGAATTAAGTTGGAATTGTCATAAATAGCTAATAAATTTAAATTAATTGATAATTATGAAACATAATTATTATTTTTTTTAAGAAAGAAAATTCGAAATTGAGAAACAAAAATAAAAATTCAGAATACTTTTTTAAATTATTTTATATTTTATAATAAAATTTTATCTCTCCATGTTTCTGAAGTTCGAATTATCTAAAAATCCTTATCAAAAATTCCTTATTTCCTTGTGTTTTTTTATATTTTTTATTTTTTAACTGGTTTTTGAAATTGAGTTTAATTTTAAAAACATAAATAAAAATTGAGAAAATATTTTTTTTAATTATTTTCTTTTTTTAATAAAAATGTTCTCTTTTTTTGAAGTTCGAATTTTCGGATATATGAAAAATATTAAAAGTCCTTATTTTTTATATTATTTTTATAATAATAATTTATAAAACACATGTTTTTTTAAGTTCAAAAAATTCGAATGTGAGTTAAAAATGTTCGAGCATAGCTAAAAATTTACAAAAATCAACATTTAATTAAATTTAGAATGTATTTAATTATTTCTTGTTTGACAGATTAAAAATTCGAAATCATTTTCTATACTTTTTCGAATATGTTTAAAATTTTCAAAAATGTATATTATCATTTTTTTTATAAAGTTCTTAAAATATTTTGTATAGTTCCAAAATTTTAAATTATGTTTACATTTTTTGAACGCAATTAAACATTCCAAAAATCCATATTTTATTTCTCAGATTGTTTTTAAATTGTTTTTTCCAAATTTTCACATTGCAAACAATTCTTATTTTGTTTCATTATTTTTAGAATTTTCATTCAAAATTTAATTCATTTTTTAAATTTCGAAATTGATCTTAAATTTTGGAATATAGCCAAAAATTTATAAAATCAGTATTTTCTTTGAATAAAATGTTTAAGTTCTAATCTGCGTAAAATAATTTTCGAACATAGATAAAAATTTATAAATCAATATTTAATTGTATTTTATTTATTTTATCATTTTCTGTTTGACCGTTTAAAAATTCAAAATCATTTTCGATTTTTCGAACATAACAAAAGCTTTGAAAATATACACTCTTTTTATGTTGTTTTTATTATTTTTATTTTATTTATTCAATCAAAGTAATATTAAAACCTTCAAGGCCAATAAAAAAAGAACAGGTAAAAAATGCCTGAACACTTTATAACATTTATTTATTTATTAATATTTTTGTAAAGTTCGAAAATTCAAAATTGCATTTTAATATTTTTGAACATAGATTGTATTTAAATTGTTTTTTTTACAAATTTTTTACAATGTTCAAATTTTCGAACATTGGAAAAAAATTTTAAAAGTTCTAATTTTCATATTTATATAATATGCAATTAAAATTTATGATTTTTTTAAGTTCGAAATTAATTTTGAATTTTTTAATAATTTCAAACATGATAAAAAATTAGGAAAATGTACATTTTTTTATTTATCTATGGATTTAAAAAATCCATACTTTATTTCTTATGGATTGCTTTTTAATTATTTTTTTCCAATTTTTTACAATGTTTCGTAAATGTTTTGCAAATTTCGAAATCAAGTTTCGCACATTGCAAAAATACTTATTTTTATTTCGTTTTTTATAATGTTCATTCAAAATTTAATTTAAAAATTTTAATTGGTTTAACATTTTTTGAACATATTCAAAAATGTATAAAATCAGTATTTTTTTTTTTATTTATATGGTTTTTTTTCGAACAAATAACATTCTGATATTTATTAATTTTGCTAAAGTGTATTTAAATGATTAGTAATGTAATACAAATATTTACGTTCTATTAACTATTTTAAAATTGTGTATTGAAAAAAAAAAAAAAACAGTATATATGTGTCGGCCTAAAACATTTCGGTGATGTCTTTTCTTCTTTGATAATTTATAAATAAATATAATTTTAATGAAAATATCATTTTAGTACTTGGAGGAATTGGGTTGGAGTTTAAAAGGTAATATAGCCGTAATAGATCAAAATAATGATGAACAAATACAAACTGAAACGTTTTCTAATCCCTATGAATTTACAAAAATTAAGGTATGTTACTAAATAAAAATAGTTAAAATTACAATTTAACTCTTATTTATTCAAACTTTAGTATCTCTCCAACGAACAATTGTTAAAAGAACTATTTTTGGACCCCATACTCACTACATATGGCGTTGTTTTGGTAAACAACGTACACAGGCGTCATGTTTTAACCGATACCGTATTGGCATTGTTGAAAAAGATTACCAGAAAACGTTCAACCTTGAAGCTGGTTCTTGTATCCAATACCAAAGAATCAAATTTCTTTGCTGATTATTTTAATACACAAAAACGTAACAAAAGCCATCAGCTCAGCTACATTATACTCTCAATAGATGAAGTGAATCTAAAACAATCTATTTTTTATCTTAAATCTCCTTGCGCTGACTACATAAGCAAATCAGTTGATTGTTTGAGAAATATTCATCAAAATTATCCTTTAGATGGTGATATATTGGTGTATTTACCGGATGAAGATGAAATCAGTCAAGCCATAGAATTGTTGAAAAACTACATCAATATGGATCATATTAAAAATGTTAATTATTTTAAATTATCACAAGTGAATGGAGAAAAGCAGTCGGTATTTTTTCCTAAGACAGCAGGAAAACGTAATGTTATATTTACACAGGATTTGCATCAGGATTGTGTAACACAGGATCGTATTAATTATGGTATTGTATAATATAATAATGTACTTTCACACAAATGAAGTTCAGTCTTACATAAAGTTCGATAATTACATTAAATTGTTGTTTTTTTAACAGTGATCGATTGTGGTTTTATGCAGCTGTCTTGGTTTCAGGCAGAGAGTAATAAAAGTCATCGTATAACTGTGCCAGTTAGTAAGTTTGTAGCTGAGTTACGAGCTAACTGGAGAAATAAATATCGAACAGCCAAAGTTTTTCGTCTTTATACTAAAGATGATTTCGACAATTTGCCGGAGAGATCTGTGGCCAAAATGCGTAGAACAAATTTATGTTCAGTCATTCTCTATTTAAAGACTCTGGCTGTGGACAATATTTTACGTTTTGATTTTCCCTCACCACCACCGGCTAAAAATGTACTGGCAGCTTTGGAAACTCTTTATGCTTTAGGTAAAGTAATCACCAAGCAACCAAAAAAGGAGTGGTTTATGCGCATAAAAATGCTCTTTAAATAGGAAAACATGCACTTAAAATTAAAAAAATATGCTCTTATTTTTTTTCATTTTAAATTAACTATTCGTACTAAAAATTATTTTCTTTTTGCACTTATTTAAAGCTAATACATTACATCAGGAAATTACAAAATCTATATAATTAATAACCAAACACATTTTTGTTATCCCTTTTACGCTCATACTATAAATCCGATTTTAATAAAAAAAAATATACCGTTCTATACCAATCAGAAAGGTATTTTCTCATAGATGTGCAGATTATAATTCAAAAAATCCATTCGTTTTAGAAGTTATAAGCGGTTAAAGTTGCTAATAATAGATATAAAAAAACTCACATATATCTATAAACCTCACACAAAAGTGTGTCTCAAATTATTAAACTCTTCTCTATTTTATTTCTCATGTCTCTCAGACAACTCCTTCAAATCAAAGCAGTGTCATTGTTGTTATACAAGTTAAAATGGTATAACAACATTGAGATAGTTATTTTTTAATTGAGATATTTATAAGAGATAAACAAAATAGAAAATAGAAGAGTTTAATATTTTGAATTGCTTTGTTTATTTTATTTTTTTTTCTGAGTTTTTTTTGCATTATGGCAAATAAAGTAAAAAAAATAAACAATTTGCGTTGTTTTTTGCAAGGTGTTTTGTTTTTGTTATCAAGATAATTTAATTTTATTGTTATTTTATTTTGGATATTTAAAACCAAGAACCGTAACTGTAATGACTTATCATAAAAATCAGAGGATTATATTTTTATAGCCAAAATAACAGTTTTAGGTGATTTTTATTTGTCTAAAAAATCGCCAAAATGAAAAATATTTCTAAACAGGAAAAGTCGTTAAAACGCAAAAAAATACCAAATTGGTAAAAACTATGGAACGAGAAAAATCGTCAAACTGAAGAAGAGAGCTACTTAGAGTTTTATTTGCTCTCTCTATCTTCTTAAAATTTTTCTCTTAAGTAGAGAATATGAAAAATTATGCTCTTATGTTAGAAATGCAAAATAATGCTATTAAGTAAAAAATATGGCATTTAAATTGCTAAAATATGGTCTAAAATAAGGATTTAATATGAAAAAACTAAACCCAAATATACAAAAATATGCTGTGAAGATTAAAATATGCAAAAATGTGTATCGATCGATAACAAAGTTCTCAAAATTGTTTGAATTGGATAAATAATATCCGTTTGGTTCATTTGGAGCCCAGGAAAAAATATGATTTTACATATTTTTGGTTGCCCTGGTTATCATAATATTATAGTCAGATGAAAAACGATTCTTTGTTTTTTTTTTTAACTTTACGTAACAAAATACATATACAGGCGCAAAATAAATGAAATTATATGGGGCTGCATTTTTTTTTTAATTAGGTTTGTGTAACAATATTTTTTTATTTATTTCGCAGGTGCTTTAGACGATCAAGGACAACTAACCGATCCTCTGGGTTTCTTTATGGCTGATACATCTTTTTGTCCTCATCTCAGCAAAGTCTTATTTAATTCAATACAATTTCAATGTTCAGAGGAGATCTTAACAATTGTGTCTATGCTGCAGGTGGAATCTTCAATATTTACTGTCACCACCAATCATGCAGCCGACAGTCACAAACAAGTGGCCAAGCGTGCATTTGAAGCTGCCGAAGGTGATCTGATAACATTACTAAATGTCTATACTGCATTTGTTGAAAATGATAAAACAAAAGAATTTTGCCGTAAATACTATTTAAATTATCGCAGTCTAATGCGGGCTTACAAGTTGCGTAATTATTGCGCTAATTCTTTAATTAAAAAATACAAAATGTCCCTGGTAACGTGTCAGGGAAATGTGGAAAACATATTGAAATGCATTGCCTCAGGTTATTTCATGAATGTAGCTTACTTGCATAATACAGGAGTTTATAGAGGTTTACGTTGTCAATCAGAAATGTATGTAGATCGGGATTCATCGATTCATAGTTTGCCACAGCCAAAGTATTTAATTTATTGTCAATTGTATGAAAAAGCTAATAAAACCTTCATGAACTATATAACGGTTATCAAGGAAGAATGGCTGTCTAAATTGGCGCCTCACTATTATGAAACAAAGTAAAATAAACTAAATTTTTTTAAATAAAAGAATTTTGAGTTGTTTTTTTTTAGAATTTATGGGTGTTTTATTAAATGCAATGGTAATGTTTTTCTTTGTTTTACTTTTTTATTATTTTTTTTTTCTTTTTTTGGGATACGGCTTGCTCTGTAAGTGCCAGTATGTACTTTCTTTATTTGTTTATTAATTATTGCAATTCAACCGTTTTATGCAATATAAAGTTGTTTGTATTTCGTATATTATATTGTGTGTTTTTTATCTAAATAAAATTTGACAAATGTTTTAAATTGCTGATGTTATCATTACTTTGAAAGCGTTTATCTCATTTTATAGTTTTATTATTATATTCTAGATGACGACGATTATGATGATGTTGTTTGTTGCCCCATATGTGCGCACTTTTAAAGTAAAATTTGAATTTTTTTGTTCTGGTTTTCTTTTTTCTTTTCTATATAATATATTTTATATACAATTATATGTGATGGGCTAGGGTATCTCTATTTTATTTTGTATTTTTGTTGTTTTTGTAGATTTAATTAGGCGGATTGCGGGTACTGTCACTGTTGGGTATATACAAAGGTACTGCGGAAGTGTATGCAGAAGGCCGTTGGTAAGTGTCATCAGCCACACCATTCATGGCAAATTCATCCACCTATTTAAAAAAAAAAATTGAAAAAATAGGAATGAAAAATAAATTTCAAACAAAATTGACATAAAAAAAAAATACCATTTGTCTTAGCATTTGTGGATCTTGGCAAGATCTTTGCTGTTGTTGCTGTTGTTGTTGTTGAGCTTGTTGATCCTGGTCTTTGTTACGCCCCGAACTGCTGGTTCCTCTCTGTATAGTTCTATCTTCGTATCGTGTACGTCCCTGTGAAGCCATAGGCCTATTCAAAGTACTATTTGAATTGTTAGGCGAATGGGCCGATGCACTGTGTGAATCAATGAATTTTGTTAAGAAATCTTGTTCCTTCCAACCATGCTTTTTGTAAACATCTCGCAACTCATGATGCTGCCACATTGTAAACAAGACCTGACTAGCAAACTTATTAACACAAGATGTGTATTTTTGGCGATGATTGGTAATGTTCATGAGACGTTCCACGCCACCAGCATCCAACAGTGATCTCGAGAATTCTGCATTTTTCTTAATGACCTCATTGATGGTGGCCAACACCGCCGTTATAGTATCATCAGAGGTATTTTGATCATGCTGGGGATTACCGGATGGTAATTTTTGTACTAGATCCCTCATAGCATATTTTCCGATTAACTCTTTGTTTCGCTGGTCAATGGCCAGATTACGCAATGCTGTAGCTACGGCACACACTACTCGATCCACCTCCATGCGTAATAGTTCCACTAGTATGGGTAAACCTTTTTCTTTGCGTACAGCAGCCCTGATATCTATGCTAGGTTGCCAGTAGCAGGCTGAAAGATTTTGTATTGCACCAGCTGCTGCTTCAAGGGTTTCAGGATTAGAACAGCTTTGTAGTAGAGCTAAATAATATTGCACCACCTCGGGCTGCCACAAATGTTCATAGCCATTAAGAGGCCCTCGATTCGCTGAATCTGATGTGTTTTTTGTTGAGCCAGATTGTGCACCACCACCGCTGCTGCTTTCATTTTGTTGCTGTTCCAGTTGAGCTTGAGCTTTTTTCTTTTTGCTTGTGCCAAAACAGCCAAGATTTTCACCTGCAATAATACAAATAGATAATAATTATTGAAAACTAATAATTTTTTTTCGCATTTAAATTTGAACTTATTTAAAACAAATGCTATACATTTTTTATGGGAAAAAATGCGTTTTTTGTGAAAAGCAACAAACGCTTCCGCTATATTACTATTCCTACTTACCCTTAGTCGAGGATAAAGCTCTAGTGGGCACTGATATAGGTTGCTTGTCATAGTTGGGATCCTCTACTTCCTGACAACGATACGACAAATTGCGCAAAATGCACACACAATTCTCAACGGTCTTATTACTAATGTTATTCTTTTCGATCGCTTGACGCACCACATACAGCAGGCACTCTACCAAGTGATCACAATTTCGCAATTGTGTCCTAGCATATTCGCCAGCTGAGCTGACATTACGCAGAACGCCTGATGCATTGCGAAATACTGTGGAGAAGCAAGTTTCGCCGGGACATATAGGATCCCAACCGGAATGTGGATGTATTATATTACTGACAACTGCTGCCAAGCATTCGTCAATGATGAAACGTTTAATGTCCTCACACGAAGACATATTCCAAAGAACGCCCGTCACCAACTCACGTACTTCAGACTCTTGGGTGCGACACAATAAATTGACGAGGGCTGCTAAACCGCCAGCATTTTTTATTTCACGTTTATTTTCGTCGTTTTGACGGCCATATGATAGATTGCGTAAAGCGCCACAAGCATTTCTATGTAAAAAAGACAGGATCATGCGATTAGTGGGTTGAGAAGACAATTCAGAAAACAATAAAGGAAGAGTTTACAGGTTACATTTCACTTTGTTGTTTTTTTTTTTTTTTTTTTTTTGTGGTATTCATCACTTACTTGTAAATCTCTGGTGCTTCATAAGATAAAAGCCTAATTAGTGGTGGAATACCACCCAAAATACGAGTTCGTTGTTTGATGGGATCATCCATATAACATAAATGCTGCAAATAAGCAGCTGCATTCGCTTTAATTGCATTATTGGGATTATTTAAGAAACTAATGACTTCCGATAGATTTGGATCACGCCATCGCATAGTCGAACAAATATCGCTGCATGAACCATCTACGATTTCATCCTTGCCGCCGTTGCGCATATGTTGGGACACGACGCCAAATGAGCTTATCGTTAGCTGTGACATTTTATTTTGAAAATCGTGGGCATCTTCAAAGCCCTGTTGGGCCAGACCCATAGCACTAGCCACCTCGGCACCATTACGATTATCGTCGAACATGGGTGGCCGCGAGACATAAGCATTTTGTTTGGCACTTACCGAAGGCATAACATAGTTGGCTTCCGAAACATAACCATATGCTACGGGAGCATCTTCACCATACTGTGATTCCGAGGGAAATGGTATAACTGGATTTATACCATACTCGGACATTTCCTCATATTGCGTTGGTTGCATATAGCGCAAATTTGAGGCCATCATAGCTGCCTGATCAGTAGGTACTCCGACTGAGGCATTAAGCTCTTGCACCGAACTAGTTAGATTACTTTGAGAGCCGAGTATTTTGCCAGAGGCATGATCGTTGCGATAAGAACATTGAGAACCCATGCGTCCCACGGCCATACCGGCAGGACCTTTTGTTGCATACAGAGGAGCGTTGGGATAAACTGTGGTATACTGGCCATATTCTGGCATTCCTGGTGGATTTTGTGCATCAAAATCTGCTTCGTCTGGAATACACACCGATGGCTCCATTCTGTCAGTATACTGCTAGAGTATTAAAACCTACTACAATCGATCAAGTTCTAAACTTGCCACCGTCCTTTATTACTTTGTCTTAGATGCCTTAACACACACAGATATACACTTGTCGTCTAAAATTAAATTGGTTGGGGTTAAAAAAAAAATTAGAAATAAAATAAAATAATAATGAAATTAAAATAAATCCCTGAATAATCTTTAGAGATATTCTAACCGGTTAACGAGTTATCACTCTTCGCATTCCTGTTTACGTTTTGACGAGTGTTTGCAGGTTTCAACTTTGTTTATTTACTTTTGTTAATTAAATAGTTTAGAAGATATTAGTTTAGCTTTTTCTATGAAACAAATTATTGTAGAATGCAATTTTTGCAAAATGCGTAAATGCATTTAGAATGGCATTTAGTGCCATCGTTCGTCGTCTATGTATAATATGAAATGAAAATTTTGGGCGTAAAACGTCAAATGTTGCAAGATGAAATTGAAGAAGAACAAGCAACACAACACACAGAAACACATAAAAAATACGATGAACGAGGAGACAACGAGCAAAATTTACCACCGCAGCACAAAAATGTTTTAAAAGTATCCAAACAAACATTCATACATGTACTTACATATGGATATGGATATAAGTACTATATAGGAATGAATATTGTATGTACATGTAATACATACGTACGAATATACAACATAACTTATTCATATATATAAGTCTTTGTACACTGACTATAAGAAGTGCGTCTTGAAAAGTGTTATGAACATACATACATTTTGGTTTCTAAATTCTTTTAACGATAAAAAAAAAAAACCTTTTTTTCCTTAACAAATTATTGATAGTTCTATTACAGTACTTGCCAAACTTGCAAGTTTCAGTCAGAATTTACATGGAAGAATTTATATGTATTTTGTTGTTTTTTTCTGACAATTTCTGACTAAAACTTTAACTTCCAATATTTATTGTAAATACTTTACTTTTCAGGCGTGGGAACTTATAAGTTATGTTTTTGGGTTTATATTATACACATTTGATTTGTATATATTATTATTATTAGGTAATTATTTCTTTGTAATATAAGTTTTTGGCCTCGGGAGGCTTATCATATTAATGTAATTAAATAAATAAAATAAATTACAAAAAACTAAAACCTGTAAATTTGACGAGTACAACAACAGAGCTATTGGGAAGAAATGTTTGACGGAATAAATATTTTGAATTTTCAAAATTCTTCGGATTGTGTTAGTTTTCAGTTAACAACAAAATATTCAAAACCAAACAAAGGAATGACTGAAATCTTTTGCCAAAGTTTAATTGGAAAAGAAGTTAATTATGTAAATTAATTACAATCCTGAGCTTCCACATTATATACAAGATTTTATTTAACATTTTCATTAAAAAAATTACAAAAAAAAAACACTTAATTTTTACAATTTTACTTTTTTTAAATTCCAAAATTTATTGCTACATTTTTTCATGACGCACTTCTTAAAAACATACATATTCACATGTACTTAGTGTATTCATTCTACTCGTCGTTGTATAATATTGATTTTTTACAAAAATACGAGAATATGAACAAAATTCCTTTTATTACCAACAAAAGAAAGTAAAAAATATATTCCAATTGATATATCCTTTATGTTATTTCACTTGATTATAATAAAACTACGTAATGTTCTTTTAAATTAATAAAAATTCAACTAAACATTAATTTTAATTAAGAGTAAAGAAATGTTCAGTTAAAAAATATAATAGTAAAAGAATTTGCAATTAACTTTCACTATGATTCGTCTATTATTTTGACCGCACCTGTACATACATACACACAGCTTTATATTGGACATGTAGACACGGCAATAATTTCCTTTTCAAAAGTATACTTACACATTAAAAACTAATTTATTTATTATTTTTCGCAATTAATATTCCTTTTAATTCATTTAAATTTATTATTAATATATTTTTAATAACATATCTCGTCCATTTTAAATAACTGTTTTTGCTGTTTTTTCTTTTTGTTTTCTTTTTTTCTTTATAAATTTATGTATTAGTCTCTTCAAAAAAGTACACAAAGAAAAAAATTGAGACGCCAGTTATTGTTCACAGCAAACGTCAAATAGATGACAGTTGTCACAATGGAGAAACACAAACTAATAACAATATGGCAAGTGTATGAAAAATTTTAGCATTCAATTTAATTAAAATTATTGTTATTATTTTTACTTAGAGAAATTAATAATTTTTTATAAAATAAGATAAATTAGTAGAAAAATAATTACTTTTCAATATTTATATACATATTAACATTTCAATAAACGATAATACGATGTATTTATTTTTTAACATCGAATTTAATTAATGATTCAAATATCAATATATTTTTCAAAGATACAATGATACAATTTATATACAAATTTGTAAATACCTTTAATTTTCCTATACAATTGACACATAGATAATTAAAAGAAGAAATAATAAATAAATATTAAAAAATTATCTGTGTATGGATAAGTTAAAAATAATTATGTACATATATTTTTTCAGAATTAAATATCGATTTTTAATAGAGATAAGGTTTCTTTGTTAATATTTTTATTTTGTAATTATAAAAATTACATACAAATATTTTAACACCAATAAATATTTAAAAAATAATAATTTTTTGTAAATATATATATACATATATACCATCTTATAATTATAAGAAAATACACATACACGAAAGTTTTGATTGTTTTACATATCAAAAATATTTTCATAAACATTTAACTAAAAAAGTCCGTATTTATTAAATAAAAACGACATGTTTATGTAAAGTGACCGCACATCTACAAAAACAGCAATTGCTTGTATTTTGATAGCGTAACCTAGTGTCTACATTAGGCAAATTTATATCAAAACAAATGTCAAAATTAGTGCGAATATATACAAGGTAATCTTAGTTAAACAGTTGATTATTATTTTGGTTGTTACAGTTGTCAAAATGCATTTATAAAAAACAATAATGAATACGCCATATTGTTGTTTTTGTTTAACTATTTCCACCTTCCACAAATTCGCGTTAAGTTTGACGTTTGTCATGATAAAAAAATCTCTAATTTAGACACTATGTAACAGCCCTTTTAGACGAAACATAACATGTAAGATTTAGGTGTCAGAGAGTGTCAAATTCGCTCTCTGAGAGAATTATTTCGCGTGTAGATTCAAATAATAGTATTATAAGATGTATTATGAGACTGCTGTGATGAGATTTCTCTACACAACCATCTTATAAGATGAACTGACAAAAAATACACATATACGAAAGTTTGTTTGCGTGTGTGCATGTGTATTTTGGAAATTACTGAAAAACAATGTTTTTTGTAAAATTGTTTCCTTTTATTGTTCGTTTTACATGTTAAAAAACATTTTTATAAAAATTGTGCTAAAAAAGTGCGAATTGCTTAAATAAAATGGGACATGTTTACTCTGTGACCTGGGGTAAAACCATTGCACATAATGTCAAAATTCTATGTCCCCAGGTCTACAACTGAGATTAACATAGTGTCTACATTAGAAAATTTTTTATCAAGACAAACTTCAAACTTAACGTGAATTTATGGAAGGTGGCAACAGTTGCACAAAAACAACAATATTGCATATTCTTTATTGTTTTTTATATATGCAGTTTGACAACTGTAACATCCAAGATAATAATCTGCTGTTTAACTAAGGTTACCTTGTATATATTCGTACTGATTTTGACGTTTGTTTTGATAAAAATTTGCCTAATGTAGACACTAGGTAACGCTGATATAATATGTGAGATAACGCTGGCAGAGGAAAGTAACCATTTTGTTTAAATTATGTTAAATCTTAAAAAGGGGTACACGTATTCTAATAAATCCTATAAGATATCATTATTTTCAATCAGTCACAGAGTAAACATGTCCTTTTTATGTAAGCAATTCGCAATTTTTTAGCACAATTTTTATAAAAATGTTTTTTAACATGTAAAACAAATACTAAAAGGAAACAATTTTACAAAAAAAAAAAACATTGTTCTTCAGTAATTTCCAAAATACACATGCACACACACAAACAAACTTTCGTGTATGTATATTTTTTTGACAGTGCAGAGAAATCTCATCACAACAGCCTCATAATACATCTTATAATACTAATATTTGAATCTACACGTGAAATAATTCTCTCAGAGAGCGAATTTGACATTTTCTGACACAAAAATCTTACATATTATGTTACGTCTAGACGAGCTGTGAACAAAAAATGTGAAAATGAGGAAGAGTAACATAGTGTCTACATTAGACAATTTTTGCAACAAATCAAGATTACCGGCACTGTTGATTTTTTAACGAATTTTATTTTCGGCAAAAGCACTATTTTTGGTTAAAAAAGTTACATAAAAATTTTTCTCCCCTCTCTGTTAGTTTTCGAGTTGTTATTATGTAAGAATGCAATTTTCTCCTTCCTCCTTTAATGAAAATGAACAATATTGGTATCATTGGGGAGGTCTTGAGAAGGCCTTTCGATTGTTGTATGAAATGTGCCAAATCATTAACCCATGGTGAGACAATATTATATTTTATTACCTTTTATTTTGACTTTTTTATAAAAGTACCGTTATCTCAAAAATATACCGATATAACGGTACTCTCCTATACATCAAATCATTTAAAGAACATTTCAAGCTTTCATATGATCCCTATATTATACTCCTAGCCCATTAAATAACAAAAATATAGCACTTTAAAAATTAATATTCAGAGAAATAAATCTATTTTTACTCATAATATATTTGTTAATATTATAATTTATGACTATATATGTAATATGGGTATCATTAGAAAGGTCTTGAAAAAGCATATAGTCATATATATAATACGGATATAATTGGAAAGGTCTTTAAATCTCAAAAATAAAAAAATAAATAAAAAAATATTTAGTAAATATTAATTAATTTGCATTTTTATTTGAGTTATAGATACAAAATTTTAAACAAAATTTAAAAAAAAATGTTTGGAACAAATCAAGGTTTACCAGCACAGTTGAAATTAAAATATATTTTTTTTAATGTAAATAAAGGTTATTCTGTGTAACCAGCCTTCGGCCGGGCTAAAGGACTTTCTCCTTTATGTATGTCGAACACCGGCTTCGCTGAATAAACTTTGTTTTGGAAATCAAAAAATTTTTGTAAGTACCGGTATTCTTTTTAAATAATTTTTAATTTTTCACAAAATTGTAAAAATGATAAAGAAATAAGACTTATTATATATTATATTAACAAATATATCACTAGTAAAATTCTATTAATTTTTCTAAATATTAATTTTTAAAGTGCTTTAAGACCTTTCCTATGATACCCATATTGTTCATATTCATTATAGGAGGAAATATATTACTAGTAAAAATCGATTAATTTTTCTAAATATTAATTTTTAGAGTGCTATATTTTTGTTATTTAATGGGCTAGAGGTGTGACATAGGGATCATATGAAAGCTTGAAATGCTCTCTAAATAATTTGATGTAAAGGAGAGTACCGTTATATCGATATATTTTTGAGATAACGGTACTTTTGTAAAAAAAAGTCAAAATAAAAAGTAATAAAATATTATATTGTCTCACCGTGGGTTAATGATTTGGCACATTTTATACATCAATCGAAAGGCATCTTCAAGACCTTTCCTATGATACCCATATTGATCATATTCATTACAGGAGGAAGGAGAAAATTGCATTTTTATATTATAACTTTAAGTACCAATGACTCGTAAACTAAGAGCGATCGGGCAAAATTTTTTACATTGCTTTAATCACAAATAAAAATGCTACTGAATCATTATCAACATTATTTAAAAATCAAGTGTGCTGGTAATCTTGATTTATGCTAAAAAAATTTATATATATAGATATTATTTTTTTTTTTGCTTGCTTCTCAGTTAAAATTTTATTTTTATTAATACAAACGCAAATAATTTAAAAAAATAATTTTTAAATACAACTCTGTCTTTTAATTGATCTGGTAAAACTGTGGAAAATTTTTCTGATTGTTAAAATTGCACCAAATATTTTCATTCGCTTATTTTTATTGTGTGTGTGGCAACATTATTCACCAACACTTTACGAATACATGAAAATCAAATATGGCGGATGCTTTACTGTGAAGTGGAGAATTTTTCAGTGTGCGTACGGAAAAGTCTAGTTTAAAAGTGAAGAAATATAAAAAATTTGTTATAATTTTGTTTAACGCTTAAGATTTAATGTAAGTGAAGTGTTAATTAAAGAAAATATTGTAATTGCTCCAAAAATACCACGAAAAAAGAAAAGAAAAAATTAGAACCTACAACTACCACAACCAAGGTTTTTCTTAGCACACAAACACATAGACACTCGTTAAGAAAAAAACTTGCAATTGGTATCTGCATACATGGATAGAGCTCCTCAGAGGCTCTCTCACACCTACATACATACTATATATAAAATAGATATATATGGAAATATGGATGTATATATATACTTAACCATATACATATTTTGTTCATCATATCTTGTGTAAAATTTGTATTATTAATAAATCTTGGCTACTAGGCGGCTATAGAAAGTTAATAAAAATATATATATCAAAACGTTTTGTGCAAAAGTACCCCTTGAAAAATAGTTGGTGGCTGGTAATATTTTTGTGGATTAGGTCACAATTACTGACACTTATTGTGGACATTTATTATAATCGAAACAAATCAACTGAAATAACAATCAAAAAGTGCTTTATTATAATCAATTTGTGTTGTTTTATAAAATGAAGGAAAACTATAAATGTGTGGACATCAAAAATTACTTAAAAAGTTGTGGTGATAACTCTTTTTGAAAGAGCAAAAAAAAAAAAAAATACCTCCGATTTTCGTATGATGAAGTAACAAAAAAAAAAAAAAAAAAAGAAAAAAAAAATTATTACGTTTCATTTTCTTAACCATTCGTTGACGTTATAAATTGTTGTGTAGTTGTGTGTGATTTTTTTTTATTGTGTGTATACAACGACCCGAACCCAAATGATGATAGTTTTCTTTTGAAGCATTTTGTTTAGTAAAAATAAGAAAATCTAAAAAAAGGAAACTTGCAGAAAAAAGAAAATAAGTTAAAAATTTAAAAAAGATAAAAAAATATAAGAAAATGTTTTACTAAATTAATTAAAAATAAAACAGTAAGTAGAGATTAAAAAAGGTCTATTTTGTTACACAAAAAAAAAATTAAATTTATTTATTTATTTGGGTCATATAACAAACAACCAAAAATCAGCAGCAGCAGAAATTGTAGTCGGTACATGATGTCTACTAAGTCGGTCGCTAAAATAATCACGATTTCTTTTCGTTTCTTTTTCTTTGTCTAATCGAAAGTATTGATGTCAACTCAAAGTACTCACCAAAGTATAACTTTATTACTTGCTTTTTCATGTGACTGTTAAATTATTTTTTTATTTCAATTATTATGTGACAAATCCTTCCTATATCTTTCCCATTAAAATTATTATAAATAAGAAGTCAGGTCTTACGAAAGGTATATTAAAAATAATATGAAAAAAAGAATTTTTTTTCCATAAGACATTGTTCCCATATAAAATGGATAAAGTAGCCTAGCCGGTCAGAATTTTTTGTTCCAGTAATAAACAGTTTATTGAAAACAAATTTCACTTTTACACAAGTGCTTATTCGGAAACTATATGCTAAATGGTAGTTGACTTTATTTGTAAAACAGCTGATAATTGTGGGTTTATACTAAAATTGCAAAATTTTTAATTTATTTATTCTTTTTTTTTATAAATTTCTTAAATATATGTAGGATGTATATAGTTACGGACAAAAAAAAAAAAAAAAAAAAAAAAATAGGGTCATTAATTAAGAACTACAAATAAAAGAATCATTGATGATTTTTAATTCCAAGAACGATTTGTATCAAAAAGGATCAACAAAATAAGGACTTTACAAATATGGGAAAGATCAATCGATATAGTTAGATAATTATATTTTTAATTAATAGACAGTATATAGAAGCAAACTGAAAAGGTTTAGGATCAAAAAAGTATTTTAGGGGTAAAAAATCGTGAACAAAAATATTAAATTTGAAATTATTAATTCCATTAAATCGGTCTAAAATCTACGAGCAATATAAATACTTTTCTGAGAATATAAGAATTCCATTGGAGGTAACATAATTTCTTTAGATCATTCTAGAATTCCATAATGCTCAGATATAGACCTAAGAATTTACTGTGGTAGTGTCCCACATCATTACATTACCAATACCGATATGCTTAATTGTAGAGGAAGTCTTTCCTATTCTGAATTTTTTGGATCCCCACGAAGATTATGCAACCAAATTTAACTTTTATAGCTCATCTGTAAAGTAAACAGTTCTTTTTTACTTAATATTATATGGTTTTTATACTTATGGGTTCATTAAGATTCAATTTGAGGCTTCTCATGGTCTGTATTGTAAGACCGGGACTTTCCGGAATGGTTTTCCGATCAAATTATGTTTCCTCCAATTGACCTCTTATATTCCTAGAAGAAATTTATATTCTTATAAGATTTTAAATCGACTTAATGGCATTAAATGTTCCAGGCTTGATAAAATTTTTGGTTGATTTTTTTCCTCCAAAGTACTTTTTTTACCCTGAACCTTTTCAAATTGATTCTGAATAAAATTATCTAATTATTTTATTATTAGATATTTCCCATATTTTTAAAGTTCCTATTTTATATATCATTTTTAATAGAAATAGCTCTCGGAATTAAAGATCATCAATCATCTTATTCAGTTTTTAAATGTTAATATCGTTATTGAGATTTAAAAAAGCTAAAGTGTCGACACAAGAAAATTTTTTTATCGAATTTTGACGAATTTGCTGTTGACCCTCTTTTTTGTCCGCACTGAATAAGGACTATTCGCGCTTCAGAGAATGTAACTTTATTGGGATAATGTTAAAGAATATAATTTTTATATAGGATTATAATCCAATGTATTCGCAATGATTTGGCAATTAAAGTTTTATTCTTTTGAGTTAAATTTTGATAAAATCTTAAAGAAAAGAAAATAAATATACTTGTCCCTATTTTTTTTTTGTCCATAACTGTATATGTACATTGTAATTTGCAATCTAATTTCGCTAAATTAACGAAATGGGAACAAATATTACCAGAACCATTACAATTAAAATATATACAGTACTGTGCAGAACAAAAGAAACAAAATAAGAGCAAACCTAAATTTTGTTTTATTTTTTACAATATTTAGTTTACAAAAAAAAAAAAAAAAAAATCGGGCAAAAAATTACACAGTAATCAAATAACTGTGATAAACTGTAGATTTAAATTCCGAGAAATAACAATAATAGAACTTAAAAGTATATGCAAGAACATGAAAAACACCGGACTATAATAATGTTAATATAAATATGATATTAGACAATTGGAACTTGAATGGAGAAGTATTACTAAAAAGTATTAATTATAAAAATTATAAATCTCTAAAAACGGGTATATTTCCTGAAAATTGGATAACTTCAATGGTGACACCAATTGTGAAAAGGTTGCTAAAACAAATAATGTAAAGAATTTAGGCTAATAAACTCACTAAAATTATGTGAAAAAATCTTGAAAAAGACCTTTCAAATACAACTTGAAAATTTTCTCAATCAAATAATATTTTATCGAAATATTAATCTTTTTTCCAGAAAAGATTTTCATGTGAAACGGCAGTAAATTACGTCATAAATAGATGCAAAAAATATGGCTATTTGTCTCGATTTTAAAAGAGCGTTTGAAACAATAAACAGAAAAATATTACTACAAAATTATTATCACTACGGAATAAAAGAAATTAGTTTGTATCATACCTAACAAACAGAAAACAAGTAACTAAAGTGAACTGCAAAAATCAGAGACAATTAATAAAGAATATGGAGTACCACAAGGATCAATTTTTGCAGCTTTATTATTTACAATTTATATAAATGACATCAATTGTAATAGATAGAAATGAAATAGTAAAAGTTTTAGTTTATTATTAACCAATTATTTGTATTGCGCATATTGTATAAGTTTTCCAGGCATTGCACATCTATATCCTCTATATTATAGTATATAACATTTAATAAAGCGGATATAGATGAGCAATACCCGGAAAACTTATTATACATTTATGCGAAATACAAATAATTGGTTAAAAATAAATAAACTAAAACTGAACGAAAATAAGATAAAAATTATGGAAATAAATACGAATAACAATATAGAATTTAAAATTAATAACAAAATCATAGAAAAGGTAGACAAAATTAATTATTTAGGGTTTATAGTCGACAAAAACACGAATTTCAATGATCATATAGAATACATATGTAAAAAAATCGACAAAACGATAGGTTTTTTTTTTTTTTTTTTTTTTTTTTTTGGAAAAATTAGAGACAACATATCAACAATCACAGCAATAAATATGTATAACACAATATCTAAACCACATTTTGAATTCGGGTCAACCGTACTATACACTTGCTGCACAAATATACAAATAGAAAGGTTACAAAAACTGCAACATAAAGCTATGCAATCAATTTTAAAATGTTATAGATATTCTACGATATACGATTGACACATTGAAATGGAAATATATCAGACAAAAGCTCCAGCTTATCACATGTTTCCTTATAATCAAAATGAAGATGGGATATGCGCCAGAATACTTGACTCAAGAACTATCATATGTGAATAAAATCCAGCCATATAACTTGAGGAATGGAACTAACAAAATAAAGAGATGTTTGTTGTACAAAGGACTCCAATTATCTAATCAACTCCCAAATTATGTTAGAAATTAAACAAATACTAATGCTTGTGTAATTCATGTTAAAAAATGGTGTTCATCAGAGCTTTTAAAAATGGAAAATTGAATAAGAAATTTAATGTATTATAGCCGTAAGAAGTATTTGAAATACTACTAAATAAATAAATAAAATAAAGGAAAACTACCCAAAACTGGACAACACTAATTTAGAAGCCGCATAAAAGATCTTTCGTAGGGGTTGGTGTCTGAAAACTAAACCGCATGATTAAAAATTTTGAAGCAATTATGCTTACCCTTGTTCAAACATTGAATTAAAAAAGACATTTATTTACGTATGAAGAAATTTATGGTTCTAACAACCTATTAACTTAAAAGGATCAAAAAATTAATATATAGATAGATAGATAAAGTTGACGTGATACCAAATGTACCACATCTTCACCCAGAAACCGATCTCGGTCCATTGTGAGTCCCTTCATTTGAAAAGCTATAGAATATAGAATAGAGAAATTAGGAATAAGAAGAGAAAGAAAGGCAAGAATATCAAGAAATCATAGAAGAGGATTAGCAATGTTGATAATCCCCCTAGGGATGTACCCTGACTCTTCCTTAGACAGATTATTCTCATGACGAAGCCTATGACGTCTACAAGCTCCACGTCCCGAACGTCACTTAGCCCGCCGAGAAATTTACTCTCATCGAAGTCCCCACACATTCTACAAAATTCGGAATTGCTAGCGTCCCATCTAGACATCATCTTCTCTATTAAACAGTGACCCGTTATGGCCCCTATCATGATCCTCAAGCTCCTCCTACCCAAGCCCAGAAGAGTGCCTGTGCCTGTCCTGTCAAGCGCCGGCCATACCGCCCACAAAACCTACAGTCCAAGATCCAATCATTGATCTTCCCAAAGAAGAAACTCTGCGGTGGTTTCACCGTGGTTTTCCTCTCCGAGACATCCTTTGCTGCGCCTTACCTTGCCAGTTCATTACCAGATACATTACAGTGGCCAGGTACCCAGCAGAGTCTCACCATGTAGTGTTCCATCAGCTCTCTCAGTGACTTCTTACAGTTAGCAACTAGCCTGGATTTCATCAGATGTGCCCCCAAGGCCTTCAGAGCCGCCTGACTGTCCACATAGAGAGTAACTTCAGTGCCCCTCACAAAGTTTCGTCTGATTTCTGTGGCCTTCAAGATGCCGAGAACCTCAGCCTGAAAAACGCTGCACTCATCAGTGAATGTAAAAGAGCCCTTTAGATCCGTGCCCATAATATAGACTCCTGCACCAGTACCTATGTCCATCTTTGATTCGTCTGTGAATACTGCACAACATTCGTACAGTCTCTCAGTGCCGGACCAGACCTCCCTATCAGGTATCACCACGACAGGATTTACCCCAAATTCCGATTCAGCGGCCATGTAATCTGATGCTCTCGTGGAGTTCAGATTAACCTCACCATAACTGATCTCGTATATGACCGTGGAGTGACCTGCTCTTGATGAACCTAATAGTTCTAATTCCTTAAGTTTCAGCAGACTCCTTGCTGCCATACCCTTCACAAACTTCTCAATGGGTAAGAGATGAAGTATGACGTGCATATATATATATATATATATATATATATATATATATAACTCAAACGTGGCCTTAATGCCTACTACACCTGTAGAATCTCCATACGTAAGAATTGGGGACTCAAACCAAAAGCTGTAAATTGAATCTACACCTCGGTGGTGATGAGACCAATTCTCAATTATGGTTCTGTTTGGTGGCAGGCATGGAACGAAAGAGTAATAGAAACCTTTTGTCGAAAGCACAGAGGTGTGCTTCAATTGGCATTACAGGTGCAATGACAAGTACACCACAAGCAGCTCTAGACACATATATATATATATATATATATATATATATATATATATATATATATATATATATATATATATATATATATATATATATATATATATATATATATATATATATATATATATATATATATATATATTACGTTAATAAAGACTTTTAGGACATTCTCCTCTGGATATATCAAACGCCGGCTTTTAACTTTAAACTTTTTATTGAATATCTAAAAATTTTGTAAGTAGTGTATATGGTTATGTTATACGTATATCATTAAAAAGATATTTGGAAATGGTTTTAACAAGTAGAAATATAATTAAATCGCATATGTATTAATAAAGATATCGATACTTTGGAGCTAATAACGAACGGATAAAGATATTTTATATTACTATAATCACAAGAAAAAGAACTACTTAATCAGTATCAAAATTATTTGAAGATCAATACTTTCGGTAATTTATATTTATGCTATTATTAAATGTTAAAGGTCATTTTAATGAAACTACATTATTGCGTTTCCTTACGAATTTCTGAAATATTTGCCATAAATTTGTATTACAAAATACATTTCTCATGTCAATTTTTTTGCTGAATTTAAATAACCCCTAGTCTACACGTAGACATTTTTATGTTGGCAATTGTTAAATTCTATCTCTCTCTAAAAAAAATTTCGTGTCAAAAAGTGCAAAATGAATTTTGTTTTAAAAAGAAAATTAAAGAATAAAAATAAAAAAATAAAAAAAAAAAAATAAAAAAAAAAATAAAAATTAAAGTCAATAAAAAAGGAAATTTAACATCTAAATTTCTAATGCACATTAACTCCACCCCTTAACATAAAGTTGGAAATAAAATTGTTTTTCCGCTATTCTGCCGACGTTATTTCTTATGTTAAGAAATAAAAATTTCCTCATGTAGACGTAGAGTAATGACGATTTTTAGTATTCTTTTATGCATTTTTACTGTTTTTAAACATAAACAAAAGAAAATATTGATTACTTTGTTATTTTTTAACATTTTTAATGAACAATACATTGTTGAGGTTTTTTTTTAATAAAATTGTCGATTTTCTCTCATATTAAGCATCTGGCAGCTTTTTATTTAAGTTATTTTTGTTGCCATGTTGCCACATTTGATGGCGATTTTCGTAGTAAATTTCATATGGTACTGGTGTTCTTTATTGATGCTACGTTCAGACTTGGCAAAGATTTGTTAAAATAAACGTATATATTTTCGGCTAAGGCATTTGTGTTATTTTATTACTTTTCTAAAAGCGAATGCCATCAAATAATTTAATAAATGAAAATCACATGTTATCAACAGCACAGCTGATAACTTTATACTTGAGTAGGAATTGCTCTAATCTGAAAAAAGATAAGATTAAACATAGCAATAGATTTTAAAGAAGAAAGCAAAGAAGAAAAAAAAAAAAAAATTCAACAAAAAATTTTTAATTTCACCAAAAACTCGAAATTTCACCAAAAATTATAAATTTGTCAAAAATCCTAAATACTAAAATTAAAAACTTCACTATACATTTGAAATTTTAGCAAAAGCTTAAAATTTCGCCAAAAACTTAAAATTTCAGCAAAAAATCGAAGTTTCGAAATCCGAAATTTCACCAAAAATTTGAAATTCTATCAATAATCCGAAATTTTTTCAAAAATTCTAAATTTCACCAAAAATATGAAATTTTACCAAAAAAATCGATATTTCACCAAAAATTCAAAATTTCACAAAAATTTCGAAATTTCGACAAAAATTTGAAGGTTTAGAAAAATTTCCAATTTTCCCAAAAATCCGTTTTTATTTTTATTAAATAAAAAAAAAACAATTACAGAATTGATCACACATTTGTTGTTGTATTGTATACATAGAAAGAGTACTATCCTAGCAAAAACTGCTTTCCTGGTAAGCTAGCAGGTGTAATTGAAAGCAAAAATAAACGAGTTATTTTTTGGCCGAATAACTTGTAATTTTTGTTCGAGTTGTCCACAAATTCATGTAGTTATTTTTAGACTCTAGGGGTACTAAAAATATGTACCTAAACGAAAATAAAAATAATAATAAAAAAATTCTTACAGTCAGTGAGATTTGAACTTGGGCACAATTTAACCATTCGTTTTTAATGACTAATGTCTTATTCAGTACACCATCTCGCACTTAATTTCCTAAGTGACAAAAAATTTTTTGGTATAAAATATCTTTTTAGTAACTGTTATAAAAAAAACTTTTTGGTTCTCGGTAATGGCAACTACTTATTAAAGTAGTTTCTTGGTAATGAGGTGTCATTATTATTTGCCTACTCTATATTACATAAATAAGTACTCAATAGTATAATAGCACAGTAATATTGCAATCACGTGGATCAGTTGGATAGAGCGCAGGATTAACAACCAGAAGGTGGTTGGTTCAACCCCTTTCTCATGCTGTTAGTTTTTTATAACAAAATGTCTAAAAAGATATTTTATACTAAAAAAAGTTTTTGTCACTTAAAAAATTAAGTGAGAGATGGTGTACTGAATAAGACGTTAGTCATTAAAAACGAATGGTTAATTTGTGTCCAAGTTCAAATCTTACTGACGGCAAATTTTGTTTTTTTTTTATTTTTGTTTAGGTACATATTTTTGAGTACCCCTAGAGTCTAAAAATAACTACATGAATTTGTGGCAAAAAATAAGTAGTTTATTTTTGTTTCCAATTATACCTGCCAGCTTACCAGGAAAGCAAAGCTTTTGCTGGGAAGGTAACATCGTTCTTCAAAAAAGAAAACACTATAAGTAATTTTTAATTTGATGCTTTTAAAAAAATCAAGCCAACAGTTTTTTATTTTTATTTTGAGGACATAACATAATTTCAGAGCAACAAGCCTTTTTATGTTAACGTTATATCCAGAGATTGCCTTGAATTAGTACAATATTTTGTTGATAGAATGCAAATTCAAAATTTTTAGCGAACTATGTGCCATAGTATTGACATTATGACATTTTTAATTAAAAATCTGAAATATATTTTTTTTTATAAAAAAATAATTGCCTGTTTCTCTAAATACTTAAGTATGTAACAAAAAAATTTAGAATTTAGTTGTTTTGAATACATTTAGTCGAACAAAGCATTCGTTCGCATTTAAAGAAACAGGTAGTAAAACTTTAACTTTTGCAAAATTCAGGATCCTAAAATACGGAAATTAAAAAGTCATAAAAATGACAATATTGGGTTAGTGTCCATCAAATAGAAAATTATAACATTAAAACTCAAAGTCGTTTTTTCACATCATATATATGGTATTCATTATCGTTTGGCAACTCTTAAAATAATATAACGGTAAATTTATATGATGATGTTAAGTGAGGCAGACTAAATTAAAAACAGAAGAATGATTGAACAAATTGAAACTTTAATCACATTATTAATAGAAGATTTTTTAACAAAAGGATATAAAACAGAAATTTGTTTAAATATCAACTATTTTAACAACTTCAATAATAACGAACATCGATTTCGTGAAGAAAACTTTATTTCTGATACAAGGGACAATGAACGAACATCATCATTAGATAAGATTTATTACGGGCGTTTATGCGGTAGACAAAGATTTGCAGCATTTTTATTTGTTTTAGCTGAAGTACATGATCTATTTCTATCCCGGAGCCATTGTACTTACCGTCAACTATACTATAGGAATGTTTTATTAAAATGCAATACATTACAAATAAACTGTGCCGTCAATGATGTTTGTCAAGCATTAAATACAACTTCATGGAATTTGGGTATATTTGCAGCGGGAAAATGTTTAATAGCAGGTAAAATTCACAATAAGAGTCAGTAAGACCATATAATTCTATTTTCTAATTATTGTTGTAGGAACTATAAATGTACATATGAGTAATGGCGATGTTATTGATTGCAATGCTTTTAAAGGGCCAACATTGATGCCTTCTAATTTCACCTACATAGACAAATTTGTAACTAAAGCTCAATTAGTGTTAGTAGTGGAAAAGTACACAGTTTTTCAAAATCTTATAGCTAATAACATATTATCTATGTTAAATGGCAATATTGTGCTGGTAACCGCACGTGGTTATCCTGATATTAGTTCAAGATGGATTTTACATAAATTATGGCTAGAAAATCATTTGCATATATATGTTTTGGTTGATGGCGATCCATTTGGCATCGAAATAATGCTGATTTATCGTTATGGCTCTTATGCACAATCTCAGCATTCAGACAATCTCACCTGTCCCCAATTAAAATGGTTGGGTATACATCCTTCAGATATTAGTCTTATGATGGCGGAAAGAGAACCATTAGCATTAAATGATTATAAAAAAATTGAATCTCTTTTAAGACGTTCTTATCTAGATGAAGACATATGCACCGAGTTGTTGATACTTCAAATGTTGCAGTCTAAAGTTAAAATTGATAATATGTCAAAGGATATGTTTTCATTATTTATAACAGATTATATTGTAAATAAAATAAAAAGACAAATTGTATTGTAGATTAAGAGTTTTTAATTTTTAACTATAATACAAAAATAAATTAATTAAAATAATTCATTATAAGTAGTACTCATATACATAAGCTAAAGTTTTAATTAATTTATTTATATCCCTATAAACATTTGGAAGATATCTTCCTGGAAGACATTTACGCAATATTTACTATATATTTATTACATCTTCCAGAAGATTATCTGTCGATATCTTCTTTTTTCACTTAAATGATTATATAGCTTTCTTATTGCTTAGATGTATCGCCTTTGAGGCACACACAATCTCTCCCGGTGGGAAAAACTTCCGCAATACGAATATGAATAAAATTTTTCTTCCAAGCAATATGAATTCGAATCACTTTCGTATTATTTTAATAACATTTAAGTTATGATTGATAAAATGTTGAGTTTTTGTATTAGCAACATAGATTTGATATGCATTACATTATATTTTGTCATTTTTGAAACGCCATATAATGAATGCGATTTTGTTTCGTAACCCCATTTTTTAATTTGGGCACTTACTAATGTATGTGTTACACAGAGGTTTTCAGTTAAATTCTAAATTTTTGTGCAATATTTTTAACAATCGGAGATCTATTAAACCCTGATTTATTTGGAGCATAAACTGACTTTAAATGGTTGACACTTCTTTAGTATAAAAATTGCACTAATTAAAATTTGGGAACGTATAACACATATACTACAATGACGAACTTGAATTGCTATAAATAACATAAACATTTTTTCTATCATGCTCAGAATAATTTATCATGCTCAGAATGTGCACCAGGTTTTACAATACTTTATAATTTATTGATGAATTATATTTAATATTTAGAAGGCGTTCAGATGATCATTTATTATTGTACAGATGTATACAATTTTCAAGATAATTTACACTTAATTGTATTATAGTTATCTCGTGACTATTTTTTAGTTCAATTTGTGAAAAATATTTCGCAACTCCTAATTTCCTTACAATATCGGCGAAAATAATATAAGAAATTCTACATAAATTCTATAAACTTGAATAATCAATTAGTCAAATATCCAATTAGTTAGACCTAACTACATTTTCCCACTTAATAGTGAAATTTTTGCAAATTTAAAATATATAATTCTTTATCCCAAATGTACACGTAAGAATAATAATTGGTTCCATTTTAAATTAAACCATAATTTTTAGCCAAAGTGTCCTAATTTTTTCTCCTTTCTTCCTATTTTTGTTATAAGTTAGTAAATACGTCTCTGGCCTGTATAATATTTTATACAAATATTATTTGGACTTATATCGGTGACAAAAAGTACTTCAGACCGCCCTTTTTAATTTTTAACTTTTTTCGAAAATATTTAAAATAATTGCCTAATTGAATCGAACAATTCAGTCCATACAATTCATATTTTAATTTTATTATTTTATTTAAATATTTTTTTTTACTATGACCCAATATATGCAAAATGGACAGAGTTCAGTTTAGTGAATTGGACTCTTTTGGTACATAGCAGCACCATTTGTTTATACCACTCAGTTTCTTTTTTGTTGTAATAATGAGAAGAGAGATGAGGTTAAACGAAACAAAATTAGAATTCGTTGTGTTTTCTAATGGCATAAAGGAATCTTTTCTGTTAAAAGTCATTTGTTATAAGTTAAGTGCTTCTTTTCCTCACATATACAAATGTCTTGTCAGTCATCGACAATTTCAATTTTTTAACGATATTTATTTCATACATTTCCCATAACATATGTGAGATGGAATTTATGACCAGAATGTTGAAAAAAGTTGGTTAGTAAGTACTCTTTATCACTCTTTAGGCAGCATTCATATTTTTGAAAAAATTAGTCTCAATAATTTGCGTCCTCTCTTTTGTTTTCACATTTTTTCTAGCGTTCCTATTATGATTTTTTTTCATCGTGGATCTTTAGGATAAAAAATACAGAGCAATTTAAAGAATTAGTCACATTCCGTCCAGAGATGTAGAGATTTTCTCTTAAAATTCGTATTATTTGGTCAGCGATTCTATATCCTATAAATCAACTTTTTTCGGTTATCAGTGTAACTTTTGATGATCATGAACTCTTTGCATTTTTATGACTTAAAAAACTGAATTTAGCAACTCAACTGCGCTCCTATCAACATGTGTTTTGGTTATAAATTTTAATTATGCTTTTGCATGAATTTTGTTAAATTTTAATTTTAAGCAAAACTAATAATGCTATTACAACAAATTTTAGGATATAGTTACTGAGAATAATAATAATTTTTCTCTTTCTTCACCTATCAACTTTCTCTGTTATTTATAAAGGGATCACAATGGACCGAATGGTCTCTGGGTGGAGGCGTGAAGACGCCGCCCTTTTTAACCTAAACTAACCTACTGAGAATAATAACAAATGTAAATAAGTTAACGCAGCTATTTTTTTCACGTATACTAAAAGTATTAACCCGTGTGCACGGTTTTTTTTCTGCGCATTCCTTAATTGCCCCATTCACAATCTCTGTTCTATCGTCGTATCTATGTATATCGTAAATATTCTTAATTATAATTTTTATAATTTGTTTTTGCATAGGGGTTGTGAACTGGCAATTATTAATTAATATTGAGAAATAAATAAAATAGATATAAGGAATTCGAATATAATTTTTAGTTTTCTAAAAAAAATAATTTCAAAAATAAATTATAAATAAATGTTTGATCAGTTTTTCGATTATCGAGTCAATTTAGAAAGTGGAGTCTGTAAATCGGTTAAAGAGGCAGTAATTTTAAAATTACAAAAATTATGTGAAAGCATTTAAAAATTTGAATGTTTTGTGAAAAATATCTAAAAAATTTAAAATCCAAAAATAGTATTTTTGAAATAAAAATTACAGCTGTTTAGATATTTTTATTTTTTTTTTTTTAATTTTGTATATTTTTTATTTTATTAAATTGTTTTCTTTTTTTCACTTTTCAGATACTTGAAATTATTTTTGGATTTGGTCAATATTGTTTTATTATTTTTTTTTGGAGAGAGAGAAGGAAGATATCTTGAACTATACACACATACAACATACATGTATATTGTGCATCCGCATTATTACGCTAAGGAAACGAGTTGTGTTTAAAAATGAATTTAAAGTAAACGAATTAAAAATAAATAAAAAACATAAAACTAAACATAAAGTACTTATTATAGTATAGAGAGAAGAAGTAGAAATAAATATACACATATACTACAAAAAAACAAAACTGCATTTCCACTAAACTGAACTAAACATAAATGTTGGGGATAGAAGAAGATATGGAATATAAATGAACATTTTTTTGTAAACTCTAAAATTGGCTAAGCAAACATTTCTCTCGACTCGACTAGAAGAAATATTGTATAGATAATAACGAAACATACATCAGTCATTCAAAAACTCCTTAAAAAAAGTATCAAATCATCAAGAAAGAAAAACAGAGCAAGAAAGGTCGATTCTCCCGTTTGACATTAAAAAAAAAACAAAAACAATAGACAACAACTGCAACAACCAATTTGTATATGTATATGTAATTAAGACGACGAATGAATTAAAAATAATGTCAACAACAATGCGCACGACATTACAAACAGTTCCTGAGTCGTTGCCCGCCGATAGTGTAGCCAACAATGATGGCAATGCAACGTCAAAGCTCACATCATCAATAACATCAGGACACAGCGTCAGTACAACTACGAATGGCACAACTACCCCAACGACAAATGCTGCAGCTACATCGCAACAGCTGCAGCAGCAGCAAATAGTGCAACAACAATCCACTTCGTCTCAATCGACTATACCGCAACAACAACAGCAACATCATAGTGTCAATAGTTCAGTACAATCGGTACAGGATACTCATCAACAGCAACATGATTCTACCAACGCAAACACCATTGTACTGCCTTCTACGACTGTTATCACAACAACAGCTGCAGCAGTAGCATCAGCGACTATTGCCAACAACAGTGTAACAGCACCCAATAACGCGGCCACTTGCACTTCTATTGTATCAACATCTCTAGCAAATGCCAATCAAACTCAAAACAATAGTTCTTATCAACATCAGCAGCAACAATCGTCGCATCATACGACAACACCGTCACAATCCTCTCAATCGCAATCGCATCATTGTCATGCCGGAGCAAATTCCGTAACAGACGGTTCTCGTTCATCGGCCGTTATTAATTCCTCCAGTTCAGCCTCTTCTAACCACCATCACCATCATCATCATGGCGGTGGTAATGCGGTAGTAAGTAGTGGCGGAGCTTCAATTATAGGCAAAAATGTCGTCAGCGGTCATTCGAATTCAGCGGCGGCAGCATTAAAACAAAGAACTTCATCATCAGCTAAGGTGAGTGGAGTTAATGTTCATGTTTTTCTCTTTAATAAAAACAATATTCAAAGTGTTTCCGAAAGTTATTTGTTTATTTAATAATTTATTTTAAATTAAATTTATTGTTTAATTAAATATTAAATTTAAATATTAAAAAAAATGCGATTTTTTTAACATTTTTCGCTCTGGTAAACTTGGCTTGTGAATATTGGCTACGACTAGGAGATCTCACAGAACGTAACATTTCTTTACGGCGCCCAGTGTGCAGTTATCATCAGCAATACTCTTTAACATCTTAGTGAAGAAAAAATGTTTTTTTTCGGTGTCCTAGTTAATAATAGAGTGTTAATTTCGATGAAATAATGAAACCAAGTTGAAAATATTATAATTATTTATAAAGTAATTTCGGTCGGCAGTATATTATTTTAAGAGCTACACAAGTTGTCTGCAAATTCCCATAACTGATTCCAGCCGGTCAGGTCATGTTAACACCGATCCTATTCGGCATTGGTCGGGGCAGAGAGTATTCGCTCTTTTCACTCACACAACACGAATGTCAACAAAAAAAGGCAAAAAATTCGAAATAAATGGACAAATCTCACAACAAAGATTATAACAAAATAATGTTCAAATTCAGTTCTAAACAGACCATCTCTCTTTGTGCCTATCAATGCTATTCGGTGTTATTGGAAAAAAATATTAAAAAATTAACATCATGAAATCAGCTGAAAGTAAAATTTATTCTTTGTTGATCATTTGGTGTAATATTCTTGAGGAAAATAATCATAAAATTTTTCTTCAGATGGTTTCTAATTAACAATGACTGTCATTGAGTTTATTTGAGTGATCGTTGTTTATGATATCTTTTCCCCAAACTGTATTTTATTAGGCCTGTCGCAGAAAACCATTCCGATCGAAAATGAAAACGAAGAAATTTTTTGGAATGAAACCACTTTCAGTTTTCAAGGTAGAATTGCTCTTAAAATATTACTTTTCCTAGCTAAAATTTAAATTATCTCATGGTAAAAATATGCTATTTAATGTATGTGCAAAAAATATGTCATTTAAAATATGTTCTAAAATAAGGATTTTATGGAAACATGACATATTATGATTCTATGCTATGCTGTTAGAACCAAAATATGCAAAAATATGCTGCAACAAATCGATGCCAAAATTCTTAAAATTGTTTGAAAAAGATAAATAATAGCTAACAGTTTGGTGCATTTCAAGCCCAAGAAGAAATATGGTTTTGAATATTTTTGGTTGCCCTGGTAATAATATTGTGGCTTGGCTTGTTATGATTTTATGCTCTTTTCGATTACCTGTTTGAAGTTGAAGTGTATTATTATGAATGGGGTGCGGATTTTCATGCAAATGCTTGTTTTTTCTGAAACGTTTAAAAGCTGTCTTATGCAGTTATTTATCCAAATCACACATTTTACTGAAAAATAGCATAGATTTCTTAGTGTATATTTTTGCATATTCAATGAAAAATGCATATTTTGTCATATTTGTCTTAATAATTTTTCAAATTATTATTATTTTTTACTTTTTTCGCATATTTTTTTTATTTATTCATTTTGTGGTAAAAGCTCACCTGTTAGGAGCTTTCTAGTGATTTTTGACCAAACTCGATAAGATATGTAAACGAATATTGTACGAACAGAAGTTATAACAAAAAGTTATTTTATTCATTAAAATTTCCTAAATTGATAATTATACCTGATATTTTTTATGAAAATCTTTCTTTAGTGAAATTTGGTAAAAATATTACATTAAATTATTAAGAAAAGTTTATTGAATAAATATTCTTTAGGATAAAATGCCGAAAGTAAAGTTCTTGTATCCGCAGATATTCTTTTAAAAAAAGTTATCTAATCCGATTTTATTGAATTTCTTAACGACCTATACAAATTTAAAAAAACCGTACTTTACGCGTTCGGAGACACTTGTTGAATGACAAAAATCGATCAGTGAACACTTATAAATACTACGTAAGTTTCAATATTTTACTTTTAAGGGTGGCTATAAAATTGATTCGTGTGCGTTTTAAATTTTTCGAAACGTTCTAAAACATGACCACTCATGTGGGTGCAATTTGTGTAAAAAAATCATGCAGGTAGCCAGCGGAAAAAAAAACCAAATAATTAAAAAAGTGCACTTTCCTTTTTTCCTTTTAATTGTCCACGCACATTTATGACCGTTTTTTAGTTTGTTACCGCTACTATAAAAATCAAATAACCTTTTGTTTATTACTTTTTTTTAATTCTGACAATCATAAAAAAAGTCATCAATGTTTTTTCCAAGGAATTTTGAGCATATCTCGGGCAAATTTTTGAAATTCATACCTTCACTTAATTGTGAATAAAAGCGAAAAAGGTTATGTGACTTTACGTGAAAGTAGTAGGACTTGATACTTTTTTTACCGTTTTGGATTTTTTATGAATTAAAAATAAAAAAATTAAATTTTTTAGGTAAAAAATAGTTTTTTTTTCATACATTTATTTATAACTGCGAAACTGTTGCTTATGTAGCAAAACGTTGTATGAACAGACTAAAGGAATTGTAATTCCTAATTTTTTTAAATTTGTTTCAGCAAAATCGGACTGGTGGTTCTCCAGTTATGTCAAAAAAAGACCACCAAAGGTCACAATTTCCCCTATATGATAGTTACTAACTTCAAATCGATATATCTCGATTCCTAGACGTGACCCAGCGAAACGCCGGGACACGTATAACTTTTTTTTACCGATATAACATTTCCCGTTGGTTTCATCCCGATTTTGACTGTCGCATAGTGATATTAGTGATCCTCATGAAAATGTGCAAATTCTGCCAAACTGAACAATGTGTGCAACTTTGCACACTCGCAAATGAACTGTCAAAAATTGTATTGAAAATCATTTGCATACATACATACAGTGCAGAGATACAATCAGACCGGCTCAAAATCGGCGGCACGCTGTCTCGGATAGATTGTCTGCTTTATCAGCAACGGCCGAATTTGCCGGCTCACACCGGCTCAAAATGAATCCACGAAATTTTTAAATTTGCATTGAAAATCAATGCAAATAATGCCGCCGAAAATTTTTACTCGGCTTGTTTCTCTAATTAATTGATGTCAGATGGATGGAATTTTCCCTTTTTGAGGGAATTCTTGAAGAAAATTTCAAGCGGAGGGAAAAAAGGGAGGGAATTTTAATTTTTGCCGAAATAAAGCGAATTTTTAAATTATCTAACATTTTTCTCAATTAACAACTAAAAATAGGAATAAAAAAATGAAATGCAATATTTGAATGGAACTTTCGAACTTGGTATTTTTCGAGGTTTAAAAATATTTTTTCTTTGTGATAATTAAAATTAAATTATTTTTATGTAGTGATTTATTCACTTACAAACAAAAAATAAACTTTTTGTTAATTTTTTATTACAAATAGTGATTTTAAGGAGGATAGAAAAACTTTTTTTGAAAATAGGATAAAAGGGAATTTTTTCACAAATGGAGGGATTTTTCCTTAATTATATCTGGCATCACTGCTTACATATAAGTTTGTCTCTCAAACTTGCGCTGTTTAATTGTGCATTTATAAATCAGCTGTCTTTTGTTTATATTTAAAAATTATTAAAAACTACAATGTAAAAAATTATAGTTACTTTAATTATAATAAAATTATTGCATGTATCTTTGATTTCAACAAAATTTTTCTGTACTACATTTATTCAAATACACTCATATTATATATTGACGTAGAAAGGTAATTTTCTATGTATAATTTCTTAAGCCAAAAATGAGTCGTTTACATTTGACAACTTTTTAATAAATAAATGCTTATCTTACTAAGTTTGTATAAACCAGTTACAAATGTATTTTTAAAAAATTTAATAAAAAAAACAAGATTAAAAAATAGCATTAATCTTTTAAAACATAATTTTAATGTTTAAAAATACAAAATATATTACACTGATTTTTGTTATTTTAATATAAAATCCTAATTATTAAAAAAAGTGTATATTTTTGAAATTTTTAGGGTAAATTTTGAATTTTTAAGTGCATTTTCTATGCACATATTTTCAAAAAATAACTGCTGAAATTCTACATCCGGGAATTGATTAAATCAGTTGGTTTAAGAGATTTGAGCTAAAAATGGGAAAAAACATAATATATTGTCTATAAGAAATTTTTTCGATATCGATAAATTTTCTACAAGTAATGTTTTCGATATCGTAAAATTTTTTATAAAAAATTTATCGATAATTTTTCTATAGGATTTTTTTTGCGATATTGAGAAATTTTCTACGAGTATAAGAAATTTTTTAAATAATATTTTTTTCGATATCGATTTTCGACATCGATAAATTTTATATGATGATTTTTTTCGATAAATTTTCTACATGGAATTTTTTTCTATATCAATAAAAAATTTTATATAAGAAAATTTTTCGATATCGATAAATTATCTTTGAGATTTTTTTGATATTCATAAATTTTCTGTTAGGATTTTTTTCGAAATTTTTTGAAAAATTTTATATAAGAAACTTTTTTCTATAAGATTTTTATCCCCACACCACCATAGGTGGTTGGGGTTTTATGCGTTTGTGCTGATGTTTGTAACGCACAAAAAAAAAAAAAAAAATCACCCAACACGCACCTTAAAATATACCAGAATCACTTTTTGATTCGATCTAAGGATGTCCGTTCGTCCGTATGGCTGACCGGCTGTCCATGTAAACTTTGTGCACAAAGTACAGGTCGCAATTTTTAAGATAATTCAGTGAAATTTGGCATGTAGGACTTTCACAAGGACGAAGCCTAATGAAATTGGTTATGATCGGTCCATTATTTCACCTAGCCCCCATATAAATGTCATCCCGGAATAGGGTTTTAACGATCAAAAATGCCTTAAATATTGCAATATTTTATGAAATTTAGTGTAAGGAACTTTTGTATAAGTTTAAATCTTTGTGCCATATTTCATGAAGATCGGTCCATTATTGACCATAGCTCCCATATAAAATCCTCTTCCGAAAATCATTTTAACGTGCATGAATCTCATACACATGTTAGGACCAGGTTTATATTCGATACAAATAAGTTTGATATAGGTAGAAATCATAGTGACAAATTTTATGAGAATCGCTCCATAATTAACCATAGCTCCCATATAAGCCTTGTTTCAGGAATCACCCTAAAGCTCATAAATTCATATAAATGTTAGTATTTACGTAATATTCTGTATTCGTATATTTTATTTTACACTTGGTAAAAGTATATGTCTAATATTAGATCCCTTCATGAATTTTGATGCACAATGGTGAGGGGTATCATATGGTGGGGCTTGACTGACGATATCTTTCTTACTTCTTTTTTTTTGCGATATTGAGGAATTTTCTATCAAATTTTTTTCGATATTGATACATTTTATGTAAGAAAGTTTTTCGATAACGAATCATTTTTTATAACATTTTTTTTTCGATATCGATAAATTTCGCACAGCTTCTTTGAGTAGAGCCACTATTTTTTTAAATGATTCCAATTTGTCATGTGGTTGATCTCGCTTCACTAGTGCAAAATTTCATCCACTTTTGCTGTGACTGGTCGACCAGAGCATCTTTAACATCGATATTTTCAGAACGGAATCGAACCCTCCTGAGTCCGGCGTTTACTCATAGCATTCACTACAAATTTTTCGCAATATTTTAGTAATAGTACATATTTCACTCATTTTCAAATCAATATAACTTTTTACACCAGCGAAGAATTACAGAACTGTCTTCACCAAAAATGTAACCTGAAATTTCACTTTAAATCACCTGTTCGTTTGACACAATCGTATTAGTATTATATTTTATATGGCGCTATAATAATAGAAATTAAAAATAAAATTAGAATTAAAATAATTCTAAAGCATTTTTTATCTAGCAAGAAAAAGAAACATGTTTGTTACATTTTTTTATAAAGCACTTCTTATACTTAGTATGCTTAATTATTGATCGAGTCATATCCATTCCACTTTCTTTTCATTATCATCTCATTAAAATAAGTCTCTTTTTAGCCAATCTTTTTTCTCTAAAAATACGAGAGAAAGTTTTAATAATTTAAATAAAAAGCTTTAGCAATATTCTCAACGTTTTTTTTTTTAGTAAAAAAAAACTTTAAATAATTAAACATTACTTTATTATTGTTATTGCTTGATTCATTTCTTTTAGAAGAGAAAAATTGTTTACATTATATACATACTTACATACATACAGACATATATGCACACATACATACATAGTATGTATATACTACATGCATATATGTTCACTTTGCATTTACTATAAAAATGAAGAATAAGAAAATAGAAGAAGCACAAGTAAAGTTTTGATTTTGGATGTAATAAACAAAATGCTATTAACATAAAAACATACTTTTTTTGCTTTGTATAGGCACCATACATGTGTGCATGATAAATGAATGAATGAATGTACTATACATGTGCATTCAATATTTACATGGTTATTCAAATATTTAGTAAGAGTATATACTATTTTAATGATTTAATATATTAATGCAGGGATGGAGAAATAATATTTTCAAATGCAACATTAGTTGAGCTGTTTTTAAGGGCAAAAGTTCTAGGTTATAATAAATAAGAAATAAAAAGAAATAAAAAAATACAACAAATACAGGTCTTACCTTGTTCGGTTATTACTGATTTAAATTGTTATATTCAACGCTTTAAAGCTTCATTTATCTTTATAGTATTTTTAAAACATGGTTTAACCAAACAAATGTAATTAATTTAATTACTATAGGTATTTGTCACGTTATTTCGTATTTTTTTTACTAAAAATACATAAAAAAAGTTTTTTGTGAATCTAAAAATTGGTACAAAATTTAAAAATTGTTCTTCCATTTTGTTTAGATATCTATGACAACACTGTTATTTTATAACAATTTCAATAAGTGCAAAAGAGTAAGAAAAAATAAAAACAAAAGTTTTGTAGTTAATAACGCATATTTATATACAGATGCGCAGAAAATATTAGCAGCATAACAAATGTAATGTACAAACATTTTAAATTTGTTTTTTTACTTATAAAAATATGTAAAAAGATTAAATATCGATCTCATTTGGTGTGCTGAACAGGCAATGTCAGAGAGCTGTAAATACAAAAAACTATTAATGAATTAATTACATATCGATACATTTTTCTATAAGATTTTTTTGATATTAATAAATTCTATAAAGAAATTTTTTTCGATATCCATAAATTTTCTATAAGATTTTCTTTTTTCGATATCGATTAATTATCTATAAGAAATTTTTTCGATATCGATAAATTTTCTATAAGAAATTTTCTGTAAAAAATTTCGATATCGATAAATTTTCTGTAATAAATTTCGATATCGAAAAATTTTCTATAAGAAATTTCCTCGATATCGGTAAATTTTCTATAAGAAATATTTTCGATATCGATAAATTTTCTATAAGAAATTTTTTCGATATCGATAAATTTAAGAAATTTCGATATCGGTAAATTTTCTATAAGAAATATTTTCGATATCCATAAATTTTCTGTAAGAAATTTTCTCGATATCGATAAATTTTCTGTAAGAAATTTTCTTACAGAATTTTTTTTCGATATCGATTAATTGACAAATTGAAAAAAAGTTACATAGAGCAAAGGCTTTGCGCAACACTGCTATTATTATAATCGTTACTATACGTATTATTAACGGATATGAAATTTATCTTATTCTCATGAAGTCAGTAGTCAAGACATCGTCGTCACTTGCAGCAGGTAAAAAACTTTTTGAGACTCATTTTTGCTACTCAATAAGTCAAACATCAACTAAACAGAAAATAAAGCTTTCACAAAGTATAGACAGATAAATGGAAAAAGCTCAACAACACAACGACGACGAGTTCATTGTCACATCAATGTATATGTTGTTATACATTCGCATTTGGGTGTATGTAGCTTGAATTTGTTGTGAACTTATTCTACAAATACTTAAACAACAGTCTCTACTAAAACACTTGACTGGTTTCAGTATTGAGACATGTTTTTTTTCTTTAGTTTTTTTTTTTTTTTTTTTTTTTTTTTTTTTTTTGAATTCAGCAGCTAAAATCAATTTACATTTTTTAGTATAAAGTTAGCATTAAACAACGGCACCACCGAAACAAACGACTAAATAACAACCAAATATAACATCAATAACGGCGACTAAAAAGACAATAACAAAATAAAATTAATAATAATAATCATTGAGTAAAAACAACAACAATTATAAATTGAATAGAAATTAATAATAATAATAATAATAATAATAATAAAAATCAAAATACTTTTACGATTAATCCAGTCATACATTTTCATAAATCTCGTAAATATTAAAATATTCAAAAGGAAGCAAAGTTTCATTACATAGATAATACTTTATTGTTTTGATATTAGGGCGATCGTATTTACTATTTAACAAATGAATACTTGATAGGTAGTTATCTTTTTTTTTTTAATAATTTTCCATATATCTTTATATATATCTTTCTATCTACATCTACAAAATACATATACACCGATACACTGTTTGCATACGTATTAAACATACTATTAAAAATAAAAATAAGTAATGAAAATACTACATACATATATAGATGGGAGTGCGTTTTGAAAAAATGTAACATTCAATTAACTAAATTTGGAAAATGTGTCAGATTAAATTATTTTTTTAATTGTCCAAATCCCCTTTTCGCGATGAAGAGAATATCTCATGTTTCTACATAATTATCCTAGAAATTATGATTTTATACTTATGACAGTTTTGAAGTAAATATTTGAAAACATTATAACGTTTAAGAGGAAATATACACCAACTGAAACGAAGTAAGGAGTTGACACTAAACTAAAAACACAAAAATGTACATAGTTTTTTTGTGGGAGCTTTCAACAAGGTGTAAACAAAAAAACAACAAAAAAAAGCGTAAGAACTTCCTTTTTTGTATCCTTTACACTGGAAAAATTACGAAAGGAAAATTGTAAAAATGTAAATAACAAAATATAAAATAAGATAATGTGTTACCGCAGTAGTTATTAATTCAAACAACGAATTATTGATAGGAAAATGTCTCCAAAATCGGTGTTTTCTCGTTTGCTAAACTTTAAGAAATATTTAGATTCACGGAAAATTGAAAAATTATTAAAGAAAAGACACAAAAGAAGGTCTAGTCAGTTCGAATGTCAGCTTTGAGTCGCCACCAATTGTCACTTTTAAGGCAAAACCCCTCAGAATAATTTCTAGGCAAAAGAACAATGCAGTAAACTCAAAACAGTTACAAATCCTAGCAGTTCGAATTCTAGCATCTGAGGCCTAAGAACACCTCTAAGGCGATTGATAATACAATAAATAATCTTAATGTCCAAAGATTGATTGCTAAGTGGACTGAGAAACCAAAGACGACTGATTTCATAACTTTAATTTATACTTTTCAACAATCTTGCAGGTTATCCGATCCCCGATACGGAAGTTGCAGATTTTTATCTAAAATTCGTATCAGACAAGTGCGATATATATTGAGTTCAATGGCGTATTGACAATGTTCATGAGACCCTCATTCCGAGGTACAACTTTCAAGTTCTCTTCTCCGCAACATGTTCTTATTCCTTCACTTCTATGTATAAAGCACCCCATAGACACATGCTGCATAACATAAATTAATAACTAAATATTTCTGTCAGAGAAAAAAACCTGATTCAATTGTCAAAAAACTAATTCATGCAACAACAAAATACATTTAGTCACATATATTTTGTTTTTGTGTTTTGATAAAAATTAGTAATTTTTTTGAAAATTTATTTTTATGCTGCATAGATAGAATACAACTAGAAGTTTATGTGAGAGTTTATATGTTGCCCGCCTTGCACTGGGTGCAAATTTGAAGGACACAATTAGCAGCGTCCGGAATTTGGGCTAGTAGGAAAGAGTTTAAACCTAGTGTTGTAAACACAGCTATTGATGTGGTTACAGTAGCATCGTAAACCGACATCCGGTTCGAAGACCATAAAGAAGTTTGCATTCGAAAATTTCCTTGTTTCTGTTTGGCGTTACGAAAGCAGAGTTTGTGGACGTATATTCTCTGTCGCCACACAAACTTTTTGTAAAAACTTACGTTAAGTTGGAACGAGTTTAAGGAGTTAAAATTTCCAACGATCTTCAAGAGTGAAAAAAAAAATGATTTTTCCGTTCGACGAAGGTAAAATACAAAAACAACACTCAATATGAAAATAACATTGCAAAAAGATATTAGAAGCAACAAAAAGTGATTCATAATATAAATTTCGGAAAACTGCTACAATAAATTGCTTAAACTAATTCCAATTCATTTATTTGATATTTTTAAAAATATATGTATGTGTTACATTTTATCATGACGCTCTCTTAAGTAGTTAATTTAAAATATAAATTGCCAATTTACTATACTGAGACAGTCGGACTTGTGTTGTGCTGCGGTTGTTGTGTGTAGTGTGTTCGAAACGCAAAGTTATGTTTTTATTTTTTTATTTCGAATTCGGAATTTTTCGTTTGTGATTGTGATATTCTTCTACTCATTCTTCGTTTAAGTATTAAACGTTCGTCGGTGGTATACGTTCATTCGTTCGTAATCTTCTAGTATTCTTTACGGTTTTTATACATATATTTTTCGAGATTGTATTAAGGAAAATACCAAACACATTTTGTACAAAAAGAAAAGAATAAAATAAACGATTGATGAGAAGTGTGTAATCACCATTGATTATTATATTTATTGTGTTATTAAGCTTTTCATATAATGATAATAATACTCTAACTATACATATAGTACGTTAGATAACAAAGGCCATTTGTTAATCATGACAACGTTGATGATGATAATGATGTTGTTTTAGTTGATAATAATAATGGTGATGAGCAAATGTTCAAGTTATTAAAAAAAAATGAGAATATTTAGAACAACAAAAAAACTTGATTGAGGAATAAAATCTCTAAATAAAAACAGCAAAAAATAAATAATTAAAAAAAAATATTTAAAATAAAACACGAATAAAAACACGAATTTGAACGAAGATATGAAATTAACGAACTAACAATTGTATAAATAAAGTAATGAACACAACTAAACAATAACAACAACACTCAATACTTGTAAAAAATTCTCATAATCATTTAAGTTTTTTTTTTTTTTTTTTTTTTTTATTAGTGTTTTAGTATATATGAATATGTGTGAATTTTAAGCTCGATTTCATTTAGTGTTGCCATTTTAGCTTCAATTGTTTCCTCTCTTTTTCTCACTTAATAATCGATAACAACAAAATAATAAAAAGAAACATAAAAAAGAAATTTCAACAAATAAAACTAAAAAACAACGAAATAACAAATTAAACATGTTATATGCAATAAAAAACAATTATTTACATTAGGAAATAGCGCTACTAAACTCAAAGCTTTACCACAACAACAAAATTGCAACAAAATATTTTTAAATAAAACCATAATTTTCTTCTCTCTCCTAATTATTCCAACATATTTTGCTAAAAAAAAATAACAGTTATTTGGCCATAATTTGTGCATGACAAGTAAAGAGATAGTGATAGAATGAGTGCTCTCTTATTTATCAATAGAAATTTAAATAGTTAACTAATTGTTTAAAATTATTTATATCATTTATTAATAAGTACCATAAAAAACATTTAAGTTTAAGATTTTTTTCAAACATTCAATAAACTTAGCAGAGATGGAAATTTCACCATCTATACCTTTTACAAGTTTTCTTATTTAGAAGTTCGAAAATCTGAAGATTTTTTGGTAACATTTTGAATTCTAATTAAGCCTTTAGAGGGCACGATTTCAATGAAATTTCGTATATATATATATATATATATATATATATATATATATATATATATATGTATATATCAAATTTAGCATTACTTTATTTATATCACCAGATGCGAGTGCCATATTGTAATGTTGCACAGTAACACAATAATTATTTTCAATGCAAGAAACTGTTATGATATTGAATGTTTGGTATGATAAATTATATATATATATATATATATATATATATATATATATATATATATATAATGATTCTTGAAATCGATCGAAATTCATCACAATCTTTCAAACCGATTCGATTTGAAAACGATCGGAAGTGCGATTCAGTAATTAGTTTTAACGATAATCGAATCGTTAAAAACAATAAACAACAAAATTGCCGAATTCGTTATTCTCTATCATTTTTAACGATATTTGTTTGCGTCAACTTAAAGACAAAAATATTGGTGTTAATATATTGACAAAAATTAGCCAAAAAGTCAACCCAATGATTCAGTCGTTGTTTTGTGATTGTAGTCTGTGCTTCCATGGTTATAGACCGTGCTTCTATGTTTGCGAATCTTCTTTTAGGAGTAGTGGTCACACATCTTAATCAATATCAAAGAGATAATTTAATCAATCACCGTCTTAAAACTGTTAAAAAATTTCGATTTGTCTCAAATTTGTTTGTTTTTATTTTTTTATTTGGTTCGAACCTTACTTTTATTTCGGCATATCCTTGTAGAGAGCTGCCACACGAAATAATAGTTATATACAATCGTTTAAGAGTACTTAGTGAATCACACAATCGTTACTGCAAACAACAAATGCTATTGACAAGTTTTGCGATTGTCGAATCGAACTACTAATATAAATGTTTTTCTGTTTGAAAATCGTGAGATTGAATAATCTAGAGGAAGTGTTCTAGACTACAAACCTTTAAGCCTGAGTTCGTATCCCCGGGACTCCTTGTAAATTTCTGTTTTTTCTAAAAAAAAATCATTATTAAAAAAATAATAATTTGACAAGAATTTCTATGCACGTTTTAATGTGTTTTTTATAAAAAAGTATTATCTAGATTTGAGTTGCGATAAGCAATAAAGATAGTATATAAGTAATAAAGATAGTAAATTTCAACATATCGATGTGGTATACCGCTTGGGTTTGTGACTGAAAGACTTTAGGTCCTGAGTTCGATCCTTTTCCAAGGCTTTGAAAAATTGTTTTATAATTTATCTTCAAATAAAAATTAAGATATTGAAATGTCAGATTAAGAAACTGTCAAATATATTTTTAATTAATTTAAAATGTTTCCTTGAAATTTATTAAATAAAATATACATTTCTGTTCGCCAGGATTCGAACCCATACGAAAACTTTAAAACTCTTAGCTATGAATTCTTACCACCTAGGCAACATGGCATTTTGAAATTCTGAATTTAAAAAATACTTTTGCTTTAATTTAAGTGTGTGCCAAATCATAGAAAAGTTTTGTAGGAAAGTAAAATTTTGACAAATGAGGTGAATACAATTTTACTAGTTCTTAGGGCTACATAAATTTTTGACAAACGGTTATAAAATTTTGACAATAAAAAAATAAACAATAAAATAAAAACTTGTAAAATATTTTAGTATTCTTAGGGAATTTTAATGTTTAATTTATTTAAATTTTATTTTCTTAATGAAGATTAATATATAAGTGATTAAAACAGTAAAATATTTACTAAAATTGTTAATGGTTTTGTTAAAATTTATCATATCAAAAAGTTATCATTTGGCACACAGAAATTACAAAATTTTTTCACCACAGGAAAATTAAAATTTTCCACAGAATTTTCCGTTTGGCATACGCTCTTTGTGTAAAAAAATAATTTTTCAACATTGTTGAATTATTTTAAATATGTATATTTAACATATAGTGTTGTAAATTGATTTTTTTATACTGTTCACATATATGTGGAGTACATATTGTTTTTCAACAAAATTTCTATGGAGTGTTTTAATATGGACATATTTTTTGTGAAAAAATAAATTTTACAAGTAAATCTGAGTATGTGAGTTGTTTTTTCTTAAAAAATTATCACTTAACTGTAATTGTCTTTTATGTTTTTAAATGTAGATAATAAGATGGCATATCATGTTTGATGGAATTGTGTCTTACAGCCCCGAAGTTAAAAATTCTAAAAATTTGAAAACAGCAAATTCAAGTTTAAAATATCTAATTCTTATGTATTTTTTTTTTTCAAAAAAAAATTGTTGATAGAAACTGAAAAGGAATTTATAATTTTGCATATCTCTTCTTTATTCAGCTCTTCAAAACAGATGGTCTGAGCGATCTTCCTAAGTCATATGCCCAAGGAGTTTTCGTGGACCTTTTTTTGTTACAAATTTCCGATGTCATGGTTAACACCAGTTTACAATTATTAATATATTTCCAAATTAAAATAAAAATTTTGATGAGATAATTCCAATATGTTTATATATTTATGAAATATAAGTTTTGTGGAGGGTATAAAAGACTCCATTGTAACTAATATTGTTATTTGCAACATGGGCATACCGGTAAATAGTAAGTTTTGACCGAGACTTGTCACTGTAAGTTATGCGATAGCTTGACACATTTTGGTCCATTCGATCAAATCCACCCATGTATCTGTAATAAGCTGCTACAACAGCTGGGCAGGGAAAGACTTTGGAATCCTATTTTCACGTATAGTTTCAGTTCCATGATAACCATTGGATTTTAGATAATGTTATACTGAAATGCCAGTAAACAAGTTGTCGAAGTAAAAGCAGAATAGTAAGGATATTACATTTTGTGGTAAAGAGTGAATCATATATAACATTGGTGTTACACATTTTCCAAACTTCTCTTCCACACCTCGATTATACCTCTGATATTTGCCTTGATGGACATCAAATGAAATACAGTATCCCAAAGGAGCATTCAAACACCAAATCGCAACGGTTTCCTTTTATAAACTACTACGACCATAGTAAGAAATCATTGATTCGTCATATGGTGAGTGCTGCTCTGGATGAAAGTATTTCGCAAAGCTTACATTAAACCTCTCAGTTAGTGGACGCAGTTTCGACATTTTGCCAAGAGTATTATATAGATCTTCAGATGCAAAATGCATGTATTGTCCTAAAGCTCTAAAATAGTTCAAAGACATTGCGTTGCAAACTGCTTTGTTATATATATATATATATATATTATCATCCGCTGAATAAGTTGTTGGCATTGTCATTATTAATTCCAGTCCTACTAAATCCTCAAGCTGATCTAAATTGTTTATATTGTTTTCAGCATCGTACAAAACGTTACCTTGTAAGTCTCCATCGTTTTTTTAAATATTGAAAATGCAATTCTCAATTTAGTTGTGATGAATATCGATAATATTTCCACTTCAATCCTCGTCTGCACCATCTTCACCCGATCCATAATTGGCCGACTGCGGTTCTATAAAAATTTCCTCAATATCATTTTCCTCCTCTTCCAAAAACATTCAAATAGTCAATAATTTTTTGTTTTGTATCTACCAAGCAGAATTGCGAAAACTTTAAAACCCGTCCTACAAGATTGTGCTTGTTTCTTAGTTTCGTTAAATTTCGGCTCATTTATCCAAACTGAAGATGAAGAGGTTCTTTCTTGATTTTATTAAATGACTTTTGAAAACGGATTGGAATTCTTAACTACACTGGTATGAAAATTGTTGCCAAAAAAAAGTTCGACTCTGTCTCCAAACTGAAGCTCCATTTCCTCAAAGAATACTAATTTTTAAGTATAAATCCCCAATTTTCTCCCAAAAAACATAATATAAAATTAAATATAAAATTTTATTTTTTTTTTAACAAAAAATGTATTTAAAATTTTCTTTAAATAGAAAAATAAATGTTTATTTTATATAATATAAAAAGCAATTTTAACGAATATTTATATATTTTTTTCTTTTTATTTATTATTTAATCGTTTGTAATTTGAAAGTCCAGTTGGTCAAAAATGAAATAAATTTCCTATGAAAAGAAAATTTATCATATATTTCTTACAAAAAAAAAAAAAAAAAAAAAAAAAAATAATTTAAACATTTCTTATAAAAATGAAATGTATCAAAAAATTTCCATAAAAAGAAAAGAAAATTTATTGAAAATTTCCTCTAAAAAAGGAGAATTTGCTGTACGAAGAAAATTTATCAAAAATTATATATTTAATTTTTATAAAATTTTCTGTACAAATATAATATTTTTTTTATAAAATATTTCTTTTTATATAATATTTTTCTATAAAAAAATTTGTGAAATTTTTATCAACAGAATATTTAACGAAAAAAATTTTAAAGTTATAAATAAAACTGAATTTTATAATAAAATTAAAACTAATCGAAATTTTTCTTTAAAAATTAATCCAACATTTTCCAAAAATTTAAAATTTCTAAATTCTATAGCTTTAAAATGAATTGAAAAAAAGAAATAAAATATTAAAATAATTTAAAATCAAATCTGTAACCAAATTAAAGTTTAAATCCCCAATCTGGCAACACTGGCTCTGAAAGAAATTCCTCCTTTAAACAAACGTAGGTGGAATATCGTGATTTTGATGTGTTGAATAAGGATCTCTCAGTTTTTTTTTTCCTATCATATATATGTTTTTATACACTGCATCACTATAGATTAAGAGGGTACTATGAGTTTGCGCTGATGTTTGTAACACCCAAAATTATTGGTCCTTAATGCTTAGAATCTCCTTCTGATTAGATTTAGCGATATCCGTCCGCCCGTCTGTCCGTCCTTGTTAACCTTGTAATCAAACTACAGGTCGTAGTTTTGAAATTAACTCAATATAATTTGATTTTCTATGATCCAAAGACGAAGCCTATTGAAATTGGTTATGATAATATAAATATGCTATATTTATGTCTATCTATATATTTTAATGAAATTTGGCACATATTAGTTTTTTTTTAGAAAATGACTTAAAAGGGTATAAATCCCATATAAATGATCAAGTTAATGTTTCACACAAATCGGTTTTATATAAGTAGAAACCGCGTTTATAATTGACCATGGCCTTCATATAAGATGAACTTTTAGGAATCACCCTAAAGTGTTTATATATCATAATGTAAACGTAACTTTAATAGAAGAATACATCACCTTTAACACTTGTATCGGTTCACAATTGGCCACAGGATCCTTTCCGTATTTTGAAAGGTATCATAAGGTCGTGCTTGATCGGCTGTACCTTACATGTTTTAATAGACATGATTAATATAACCCCCGCACTAATAACTCGAGAACAGTTTGTCCGATTTAAATACATAAAACAGCAAAATATATTGACTAATTATTTGTGATCCTCTAAAGTTTAGGAGTTATTAAGAAATTAGTGACGAAAAAAGACAATTTTTAATTTCTTCATAATTACTGTTTAAAAAAATTTTTAAATGTGATAATCTTTAGTTCAGAAAATCTTGATTTATTTCATAATTAAGTAAAAAAAGATGTAGTAAAAACTACATACAACTGCATCATAATATTTTGCTTGTAAATATAAAGACTTAAGTATCTTCTTCAATTAATAGTAAATCAAACCAATATTTGTTAATCAATTCATGATATATGGCTTATTTTATTCGTAATATACCTAGTTTAATAATGAAAGATTAAAAACAGCAAATTTTTTTTCGTTTTCAACATTTTAAAAAATTTAAGAATTTGTTCAGAAAAAAACTGAAAAAAAATCTTATTCAACAAATCAATCAATCATAATATTTCACATATTTTTGTTAAAAGGTTTCTTTGCGAAACAGTGCCGTTGAATTGAAAATTAATCACAACCCCTTTGAGACATTGCAACACGATCCAGCAAAATGTTTGTATAAAACAAAAACAAAAATATTTCCAATTGAGATTGAAATGTTGAAATATGAATATTTAAAAAAATAGTGATTTCTCAATTTGATATCAAACAATTTTCAAATGATTCTTAAAACTAAAAATGAAAAAAATTTCAAGAGAAAATATTTGGTACTTGAATCTCATATTATTTTCAAATCATTCTTAAGCCCAAGTCAGAATTTTTAAATTTAATAAAAAATTAAATTTATTAGGTTTAAAATTTGTTGCGGCCTTATTCATAAAAAATTTTAAAATGTAAGAGATCCGGTGTAATTTTTTAAAATAAAGGGAACAATTTATTGTTGACATTATATATAAAAAAAATTTATAAAAGTTTTTGTTTTCTCACAATTTTTATAGCCGCATTTAAATTATATTTAAGAATTAAGTTTGAATCAATTTGAATCAGTTTGATAACTAATACAATTTCCAATTTGTAAATTCCTCCTTTTGTTGGTTAATTTATTATTTGAAATTTGAGATGTTTAATTTGAAATCATCATCAATTTTTTTCTCTTTAATTTGACTGAAATCTATCTTTACATTTTAAGATAATAAGCAAATTTAATAAAAACTTAACAATAACATTTGTAGATGTACTCATATAAGAGTGCAACTAAAAGTTCAGATAAATATCTTTGGTTTAAGAAAAATATCAACTCGAGATCATACTTTCGTATTTAAAAAAAAGTATATAAAATTCAACAATTGTGATTAATACTCGTATATTGTTGATCTGGCTGTCCTGTATTTCATTTGGAACTAAGAATAAATTGATTTAATCAGACGAATATAATTATAATTTTATTTACTTTCGACCCCAATATGAATTGATCATTTTGATGAAATAAATTTAAATTTATTTTCAACCCTTGCAATATTTTGTTTTTGTTTTCTTTTTAAATTTCTAAAAGCAATATAATATATAATATATTTAAACAATTTAAATAACATAAAAAAGTTCCATCTCTGGTTAATATCTTTGATTATAATAACATAAATAAACAAGTGACAATGAATAAATATTTAAATCGAGTGAAACTATATACATAAGTTGTTGTTGTCAATGCAGGGCTCAAGTTGATAAATAAACGGAAGAGAGCCAAAAAGAGAAAGAGAGATGCAAACAATTTTTGTAACTCAAACAAAAAATAATAAAACAAATACAACAATCAAATGTAGAATATAAGTATAAATTTGTAAAAAAGCTTATTTTTTTTATTGAGAATAATAATATATTAGATACATGTTCTTTTTTTATAGACAAGAACAATCTAGATAGATCATCTCACACCTTATTTTTATAAAATAGGTTCAAACAAACTCGTATTACAAATTAGATAAATTTCTATATTTCTATTAAATACACTTGCAATAATACACATGTTCGAATTTCAAATTGTTGCCAGTGTGTAGAACTAACTTCCTTCTATTGTTTTAAATATATTGGATATTAAATTAAATTAAATTGTCAAAGAAATTTTAAATTAATCAAAAACAAATACATTTTATTTGAATCAATTCTTTTTAATAAATATTAGTCATACACCAAAGATATATTTTAAATTGTCTTTGAAAAATATTTATTCGTTCTTTTCAATAATAACGATATAACCCTACAAGCAAAATAATACGAAAATGATTCGAATTCGTATTGCTTAGAAGAAAAATTTTATCCCGATGGCGAAAGTTTCCCCCATCGGGAGAGATTATACACCACATATAAGTAATAAGAAATGAATACGCCTGGATGAAAAATAGGCAGTATTGCTAGGTAATCATTTAGGCGAATAAAAAGAAGATACCGCTAGATAATCTTCTGGAAGATGTAATAAATCTATAGCAAAATTATCAGCAAGTCAATCTACAAATAATATAATAAAGATAATATTATAAAGATTTTTACATCTTGTAAAGAATGAAAATAAATTTTAACATTATGAAGCATGTAAAATTAAAATGTTAACGTAAAATATACATTTTTTGCAAAAAGGCAAACAAATTTTTCCAATAGTTTTTCATTTTTTCATTGCATTAAAATTGCATTAATTCAGATGGTTTCAATGGGATATCATCAATTTATTCCGGATGTGAAAATGGGTGATATTTTGAAGATAAAATATACTATGCAAATGACAAAAAATAAAAATTTTATATATTTTTTGTTGTTTATTGTCTATTTTTTTAACTGATAAAAACACAATATTAAAAATATTAATTTGATGATTTTCTTCCAAATAATAAAAAGAAGATATTGTTTAATTATCTTCTATGGAAGATGTCTTTAAAATTTTTGTAGGGAACAATGCCCAACAGAAAGAAGTATTATAAAGTATTAATATGGAATGATTTAATCGAAATTAACTAAGGACTGTCCACGAAAAATTAAGTGCATACAATTCAGCTTATATAAATGAAACCAATGGCTCAATCTCTTCTATGGAAGATATATTTCAAATTTTTGTAGGGAACAATGCCCAACAGAAAGAAGTATTATACAGTATTAATATGGAATGATTTAATCGAAATTAACTAAGGACTGTCCACGAAAAATTAAGTGCATACAATTCAGCTTATATAAATGAAACCAATGGCTCAATCTCTTTGAAATTTTGATTTTGTTAAAGGCTGTTATATTCAAGTTTTAAATTTAAAAGAAAAAATAATTTTCTATTCGTTTTTAATAAAATATTTAATATTTTCTAGAACACCCTCCATAAGAGCTTTATTGTGTTTTCGGTTACTTTTATTTATTTATTTTTTCTATGTCCCAATACCATTAAAAAGGACAAAGTTCTGGACAGTTTAGTGAATTGGTCTCCTTTGGTTATAGCAGCACCATTCGCTTGATAACACCCAGTTACTTTTTTTTTTTTTTTTTTGTTATAATAATGAGAAGAGTGATCCGTGGCACTCATTTGCGTACATTTCTCTGTTAAAATAACTTTTGTTATGAATGAAGTTCTTTTTTCCCCACATATATAAATGTCTTGTCAGACCAAAAGTTTATTCGACAATTTCGATTTTTTACACAATATTTATCTTATACATTTCCTATAACATCTGCGATATAGATGGAATTCATGATGTGAAAATCCACCAGTACGTACTTTTTATCACCCTTTAGGCAGCATTCATATTTTTGAAAAAAATTTATCTCAATAATTTTCGTATTTTTTCTAGCGTTCCTATATTACGAATTTTTTTACTTCGTGGTTCTTCAAACCTTATTTGTCATGTCGAATGGGAAAATACAACTATTAGCATGGTTTACAGCCTGTAAACCAACTTTCTTTTGGTGATCATGAACTCTTTGTATTTTTTATGACACAAGGAACTTTATTTTCCGACTCATCTGTATTCCTAGCAATTATTTTATATCTTCGACACGTGTTTTCATAATAAATTTAAATTATGAGTTTGCATAATTTAAATTTTGACTTGACACTTGAAATGTCGTTTGAATGAGATTTCAAAATCATATATACATATTTTCTGCAATTTTGTAGATTTCATTTCGTTAAACATAACTGCTAAACAACTTCAAATGAGTTTTAATTTAATTTTAACATAGTTTTTGATTATGTTCAACTTTTTTTTTTGTTTTAATTTTAAAAATATTTACTTTCATTCAAATGTCATTTTTATTGAGCAGATTGTAGAAAATCAGTGTTGAATAACGATATTTTTGAAAATCGAATTAAATTTTATGAGATTTTGGTAAAATCGCATTAGAAAATATATTTTGATTCGTATGGAAAATCGAATTAAAATATCATAAAACTAAGTAGATTTTGTTTGGAATTTCATTTAAACTAGATTTTGGGCATATGTAAATGTGGTATAAAATTTGATTTTTATTTACATAAAAATTTAGTTTTTGATTTTTCCATAAATCTAAATTTAACACAAAAACTCAGTTATCACATCCTTCTATATTTTTTGATTACAAACATAAGTACCCGGATTTGTGGCAATAAATGACATTTAGTGAGCGGTAAAATGTTAGTTAGTGTCATATAGGACTCTTCAATAAACAATAAAATATTAACTTTGTTTGCAAACAAATCATTTCGTATACATACTTAAGTTAGTAACTTGGTAAAAGTAATCGTTAAGTTGTTATCTGTTTATGTAATTTGTGACTAGTATAGAAATACTACATGTACTAATTATGTGTGTGCCTTTTTTTATCTATCACTCGCCTCGTTTTGCAAACACAGAAAAATGAAAATAATATAATAAAAAAAGAAGAAACGAAACATAAATTTATTTATTTATTTATTTTTTTTGCTTAAAAACTAAGGAAACAAATTATAGGCGAGAGCTTAGCAAGAGTAAGAAGTGTTTCTGTTATTTAAAAATAAAATAAAATAAATTAAAAAAAAGACTTTTGTCAAATACATTAAAGAAATTAAAAGTGAAAAGAGAAAGAGAAATGTGTTCATGTGAGAGTCCAGTTTGGAGTACATAGGAAGAAGTAGAGTCTCGTTTAATATGGGCCAGACCAGTAGCATACACAGCCACAGCAATAATGTCAACATTAATGGCAGCCAAACCGTACTTTACAGAGAACGTAAAAATGCCACTTTACCGGGAGCTAAAAATGTCACAGGTGGAGGTGGAGATGGTGGCAGTGGCGATGGTGCTACATCATGTAAAATCTTGGATTCACAAATTCATACTGGCGATCCTCGTATACGACCCGTTACTATGGCTGCGGCCACCTTAAACTTTAATACTGAACATGAATTAAAAAAACTTGAAATTGTTACAAAGCAGCAGCCGACAGAACAAATGAGCTCAGCTATGGAGAATGGTTATCATAAAACGGATTACTGTTACTATCGGACACCTCAGGGTAATTTCCATAAATTGCCTACAGATTCATATCACAAAATGTCCGAAGGCTGTTATGTACGTTTGGCTGATGGTAACTTTCGACGCTTGCATGTCCTAGATAAGGCCAATGTTACTAAGAAACTTTTGGATACAAATTTCAATCGTAATTCCTTTACATTTCATGCTAATAGTAATGATGGTGTTAGAACACCAAATAATAATAGCAGAAATATTGTATCAGCAGCTGGGGATAAACAATCCCAACAACAAACAGTCCAACCTACCAAAGTAAAAAATCAAATGTTGAAATTTTTAAAACGTTCAAAATCTCACACACCAGCCACCATCAAACAATTGCAGACATACAACAAGGAATTTAGTTATATTGATAGAAAACTAAATTCAAAATTAAATCCGCACGAGGGCTTAACATCTCTGCCACCGGTAAAGGAAGTGGGAAATGTTTCTTCCATCAATAACAAGGTGGTAGTAACAATGATGGAAAACGGCGGTCTGCCCATAGTGGCCACCAGTAAGGCTGAGAAATTTAAAAAACAAGAATCTGATAGCTCAGCTAAGTCAAAAATTAAGAAGGTAAATGCATTTTTAACAAGGATAAATTGATTATTAAATATACTTTTTTTAACGGAAATTCTTTGAATTTTAAAATTTGTTAAAGTGATTATTATATATTTAATTGCTAAATAATTTTTCTTTTTCTCAAAAGGGATCTCCTAATATGGCTATTCGCAGCAGTGCACCAATGCGTTGGCGTGCTACCGAAGAGCATATTGGCAAATACAAACTCATTAAGACAATTGGCAAAGGAAATTTTGCAAAAGTTAAACTAGCTAAACATTTGCCCACCGGCAAAGAGGTGGCTATAAAAATAATTGACAAAACCCAACTTAATCCGGGTTCGCTACAAAAATTGTTTAGAGAGGTAAGTAAACATCAAGCGATACATACACATTAGGGTGCGTCAAATTGTGTGGCTAAGAAAAAAAAGCGAAAGGCGTGTAGCAGAAACGAAATCTACCCTAAGAAACTAGGGCTCTAAAATTAAAACCTGGTTATGAAAAGTCATAGCAATAAAAAGTATAAATTTTTTCCCGAAATGGGTCTCAAAAAATTCACAAGTTCACCAACTTGTTAAAAAAAAATATTTAATTTTTTTTTATCATGGGATTTTGGTCCTTCAGAGGACTATTTAGTACATTTTTGTATATTTTTATGTCCCTCGGCGGGTGCTAGGTTTTGATTTTATAACCGTAGTTTTTTGGGGAACTTTTCTTAGAATTCCCCGTAGATTACGTTTATTGCTATACGCATTTTGCAAAAACAATTGACCAAACCTAATACACATTTTAAAACAAAATATATTATACCCTACACCACTTATATGCATAGTTGGTTGGGGTATTATGCGTTTTATTGTTGATGTTTGTAACGCACAGAAAAAAATCTTCGGTCCTCCATCTTAATGTATATTGTTCGACTCATAATCACTTCCTGAGTTGATTTAACGATGTGCGTACGTCCATCCGTCCGTCTGGCTGGCTGTCCATCCAAGTAAACATTGTGAACAAAGTACATTCCTCAATTTTAAAGATATAATGATGAGACTTAGTACATATAATTATTATGGTACAAGAACGAAGCCTATTGAAATTGATTATAATCGGTCCATTCTTTCACTATGCCTCAAAACAAATGTCCTCCCGGAATAGGGTTTTACGCTCATAAATGCCTTAAATATAGCAATAATTTAATTAAAATTCGATACAATAGGTTTTATATAAGCAAAAATTTGTGTAAAAAATTTCATTAAGATCGGTCCATAATTATCTAGAGCTCCCATATAAACCCCTCTTCCGAAAATCACTTTAATGATAATATGAAAAATTATATGAGTATCGGTCCAAAATTTGTTATAGCTCCCATATAAGCCCCATTTCCGTGAGTCACCCTACTTATGCATATTACATATAATTCTTGACGCAATGGTTAGTGTAGGGTATCATATGGTCGGGATTGACTGACTATTAATCTCTTACTTGTTTTTTAATAATTTTTTTGTGTATTTTTAATTTTAGGTCAGAATTATGAAAATGCTTGACCATCCCAATATAGTGAAACTTTTCCAAGTTATTGAGACCGAAAAGACTTTGTATTTGGTAATGGAATATGCCTCTGGTGGTGAAGTTTTTGATTATTTGGTATTACATGGTCGTATGAAAGAGAAAGAAGCAAGAGTTAAATTTCGGCAAATTGTTTCAGCTGTGCAATATTGTCATCAAAAACGTATAATACATAGGTAAGCACTATTTGCAATAGTTTATTATTTTATATATTTATTAATAAAAATAAATATATTTTTATCTTTGTTATACAGAGATTTAAAAGCCGAAAATCTGCTGTTAGATAGTGAGTTAAATATAAAAATTGCAGATTTTGGGTTTTCAAATGAATTTACGCCTGGTTCTAAGCTGGACACATTTTGCGGCAGTCCCCCTTATGCTGCGCCCGAACTATTTCAGGGTAAAAAATATGATGGTCCTGAGGTGGATGTTTGGTCCCTGGGTGTTATATTGTATACCCTAGTAAGTGGGTCATTGCCTTTTGATGGCTCCACTTTAAGAGAACTGCGGGAACGTGTGCTCAGAGGCAAATATAGGTCACTAATTTCATTCTTTACTTTACATTTCTCTTTTTTTAATGTTCATTACAAATACTGATCGAAAAAAAAATATATTGTTCAATTTCAACAGGATTCCCTTCTACATGTCTACTGACTGTGAAAATCTTTTGCGTAAATTTTTAGTATTGAATCCGGCTAAACGTGCTAGTCTCGAAACGATCATGAGTGATAAATGGATGAATATGGGGTTTGAAGATGATGAACTAAAACCCTATATTGAGCCTAAGCAAGACCTAGCCGATGTCAAACGGATAGGTAAGACGGGTACTGTATACAAAGCCATCATAATTAACTTCTTGTTTCCCACTTTTAACTGTTTTATGTATACAAACAAACAAAACCATTACAACTATTATTATGTACAGCTGTTGTTTCCCAAAAAAACTAAAATAAAATATGCGTACGACGTTTAAAGACAACAGAACGAACTAACATATGAAACTATATTTACAAGAAATAAATCATTAGCTAGTTTTAAAACTTTTTCTAACAAGTTGTTGATGTGTAACAAATATTACATTTATGTATTAACATGTGTGTAAATAATTTATAAGCATCTCACAGATTAAGATTTTTATTTTTAATATGGTTTTTTAAATTATCTGTTTTTTTAATTACAGTCACATTAAGCAAATATTTGTTAATACAAAGATAATTGATTTTTATTTTAAAAAATAGCTTTTTAATTTATAATGCTTTTATTTAAGTTATTATAAATGATTATGTTACTTGGTTAGTATGACCATTTCTTTAGTTTGCAGTAATTCAATCTTTTTTTTTCTCTCTTTAAGTCTGGGTTCATACAAAGGCAATTTTTCTTGCTGAAATTCCGATTTCGTGTGAGAGAGATCAAGATGGAATATGAAAGGGTAAAAACTTGCCTTTACTTCCAAATTCGTTTTGTTTTTCATTTTCGTACTTCAAAACAAAAGCAATTCAAGACAAAGCAAGAATAGCTGAAGTAAAACTTTTTGTGTGAACGTAAATGCAAGTTGAAAAGAAAAAAGTAAAAATTTCGGAAAGAAAAATTGCTGTGTGTGAACTTAGGCTAATTACAGCTTTATTAGACAAATACTCAACAAACACGATGTCAAACGTTAGATATCAAACGTGTTTCTTAAATTTGTTTCAAATATAGGTAGAGGTTTGAATTTTAAGTTTAATTTCACATTAAGAATTATTAAAAAAAGTTTGAAAAACTGTACATTCTCAAATTAAAATCAAATGTTATTAAATCATTCTCAAACCTAAAGATAACTAAAAATATTTGAAAAAGAGTATATTCTTAATTTGATATTAAATGTTATTATCATTCATGAATCCAAAGAGTTAAGTTAACAAACTCTTGAAAAATGGTATTTTCTCAATTTGATATCAAATGTTATTATCAAGTCTTTCTTAAAGATATTTGAAACACAGTATATTTGAAAAAAAAAAAAAAAAATATTTGAAAGATTATATACAAATAAATAAATTAATAAGTAAAATTATTTAATCAAATATTTTTCAATTAATGAATACGTATATTGATAGAACAAAATTACAAATCTATAGAACAGAAAACTTCACAAAAAATTTAATCTGCAAATTACTTTTATTTGTGTTCCACATGTAGTCATAATCCACATTTTGAAAAAGTTTGAGAATTACATTTAACCATGAATGAATTATTTCAAATCACTCTCAATTTGATATCAAACATTTGTGTTTGCTGAGTATTTATCTATTTCAAACATAAATAACACAAACATTAATTTGTAAAATTTTCTCAAATAAATATTTGCCTATTGTGATTATATCTTTTGAATTCAATATTTCCATCTATGATTTGTTAGAAAAGGTTTTGTTTTCTTTTCGTTCATACAACATTCTACGTTACATATCAATCATATGCTCAACATCATTATCATCTTTATAACAACATTTTTCTTCATTCAACCACCAAGATTAAGAAAATTAAAGAAAAAACAACTATGGCACATCGGAACCAATAATATCAACCACTACTACCAACCATCACTTTATTGTTCCAAGTGTATATATTACCTTTTTTTATTCTCTTATTTACGTGTAGCGCTCACAAGTTTGGATTCAATATTATTGTTGTATATTTTTTGGTATTTTATTTTTTTACTTTGAAAATGTTTTATTTAACAAACACAATTTTTGCTCATCGCAGCACAATTCTAGTTACCAGGCTTGCCTTGTTCTTCTCTCCAACCACTTATTTTCCATAAACATTTCATCAGCTTAAATAAAAAATTGTTAAGCCAATCAATCAATGTGTTGTCTGTCTTGTAGCAACATATATAAGAGATACTTATTACCTACAACAAAAAAAAGGAACTAATATAATTAAAATTTTGACAATTATAAAAGGCATTTTATTCAATATGAAAGTTTTTTTTTTTTTTTTTTTTTGTAAAGTGGCAAAAAAAAAAGTAAATTATATAAACTAAAAATTCCGTTTATTTAGAAAAATATAAATTGTTGTTCTAAACATTTACCCTCATAACGAGGGAATTAATTCGTTGGCGTTTGTGTTAATTTTATACCCAAACTATTTATCTATCTATTTAACTATATAATCATTATTTCCATTAAAAAATATATATCTATTATTAGCATGTAGCATTCATATTTATATTTTCATAATTGGCATGGTAAACAAAAACAAGGATTGATTCAAAAAATATTTATAGAGTGTTTTTATTATAACTATTATGATTTTTTTTTTATTTAACCAATAATTGATTTGATTGGAGGTGTGAAAATTTATATTTTTAACCATTTTTAACATAATATTATGTGTATATTTATTTATTGAATTAAATAACGTTACGCTAATCCTACGATATGTTCTTTTCGCATGTCTTCTCTCCTTCATTGTCTTCACACTCTACCCTTTTGTCTTGCGTGGCGATGTGATTTGGACACAATTTATCACAATTTATAGAAGCTCTTGTTGCAATGGGCTATAATAGGCAGGAAATAGAAGCTTCATTATCACAAGTTCGTTATGATGATGTCTTTGCCACGTATTTATTGCTGGGAAGAAAAAGTACTGATGTAAGTAGTTTAATTTTCAAATGGTTCTCTCTCTTTGTGATTTGATAATGATGTTGTTGATGTTGATTAAAAAAAAAAAAAAAAAAAAAAAACGTTTTAATTTTATAGCCTGAAAGTGATGGTTCTCGGTCTGGATCTTCACTTTCGTTGCGTAATATATCTGGTAATGATGGGACAGCTATTTCGGCAAATGCTTCTGTGCAAAGCCCAACACACCGCGGTGTCCATAGAAGTATTTCAGCTTCTAGTACAAAACCAAGTAGGAGGGCATCTTCAGGGGCTGATACACTACGTACGTTTATTGTTATTTTTTTATTTTATGATTTTTTAAAATTATTTTTCTTAGTTCGTATTTTTATAATTTATTTATTTGTTTTTCTTCTTTTAAAGGTGTTGCTCCTGGCAATACAGCTGGACAAGTTGCTACCACAGGAACAGCTGGTACCGTTCCGTCCAGCACTAATTATGCAATTGCTGGTACTGGATCATCTGCAGAAAGATCTTCAATGTAAGTTAATATTATTATATATGTAAACTAATATTTAACCTGCATTAGCAGACTTGTGGTACTTCTATATAGGCCGGAAAGTGATGTTATAATAATTTATTTCATAAATATTTTAGAATTACCAATTCTACCCGCATATATCCCTAAATATCCTAATTCCCAAAAACCAGCAGTCTAAATTTTATATTTTGGGGTTAAATTGCCTGGCAACAACGGCGTTTTTATATTCTTATATAGAGAAACGTACAATTTTTACCCCTTTCTATCATTGTTGGCGTTAACAATAAATTTTTATTATATTTCAGTTAAAAAAGTACCAAAAAATTGTTGATGTATTTGTCTTAAGAAAGAATACGATTTAAAATTTATTTCTGTTCTTTTTTTTTTTTTTTTTTTTTTGGTTTGGAAGATTCAAAGGGTATCAAAAACGTACCAAAATACAGTTGTCTACATCCTCAATTATTCATTTAGTAAGAAGAATGTTTGTATTAGAAGATACAAATTGTTCTATAGCTCCATGATAAGAAAAGTTTGCGATAGAAATGCTTTTTCTATGTTTCTTGATTTAAAAGATACATATGCTACAAAAATCTCCAAAATTAAGCTTAATTTTAAAAAGTATCAAACCTGTTCTATTCTCTAACCAATCTCAAATGAATAGTATCAAAAAATACTACAACACTGATTTCGTCCCTATATTATTCCGTAAAACTTTAAAATAATTATCTACTTTTTTGTAAAAAAAAGGATACAATTTGAATTTTATTTCCAAATCTGTCCCTTTTTACATTCTAAAGTTTTCACATTTTCAAAAATGTAGAAATAGTAAGATTAGAAATTTATTTCTATGTTTTTTTTAGCGTAAAAGTTACAGAAGTTACCAAAAAGGTAACAAAATAAAGTTTTAAACTTTAAATGAATTTGAAAAGTTATGGGCATAGATGATACGAAAAGTCTCAAAAGGGTACCATCACACTAATTTTTAGTCCTTATTACCCGCTAAACTTTGGAATTTTCAAAAAGTGCAAAATATTTTTTCACTCTTTTCTCGGGAAGCTTAGAAGATACAAAAAGTACCTATTTTACCCATTTTAAGCCATTTTCTAGCCTCAAAGTGTTCAAATTTCTAAAAATGTCGGAGGAGATAAGTGAATAGTACACATTTCATATTACCGGTAATAATGCATTTCTTCTAACATTTATTTGAAAAAAGGTATGAAATCAAATTTCCAAAAAGTGCGAAAGACGTGTGGATGAGAATAGTATACGATAAATATTTCATTTCCATCTTTGTTGGTTTATGATTTACATAGGGTATCAAAAAATACAAAAAATAAAGTTTTTTTTTAAAAAAAGTTTAAAACGCGTGTACATGACTGGAGATGTACCTTCAGTCTAAATTTAATGTCTCTAGCTTATACCGTTTGGGCTGGGCGATGTCGAATCAGTCAATCACTCAATAATATTACTCTTTTATATATAGAGAAGATTGATATATTTTAGATAAAAATAAAATCAATAAAAATTTTAATTTTGTATTTTTTTTTTAATTTAAATTAATTTGATATTTACAGAAGTAGCAACTTTAAGCGCCAAAACACTATAGATTCAGCTACAATCAAAGAAAATACAGCACGTCTATCGGCTCAAAATCAAAGGCCGGCGTCTGCCACACATAAATTATTAGCAACAGCAGATACATGTAAGTGTTTCCAAATACATCTTTCATTTCTTACATGCTTTATTAATAAAAACATATGTATTAATCCTTTTTTTCTAACAGCTATTAGTAGTCCAAAACCCCGTTCTACGCCCAAATACGATCCACCAAACAGTAATCGTCCTTCGGCAACTGTGAGCATGATGCCACGACGTTCAACCACACTATACGAGAAGACTTCTTCAACCGAGAAAACAAATGCAATTTCAACAGATTCAAAGTATGTACATATGTTTGCGTGTTTTTTTAATTTATTTATTTAGTTTTTTTAATGTTTCATTCCGCTTCATTTCCTATGTTCCTTTGTTTCCTCTTATAACATCCTCTACACGTTTTGATTTACTATAACATTTAAATCATCGAAAATTTCATTTTAATATACTTTTCATACTAAATACATATGTTTTGTCCAAATCAAAATGAAAACAAATATGTTTTTTAAACTAATATTTAAAAATAGTAAATTGGTGAACAGCAAGCATTAAAACAAAAACAACTTGATCAACATCAACTCCATAAAAAGTTACTTGTTGCTCTCTTGGTTCAGTTTTAATAAAACAAACATTATGCTTTTTATATTATTAGCAATTAAAAAAATTAAATTTATAATTTTTAGGCCTTTTTGCCCTGTTTTTTTTTTTTTATTTATTAAAAATCACCATAAAAATTTCATCATTATTTTTGACAGCGCACTAATTATTTTTGATATTTAATTTTTATCTTGTTATTCTTATTTTTTTATTTTTATCATTAAAATCAATTTGTAAAACTTCTTTTGCAAACCAAAACAAAAAATTATACTTCTAAATCCTCAAAATGGTTACGTTCTACAATTCAAAAATAAATGTCCACCACAAAAACAAAATTAAACAAACCATGGTGAGTACAAATACAAAATAAAAAATAAGTTAAATTCAAATAATAACAAAATTAAAGCTTATTTTATTATTATTGTTAAATTTGTTAAATTAAAAAAGGGCTCTAATTTATTGTTGTGAAAAAATTTAAGTTCTTTTGTTTAACTTAAAGAAATTTTATTAATTAATAGGAGTTTTTAGTTTAGGTGTATTTAATAGGTTAGGTTGAATTAATAGCAAATTGTTTTTCCTTTAATAAAAAAAGTCTAGATAAATTTTTGAGTTGGTGATGATCAAGTATCACTCACTAACTTTAACAATGTTTAAATATATATTTTTATTTTTTTCTTTCTTGTTTTTTACATTTTTTAATTTTGTAAATATTTATTATTTTCACTTTTTTCATAATTATCAATTCAGATTTATGTTTTTTTCTGTTTATTTTAATTTTTGTAACCTGTTGTCTCGTCTGTTCAACTCTCTGCCTCACATTTATTATATTTCGTAGTAGTTTGTAGTCTCTCGTTTAAGAAAATGTGTCGTGTTTTTACATATACATTTTAATTTTTAATTAAAGAGTGAGTGCATCACGAAAAAAAGTAACATCCAAAGTAAAAAAAAAGTTTATGACAAATAATTGTTTGTGGTCTTTTTAACAAATGTAAGTTATTTTTAAATGTATGATTTTGTTTAAATCAAATTATTTGTAATAATTTTCTTTCAACCAATATTAAGCGTTTTCTTTTCTGGCCTAAACGTTACTTTTATTTTGCTCTTTGCAATTTTTTGTGTTCTACTGTGAACAAATTTAATTATGTAAGTACAATGTTCTTTCCTAATAGTGCACAGTGGGGCCAACTGCAAAATAAATGGTAATAAGTTTGGATCGAGAGTGAAAAACATCTGAGCTTGTAACTTTTAAAAGTATGAAACGATTATAAATATTTTTACATTTTTGAATTCTCTTAAACAATACAAAGAAAAACATGTCTAGTGTGCTGAATTATCTCTTATAGTTTAAAAGATATTTGACTTCAAAAATTAAATTTCTCATTTTTGGCCTTGACTTTTTTGCGATTTTGCTCCATAACTTAAAAAAAATTCTAATTGTTGTTAATACGCTGAAATTCACTATAATTTTCTAAATTATGCTAAGAAAATTTTCAAAATAGGTCTTAAGAATTGAAATCGGAATTATCAATCCTTTCTATATCTCACTGCTATTTCTTGTTGTCCTTAGCAATTTGGTAGATGGTAAAGTTGGTATACTTTCTAACATTCGTTTTATTCTTTTCGGTGAGGCTTCCGGCATTATATTTATAATTTGTCCAACTTCACTTGCTTCATTCCTCGTCAATGCCGTTTTAAAGAAATCTTTAAACAGATATAGATAGTATTTATAATATCATCTTGCCTTTTCTTTTGTATCCTTGGCTGCAGTTCTTCATAAGATTTACTTTTAGCTTTTTAGTGATGACCATGCTTACTTCAGCCTCAATCCAGTCTGAGTTTTTCTTTTTAAATTTAGATAAATTATAATTTAATTCTCGAATTCTTCTATCGTATGTAATTAAAAACTTTTCAATTTCATTTACAGCATTTTGTTGTAATTAAATTCCAAACGAATTATCAATTGTATTTACAAAGCATGAACATTTCTCTTGACGTCTTATTCCCACATAATTTTACATAAAGTACTATATTCGAATGTTATCTCCATTGTTCTTAAAGATATACTAATTAAGCCTTTTAATGAAGTTAAATTTTATATATAGGAAGTCAACATATCATTTGTGTCCAATATAAAAATATTGTTTGATTTACTTGCACCCATCAAAAATATAATTATTAACATTCTTTTTCCGAAATAGATTATCTTGAACTAGGTAAAATTCACTTTTTAATATGAAATTTCATTACGCAATCCTTACTCAAAAATATTTTAACAATGAAAATGTTCGCATACCTAAATCTAGTGAAAATTGATTGAAAAACATATCTTAGTGCAAATTTGCGATGGAAGGAAAAAGTGAAAAAAAAAAATTTAAGAAAATATTACAAATAGTTCACTATAAATATTTTCGTAATGATTATCGATATTGGAATGATTTTTATATATGATATAAAATCTTTGATGAGGAATAGAAAAATTTAAATATCGGATATATATATATATATATATATATAATTTTACAATATATTTTTTTTAAGTCGAAACTTTTATTATATGGGTATTTTTGGAAAATTGCGTCGTGTCATAATTTTTTGCAAAACCTTTAAAAACATATTTAATTTAATTCTCAGAAGTACTGGAATCAATAATAAATTTTTTTCGAGACTCAAAAAGTTGAATTTTTCATCCAAAATTGATCATTTTTCATTACTGATGGATGTATGGTGAACGTTCGGAACTTTTCAACAAGTACAGTAATGCTTATGAGTTTTAAAATAAAACTCTACAAATAATGATTATTTTTGATTTTTAGCTCAAAAGTGAAAATTATTTTTGATTTTTATTTTTTCGCTTAACTTATAATGATTATTTTTGTGATTTTTATTTTATTGATATAGCATAATTTACAAAACTATATATAGATCGTATTAAAAAAATAAAAATTTTATTTTAAAAGTTATGAGGCAGAATCGCAAAAAAGTCAAGTTCAAAAATTAATAATTTAATTTTTGAAGTCAAATATCTTTTAAACCATAAGATTAGGAGAATTCAAAAATGTAAAAAAAAAAAATTTAATCGGTTCATATTTGTCAAAGTAGTGTTGCCTTTAAATATAAAAAATATGTTAGATATTTCACCCTGAACATGCTGCACTTTATTAACAGCAAACTAAAACATATTCAAAGATTTTTTTGCGAAAACAATTAATTTTTAATTTATATGCTTTACAATTCACCATATTATCAAATTTTCACAAACATTCTGAAAATTCATAAAAATTTCGAAATTTTATCAAAAATCTGAAATTTTATCAAATATTTAAAATTTCTCTAAAAAATCGAAATTTCATAAAAATTTCGACATATTACCAAAAACCCAAAAATTCACTTAAAAATCAAAATTTCAACGAAAATCCAAAGTTTTGCAAAAAAATCAAGATTTCGCCAAAAATCCGAACTATTACCAAAAGATTAAAGTCACAAAATACCTTCGATTCAACTTTTAAATTTTTCTTCATAGGACTTTAACAATTAAAGCAATTACAAAATTGGCTACAAATATTTTGTTCTATTGTAATCATAAAATGTGAACTTTCACAGAAAGAAACGCTATTGGTGTTACGTATGGGTTTATTATATGAAACTAAATTAGTTTAATTTTGAAATCTCTTTACCTTGACCAAATTTAAAATTAGATTTTTATTTAAAATTATATTTTTATTTAACTCAAAATAGCTTCAATCTTAGGTGTTTATTTTAAAACACATCAATTTCAATCTTAAGTGTTAATTTCAAACCAAATTAGACCTGATCTTTTTCATTTTATAATTAATTCTAGTAGAAATTAATTTTAATTTAACATCGAAAAATGTTTGTATGTTACTTTTTCTTTATGATGCACTTGTTACTCATTTGTAAACATTTTATATACATATAAAATATTCGTCTAACGTAAACCTAATTTATTGATTTTTGTTTTATTTTCTTTTTTTTTTTGTTTCTTTTTTTTCTATTTAATAATTTTTCTTTTTGCATGATGACACCAACCAATTCAAAAATGTAAAAAATAATAAAACGCGATCACCAAATCAAACTACAACCAAATTCATCATCAAAATCTAAATAACAAAACAAAATAAAAAATAATTGCTTTTGGTCGCTGCTCGCATGTTAATATTCTAAAACCGAAATTATTGAAATGTAAACTATTTAATATTTTTTCACCTGATTGTTTTTTGGCATATGATTGATTGTGTATATTAAAAAAAAAAAAACAAACGAATCAAAACAAAATAACCCGCAAAAATGCAAAAAAATGCCTTAATAAAAATTCAACAAACCAAAATATTAATCAATCAATGAATGAATATACATAAATACGAATGAATGAACCCATAGTGTTTTCAACGATCTTAGAGTGACATCGGCTGTTAAATCTGGCAGACATTTTCCCAGGAATGTTCCATCACGTTCAACCTTTCATTCGGGTGAGTTTTGCTTAAAAAAAAAAAATCGTTAAAACATAATTTGATTATCCAACAAAAATCTTTTTTTTTTTTTTCCTTAAAATTAAGTAAATTTTAAAACAGGTTAACTTTTAATTTTAAACAAAATTATATAAAAATTGAAACAATTTATAATTTATCTAACGTTGGAAATACGAAGAAGAAAAAATAAAAAGTTCTCTTATAATGTTCTGTTGTGTTTTCTGTATTAATCATTAAATGGGAAGAATGTTTTTTGTTTTTTGCTAGTTTGTATTGTATATTCATCATCTACATGTACTATAAATCTCTCTGTATCCAATATCCAACCTAAACAAAAATTTAATTTAAAAATTCCATTATTTTTTTCCAAAAAAAAATCTATATTTAATCTCTTCTAACCCAATATTATTTTCATTCTTTATTTTCTTTACTCTTTTTTTTTTTTTTTTTTTTTTTGTGTTATGCGATGATGATAATTGATATACATATAAATAATTTAAATAATAAAAGCAATTTTGCAAAATAACAATCAAATTAAATTAAGCTATCGTAAACTATTTTCTTGCTCACAGCCTCATCATTTCGAAACATTTTCTTTTATATCTATCACTACATCCATCCATCATACATCATTATTTATTGATTGTAAATTATTTCAACATAACTAAATTTAAATACTTTATTGATTTCTCTTACATTTAAGTTATTAACTATAATTTGATGTGTATTTTTTAATTTTGTAATAATTTACTTTTAATATTATTATTTTTTTTTTTTTTCTTTGCTTGTACTCATGATTACATTTTTAAGTTGTTTAAACTATTTTGTAACAGGCGAATGATATGGTTGATTAAAAAAATTAAAAAAATACTGCTAATAAATAAATGATTTTTATTGCTGGATAATAGATTTGATTGCGTATAGCGCTTATTTGCGAGACAAGATCGTCATAAATTAAAAACAGAAAATATTGGGTCTTAAATTAAGGAAAATTTTCGAATGTTTTATTTTTTTATTTTATTTGGATAGGACATTAAAAAAAAAAAACTACTCAAAATATATACTTTTCGAAACCATTTTAACTTTATATGAAGCAGTCTTGTTTTGAACGCATAACTATTTTTTTCCAAGCGGTCCATTTTTTGCAATTATGCCACATGAAAGTCATTATGTCATTATGCTTTGTTATTCACTTTGTTTCGTTATGTAGAAACGTAAACAATAAAAATTTGAATAGAGGGAGTTTCGTACCAAAAAAAGAGTAATTGAATTGGTAGAATTTTATGGGGATTGTGCTTTAACTGATGTAACTTACCATGAGTGGTTTAAATGATTTAAAACTTGCGATTTCGAAGTGGACGATAAAGAGCATTCCGGTTGCCCGAAAAAAATTGAAAATGAAAATTTGGAGGTTTTGCTTGATTAAAACTCGTGTCAAAAGCAACAAGATTAAGCAACAATTAAGTGATTAATTTCCGTTTGAAAGCACTTCAATTTATCTAAAAGCATGGATATTTTTTGACACACGAACTGAAGCCAAGAGACAACGATAGACAATTTTATATGCTTCACTTCAAAACATGGTATTAAAAATAGTCTTGATTCATTTCTAGCCTCAAAAACTGATAAGTAGTTTTAGAATTAAATCCATAAATTGCCAGAAAGATGGAAATGTTGTAACTTCCAGAAGACAATACTTAAAATAAAATATATTAGGAGTTCTCATGAAAACGCGTAAAACCCTCGCAAATTGTGTGCAAGTTTGCACACTCGCAAATGAACTGTCAAGAATTGTATGGAAAATCATTTGCACAACACTTATAAGTTTGGGCGACTGTTTAGTCTCGCAAACTTGGGCTGTTTAATTGTACATTTGTTTATATTTAAACATTATTAACAACTGCAATGTAAAAAATTATAGTTACGTTAGTTATAATAAAATCATTGCATCATACCTTTGATTTTAACAAAAGTTTTTAATTATTTACAACGATTTCTTATTTTCTTATCGTTAATATTACACGACATTTGAAAAGAGGATTCATGAAATATGTCGCGTAAATTTACACAATTGCACAAATAGGAAACTTAAACGTTTAAATGAGTACCTTTATTTTGTTGTATCTTTATGTTGAAAATAACATTAATAAAATAAAAAAACGCTTGAAATTAATGCATACACTTAATATATCTGTATGCCTGTAATGTTGCCTTGCATTCTAGATGATGCTCAAAAACTTGAACATGATATTATCTTGCGCCATATTATAAACCATAATGCAGATTACCTTAACTTTTAACGGTGAACGTTATTTTTTATAACACTACCCTGGACTTGGGTTTTCACAGACCACAATACTGATGTTCAAACTAAAAGCAATTTTTAGAAAATATGATGATCTAAGGCTAGAATAGAACCTAAATAAAAATATTTAAGGTTAAAATTATAAAAATGTATGTTAAGAGGTCATAAATTTTTATTAGAACTTTAATGTAATTTTGGAAATTCAAGAAATTTAAAAACGCAAAGGTTAATACTAAAGTAGTAATATTGAGTTATGACGGTCTTGTTGGAAATGCGCAATATATAGATTTTACCATATGAAATAGGAAATTAATAGTATCAGTATTTTTATTACAAAAGAAAACCACAAAATTTTAAGTACTTTATATCAGAATTGTTGTAAATATGTAGTAACTCCTTGAAACTCTAAAAGTATTGTGTATACGAAATTGTTTGGTTCCAAGTAAATAATTGTATTTTTTTTTTTTATCCATAATAATTGAGCTTTTTTGCTTTTTTCATACAATCGAAAAAAGTTTTTATTAAAAATTTGAACTAAAATTATTGAAAAACAAAAACCTATTTGCAGAATTTATGCAGCTTCTTTCTAGGTCAATAGTTTTTTGACAAAGTACAGCATAGGGCACGAAGAATGCTGATGATGGCTGTAGCGGTAAATGCTAAAATAACGAATAGTATACATAACAAAAATGAAAATTGGCAATTACATATTGAAATAAAAAATATGTCTATGAAAAATTTTTTATACTTTGAATTTTACTATGTATTTACTATATATATATATATATATATATATATATATATATACAGATTTAACTAAAACCATTTCATTTGGTATACATAATATGTACACGAGGGCTATATAAAATCGTTCGAAATTATATTGTAGATTTTACAAATGTTTTTTTTTTTTATTTGGCAGAAACTTAAGTTAACTGGTGTAAAGAAAGCCTTAAGCTATTCAATTCTGTTTACTACCTCAGTCGTATCGTATCATTGTATATCATAAAAAATTTTAAATCAATTTGTTTTTGCTTTCAAAGTTTTAGTTTGAAAAATATTTACGATATGCAATGATACAACGATACGACAAAGGTTGTGAATTAAACAAATATGTATAAAATTTTAAAGATTATTTTTGTAAATTTTACACTTGTGTAGCAGCAATTTTTACAATTTGTTTTTATTTATTTCATATAATTTGTCTTAGCTTTTGTAATTAGTATTAACGTATAAGCAAATTTTGATGTTATCAGTCAATTTATTGTGCTATGAATTTAAAATAAGTTAAATAAATGTTTTTGTCTTAAGGTGTTTTTTTTAGATAAGGCCCTTTTATTCAAATATATAAGTTTCAAGTTTCTTTACACACTTTTCTTTATATATTTACAAAAAAAAAAAAGTTTAACATTGATTTGATTTTGTTTTATTTTTTCGGTTCTTTTTTTTCTGAAAATTTAATTATCTAGGTCAAACTAGGCCACGTAATAATACTGCTTTGGAGTACTCAGCCACAGGTGGTGTACCCGGGGAATCTCCCCATCCCGGACGCATGAGTTTCTTTTCAAAACTCTCTTCGCGGTTCAGTAAACGGTAAGTAAAGAATTTAAGAAGTAAAAAAAAGGAAATTTCTAAATAACATAACATATACATAAATATATACGTTTATAAAATATGATTATGATGCTGATATATGTATTTGTTTTGTTGTGTCAAGTGTAGTAGTAGTTACACGTAATATATTTTAAGTAATTAAAATATTTAATCATTAATTAAAAAATAAAAATAAAAAGTCATTAAATTAAAGTTTATTATACAACTAAAAGAGAATTTATTAAATTTAGTGGCTAAGCTTTTTTTCCCATTCCTAATTTAAATTATTTTAAAAATATCATGTATTTAACTTAAAATTTATCTTTAAAGCAATCATCTTTATAAAAATGAATAGAAAAATAAAATGTGTTTATTATTATTTTTATTTTTTATTAATATGAGTTTTATTGTTAACCATTATTTATTAATTTATTTTTTGTTTTGTTTTTTTTAAATCCTGTTTTTTTAATTTTATTTGTTCTTAATACCTGCTTCCCTTTTAACCCCTTTAACCTAAAATAATAACCTTTTTTAATCCTTTTTAATCTATAAAATATGGCTCTATGGATTTTACAATAACAAGCACCCCATTTTTAATTTAGATTCCAAAAACTCAAACATTAGGCAAAAGTATATGAATTATACCTCACACTCCTCCTAAAAGAGATGGATTGCAATAAAATAATAATAAAAAACGTTAAAATAAAATGAAATAAATCTTTAAATAAAATATCAAAAAAAAAAAAAAAAAATAGATATACAAACATATTTATATTTGGATCGCATGTGCCACTTTAAAATATACAATAATAATACCAATCATATTGATAAGATCTAAAGAAAATTTATAAATAATTGAAAAAAATTCAACTCAACTGAAGACCAGAAGGAAACGCTAAACTATTAACAGAACAAATATAACAAAAATATCTACTAAAAAATATATTAAATTATAACGAAACGAATCTGAATAATTAAATAAAATAATATGAAAACAACCTATAAAAGCCCATTTATTATTGTTTGGATTTACTTAAAATGGTCTAAAGGATAAATGATGATCGATCAATATCACCATAACATCAAATTCTAAATAAATAATATAATAAAATACTTCATAATAAGATCTTAAGAAGCTGTTAATTTATGCGGTCACATTAATCATATATTAAACTCGAATTTTGGTAAAGGTTAAAAATAAAAATAATTGGTTAAAAGAAACAAAAAATTTCTAAATTTAAATATAAAAATTTGCTTTCAAAAAATAAAATTTAAAAACATTTTCTTATGAAATATTCGCCTAATGTGACCGTGTAATTTAGGTTATTTACAAACGATTTATATTTGTTTGTAAATGCAAATAATATACAAACAATTTATGTATATAGGGATTTTTTTTTAATATTTTGTCAAAATAAAATTTATTTATTTATTATTATTTTTTTGTCAATTAAACTTTTTTAATTAAACTTTCAACTAAATAAAATTAAAATCTGTGGTTCAATTCAGATTATTTTTAAGCTAAAAAATAATCAAAAATTAAAAAAATAAAAAGAAAAATAAGCTAATAAGGTACTTTTACACTATTCTAGTAATGGTAGTTTGATTGATGAAAATATATTTTAACATTTTCGTATCTCATGTATAGACATTTTAATGGAATTCGTGTGAATTCATAAAAATAATCTATTATTTTCATAGTTTGTGCTCTTATATGAAGAGTGTAGCGGTGTTCTAGACTGCTTCCAACTGCATATTATGGCAGATTGTTTTATTTAAGAAAAAATAATGTTATTTTTATGAAAAAGCTACAATGAATTTTTTCGAAGTACTGCCTAACGAAAGCCAATCCTTTTTCTCCATTTTCTGGTAATTTATGGCTTCTTTTGCCAAACCACTTCTCATTTTTTGAAGTCAGAAAGAAATGAATTCAATTTTTGATACCTTTTTCTGGAGTTAAGCGTATTCCAGCTCGCGCATTCCAAATCAAACAAAAGAAATAGTAATCAAAAGGGACAATGTAAGGCTATACAGCGGGTGGGAGACGCAACATAAGACCGAGCACTATCAATACTCTCTTTAAACAAATCATTATTTCAACCGGTCCCTCCAAATACAGAGCATAACCTTAGCGACAGGGATATTTGGCTTTGGTATCGATTACATACGATTTTTTGCTCTTTGGATTAACATAATGGAATGACAAATACTAAATTGGAAAACCTAATAACAGTACTTTCACGTAAAACTTTGGGAATTAATTCATACACCCAATATTTAATACTATTAAACGATAAAATTATAATTATTGAAACATTTGATATTTTATTTGGCCTTCAGATTGGATACCAATTTTCTAAACTGAAGTTAATAGTGACTAGCAAAGATTAATAGGAAAACTCTAAAGACACGCTTCTTTCATTTACTTTTAGACATAAAGAGATAGTTGAACAACAAAAATGTAGAAAAGGGATAATTAAAATCACAATGAATAAAATATAAAAATGAAAATAACAAAAAATTCACCTTTTGGAATTGATCGCTACTCAGAAGTTTTGTTTGTCATATGCCTTTAATTAAATTTTATCGCATTATTTTAGTTTTGTCCTTTAACTAATTGCTGTAGTGTGAACGTACCTTTAATAACAATCTATTAATATTAATCTTATTTAAATATTGACTTTTAATATTATTACAGTTTACTAAAGTAAATTGTTATTTTTGTACAGTTTAGTCAAATATTCCTAAAAAAATAGTATAAATTTAAATTAATAATTAAAATAAAAATTTTATCATAATTAGTTTTAAAAATTTAAGTGTAATATTAATTGTATTCAAATATTAAAAAAATATAAATGTAAATTTTAAAATTGTTCAATTATTGTTGCTTCTTTTACACCAAATTTCAAGTTAAAAAACAAATGTTTGTAAAATTAAAAATAATTTTTGTCACTTAAATATAAAAGTGTAATTACACTCTAATATTTTTAGATTTAACATAATCTCTTTTTAGTCTTTTGTCTAAATATAATTATAAACATTTTACTTTCATAAAATGTAATATGTAAATTTAAAATTTCTGCTCCATCATAATCTTTACCTACCATTACACATATTTATTACTTACTTTTTTTAACTATATTGTAGTTGTAAAAATAAAATGGTCACATGCGTTTACTGAAAAAATATGAATTTTATATTAAAAAGCTTAAAAATAAAACAAAAACAATTATCTAAATCGTTTCTGAAAAAAAAAAACAGTAAACATTAAAAAAAAAAACTGTTTTGTTTTGTCTCTCTTTTTGGATAGTGTTCTAGTTGTTAGTTAATATTTGAAAGGAATTACGGCGTAAGTTTCTTTTGTTAGTAATGCGTATTTTATAAATGTATCGTATATAAATAATGAAAAAAAAAAAACACACACACACACACATTCAAAATTTCATTTAATTGCCAGACAATTTTAATGATTATAATACAAAACAAAATAATATAAAAAAAATCAAAAATGCTTTTTTGTGAAGGGAACTGAAAGAGAAGAATTTGTAACAAATGCAGCAATATTTGCTAACTTTCGATACTTTTAGAAAGTAATCTTTTTTATGGAATTCAAATTGAAAATAATTGGAATTCTAATTAGAATTTAATTATAATTTGTTCCATGATAACTTTCCTGTAAAAAATAAATTTTTAATTCAAATCAAGGGCTTAATTTTTGAAAATTTGTGTTTTAAAGAAATTAAATGAATTTAAATAAAATTCCAGCAAATCTAAAATAATGCTACAATTCTTCATTCAAAGCTACAATAAAAACATAGTTGGTACTTTACAAAATTACCTAAATTGTTTTGGTAAAAAAAAGCCCAAATTTTAAGAGAACTAGGGAGTTTAAAGTAAATTCCTTTAAATGTTTGATGTTTTGGGAATCTTTTGGGAAAAAAAACTTTTTTTTTTTAACAATTAATGGTTTAAGAATATATTGGATTTTTTACTGGAAAAAATACTTCGATAACAAATCTTTTTAAATCTTCTTGGGAAATAATTTGGAATCAATTCGTTAAAAAAAAAAAAAAAAATTACTTTGATCTTAATTTTAAGAACGATTTAACTCATATTTAAATAAAATTCAGATCCTTACTCAAAGTTTTAATTTCTAAGAATTACTGAAGAACAAAATGTAGCCAAATAAATAAATAAATGAAATAAAATGTAAATTTTGAATTTATAGCTTTTTGCTGCCTTTGTTACGAGAGCCTAAAGTATAAATTTTTTACTTGTGTAGGCTTATTTTTAATGTATTTGATTTACATTTCTTTGTATTATTTTGTTTTAACTTTTCTATTATTACTTTTTTTAAAATTACGACAGACTATTTTTACTTTTTTCCTTCTTTCTTCATACTCTCTACTTTTTAATTCATTTTCAAACTTTTATTGTCTTGGTCGTCGTCGTAACGTAAATTGTAACTTTTCATTTTATTGCAAAAAAAATCTAAAAAATTTTTTTTTTTTTTTTTTTTTTTTTTTTAAATATTCTCTCACATATAAATATTATTTCTCTTATAATGTGAATAATTTGTTTTTATAATTACTTTTTTCTTTAATTTTAGGCCAAACCAGTAAATAAAATACATACTAATGCTATAAATAAAATAATGAAAAAAATTGTTAAACTGAATGAACTGATTGATTGAATGAATGAAATAACGTGATTAAAATGAGAAAGAGAGGAAAGGAAAGGTGTGAGGGCGTTACTAAGAGAATAAGAGGGAGAGAGAGAGACAAAACACAAAACAAACAAACAAGCAGCTTAAACAACCTTTTGAAAGAAACAGTATCCTTTATTATTTTTGTTTTATATGTTATAAAATTTAAAATAATGATAAAATGATGTAAAAAAACAAAAGAAAAATATTTTCTAAAAAACTCCTTTAAAAACAAAAATAACATGTTTTGCTTTTGATTTTAATGTATAAGTTAAAATTAGATGTGTATAAAAAACATTATTTAAGTTAAAAACGGAATTGTAACTTATTTTATAAGTCAAACAAACAACAACATCAACTCGTTCAACTAAAATTAAAATTTCATATGAATGATGAATTCTTTCATTAAAATTCCTGCTTTATTATTCACTACTCATCATATACCAACTAAATGTGACATTGTTCTTTTTTTCTTTTTAAAGGTTTAAAATTATTTTTATGAAATAATTTTTAAAATTGATAAATTTTACTAAAATAAATTTAAAGAAAACAGTGTGACCATTTTATTTCTACATTTTAAAATTTATATTGTATTACAAATTAAGCAAAAAGAAGAAATTTAAAAAGTAAATAATTATTTATATATATATTTTTTTGGGTATTAAAAAAAAAAGAAGCGTAACAAAAATTGTTTTTTTTTTTTTTTTTTATTTTATTTCATTTCAAAACTATACAAAGACACCTATTATTTTCTTTTTTATAAAGGTTCTTTAAAATTTTTAGATACTTTTTTGTTATTAATTGTATTATGCTTTGGGTAGTTATTAATTACTTTATATATATATATACAACATGTAATTTAACATTTAATAATTCCTAATTTTTATATTATTTGGCTATTTTATTATTTTTACATATATATATATATATACACAATATAATTTAAAAAAATCTTCCGTTATTATTAAAATTAAATTCATTACATTATATAATAATAAATCTTAAATTAATAAAACATTTTATAACAATTGTTATTAAGAGTTTAACTTATGTTTTTTTTTTCTTTTGTTTTTGTAACCTAACAATATTAATAAAACATAATAATAATGCACATAATAATATTTACTATCTATAAATTACATTACTATAAATAGTTTTTATAACACTATCTTATCATTATAATTATTTAATAATAGTTATAATTTATTTACTCTTAAACTTTCCTTTACAAAAAAACCTTTATACAATATTTAGTTTATAATTTATATTTAAAAAAACAAACAAACAAACATACAAACAAGATTTATATAGTTAAATTTACACACCCAACCCCCCCCCCCCCCCCCCAAACCTAAAAAGAAATTGTTAAAACAAGAAATGAAAACAAAAAGCCTCTTAAAAAAATGTTTTTGAAATATTATGTCGTAGTAGTTAAAAAAAATCCACAAAACAAACACAATAAGAAAATAACATTAAAAAACAAATCTTATATTAATTGTTAATTGATTTTCTTATTTTCACTTTTAATTAGTACCAACTGAAATAAAAATTACTAAGTTTTTGAAAAAAAAAAACAAAGACCCAAATAAAATAACTTCAAAGAAAATATTTTTTTAACTTAAAAAAATGCCATTAATATATATATATATATATATATATATATATATATATATATATATATATATATATATATATATATATATATATATATATATATATATATATATATATATATAGGGCTGTCATAGAATCCAAGACCGAATTTCTTTTTGTCGGATTACAAATCAATATTGATTTCATTTCGTGTCATGGAACCGTATTGGTTTTGGTATTTTCGAACACAGAAAAAAAAATCATATATTTAAAATTTTTTTCATAATTATTATGAATCGAACATGACTTTTTCCCAAACTTTTTTCATAAAAAATTAAATTTTGTTCATAGATATTATTAAATTGTTCGTAAATAAAAATTTTAGCAATTTTACACAAAATTTGTTAAATCTTTAATTTAGTTTTATTAGATTTGATTGCAAATGGTAAATGAAAATAGTTATACATGAAAATATTAACAACAAATGCCTTAAAATGGCAAAATTCCAAGGAAAATCTGTTAAAAAATTCTGCAGCGCATCATTTGGATAAAAAGTGCTTCTGTTCTGTTCCCAAAATATAGCTAAAAATCATTAAAAACTTAAAATTTTCCAAAGAAAAAATTCGTTTTTTTTTAATTGAAAATATAAATGAAAATTTAAATAATTTTTTCAATATTCATGACTTTTGATTCATTTGAAAAATATAAAAAAAGATTTAATGCTTTAAGAATTATGCTTAAATATTATTAATAATAACTGAAATTAACGAAAGAAAATGTTTATATTTAAGTAGAAACTTTTTTCTGTGAATATAAAAAAAACAATAGTGTTTTTGTTGAAATGTTATTAAAAATGATTGAGTTTTTATTAAAATATTATTAAAAAATAAGATGCCCTAGGAAAAACTTCTGAACTTGTGCTAAAATCATTATAATAATATAATAATCACAGTAAACAGAATCTTATTGTGATCCTAAATTGTTTTTTAAGGAATGTTTTTGAGAACTAGTGCTAATTCTGTATGACTTCTAGATCACTTTGCTGAAGAAATTACTGGTTCTCGAATGACTTCCTAGAATTCAAAATTTAAAAAATTGAGTAAGAAAATAAAATTAATTTAAATAAAAAGTGGCATTTAGGAAATCAATAAAAAAAAATTATAAAACCGTTATCTAACGTTTCTATAGAGCAGTTCTGAATGTGACAATTTCGAACAAAAATAACTGATTAATGAACTAGTTCTAAAACTGTTCCATAGAATGGGAACTTCTACAGAACTATTTCTGGAGGTGAAGAGTACAAGAACATTTGTAGCGTTCTAAAAATTCGCCAATCTTTTAACTAGCAGCTTTTCATTTTTTCTCTGAAAAATGTACAGTTTACTGATTCAGCCAATTAGATTCTACAGGATCTCATAATTGTGGAGTTTTGAGTATTATTTTTATGTGTTCCCTTATATGTAAATAAAAAATATAAATTTCCTTTTATAAAATAAACATGAATTTACTTACATTTTACCAAAATGTTCAAAAAACAAAAGCGCGTAAACGAAATCCAACAGCTATTGATTTGTTTCCAATAGAAAAACCGATAAAATTAGTTTCTGTGACACCTAAAACCGACACTGATTATGACTCGAATCTTTTTCAAATCCAACTCCGACAACAGTTTAATTCCATGACAGCCCTGATTGATCTCCTTTTCAAAAATAAAAATTTACACTATCAAACAAAATATAAAACATGATTATTTCAATAATTTAAAGTTTTGTTGGCCTTCAAATCGGGAGTTTATTGTTTAAATTAAATCAAAAAGAAATAAAAAATGATTTTTTTTTTTTTTTTCAAAGGGAATTGAACAATAACCTCCCTCCCTGCTGTTTCTTCACATAAGCGTCTTTTTTTTTTTTTTTTTGTCTCACACACATACACACACAAGAGTTTTGTTACAAAATCTCAATTAAAAATGTAATTTTTATTGTAGGTTCTACTATATACATTTACATAAATAATTATAATAACAATTAATAAAATATTATAAAAAAAAAAACTAAAAAGAAAACTCAAAACAATTGCGTATGAAAAACACACAGATAAAATAAAATGAAATAAAATAAATCATAAGTATAATAATGATAATATTAATGATGATAATAAAAATATAAATAATTATGCAGAAATATCTATTTTTTATACGTTTTCTTTTCATTTTGTTTTGGTTAAAGGTGTTCGTTATTGCTAAAGGGAATTTAAAGTTAATATAATTATTGTTATTAAATATATTGATTTTTGTACAGTTGCAGATATATGTTTAAATGCACCGGGTTTTCTCTTAATTAAACGAAACGAAAAGATTATTTTATTACTTTATTTAAAAAAGAGTCCTTCATAACAAAAATAATTAACTAATAGATGTTTTTTTTTTTAATCTCAACTATAGTCGGGGCTATAGACTAAACTATAAACTTGAAACTAAAAGAAGTATAACATAAACTAAACTTATAGCCTCAACTATAGATTAGTCTAATCTGTATTTTAGTTTATAATCAAGACTAGTCTATGCCTATGCTAGACTGAAATTAAAACTATATTCCTCCAGTGTATAGTCTAATTTATTTTAAAGCAAACTCTATATCTGATAATTAAGGCTGCTATGACATTTTTGGTAATTGTATTTTCAATTTAGGGTGGTGACTAAAACTACGATTTTTTTTCTTTGTTTTGTTTAAAAGTGAAATATGTTAACAGATCTTAGATCAATTTTGTATATATATTTTAACTTTTTATCTTAAAAAAAAAAAACAAAAAAACTAAACCATCAGCACTAATAACTATTAAATCCAAGTATTTCTAAAGGCTTTTGAAAATAACACCATATATGTACAACATACATATATAAAAAATCAAATACTAATATTTTTTGGACTTATGCTAAACTTACAAAAGGCATTCAAAATATAATATTGAATTTTTGCGAACGTAAAGAAAAAAAAAAAAAAAAAAATGAACAAGTTAAAAATCTTGTTTAAAATTATAAAAAATAGTATGTTTATAATTAAAAGTTCTTCTTTTTACAATGTTACGAACTACAATACATTTGACAAAAGAATCACATGTTTATTTTATATTACTTGTGTTTAATTTGTTTTATATATAACATTTATAGCAGTAATTCTAATACCGAAGAATCGGCTAAGCCCAGAGTTTTGCGCTTTACTTGGTCCATGAAAACGACTTCACCCTTAATGCCGGATCAAATAATGCAAAAGATAAGAGAGGTGCTGGATCAAAATAATTGCGACTATGAGCAGCGAGAAAGGTAATTAAAAAAATTCTGAAAATTTCTAATTAAATTTTTGATCCATTTTTTTTTTAATTTACTAAATTAAAAAAAAAAATTTTGATTATAATATCTTTAATGAGGGTAACTGTTTAATTTTAAAGGCTTGACAAGATATTAGTTGAAATATCGATAGGAATATTTACATTTTTAACCATAATTTATTTGAACTTAATTTATGTTTCTTAACCATGATTATCATTTAAATTATTTTCAAAATCAAAAAACGTCAAGTTTTTAATTTTTAAATATTAATTTTAGTGTTATTAATTGTGTAGTGCAAATAAGGACTGCGCACGAAAAAATTCTTGCACGCTTTAAGGCTTATAATTTTTATAATACGTGAAAAAAGTGCCGTTAATTAGTTTACATTTGCTATTATCTTCAGTAACTCCTCAGTAAAATCCAACACGGATTGGTTTTATATTTTCTCAACAAAACCAATAAATCCGGTTTATGTATTCGATTTCTGTTCATGAAATTTAATAATTGGAATTGAAAATTTAAATATTTTCTTCCCCAGTTTATAAGGAGAATTTCAAAACAATGCTTAAAATCGTTCATTATTTATTTAAGAAAATAAATTTCCTTTGAGGATTTTATAAACAGGCTGAATCCAATTTTATTATCGAAACGCATGTCTAGCATACAAAACAATCGAGAAATAAAATTTCATGAAAGAATTCACGATTACCGAAAAGAATCCTGATAACTCAAGAAAAATTTTATTTACAGATTGTAGGATCGCAGACAAAATAATACGAATCTTAAGAGAAAATACCTACATCTCAGTATGGAATGTCACTCATTCTTTCAATTTCCCTATATCTCTTATCGGAAAAGTAAAAAAAAAAAAAAACGTGTGAAGACTCAAAGTAGAAAAAATTCCAAATGGGAACGGTATAAAAAATGTGAAGGCAAAAGAGAGGATCAAAATTATTAAGATTATTATTATTATTATTTTTTTTTTTTTTTTCAAAAATATTAGTACTGCTTAAAGGGTGATAAAAAGCACGTACTGGAAGACTTTACAAGATCCTTGAATTCTATAATTACAGAAGTTATGGGAAATGTGTCAGATAAATATCGTGTAAAAAAAAAAAATTAAATCGTTCGAATAAACTCTTGGTCTGGTAAGACATTTGTACCTGTAGAGAAAAAAGCACTTCGTTCATGACAAATAACATTTTTAAAAGAGAATAAATGCTTTCAGAAAAGATTCCTTCCTAACTGAGTGGTATGAAACAAATGATTCTGTTGTACCAAAGGAGGCCAATAAACTGAAATCTGTCCAGAACTCTGACCATTTTAAATGTGTTGGGTCATAGTAAAAATATATATTTAAAGAATGCTTAAAACTGACTGAAAAATAAAATAGAGTTTAAAAAGAAGCGGACCCATTCCAACAAAAAAATTACCTGAAAATACAGGATTTATTCAGGATGTTCCAGAAAATATTAAATATTTAAAAAACCTTTTTTTTTTTTTTTTTTTTTTTAAATTTAAAACTTGAATATAACACCCTTTAACAAAATCAAAATTTCAAAGGGATTGGCCTAAAGCTGTCATTTTTATATGCTGAATTGTATGCACAATATTTTCCTGTGCAGTCCTTAGCTGTTAACACCTTACAACACATTGAGATGCCCTAAATAAAAATAAAATTAACAATTTTGTATTCAAAAACACTATCTGTGAATTATGAATGTGGAAGTTTTTTGTTTGAAAAGAAAGCTAGCGGAAAAAAGTTGAACTAAAAATCTAGAACTGTAACTTTTTAATAAAAATTTAATCACAAATTTCATACACATAAAGTACATTTTTTTTTAATTTGCTGTATTATTAATTTCTATATCAAAAGGTTTGTTTTGTGGTGTGTTCATGGAGATCCTAATACTGATTCATTAGTACAATGGGAAATAGAAGTTTGTAAGCTACCACGTCTGTCACTAAATGGAGTTCGTTTTAAACGCATTTCTGGTAATTGTTTACTTTCTCTTTTTTTATACACATACATATTTTTACAAAAAAAAAAAAAAAAAAAAACGAAAAACCAAAAACATTTAAGTAACACTTTGTTTTTGTTTGTCTTTCCTTTTTCATTATTTAGGTACTAGCATAGGTTTCAAAAATATTGCGTCACGTATTGCGTTTGATCTACGTCTGTGATTTTGTCAGGAGAAGGGGAGTCTAAGCAAAAGTAACGAGTCAACTTTTTGAAAAAGAGACAGACCCCTTATCAAAAATACATCGTAATACAAAACTATACTTTCTTTCTCTTTAACACATTAAAAATCACTTAATTATTAACCCCCCTAAACATACATGCATACATACATATACTCCACAAACATACACACATTATCGTTCATACATTTGCTACTCTTTTCAATGAATTTCGTACTCCTTCCGTTTTTAATAACAATAGATTGCATGCTTAATTGGCATACAAACATACATAGTGCATACATATATATATCCATACAAACATTATTAGTAATAAGAAAAAAAAAAAAAAAAAGAAATAAATAATTGTATTTGTTAAAATGTGTAATCATTCAAAAAACATCCATACAACAAGCATACATCCATATGTATGTATACACCACGTGTGTATAGTAAATGTGAAAAATAACAGATTTTCTAAGAACAAAAATAATATTAAAGTAGTATAAAGTTAAAAATGCACAATGGACATAATAATATTATTAATTTATTAATTATTAAATTAAAATACAAATAAAATTCAGTGGAGCAATTCATATAAACTCATGTCCAACATTCTCAGGCACATTTTGTTTAAAATACTACGGTACTGAAATGTTGTATAGGAGTTTACATGAAACCTCTTTATTATTTTAACTGAAAAAAAAAAAAACACAATTTTGGTTTACTTATCTGTATGTATAATGTAGATTGCATTAAATGCATATGTACAAGGGTAACTATTTATATAGTGAACTTGGAAAATCCTAAGCTGTCAAAGCCAGCTGACATTTATGAAAAGCTTTAGCATTTTTATTATCCCCTACTTAATTGGGTATAATCATTTATTATTGTACAGAGACTTGAAAATTAAAGTTGTTGGAAATGTCAGCGATTAGTGATCAACTTAAACTTGGGGTTACCTTTAGCTTTACGATATAAATAGTTACTGTCATATTATATTTTTATTCATTTATTTTATATTTAATTTTAGTATTGTATTTAAAACGATTAGGATCGTTTTAAGGGCGATAATTAATAAACGACTTGATCAGAATTATTCTGCTGATCTAACAAAAAAAATTCAACATTATTTAAAATATTAATAAAGGTTTAGTTGTTTAGAGGATTATAAATTCGATGTTTTTTCATTTATTTATGTATTTTAGAAAACAATTCCGTGGAGGCTAAGCCGACATGCTCAGAAAATGTGATTTTTAACATATTTAAAAAAATATTATTTAATAAAAATACATAACTGCCTGTCAAGAACTAACTATAAATAAGTCGAAAAAATTTTATAAAAATTCAATTTTCATATGATATTAATACATGTTTTTTGGCTCCCTTTTTTTCGACACAGAGTAGTTTGTTGAAGTTTAGATTCAAATAATGTAAACTTAAAGAACAAGGTGTAGCAATTGGTTATACATTTTATATTTTTACAGAGATTATGTTAAAAAATACAAAATTTATTAAAAATTAAACACATTTTAAAAATTTGTTCGAAATTTCTGATATGACCTTTTTATTGGACATAATTGTGAAATCGATTATGGTGAAAAGAAATTAAAACAATCAAACCCTTTCTCAAATTTTAGTGCAATTTTCGATTCAGTTTTGTTTTTAATATTTATAATAATTGACCATTTATTCATTAATCCCATACACTTGTAACTAGATTCGAAAGGTGAGACTTGATTAGAATTTTAATATGTTTTAATTCGAAAATATGCATTTTTTCAAATCTTGGTGTAGTCCTTCGCTTATGATTTTTTAATGAATTATTAATAAACGTACATAGAATAAAACAAATTTAAACATAATAAATTTACAAGAAAATAAAACGTTAGAGTATATACTACTTATAAAATAATAATTTTTGTAATATATAAAGATAATAGTTTTGAGCACACCATAAAACATTACATACATTTTACATACAATATTTCTTAAAAAAAATGTAAAATGAATAGGTCCCTCATTCTTATTGCATCTTCTTTAATATAGTACATATGTATTAATAAATAAATGTAATCTATTACCATGGGAAAACTGTGTTTTATTATTTGTAATGGGATTCTAAATTGTGGTAAGTTTTAATAGAAACAGTTCACACAGTGTCAAAATAAAGTAACCACTGTGTTCAAAATTTTTGTATTATTACTGTGAAATACTGGGCGAATTCTTCCCCAAAATACTCTGCATAATCAGGTATTTATTTTTTTAGAATTTTATTCCTGCACTAAATTGTTCAAGAAATTTAAAAGCCCCGAAACTGTTTATAAAGAGGTAGGATGAAGTGTCAATCAAGCTCATTTCTAAAATAAAAAAATATTAATACCGAATACCACGTTCTAAATCAGTTATGTCAAAATTTGATTTTTGTCCTGACAAAATTTTCCACTATGCAACGGTTTTTAATTATTCGACTTGTAATATTTATGGTTAATTGGGTTTACACAGTCAGTCGAGTTAAAGCTGTCTTTTCGTAACGAATTTATTATTTTTTATAAAGGTTTCCAAATTGCGTACATTTTGCTTTGTCCTATGTATCCCCTAGCCTACACGTAAACATTTTTATGTTGGCAATTGCCAAATTCTATCTCTCTTTAAAATGTTAACAATTGGTCCCGTTATTCTGCCTACGTTATTTCTTATGTTACCTCAGGTCTACAACTGAGATTAACGCTGATATAATATGTGAGATAACGCAAGCAGAAGAGAGTAACCATTTTGTTTATATTATGTTTTATCTTAAATAAAGGGTACACGTACTCTAATAAATCCTATAAGATATCATTATTTTCAATCAGTCGCAGAACAAACATGTACTTTTTATTTACAAAAATCGCACGTTTTTAACACAATTTCTATAAAAAAAATTTTTAAATGTAAAACAATCATTAAAAGAAAATAATTTTGCAAAAAAACATTGTTTTTTTAGTAATTTCCAAAATATATAAGCACACACACATACAAACTTCCGTGGGTGTGTATTTTTTTGACATTTCATCTTATAAGATGGTTGTGTAGAGAAATCTCATCACAACAGTCTCATAATACATCTTATAATACTAATATTTGAATCTACACGTGAAATAATTCTCTCAGAGAGCGAATTTGACACTCTCTGATAGAAAAATCTTACATATTATGTTACGTCTAGACGGGCTGTTAGGAAATAAAAATGTCTTCTTGACAGCCCGTCTAGTCGTAATAATATAATATATATAATATGTAAGATTTTTCTGTCAGAGAGTGTCAAATTCACTCTCTGAGAGAAATATTTCACGTGTAGATTCAAATATTAGTATTATAAGATGTATTATGAGACTGTTGTGTTGAGATTTCTCTACACAACTGTCAAAAAAATACACAGACACAGAAGTTTGTATGTGTGTGTGCTTATATATTTTGGAAATTACTAAAAAAAAAACAATGTTTTTTTGTAAAATTATTTTCTTTTAATGATTGTTTTATATGAAAAAATATTTTTATAAAAATTGTGTTAAAAACGTGCGATTTTTAAATAAAAAGTACATGTTTATTCTGTGACTGATTGAAAATAATGATATCTTATATAATTTATTAGAGTACGTGTACCCCTTATTTAAGATTAAACATAATATAAACAAAATGGTTACTCTCTTCTGCTTGCGTTATCTCACATATTATATCAACGTTAATCTCTGTTGTAGACCTGACATAGTGTCTACATTAGAGATTTTTTTTATCAAGACAAACGTCAAACTTAACGCGAATTTGTGGAAGCCGGCAACAGTTGCACAAAAACAACAATATGGCGTATTCATTATTGTTTTTTATATATGCAGTTTGAAAACTGTAACAACCAAAATAATAATCAACTGTTTAACTAAGGTTACCTTGTATACATTCGCACTGATTTTGAAATTTGTTCTAATATAAATTTGCCTAATGTAGTCACTAGGTGCGGTATAGACGAAGAGTAATTATATGGAATTATACTAGGAATATGGCAGCCTTATACCATCGGAGACAGTGTTGTCATTGTAACTTTTTAGTGATAAAACTTTAAATGTTTTTCGGCTGCTCTTCTTTTAATTTCAAATTAAATTTTAATTAAATAATTTCAGCACATATAAAATAACTTTTTTAGTTTATTTATTTATATAAGTAAAGCCCTCAAGGCTTTAAATTTTTAGCATTATTTTTGCACTACTAATGGCAACCCTGATTTACAATAAAAACAAAAATATTGCTTTTGGTGTGTTTACATTGTTGGCGATGGATACTGATAACTAACTGGCAGAGCGAGTATTTTTTTTTTTTGGCTGAAAAATCGTTATAAAAATGTTTAGTGTGAAAGGTTAAACATAAATAAATGATTGCATTATGTTTCTTTACGTGATAAGAAAAAGATTTATTGATTAAAAAGGAGTCAACATGATTAATAAATTTGCGCTCATACGCAATGAGTGCCAGCAAAATATTTATCTTATTTTATTAATATCGGCCATTATTTTGAGTGGCTTATCGCTGTACAATGTAATCTTTAAATCCCAACGTCTGAAAGGCGACTTGAGAAATTATAATCGCATATCATTGGAATTTAACGATATCACTGATATAAAATTGCCGGAGAATGCCGACAGGTCAAAACAAAGACGTTCAAATTGTTCGATTTGGACTTGTGTGGATCCTTATCGTTGCGGTCACGATCGCATTAGTATCTTCGTTTATCCTTTGGTTGAGTACATAGACGCAAATTTGGGGACGGAAGCAGCTCCTTTAACACAAGAGTTTTATCAAATCTTGAGTACCATAGTTAAAAGTCCCTATTACACCTCTAACCCAAACCAGGCTTGTCTCTTTGTGCCTAGTATTGATTTAATCAATCAAAATAGTATTAATATAGATTTGGTCAATAGGGCTTTAGCTTCTTTGGAATACTGGAATGATGGTCAAAATCATGTTTTGTTCAATATGCTGGCGGGTTCATATCCCACCTTCAATACTGTAATTGATGTGAATACAGACCATGCTATGGTGGTGGGGGCAGGTTTTGATTCATGGTCGTACCGAAGAGGATTTGATGTATCCATACCAGTTTGGAGCCCTTTGCTACGTAACCATCCTAAAGCTAAGAGTTCTGCTTCTGGTGAATATTTGTTGGTGGTGGCTCAGCTTAATATAATGCCGAAACTATTGTGGACTTTAAAAAGTGTAAAAGAGGAGTATCCAAATGATATTTTATTGCTGCAGCAGTGTAGTGATAAAGCTATGCGTACGGAACGTTGTTTAGGGGAAAGAAATCACAAGAAACTTGAATATCCAGAAGTTTTATTAAAAGGAACATTTTGTTTATTGGGAGCAAGTGCACGACTCGGTCAACCAGACCTTTTGGAAATGCTGGCTTTTAATTGTATACCAATTATTGCTGTGGATAACTATATTTTGCCCTTTGAAGATGTAATAGATTGGACTTTGGCTTCCATAAGAATACGCGAAGCTGATTTACACCTAGTCATGGATAGAATAAAACGAGTATCGTTGGATAAAATCTTCGAGATGAAACAACAAGGTCGCTTGCTGTACAATAACTATTTTAATAGTGTACGTTCTTTGACATTAACCACATTGGAGTATTTGCAGTCACGTATATTTCCTCACAATGAACGAAATCGAAAGCATTGGAACTTTGTGGATAGCTCTAATGGTGTAGCACTAAATCCACTATTTTTATCACGTGTTGTAAGTCGTTCGGATGGTTTTACGGCAGTTATCTTAACATACGATCGTGTCGAAAGTCTTTTTATATTAATAGAAAAGTTATCACTAGTACCATCATTGCATGCAATTTTGGTAATCTGGAATAATCAGCAAAAGTCGCCGCCTTTATGTAATTTTATTATTATTATTATTATTATTATTATTTTTAATTAGTGAATTTTTATTTATTTTATGTTTAGTATCCAGTTTTCCTGCCATTTCGAGACCTATAAAAATTATACAAACACGTAATAATAGACTATCAAATCGATTTTTCCCTTATAAGGATATCGAGACTGAAGCCGTATTAACTATCGATGATGATATTAACATGCTAACAGATGATGAAGTAGAATTTGGGTGAGTGGAAAAGATACAGATACATTTAAATGTTTTTAGTATTGTTATGTTATTTGGATAATTATTCTTTAGCTACGAGGTTTGGCGTGAATTTCCCGATCGTATAGTAGGTTTTCCCAGTCGCTTACATGTGTGGGAAAATTTAACTTCGCATTGGCGTTACGAATCCGAATGGACAAATCAAATTTCTATGGTTCTGACGGGAGCAGCATTTCACCACAAATATTGGAGCCATATGTACACCCATCGCATGCCAGATGTTATACGAGATATTGTCGATAGTCGTATGAATTGTGAAGATATTGCCATGAATTTTTTAGTGTCAAATGTTACCAATAAGCCACCCATAAAAGTGACACCTCGTAAAAAATTTAAATGTCCCGAATGTGCCAACAATGAAATGCTATCGGCTGATTTAAATCATATGCGCGAAAGATCACGATGTATTGATGAATTTTCACATATCTATGGACGAATGCCACTGCGTACAGTGGAATTTAGGGCAGATCCTGTCTTATTTAAGGATAATTTCCCAGAAAAATTGAAAAGATTTAGTGATATGGGTACTTTGTAAAGGGTACGAATATAAGGTGTAATATTAATTGTAAGTAATTTTAAGTAGTAAAAATAAAAATTAGATGCGCACTTGATTCATTCAACAAAACACCTAAACGCTTTTATACATAATACCAAAAATAATTAAATCATACATTAAAAATGCTCTCATTATATTAAAAAGTAATGGATTATAAAAAATGTTCTCATTATATTTCAAATAGACATTTTTTTTGTTTGAACCAGAAATAATATTAATAGGGAATGGGGAAATGGTTAAGTATAACAATAATTAATATATAGTGTTGTTTGTTTTATTTTATTTATTCATTCAAAGTAATATTAAAGCCTTCAAAGACAATAAACAATATTACATAGGTAAATAAAGCCTGAATAGAATATACTAAGTATCAAAATAAAACTAAGTCTGAATTAAATTTAAATATCTTGGCTCCCCAGCCACAAAGAATTTTAAAATTACAAAAAATAAATCAAATCCCATAAGTAGTGACAAATTTATATATATATATATATATATATGAGGGGACATATGTACACAGATCTAAAATTAGTTGTAAATATTAAGGAAGTTACATTTCCGCAAAATAATGGAGAAGCTTCAAACGGAAAGCATTATTAGAATGTAAAAAAATACGAAGCATATATGAAAACTATTCCAGCATCGAGCAACTCTAACAATAAATGAACGTTCAAAAATATAATTCCTAATCACTGGTATTACAATTTGAGGGTTTCTAGTCGAATGGCAAAAAGAGAATACTGAACACAACTGAAACGGTAAACTAGTTTTAATAACATGATAGAAAGTTAATAAACTACGAAATGAAATAAAATTTCTAAATGATCATCCTATGAAACTTTTAACATATTCTGATAAGTGCACATATCTACGAACATTATAAGCATACCAAACTATCATAATCACAATACGATTTAATCTTACCAGCAAAGACTTCCAAACCATAAATAACATGTGGCATTAATAAAGCATAGGCTAATCTATGTCTAACAGCCCGGGGTAAATAAATATTACATGAATAAAAAAACAAATAAAAAGGGAGTGCAGAAATAAGTATCAATATGCATTGCAAGGTCATTAACATAAAGTATAAAAAGTAAGGGACCTAAGACTGACCCCTGCGGTACCCCTGATACCAAGGGAAGTAAATTCGAAGCAACGCCTTCCAGTTCAACAAATTGATACCTATTCGATAAGTAAGAAAAAAACAACTTACACGCAGATTTAGAAAATTTAAACAACATCCATAACTTATTAACTAATTAATTTTTGCTTGATTTTTAAGTTACCCCTTCAACAGCAACATACCAATGAAGAGTTATTTGGCCTCGGAATAATCCATAACGCCATCACTAATTATGGCAAAACGCCTAAGGAGTCTCCTCCGAAAAATGCCTTCTACCCACATATACCTTCGCGCAGGAAGCCGTAATCCCCGAATTCGACTTCTATTCACTATCAAAATTAAGTTTTGTTTGGTAATACACCATGTAGATACATAGTATTATTAGTTATTCAATTAACGTCAATTGAGGTAAAACGAATGCGCCTGGATATTTTCCGCTTTACAAACCGTAACAAGGTACAGTTATGTGACCCGCAACCATTAACCAATGCGAGTTTAAAACGCAAAACACTTGAAGGCCAATAAACACGAACGGTTTGATTGCCATTAAACGATAATGTCGAGATACTTCCCAACCAAGAGCAGTTTTTCGAAAAACATCGATATATGTAAAAAGATATTGCCAACATATAAGAAATCTTTCCAGTGGTCCTCATGCCACCAATTTTTTGTTTAATTATTTCTTCATAAATATATTTTTACAAAATGATTTAGCTGTTTTGTAAACCAAAATAATTGTGTAGCTATGTTTTGACGTCAGTCGTTTCAATTGTAAATAATTTGTTGCTTTGTTTTATTTTATTAGCGATTTTTATAAATTAGTATTGCTATTTACAGTATAACACTTACAATACTGTGGCAACCTTTTGCATTTATCTTTTGTAATTCGAAAGTAACGGCTTTACTCTTTTTATCTTTTTGTAGTATTAGAAATTTATTTTTTATTTCTAAGTGTTTAATTTTTTTGTATGCCGTTCCAAATAATTTCTACAAATGTCTGCACAAGCTTTACAGCTGTATATATCAGAACAATTGCACAAGTTTTGTTTTGGTCAAAGATGCTGCATGAAATTCCTAGGATTTCTCTTTTCTTTGGACCGTCAACACTTTATTAAATCCACCAATGATTTGAGTTTAGGTATGCACACATACGTCCATGAGGGCCAAGAGCATGTAATAGTGTTTAAAGATAGTTGCTGTCATGTTGTAAATGAACCGGCAATATTGAAAATACAAAAAGAGTCTGTAAAGGATATGTACGTAATGAATTATGGTTGTGAGTCTGGTGGAAGTCATCAGGACGATAGAATGATGTCGGATTTTGTTAATCCTCGTAATACCATGCTACCGGTGGTACCGCAACATAGATTTTCTTTGGGGCCTTTGAAACAGTCGCTGGCACGACCCAATTTGTTTGCTCTTCAGAATAATCAAAATTATTGCCCCTTGCAACCATTTAAAGAGATAATTTTGAATAGCTTACAGGCTAATCGAGTATTAATAGTTAATGGAGCAACCAAATGTGACAAGTCCACGATCATTCCCATGTTTATTATCAACAACTGTGCCGAAAAGAAAATCCATTGCAAAATTATTTGCGTTGAAAGGGAACATTTGGTGGCCATTTACAATAGTGAACGTGTAGCTGAACGTTATCAAGAAAAGGTGGGAGAAACGGTAGCCTATCAAATACAACTCCAAAGTCGCATCAGTGATTCTTCCAACTTGGTTTATACCACCTCCTTTTTTCTTTTACGTGTTTTAATGGGTCAATCAATAGTGGATAGTTTTCGTCATATTTCTCATGTGATCGTGGTTGATGTACACTTGCACAAAGCTTATGCTGACTTGCTGTTACGCGAACTGAAGGAGGCGCTCAAATATCATCCGCACTTAAGGATCATACTACTGTCGAACTCGCGTAACAATTACGAATTTCTCAATTATTTTGGTGAAGGTTATGAACTATTTTTGGAAAATCCTAATCAAAAACTAGTAAAAAAGTGTGAAGTATTATATCTGGAAGATGTGTTGGAGCGTTTGCCTGAAACACGAATATCTTCAGATACCACTAAAGCCTTTTATGCTCTACCTATAAAGAATATACAAAATAGTATTAATTCCAAACATTTGGACAGATGTCTGGAGTCATATGAGAAAATGGCTTCGGACCAGTATTTTGACTCATTTCTATATCTGATTAAAGGTGAAGCTTGTAATGTCAATTATCGCCATTCCCTTACTGGCAGAACTGCTTTAATCATTGCCTCATTATTGGGTAAATTAGATCATGTTAAAACTCTTTTAAATTTGGAAGCCGATCCTAATATTAGTGATAATAAAAATACAAACGCTTTAAAAGCGGCCATATCTAGGGGTCACGAAGAATGTGTGAACATTTTACAATTATCCCAATATGACCTGCATAAGCAGATCACTCCCGTTGAGGGCTCAAGCAAGGATTATGTAGATTATCATCTTATTTTGGATGTACTACAAATGATAAATTCCAATAAACTATGGAAAATTGGTGAGTAATACTGACTGATTTACGAACGTTAATAATGGTAAAAAAAATTTAATTTGGTTTGAGTTCCTCCAATTATTTATTCTTTTACTCTAGGCAACATAATTGTCTTTCTGCCCTCATATCAACATTTAGTAAAACTTAATTATGCCATATTAAAGCAAAAACTTTTGGGCAATATACCAGAGAAAATGATGGTCTTCCTTTTGCACAATGCCATTGATAAATCTGATTTGGATGCCATAATACAAAAATGGCCAAACATTATTAAACTAATATTAGCCACTGATATTGCCGAAAGTCTAAAATGTTTCGATGATATTGAATATGTCATCGATACGGCTCGTCAATATCGTTGCAATTATGACTATCAAAATATGTGTAAGAAGTTTGTTTATGAATGGTCAACAAAGGATAGTATGGAGAATCGTTCTTTAATATTAAACAAGGATACAGGCAAGTATTATCTTAAGGAAATAATTATCCCAAATCTTCTTAAAGTGGAACATTTTAGGGGGAATCTGTTTTCGTTTAATATCGAAACAAATATATGAAAAAGTTGCTGATTATCCCACACCCGAATTGTTGAATATGTATTTGGATCGTGTGTGCCTTTCAGTGAAATTATTGTCTCCGACCACTATGGTAGCTGAATATTTACAAGACACCATTGTTAATCCGCCTTTTATTCAAATCTATCGCACTGTGGAAAGTTTAAAGAAAATAAATGTCTTCACCGATTTGGAAGATATAACCTGGTTAGGATGTCGCCTTATCGATGTTCCTGTCGAATGTTATTTGGGCAAAATTTTAGTTTTTGCCATTTTACTGCAGTGCTTGGATCCTGTTCTGACAATTGTGGGTTTTATGTCAACATTAGATCCATTAGAATTATCATACTATATCAATCATCTTAGCGAACCATTTAAGGATTTGCTACGATACAAAATAAAAAGAGAAAAACAACGTTTAGCCGAGGGTATACCCTCCGATCATTTGATGTATTTGCGCCTTTATCAGGAATGGCAAAATAACTTTAGAAATGAAGACAATTGTTTGGAACTAGATGAATATCATTTCATTTTGAATGGACTGCTGGAGCAAGTGTGTAATATGAGAACTCAATTGGTGGGTTCATTGAGATCATCACAGTTAATACACAGTAAAGGTGATTTGAGTATGCATTATATAAATCTCAAATCGAATTGTTGGTCTGTAATTAAAGCCGCTTTGGCGGGAGGGATGTATCCCAATATATGTGTAGTGGATCCTAGTGTTAACCGCATTAAATCTCCATGTAAACGAGAAATAGTATTACATCCAAATTCTGTTGTAAGACCATTAGAATTGGATTCCATGAATTCATTGAATTTTGCTTCAAACTGGATAGTGTATGGTAAGGAAACAAATAGTTTGAGTTGTAACAGTGTTGAATGTAATACCGTAGTAACTCCCTTAACTGTGGCTTTGTTTGCTGGTAAGTATATATAAGAAATCTTTTGTTTGTTAAAATTGTACTAAAGATTTATTTTCCCTGTTAGGTCCCACAAAAATCAACTCCTCTAGCATTCAATTGATTCGAAACCAACAGCATTCTCGAGAATCACAAAATCATCTATGCTATTTTCGAATAGATGATTGGATTTGTTTTGTTGCCGATTACAAAGAAGCTCAATTGATTCTGAGAACACGTCATTGTTTTTACCAAATGTACGAGAATTATTTACAATATTGTGGCTGCTTGGAGACTCACAATAAACGTCATCATCACATACTTACTCTTACACAAAATCCCAAACTATTCGACTGCATCGAAAAGATACTAACACATGAAGATATGGCCAATGGTTTCACTCAGCCGGAAAAAATTGGCCTACGACCAAAAGCATTACCAAATCAATTTATTATGAATCATAGTGCCTATACGTTATTAACAAAATCCTGCTATAAAATCTCTAATCAACGTAATATCTATGCGACGAATAAACAACTAATAAAACGGTTCTTTATGATTTATAATGCAGAAGTGAATGATAAGGGTAATGTCGGAAATGTTTACTACAATAAAGAGTGGTATCATCAGCTGATCACAATGTTACCACAACCGAGTGCTGTTGAAAATAAATTAACTTTTGTCATTTCTTATTCCTTGAAACCGGACTATTTGCATGGAGTTGCTCTTGCTGAATGGGATAAAGGAGTTTTAAAGTTGCATTATTGCTTTAAATGTGACATTGACATTTTAGATATTCTGTAAGTGTAAGCTTATTTGGTATTTTAATTATTGAAGATGAAAAGCAAACTAATCTGTGACTTAATATCGAAGTGGGGAGCTTATGTAATCTTAGACTTGTGACTAATTTAGCAAGGACTGATTTGGGACTATGAAAAGAATTATAATGAACGCTAGTTTTAGACGATTGTTGTGGTTAATTTGGGAAATTTGTCTGTAGATATAAAAATTAAAAAAAAGTAGAAAAAATTTCATTTAGTGGTAATTATTTTTATTTTGTTATATTTTCAGCAATGAAATATCCAGTTCTAGTTCCTTTTTTTTAGCCGTCTCTAGCGGAAGAGCCGCTATACAATTGGATAATAATACCGGAGATTTTCTCTTAAATCTTTTCGCTGTGCGTAATGATTGGTTACATACATAATTAGCAAATTAACAATTTAAAGAGTTAAGGATAAAATTACAATAAATATGTAGTATCTATGATTTTTGTAGGTTAAGTTAAAGAGCTATAATGTAAGTGAAAATACACATAAAATGCACATGATCTGTTAAAGAGGATTTCTAACATATACATATGTACATACATACTAGTGTATGATATCATAATGATATGATAACAAAACATAATGCTATGTTTTGTAAACCGTTTTTCTTTTTGTACATGGATTAAATATAAAAACAAAGAAAATGATGTTCAAAACAAACAAACAGTAAACAGCTGACATCATTGCAAAATAAAAACAAAAATGTAAACACTTGAAGTATACTATTGTTGTCTCACTTTTACACACTTATGTTTATAGGCAGGATAAAAAGTAAATAATGGGATTGGCAGACAGAAAGTCAAGTTACAACTTGCTTTAAGTTCTGGGCGCCTGGTATAAAAGCAGATTTCTTTGAATTTGTAAAAATGAAAAATTTTCAGGGTTACCCAGTAGCCTGAAAATAAATAAATTCTAGGATTGAATGAAATAAACATAAAATTAACTATTTTCTCCTTGTTTTTTTATTCGCATTTTTAAATAAATACATACATAATTTATGTTAAATATTATTTTTTTATATATATTTAATATGAAAAAGTAATGTATTATTATTTAATTTATTATTAACACTATTGCAATAGTGGTCAATGGTTATTTATTTAATTTAAATATTTAGAATTATAATTTGAGAGTCTTTGAATCATTTAGTATCTTCAATAATTTTTAATGCTTGATGTTGTTGCTGTGGTTGTTGTTCGTTTGTAAAATTTGACGAGACGCCTACTAGATCAGCATTGAATGATGAATTTCTTCTTGCAGCAAGAAAATTATCAGGTTTGTGGACTAGATTTTGATTATCTACGATATTGTGAGCTTCCTTTAAAAAAGTAAAAAATAAGACAAAAAATAGGATCTAGTTACTTTTTTTTTTATCTAAAATTACTTTTATTTTTCTAATTTTACTTACAGCACTGTTTAAGTAAAAGGGTTCCATGGGATGATTTTGCATTATTTGATAACCATCCTCATTCATTAGTTCACCAATGGGAGTATTACTGGTGGTAGTTGTCAAAGAAGAGTCCTAAAATTCGAATTTTTAATAAAACAATTTTGTAATTATTATTTTTTTTTTTTTTTTTAAGAAGAACCATATCAAAACTAATTTGTAAAACGATAAATTTGTTTTTGCCCAACACACAACCTCATAAATGATGTTCATATGTGTGAAGATAAATATGCTACTTAAATACATTTTCAAAAAATATCGCATACGATAAAAAAAAAAGTTTTCGGATCACCAAAATCGCATACTTGGAGAAATTTTTGTATATTTTCTGATATATACGGCTATGTGGTTTGACGATTTGAAATCGCATAATAGATGTGATGTGATTCACAATCGCAAGAAAAGGCGATTTCAAATCGTATGCTTATATCAAAGTGATGTTGTCTGTCTTGCTTAAGCAAGATTTCAAAAAACAAATAATATGGCGTACAAATAAAATTGAATGTTTTCTTTTCGTTTAGATAAAAACCGGTAATTTTTCAAACAATTTTAAGCAAAAATATGAAATTTAAAATTTTGATCCATTATTCTCTTTAAAATTTAAATGGCGTAGCTTCTGCTAACATATTGCAGATCCTCTACTCGATCTACACCTTCGTGTATAAAGCTAGAGTTTCCGAATTCAGCTCCCTGAGTTTAATGGTCTCCACCAATATCAATCTCAGTTTTGTGTGGTATTGCACCAAATCCAATCTTATTAAAATAAGGTTAACAAAATCTATTGCATGTGACAAATGTACACCACGAAATACGCGAGAGTTGTTCCCCAACCCAAAGCTACTTTGTGACTGTTCTTATTTGTTTTCTTATACGTTAGCGATTTAATAAAAACAGATGATCAAATTGAGAATAACCGAACAAGTAAAACGCGTGAATTGCATCACATGCTAAAATAAATTTGGCGACTTTCAAACTAATGAAAAAAAAAAAAAAATCTTCATGTTGCAAAAATATCTTCATTATACTGAATTATTATACATTCTTTTGAATTTGACATGTTATATATATATACTTTTTCTTTGAAGGATTTAGACAATATGATCATATTCTTCGATGTCAAGGAATAAAACTTATTGGGAAACGAACCTAATAAACCCTATAAATGTTGTTTTCAAAATGATTTCTTCAAAATTTTAATAAATTTTTCAAAAAGTGATAAATCTCAGTTTTATATGAGTTCTTTGAAGGATATGTTCATTATGGTCATATTCTTCGCTGTCAAGGAATAGAACCAAGAGGAAAATTAAGCTAATGAATTCTCCTAATAAATTCCATAAAATTATAATAAACTTTTCAAAAAGTGATGAATCATAATTTCAAAAGAATGTACAATAATTCAATATAATGGAAATATTTTTGGAACATGAAGATTTTTTATTCTAAATTTTACTTTTTAATTTTAAAAAATAAAATTTATTATTTCAAAAAATATCTAAAAAATTTCCTCAAATATGCGAATTTGTTAATCTGTAAACTTTTTATCGCATGCGATATTTTTCAATTTTTTATTGTAAGCGATATTTTTAAGCGTATTTCGTTTTATGAAATGAGAACCTCTAACTAAACATTTGTTAGCATCTTACATTTGTTTCGAAATATTCACAAAATATCGACTCATATCTTTGTCGTATGGCATCTACGACATCTAAAAGATTTTTAGCATCCATCGCTAAAACATGAGCAGCCGAAAGCATTCCTCTGAAAATGTCACAAAAATTAAATATAAAATATGTATGTTATTTTACACTTACACATGTACTTATTTAATGTTCTATAAAACCTACTTTTTATATTCAACATCTAAAGTTGTATCACTGTATTGTTGAGCTAATTTCATAGCTGCTACCAATTCATGCATGTCTTTAGGTAATACTTTATGGGCCATTTCGACTTCTCTGTGAACGTTATAAAATCATATTTAAATATAATATGTATAACTATTATTCTTCATATTCATATACTTTATTTTGAAACTTACTTATATGCCTCAGCTGGTATTAAGGGTGATATATGATCGACTGATTGTAATAGTTTTCTTAATTCGAAACCAATATCTTTAACCAAGTCCAAGTAATTATTTCCTTTATTTTCTCCCACAACTTGTGAAAGTGTTATAATCGCTTTCACTACATTTTTTGTTGCCAAATAGACATCATCACGATTACGATTCAAATTCGGTCGTAGATTATTTTTCTGCATGTCAGATGACAATTGCCGATTCGTAGTAGCGGAAATGTCAGCTACATTTTGCGAATTCAATTTTGAATTTGAGGGTGAAATGTAACATTGAGTTTCAGCCGTACAGGATGAACTTGAGTTTATGTTATCACTAATGGAATTATTTTGCGACCCGTAAGGATAATGTGGTGTTTCCATGTCATGACCTAAGGATGTTTTGCGAGTTTTCTAAAGTTGATAAAAAAAAAAAACAAAACAAAATAAAACAACTAAATAACAATAATCTAAAATTTGTTTTTTTTTCGTGATATGTCGGGGTTGCTGCAATTCTGACTTCGTAGATAAGAGAGGTAAGGTAAAGAGAATGTAAACGTTCTCATCTCTTTCTCTCCTACGAACTCAGAATTGCAGCAATAAAAATTGCTGTATGTGAACCCCGACTAAATAAATTTTTCGTATTCGAATAGCACGGCAACAGCATTCGAAATTTAAAAATATAAAACAACATAAACTAGTATTAAAATAAAAAAGTATTAGACCAACTTAACTTTCATACCAAAAAATCTAATTTTTCAGTTATTTCCGCCACAAATTGTAATTAAATAATAGTTTCATTACGAAATGTTAATTTGGGTAAAAATTACTAAAATTAAGATTTTAACTTGGGTGACAGTCGATTTAGTCTAATGTCTATAAATATCAAACGTGCGCTGAACAAATCTAAAAAAAATATAATAATCGTAAAAAAATCATAAATCAAATACAAATTAAAAAAAAAAAAATAAAAAGAAAACCATAATGATTGTACGACAAATGTTAAACAAAATTTCAAACCTCCGCCATCATTTGAATCATAGCTTTACTATTATTTCCACTTAGATCCCTCGCTCTATCACCATCGTTGGAAGATGGTTGCGGTTGTGATTGCAGCGGAAGCTGATTATTTATGTTGCAGTTGGCATTCATACTTTGTACCATAACTCTCTGGTCAGTTGGGGCAGCAGTAGGATAACCAAAACCATTGCCCGGAGTCATTGGCATATAAGTTTGACCCATAGCGGTGCAACGGTTAGCCGCCGGACAAACATCATAGATTTCTTCTTCGAACGCTTTGTATTCGGGTGAGTTTTTCATGTGATTTTTAAAGGCTAAAAACGATGAATAAGCTTCTAAACTGCCGGAACGTGAGTAAGATTTGGGAAAATCTCTATTGTACACTGAACGTTCTAGACTAGCACTACGTGGCACGCATTTACGTGGGGGATTTACAGGATTAATAAAGGACTTATTACGTTCTAAAGAGCCGCCTATGGAACGACAAACGCCGGTTTTACTAAAATGAGGAATGAGAACATTACGCTCTAGACTGCCACAAACTGCAGGTATTTGTCTATTTATGGGTACATTGCGGCCAAAGTCATAAATAACCTGTGTTCTGTCATCATTAGCAAAACCTTTGCCTAATGGCAAAGATTGTAAAGAACTTTCAAATTCTGAACTATCATTATATGAAAACTGATGAGCGGTAAATCTCGGATCTATAGAACCTAAGGGAGTATTATGTTGCTTTAGGGGACAAACATTAGAGAATTTATGGTTTGCTGGGATTTGAGGATTTTGTGGCTTAACTTGATTTTGTTTTTGATCATTTGAATTTATATTAATTTTATCCTGCTGTAGCCTATTTAAAACCATGGTCTTTTCATCTCTTGTTATAGTATTGTCTAACTTTAAAAATTCCGATACTGGTAGCTTAGATGTTTTAAGAGCTAAATCATTGTTAATGGTCTTAGTAGGATCTACTTCAACCGCTAAAGTATTAAATACCGAGGCTGGTGTTGTATAAGCTGCTGGATTTATAATACGATTCTCATTTTCCTTCATTAAACGGGCCAAGACTTCAGGATTTTGTGCAATTATATAGGTTTGAGGACTGAGAGCGGTTTTGTCACTTGCTAGATTGCTTGAGTCTATGGTTAAAAAATGTTTAAAAATTAAAAATAATTAAAATATATTTAAATATTTTCCTATGTACCTCCCTGTCCCATGTTTTGAGGAATTTTAGAGGGTTTCGAGGGCGGCAATTCGCCATCTTCATTGTTACTCATTATCATGGATAATACGCGAGCATTTTCCTTATTCATGCTATCGAAACCACTTGCTCTTTCTTCAATCAAAATTTCGCTAAAATTATAAAAAAATAATAAATTTAATGTTTTAACCCCTTGAAAGTTTTACTTACTATAATGTCTCTTTAATTCTTTTGAAATTTGGCCTTTTGGAAGGTTCATAAGTCCAACATTGTGACAGCAAGGAATATAGCCGTGGTGGACAATTGTTTGGAAATGGTAAACGCTCACCATTCTCCAATTTGGTTATAATATCGCTATTTTTAATGCCTTGAAATGGTTTAACGCCCAACATTAAAATCTCCCATGCACACACACCTACAAAAGTACAATAAAGATTTTAAGCTAAATAATAAATGTTCTATATTTTCTTCTTGTTTTTCGCCGATTTATAGAAGATAAAAGATCATTAAACAAATAACTTACCAAACATCCAAACATCACTGGCTATTGTGAAACGTCGAAAATTAATTGACTCTGGTGCCATCCATTTAATAGGTAACATACACATACTGGAATGATAGTACGATTGCTCCGATACCCAGCGGGATAAACCAAAATCTGCCAACTAAAATTACGATTATAATAAATTTTTAAAACAAATTACAATTAAACACTCACCTTTATACAGGTAGGCGAACTAACTAAAACATTACGTGCTGCTATATCACGATGGACAAATTTCTTTGATTCCAAATAGCTAAGAGCTGTTGACAGTTGATAACAATACAGTAGTAAAGTTTCCCTCCTTAACCTTGTGTGAATGAGTTGAAATAAAATGAAATTATGTAGAATGAAAATAAATTTAAAATAAATGATGGTTACTTTTCTGCATTCGATTTGAGATAAGCTCTCAGTTCACCGTATTCTGCCAATTCCATAACAATCCAAACTGGAGACTCACTGCAGATACCAATTAATCGTATTATATGAGGATGATCGAATTTTTGCATCACATCTATAAAAGACACAAACAAAATTAACTTTTTATGAAAAATTATCTAGAAAATTGTTATGGCACGTTCAAAACTTGTTTTACTAGTGGATCCCTAATTATTTGTGCATATTCACGATGCTTTAACAGCTAAGTCACATATAACAACAAAGACTTAAAACAAGAAAATTTTCAAGAAAACTTAATGTTATGGTTATCGTGAGTATGGTCATATTAAAACTAATTGTCATAAAAATAAAGTCAATGATAAAAATGTTTCAAAAAAATGTTAGCATTGTCAGCTGCAAATATGTTGTCAAATGATTGGTATTTTGATTCAGGAGCAACTTCCCACATGTGTAATAATAAGATATTGTTCAAAAATTTAAAGTACTGTTCTGATTTTGAAATTATGACAGCGAATTATTCAACAATGAAGGGGAATTTAATTGGTGAAAATAATAATGATATAGTTTTACGCGAATCTTCCCGAATCACATACAAATTTATTCTCAATTTCAAAAATGGTTAAGCATGGACACAAGATAGTCTTTGATTCTGATGTGTGTAAGGTTATTAGCCCAGACAATGAGATAATTGCAACAGGATCATTAATAAAGGATATGTTTAAATTAAATAAAACTAATTTTGCAAATTATTCTGCAAAAAGTGTTGTTTTTAACAATTGGCATTTAAGACTTCGTCATCCAAGATCTTTTAGGCATTGTAACCAATGGAGGTTACTTCATTTAGTGGTTCACGCTATCTATTAACTTTCATAGATGATTTTAATAGAAAAGTTTTTGGATATTTTTGAAAATCAAAAGACCAAGTAGGAAAAATATTCGAAGAATTTAAAACACTTGTAGAAAACCAAACAGGTCGGACTATAAAAGTCCTTCGTACGGATAATGCAATAGACGTATGTCTATTGAATACTCTGATACAACTAAAGCGTACAGATTTCTTGATCCAAAAACAAGTGAAATAACAGTTAACAAAAATGCTGTATTTTTTTTTTTTTTTTTGGAAACAAATTTCTTGAGGATATAGATGAAAATAATATTGTTTGTCCAATTGAAGATAATGATAATTTGAGTAATGATGAAAACGATTCGGATTCAGAAGCATTTTATTCAGAAGAAGATATTGTTATTACTCATAATATAAGTTCAAGAAATACTCTTATTATAACACTAAGTGATAGTTCAGAAAATATAGTAAGTGATGATGTATTGTTGGAAGAAGTAGACTCGAATATACCTACTGAAAACTTAAGACGTTCAAGTAGGATTCGTAAAGCCCCAAGTCGATTTGCCAATATGGTATCAAATCACAACTTAAAAGAATTAACTAGAGTCCAAGAAGAACTTAATGGTCCTGAAGACAAATTATGGAAAAGTACAATGGAAGAGGAGTACAATGCTTCGCTTGACAATGATACTACTTGCTCTAGCTGTTAAACATAACTTAGACATCGATCAAATGGGTGTTGTAACTGCTTTTTTACAAAGTGACTTGCAAGAAGATATATATATATATATATATATATATATATATAGATAGATAGATAGAGAAGGTTGACGTGATACCAAAAAGTACCACATCTCCAAACAGAGACCGATCTCGGTCCATTGTGAGTCCCTTCATATATATATATATATATATATATGCAATTTCCCAAATATTTTAAAAAGGAAGATGGAAAAGTCTGTAAACTAAAAAATCGTTATTTGGATTGAAGCAGGCAAGCAGATGTTGGAATCAGAAATTAAGTAAGACTTTAATTGACTTTGGTGTGATTCAATCCAATACAGATCCGTGAATATATAACTATGTAGAAGGGGAAATAAGGCTATACATTGCACTATATGTTGATGATTCTTGATTTTTTCAAATAACTCGCCCTTGAAAAACAAAATTAAACAATATTTAATATCAAATTTCAGGATGAAAGACATCGATAATACAGATTTTATACTTAGTATGAAGTTAACACAAGATAGAGAAAATGCCAAGCTATGGATTGATCAACAGTTACATTTGCAAGATATAATCAAAAGATTTAATATGGCAGAAAGCAAAGAAGTTAGTACACCACTCGACTGTAATCAAAAATTATCATTAGAATTATCCCCAATTACTGAAGAAGATATTAATGAAATGAAGAAGATTCCGCATCAAGAAGCTGTGGAAAGTCTTCTCTATGCAGCACAAATAAGTAGATCAGATGTTGCATATGCAGTGGGGGCACTTTATAGGTTTAACAAAAATTCTGGAAAGGCACATTGGGTTGCTGTTAAGCGTGTGTTCAATTATTTAAAGATTACGATTAACTTAAAACTTTAATTTTCTCAACAGTCACATGGTGAAATAATTGGATACATATATGCTGACTGTTCAAACGATTTAGATAACCGACGTTCAACAACAGGATACGCATTTTTATTTCAAGGCTCTGTAATATCCTGGAACTCAAAACGTCAATCTACTATGGCACTCTCTACAACCGAGACTGAATACATGGCGATATCGGCAGCAAGTCAAGAAATAGTTTGGTTAAATTCGTTATATTACGAAATTTATAATAAGAACGAGAAACCTTGGACACTATATTCAGACAACAAAGGTGCTATAACATTAACACATAACAATGTGTATCACGCTAGATCAAAACATATCGACATTCGACCTCATTTTGTTCGTGAGTTAGTACAAAATAATTATATACAAATAAATCATATTGGTACTGAAGGTATGGTAGCAGACATCCTAACTAAAGCGTTACCTGCTGGAAATTTTAATGAATGCCGTAAGCATCTTGGTTTAAGATACTTCAATTCTAGTGGGGGTGTTGGTGTGAAGATTTGAAGTTTAATATGTTTTATTGTATTAAATCTAGTAAACTAAGTATTGTATTTTGAATTATTTTATATATTGCTTTATAAACTTTTTACTCTTAAAATAAATCTCAACACATTACATTATTTTCTTGATTTGAGGCTTATTTAAGAAATTACAGTTAATTTAAATTGTAAATAATAAAAAATTAATTTTGAATGATTTTTGGTCAAAACTTAAATGAACTTAGATTTTCGTACATTCCTTAATTTGACGATTACTTAAGAAACTACTGCCAATTTTAGTTTTCATATATGTTCATAGGAAATGTAATGTGAGTTAACTTACATGCTTCTTCCAAGAATCTTTCCATTTTTTCGGGATCGTCATTGGCTTTGCATGTTTTTACTGCCACCTGTATAACAGCTGAATTTGTTGAATCATTTTTATTCACTTTTGAGCCACATTTAACTTTGGTATTATATGATCCTATATAAACGTCTCCAAATTGTCCCACTCCTATGGTGTTTTTTAAAGTGATTTCTAATCTATCCAATTCATAATTGCGCACTAAAAAGTTTAATTCCATTTAAGATGTCAGTTAGATTTACTTTTAATAATAATTTGCTTAAGAATCAATATGTTTACCTGCTGGCGTTGAATAGTCGCCTTCTTCATCTACCAGTCCTAGCTCGGCATAGTCTTCGCTTAATTTGGGCTTTGAATTCTCATCCGATTTATCATTCACTTGTTCGCCACCATTGCTTATTTGTAAAGTCGATATTGGTATGGTAAGATCATTGGTTTTATCATTTTTTTGATGATTCAGCGGATTCCAAAGAGTGCACACTTGATTTTTACTTATCAGAAGACAATATCCCTCAATGAGATCTGCGATACTAGTAGCCGTCTAAAAAGCAATTGTAAATATAAAATGTTGTTTTTTATTTTTATTTATTTTATTTTTTAGTTCCAATCACTTACATTATAACCATTACAGGTTATTACTAAATCCTCATCATTACTAGTGGTTGTGATCCGTACTTGGGTCTTCATTTCCCGGCATCTGCATAATTTCGAGTTTGGATTTGTGCCATCTTCACTGGTTGCTTGTTGGGATTTGAGGCTCATTTCGTTATTGGAATGTAAATCGTCTTTGGGTAAAAATAATGTCGTTATTCGATTAATGTCTTTAAATGTGGCCACTTGTATCATGTTTGCTTGCGGATGGGTTTGATATGAAAGACCTACGATTAAAATTTACATACATTTTTCGAAATATGCATGTACATTTTTATTATTATTTTACCTATTTTAGGTCCAACATATAAATATCCTGATATGTTCCATGAAGAACTCAAAGTAACGGAAAATTTTTCATACTCTGTCTCATAGAACTTGTTGAGAATGTCAAAATACCTTTAATAATAGATAAAGATAGATGAAGAATACATACAAGTTATTTTATTTTTTAACTCACTTTGTTATATATTCGACATCTGTTAGTTGGTACATCTTTTTGTAAGTTGTATGTATCACTTTTTTCAGATTCTTTGGCTTTGTTGAAGATATCACAGTTTTTGGTAGGAAATGATGAAAGCCTATTTCTTTATCAATATGCTCGACATGTTGTTGCTTCTTGTCTGGTATTGTACATGTAACATTACGAAAATAGTGCAACATACTTAGACAACAAAGTTGGATTGCACTATCAAAATCTATACTGCTTGAATTCGACTGTATAAAATCTTGCTTCACCTAAAATTAACAAATTAATAAACTAAAGATGATAATATAAAATAATCTAAATAAGACCTGATCAAAATAAAAGTAACATGTGATTTTATCTTCATTATAAAGTTCTCTGAGGCTGTGTGGCAAGTAACGTATTCTTAGTTCGGGTCTCCAAACGCTTAGTTTATCGTTAACATTTAAAGTGGGCGGCGTATTTTGTGACCTTTGTTGGGGACATTCCAAATTGGGACAGGCTGAATTCCATATATGTTCGAGTAGTTTTTCGATTTTAGTCGTTTTATTCATCCACAAAGTCTCCTTGGTTACCATATTTTGCAAACGCAAAGCATAATATTGAGGATTGGGTTTTTGTCCGGTGGGCACCATAGCCACCGTCTTCTCGATGATGTCCTGAACCGTATCATTGTGTTCGTCAACGCTAACCGCATGATGTAAATTGTTCGGCCAGTAAACGTTCAAATTAAATACTTTTGATGATAAATTTGCTGTAATTTCATGGTTAATAAAAAAAATACATTCAATTTATTTGCATTTTATTGTAAAGTTATAAACGTACCTTGATTATAAGTATGATTCTTATTAGAGGACTGAGACATGCTTTTGTTTTACTTATCCTATAATATAAAGTCCCTATGTCTTTAAAACTTTGAGCCTTAAACTAATTGTTCATATTTTCATGAGTGTTTTCGTGTACTTTAAAACGTTGTGCCTAAAAGTTTTAATACATAAGATAAAAAAGTAAAAAAGCTAACTTAAACTTCTATGCATAAGTACATATTCATGTAAAATATAAGTTATAAAAAATTTTGAATACAAAATATATTTCAAACAAATTATAATTTTTTTATTTATTAATTGAAAATGTGCCGTCTGTGGTGTATGCAGTCCCATATCATTTTTGCTAGATGCAAAAAATAATTTTAATATTATATTACGTTTGTGTAGGGTATTAAAATATCATCATAGCCTGCTTTTATTTTCATACATATAATAAATGTATAAATATTAAATCAAAACATTAATCCAAATATAATAAAATAATAACAAACACTTGTCCATCCCATGCAGAAACTATTTTCATAATACACATTTCTCTTAATATACTTTCGCATGTAAATATGTATGTTTATATAAATATATAACATACATATATACATATTTATTTACATACATTCATACATATGAATAAACATTTGTAACATCAAGTATAAAATTAATTGTGATGATGAGGAAGTAAAGAAGGAGAATAATGTAATGTTTGTTGTAAACAAATACTCATCGTATTAATTTTTGTTAATGCGGTTATTGTACCTAAATTATCATTATTTTTAAATAATACTATGTATACATAGCAATAAAAAATTAAGTTAAGAAAATATTAAAAAAAAAAAAAAAATGGGGCACATACTTGTCAAAATATTGGATTAAAATAATACCAAATAAAAAAAACTAAATAGAAAACTGCCTCGTCAAAATGTCTATGCCACTGATCAATAATCTCTACATTTTGTTTAATACAACTCTACGTTCTCGTTTTGTATGTAATTTTTAATAAATTAATTCATGTTTATTTTTGTCTTTTAAGGCGTTATACCACTATTTGTCCACAATATTTTTACTGTATGAATTAGTTTTTTTTTGCTCCGCACCAAATTTAACATATAGGATTTGTTGCACTCACACACGCACTGCACACAATTTTACAAAATCAGTTTATTTCTTTGAAAAATATGTCAAATATTCATTATGTTTTTAATAGTTTAACATTCAATCAAAATGGTATTTATTTCGTAAATATATTTTGCAATCAAATTGTTAAAAAACAACAACCACCTCCGCAAAAATATATATTAATCAATTTACTTTCGTCTTCTCGACCAGTGATGGGAATTCTTCAGATTTCTCATAAAACTAAGCGATTGTGAAATATTTTTTTTTTATATTAAAAAACAATATAAATTGAAATTTTTTATTTCTTATTTTGTCAAGCGAATAAATATTTGGCATTCACTTAATCGTTTAAAGATAAATGGAGTACAAATTATTAAGACATTAATTTCTAAAAGATATAATAATCAATGTTATAAATTTGAAGCGTGTTTCAATAAAAAAAAATGTTAACATCACTGGTCTAGACGCACCTCTCGAAACCTTGTAGTGGTGAGTTTATAATTGTCATATAATACAATCAGAGAAATAGCTGCCAGATAGCAGAATAAAAAACAATCTGTTTGGACTTTTTTTAAATATTTATTTATTTTTTGTCTAAAATAAGACCTATATAGGCTAGGTTATTGGCTTTTAAAGAAATAAAATAAATTATATACACAATTTTTTTTCAAATTACGATTTCTTAGCTATTGCTTAAGAACATTTTTAGCCAAAAAAATTTGAACATAATTCAAATGAGTTTTAGGAACTCGTGGAGATCCCTAACTCACCTAAAATAGTTGATATTTTCTATACTATTTATTCTATTGCAAAGATTTAAATATCAATTGAGAGCTTGTAAATAGGAATTTATAAAAAAGATAATTTTTTATAAAAGTTCATTTATATTATGTTCACACACATTAGTTTTTGATTTGTTTTTTGAAATATATATTATATATATATATATATATATATATATATATATATATATATATATATAATTTCATTCGTAATTTTTAATTTTTTGTTTCTAAACTGTTTGACAATTTTTACAAATACTAAACATTTCTTACCTGTATGGAAATTTAGTATGTTTTTTTGTGTGCTAAATTATTAAACAATTTGAATCGAGATGTTTTTTGGCTTTGAAATATATAAAAAAAAATCAATTTGTTTGTGTTTTTTGAGAAAACTGCTCGTTTTTCAAAAAACCTCTATATGTGAACATATTTTTTTCTAAAATTTATTAACATTTTCAAATTACAATTTCTCAGTTATGGCTGTAGAGAAAAATTTTAACCACCAAAAATTTGAGGTTTTTGTGACTTCAAAACTTAAAATACAAAAATATATTTTTTTCTATATTAAAATTATTTGAAATTTTCTCTTTAAATCATCTGGCAGCCATGTTTGCAGAAGTTTCTTTGTGGTGAGATATTTATCGTACGAATAATCGTGCTAAGCAATGTTATATACTTTGCACTTTTAAGTGAATAAAATTTTAATTGAACAATAATCGTTAACGGAAATTCAGAAAGGCTTAACTTAATAATTTATATCTCAAAAGAGGAATCTCTTTTCAATCCTCAACAAAAAATTTTCATTACGGAGTTTTTTATTTTTCTTAAATTTGTTCATTTTAACTAATTAGAGCTAAATTTTACATTTATACAGTGCAATTAGTTTTAACTTCAGGACTTACTTTTAACCTAAATAAGCTTTAGTCGTAGGTTATTATTTCAACTCAAATTAACTTGATGTATGGGAAATAATTGAACAACTGGTAAGTTAATTTTACCCAACGTCTGGCTTAAATTCGCAAAATATTATTTAATTAATATACTCTATAAATTTTAAAATTAAATGCTAAAAAGTTTTCAAAACTTCAAGCGTACGCAATGCTTATAATATAAAAACTAGTAATTGTAATTATTTAGCTTACCTTTAGCATTTTTTATAATGCATTAAAACAATATATACATGATTTGATTTATTTTTTTCTTGTTTTTTTTTTAAATTATTTAATTTTCACATAATAAATTTGAAATTCAAAGATAAATACTAAAGCAATTATTTTTAAATATGATTTTTGTTTAATAGAGATTGTTAATTTGCAATTGGGGGAAAAAACTTTAGCTCGATTTCTAAGAAGACATGCACAGTTAAATACTACAAGGATTTCAAATATTACTTTTTTAAATATTAATTAATATAAGTTTTATCTAGAAAAATATGTATGTTTAAAATTTTGAGAAAAAGAAAAAACTGGACAAAAAGTATAAATCAAAAAGGAAAAAAAATGTATACTTAAATTTATACTTAAGTATAAGTTAAGATAATTTAATAAAAAAAAGTTTCTTTAATAGTTTTACAACTTATTTTCTATGCACCTTTAGGTTACATACTACATAAATAGTGTTATATAGTACATTTTACATACAATATTCGAATTGTTTTACATTTAATTTCGAATTTAACCGTCTATTTCTCTCAATATTTTACTTTATTTAGTTTTTTTTTTAATACATACTTTATATTATTTGAATTATTATTAATATAAACTTAATATGTGATTATTATTTAAGTTTTTTTATTATAATTTTATTACTTTTAATGTTGTACTCAGGACTACAATTATAAACAACCATTGAGGTAATATTGTTAAGCTCTACGTTCCACAAAAATTAAAAATTATAATTAATTTCTATTAAATTAAGAAATCTTTATATAAGAATTTTACTTAGATCTTGTTTTTAGTTTTATACAGATTTTAGAAATATATATGTATGTAAATAATTATTAATATTAGACTATAAATTTTAAATTAAAAAAAAAAGAAAAATACTGGCTTTTTTACAAATGAATTTCTTGAAACATTAGGAAGTAACGATTTTTAAATTCAAATATAAACTCAATTTTAGACAAAATTACAAATAAAGGTTCGATTGTTTTTGAACATTCTCATAAAAATGTTGCCTTCTAATGTTCTTACAAAATATTATATGAAAAGCCAATAAAATAATAAAAATTCAACTATTTAAACGCATAATCTTATTATGTTTAAATCCATCAATAAATAGTGTAAACAATTCTGAAATGTTTTGAAAAATATAATAATATGTAGAGTCGTTTCTTGGATGAACAACAATCAGAAAAGTAAAAATGAGACACGTGTTCGACGCGTATCACCTTTGGCTCTACGAGCCATCCCGTAATGTCACATACTTCCTTCAGTACTATTACTGGTGCCCTTTGAATCCATGGCACCACCGCCACAATCATCGGCACCCATACTACCGGCTGTTATACCGCCGGCAACACTATTAAAGTCCAAGTTGTACTATAAAGGAATTAAAAACGCAGTGAAGTTTGAAACAATAGAACGAATTAAACCTTACTTTAAGGCTAATAATTTTCATAAAAAAAAAGGTAACAGATATTAAAAACAAAACCTATCTAAAAAAAAAGAATTTCCAAAAAACCATTCGATTGCTAAACAGAAACATAGGTGTCTATTCTTGAAAACGCGTCGAAGAAGTGAAAATTTCCATTAAAACAAAAACAAAATTTAAGAAATTGTTTTTGTTTACTGTACATTTCTAAAATGGAATTTACCGTTTTTAAAAGAGAGAGAAGCGCGTTAAAGTTCTCACGTTTATTACATTTCAAAAACAAATTTTTAAACTTTGTTTTTGTTTTAATAGAAAATTTTACTTCTTCGACACGTTTTCAAGAATAGACACCATAATTATTTTAGAAAAAAAAAAAAAAAAAATTAAATAAAAAATAGGACGGAAAACCTTTGTACTCTTTTTAAAAAAAGTATAATGTTATAAAATAATTTAATAAACATTTTACAAAATGTATTCAGCTTTTAAACTTTTAAAGAAAATATTACTAATTTATTGTTTGCTTAACAAAAACGAAAAAAAAAGACAAAAAAAAATTAAAGGAAAATATTTTTGTCTCTACAGAAAAGTAAGCTTGCATATACATATTTTCCACCTCTCAGGAAAATATTTTTAAAAAAATTTAAAAGTTTTTCATAAAAGCAAAAGTTTTTGAGTTTGAAAAAAATAGTAAAAATCTAATCAAAAAATTTACAAAAATAGCAATAATAAAAACGTTATTTGTTAGCTCGACTATATCCATTCAAAAATCACAATTTATATAATTATAAATTTTGGACTGAATCATACATTTTTGTACAGCCATAATTTTAAGTCTTAGTTACATATTTATAATAATAAATATTCTACAAGCGTACAATGAAAATGTGAACAAAATATTGTTAAATGTAAAACTAATTTTATAGCATTAGAAAAATATTTACGAAAATTATAAATTTTTCCGTATTATCGAAATCTTTTATTTTCAATTCTGTGGATTTTTAATAAAACAACTTTTTTGTTTTATAAAAAACATTTTAAAAATTAAACAAATATTATGGACAAATAGTATGTTTTGTCAAAAGTCCACAGAATTTATTTCACAACAAATTTAACTCTAAATGAGTTCCAATTTAGAAAATTAAAAAAAAAATGTTTTTTTTTTGATTTTCTATCAAAATAAAATTCAAAAATCAAAATTCTGTCATATAAAATAAGTACGAATAGAACAAAAGCGGAAAATAATAATAATAATAATAATAATAAAAATTCACTTTAAAACAGTATAATATAAAAATATTATTATAAAATATGGAATATATATTAAATTACCTTGGTAGCACATTCTAGGCACTTTGTCACAACACTATTGATAACGCACATTAAATTTTTGGTTTCCCTGATAACATGATCTACTTTCACATAAGTAGCTGACGGACCAACCGTATGATCCTTAACAGTAAATTGAAGTGATTGTACAAATGTCGGCACACGATCTAAAACGTTAAGTAGATCTTTTTTGTGGGGACTAGCAGGAACCTATTCAAGAAATTAAATAACACAAAATTTACCATTAAATAGTACAGACAAAATGAAGATTAAACATCAGAAATTTTAAATTTTACGTTTATGTTTTTCTGGTTATTTAAATTTTAATTACCTGATAAGAAAATTGTCTTAAAATCTTATATAAACGGTTTGCTTCTTCGGCAAAATATTCCGCTTGAGTAAAGAGGTCTTGAGTAGTTTTTAGAGAACCATTGCCTTTAGTAAATTGATACATTAAAAACGCCATAGCTGAGAGATTTTTTGCTCGTTTTATTATATCATTATCACATAATTCTTCATTCCATCTCGGTTGTAGATCTCTTTTCACACTTTCTGTTTCCAAATCCAATTCTTTGCCACTTTCAGGTAAATCATTTTGAAAATTAACAGATTTTGTAGGTTTTACTTCAGCTAGGGAATTCTTTAAGAAAAATAAATTTGTAAATATATATATATATTTTTTTTTTTTTGGTATTTTAAGCAAAGCAATTAAAAGCACTTCCACCGTTCCCACGACAATTGAATTTACGAATTTACGTAACGACCCGAGTTCAACTCGGCCAAAGATTGTCAACTCAACAACAACTGTATTAACCGGAAGTTTTTTCCCCTGGGAAGAACTTCCTACGACAGCAGAGCTGCTACAACAACAAAGCGCTTTCATAAAGCTCTTAAAAAAATAACTTTTTTTTTGTACACAACATAAATCAGTTCTATTTTAGTTCTACAGTCCAGTTGTAGTTCGAGTTCAATTTTATTTTAGTTTGAAATCAAATCAAATTTCCCAGTATTGTTCATACAAATTTCAAACGTTTGAAAGCGTTTCATTTTACAAAACGAGACCTTTAGTTGTGGATTTTAAATTAGTATTAAAAAAGACATTTTGTAAAATGAAACGTTTTCAAACGAAAGAATTTTGTATGGAAAAAATTCAAATTTCAAAAAATTTCCCAGTATTTTTCATACAAATTTCAAACGTTTACAAAATGAGGCCTTAAATCTATAAAATATCAATAAATAAAAAAAGTAAAAAAAAACATACCGTTCCCATCGATAGATATTTCAAATCATGATCATTTATATCGGTTGTTGATTCCAAAATCTTTTTCGATACCAAAGTAACTTCCGATACCAGCCAAGTCCACATCTCTACAAAGGCATCAAAATTTTCACTAGCCACATTGCTTAAGGGAAATTTAGTTAGTATTTTGGCAGCTAATATCACTTGCGGTCCGTAGATTCTCAAATTAATTGACACATGACTGGCCTGCTCTTTTAAAGCATCCTGAACAGCTATGTGTCTTAATAGCTTACATACTTCTAATATATGATCACAATGTTCATGAAATTCATTAACTTGTTGGGTAAAATGCGGTAAATTTTGCTGAGAAATAGTCACATTTAAATTATTCACCAAATCCGTGGACACTTTGAGAGCCTTGAACATTTCACGTGATTGTTCTACAGCCGAATTGATTAGTTGTTCCGAAAGGGTTTTAACGGTAGCTAAGACCGTGTCAATGTATTCATCTTGAAAATGATCTTTGGCATATTGTTGCTGTTCTCCCTGTTTGGCCACCACATTTCGTAGATACTTGTTAAGCTCTCTGGTGCAGTGGTCACAATAGATCAAAATATTTTCACGCATTTCATGGCTGGTATAGGGAGAATCGGTAAAATCGTGTATATTTTCCAATATACGATCAAATGATATTAAAATCTTTTCAATCAAGTCACCACACACACAATCGGGACTGATTGTCTTGTACTTGGGACTATTATTGCTACTGCTACCAGAATAATGATCCAAACCATAGCATTCATTTAATAATCTCTCACCCTCGGGTAAACCAGTAGAATCGTACAGTTTTTTGCTTTTATTATCCAAATTCCAACGTTTTTCAATAGATTTCTTCCTATACACACTGTGATTTAGTTTAGAATTAAAATATGGATCATTGTGTTTGGTTTTATAGCGGCAACATTGCATTAAATAGGTAAAATGTTGTATAGTGGCATGAATAGTACCACGTTCATCGTTATTATAATAGGAATAATGTTGTTTGGAGGAATGCCATTCAGACTCTAATATAGCATCCTTTATAATAAAATGTATATGATCCATGCCTCGTCTTATTTGACAGAATACTGTATTACGATTTTCTCTAGCAATAACGCAATTATAATGGATCATACATACTTTCGAAGAAGTTATTAATACTTTCACTGAATGATCCAAAACTTGTCTAGCCGACAATATTTCTGAACGTCGTCTTTCCTCCTTCAAACTATTGTTGACAATATTTGATGTCAAGCAAGTCATTTCTACCATTTCAGTGCCAAAAGCCGAAAATGCTTGTACAAATTTTGTGAAATTCATAACACACTCGAGATTCTGGGGACATTTACTGTCTTTATATTTAAAAGTAAACAATTGTTTAACCACTATTATATCCACTAATAGAAGTACTCTAGTTATTGAGGTTAATAGGGAGCGTGAAGCCAATATGATAGCTGTATGATCTATAAATGTTTTAGGTACACCTACGGCCAAAATGCTAGCCTCATTAATTAAATCCCCAGACATGCATAATTGTTCTATGGATTTTCCTAGAAAATGAGAAAATTTATAATATGAAAATGTTGTAATATTTATGAAAATGTAATTGTAAAGTTAGCAAAGAAAAGATTTCATGCCAAACTGACACACAAACTATTGAAGATTTAAAATTAACCCTATAAATATTTGGAAGAAATTTACGCAATATCCATTTTTTATTATTTGGACGAAAAATCATCAGAGCAATATTTTGCTAATATTGCATTTTTATCAGTTTAAAGAAAATTAGGCAATAAACAACAAAAAGTATATAAAATTTAAATTTTTTATTATTTTTATCCTCAAAATATCGCCTTTTTTTCAGTAAGGTGATTATCACCTCCGTAATAAATTGATGATATCCCATTGAGATCATAATTTTTCAGTTCTCGAAAAATTGTTTAAAAATTAAAAAATATAGAAGAACTGTCTTTTAACAAAAAAGGATATTTTATTTGACCTTTTCAGTTTTCGTGCTTTATGATATCGCACCCTAAATACTAAAGGGTCACAACTCAAAATTTTTTAAAAATTACTTTTTCATAAATCAATTCTCATTTCACATCTCTAGCTACTTACAAAATTTCATTCTCATCACTATCTTCTTTAACTGGAAAAATCCCGTTATGTCTGTTTTTATGCTAATTGCATTGCTTCTGCACGATTAACTAAAGAGAATTATTTTTAGTTGAGTCAATCTGCTTATGCACAACTGATTACTTTTGTTACGGATAAAGGGAGTTATTTTGAGTTTTGCCCCCTATTGTTGTAAAAAGTGATAAATTTTGTGGTGCTTTACTTTTGCATTGCGCTTCTTTAATTGAAAAAGGTGAGTTCAGTTGAATGTAGTATTTTTTATGCGCCTTTTTTGATGAAATAATTGCGATTGTCGAAAGTTTTATCAAAAATTGTCATATTTTAAATTAGAAAACAAATGAAATGTTAATTATATTGTTTGTTTGCCTATTGCGAATTCCTTTTGTAAAATCTTACATTATTTTCAATGCAAAATTTAATTTTCCAGTTGCGACCTTTTAGATGAAAATGACGTGCCCAAACCTTGAACATTATTCAACTATAGTGGAAACTCATTCTAGTTTGTCGTACCCAAATTTTGAATATAATTCAACTGCAATGGAGACTGATTCTAGCATGTCGTGTCCAAACCATGAAAAATTTTTAGATACAATGGAAACTGATTTCAACATGCCTAAAGAGATATATATTTTTTAAAATATTATAATCAGCTATTTTGAAATGTACTTTAATTTGTAATTACATGAATAAAGCTTTAATTTAAAATACTTATGTTTCAATAAAAACATGCATTAATATTATTTTTGTGAATTTTCTTAGTTTTATGTTTGCTATTCAGTTGGAGAATAGAAAATTTAAAAAATTAAAGCATTTTATCAGTTAAAGAGGCACAACTTGAGATAGTATCACTAGTCAAACGAAAAAATTTCAGTTAAAAGGTCATAACTCAAAAATATATTTTATTTCCACAAATGCCATATAAAATTGAAAAAGGCACAGCAAAATTTTCTTCAAATTGAACTTTTTTCATAAGGGAACTATTTTTTTTTTTTTATATTAGCACCATTTTTACATAGACAGTTTTTTGGCTCTCCTGAAAATTTAAGAATTTTGAGTTGTGACCCTTTAGTATTTAGGGTGCGATATTAAGATTTATGTGCATGCATGCTTTACAAGATATAAAAAATTTCTTTATTATATTATTTCAAGATTTATTTAGTGATAATTTTTCTATATATTTATTACATCTTCCAGAAGACACATAGCTCGCGGTATCTTCTTTTTTTCATCTAGATGATTATCTAGCAATATTACCTATTTTTCTTCCAGGCGTATTGATTTCTTATTACTTGTGACGCACAATCTCTCAATCTCTCTGGGGAAAACTTTCGCAATACGAAAATTCGAATCGCTTACGTACTATTTTGCTTGTAGGGAAAACTTTGTTTTTCTCTTAATATGTATTAATAATATAATATCTGATATTAAATTATTTATCTGATTCAAGTCTGAAATGATATTTGATACAAATTTCATCTTAAAATGATAATTAAGATTTCGAATGCATCCTCAATTTAATATCAAATATTAGACGTTTGAAAAAAGCACATCATTTTTATAGTTTTATTTATTATTATTTAAAATAAAGCAAACAATTACTACGTTTAAATGAATCACATTTTGCCGCATAAAAGGTGAGTTAATATTTTATTTGCAAGTTAATAACTCACGAAAACAAATCGTGATTAGTGAAACTAATTGAAAATAAAGCGTACGGCGAACAGTGATTCGTTTCATAACCAAAAATAAAATAAAAACGAGAAAGAAAGATATAGGCGGTCAAGACCGACTATATGATACCCTAAACCATTGTGTACGAGCATAAAAATTCAGGAAGGAGACTTATATTACTTATATTACACCTGTGGTCAATTTTACTAAATGTAAAATAAAATTTACAAATACAGAATAATGCGTTGATAGAAACATCTAGATGATTCTATGCACTATAGGGCGATTCGTGGAAGTGGGTGTAAATTATGGACCAATTCTCATAAAATTTGTTAATGTTGTTTCTACTTAAATAAAACTTATTTGTGTCGAATATTAAATTGATACTAACATTCGTATGGAATTTATGCACTTTAAAGTGATTTTCGAAAGATGGGTTTATATGGCAACCATAGTCAATTGTGGACACATCTTCATAAAATTTGGAACAACTTTGCATCAAATATTATTATAATATTATTATTTTTAAGGCATTTTTGAGTTGTTACCAGAAAGTACCACATCTCCACCCAGAGACCGATCTCGGTCCATTCTGAGTCCCTTCGTTGAAAGAGCTGTGAAATATAGAATATAGAATGCAGAAAATAGGAGAGTAGAAGTAGAAGAGAAAAGAGTAGGAATGAGAACGAATCATATAGGGGGATTAGCAATGTTACCAATCCTCCAAGGGTTATACCCCTGATTCTCCCTTAAACAGTCGATTCCCATGACGAAGCCTATGACGTCTACAAGATCTGCGTCCCGAACGTCACTTAGCCCGCCGAGGAATTGGCTACCCAGCCATTTCATCTTACGATGCTGCATTCGTGAACAATGGCACACAATGTGCTCAATAGACTCGGTCTCGTCGACGTCTCCACACATTCTACAAAAATCGGAATTGCTAGCGTCCCATGTAGACCTCATCTTCCCTATCAAACAGTGACCCGTTATGGCCCCTATCATGATTCTTAAGCTCTTCCTATTTATGCCCAGGAGAGTGCTAGTGCCTGCATTGTTTAGTGCCGGCCATATCGCCCTCGACACTCTACAGTCCTCTCTACTCTCCCAAGCCGAATTGGTTCTGACCAAGATCCAATCATTGATCTTCCCATAGAAAAAACTTAGTGGTGGTTTCACATAGGTTTCCCTCTTCGAGACAATCTTTGCTGCGCCTTGCCTTGCCAGTTCATTGCCTGAAATATTGCAGTGGCCAGGCACCCAGCAGAGTCTCACCATTTAGTCCTCCATCAGCTCTCTCAGTGTTTTCTTACAGGCAGCAACTAGCCTGGATTTCACCAAATGTGTCCCCAAGGCCTTCAGAGCCGCCTGACTGTCCACATAGAGAGTGACTTCGGTACCCCTCGCAACGTTTTGCCTGATTATTTCTGCGGCTTTCAGGATGCCGAGAATCTCAACCTGAAAAACGCTGCACTCATCAGGGAGTCTAAAAAATCCGTGCCCATAATATAGACCCCCCGCACCAGTACCTGCGTTCATCTTTGATCCGTTCGTGAACACTGCACAACCTTCATATAGTCTCTCAGTGCCTTACCAGATCTCCCTATCAGGTATCACCACGACAGGATTTACCCCAAAGTCTGATTCAGCGGCCATGTAATCTGATGCCCCCATGGAGTTCATATTAGCCTCACCGTAGCTGATCTCGTATATGACCCTGGAGTGACCTTCTCTTGATGAACCTAATAGTCCCAATTCTTTAAGTCTCAGCAGACTCCTTGCTGCCATACCTCTCACAAACTCTTCAATGGGTAGGAGATGAAGTATGACATCCAGAGCCGCCTGTGGTGTGCTTCGATTGGCAATGAGAAGTCTTCGACAAAAGGTTCCTATTACTCTTGCGTTCCAGTGCCTGCCACCAGACAGAAAAACCATAAGCAAGGATTGGTCTCACCACCGAAGTGTAAATACAATATACAACTTTTGGTTTGAGCCCCCAACTTTTACCTATGGAGTTTCTACAGGTGTAGTAGGCATTAAGGCCACGCTTGAGTCTCTCCTGAACATTCCTCTTCCAGGTCAGTTTACAATCGAGGAATACTCCCAGATATTTCGCTGAGTCGGAAAGCCTCAGTTCAGTTCCACACAGTACCGGTAGTCTGAAATTCTCTACCTTGTACCTCCTAATAAACAGAACCAACTCTGTCTTTTCCGGGTACATAGTTAGATCGACTCAAAAAGTAATTCTGTGTCGATTGGTATACTTTACTGTGGGTGTTGGATGATTTTTTTATGTGCGTTACAAACATCACGTTACAATCATCAGGTGTACGGTATAATTAAATTGAAAAAGTTTATATTTTTCAAAAAGCTGATACAATCTCCAATTTAGAAACATTAGATTCATATTTTTGAATATTTTTCGGTAGAACCAGAAGGCGCCAAAGGTCGTGTGAATATAAAAAAAGTAGTTTGCTTTGAAATATTTGCCATTTTATGGTTTTACTAAAATAATTCACAAAAATCAGAAGTAACATTTTTCTTAATTTTTTCTTTCGGGTATTTCAGTTTATTGCTTATTTTATAAACTGCTTATTTTATTTTTTTAATTTTGATAACACTTTTGTTTCAAATTAATTTTGAAATTTATATTTAGTTCAAACATAATTTGGAATGAAAAATTGAAAATAAGCCAAGTTTAATGAATTTCTTCATGAAGAATAGTGTATGGATTTATTTTATTATTTTTTGTGAAGCACACCGATAACTGCCGTATATATATATATATATATATATATATATATATATATATACACACACACACATATATATATATATATATATATATATATATATATTATATATATATATATATATATATATATATTTATATATATATATTTTTCTATATATATTTTTCTATTTAAAAATGGTTTAAATGGCGTTTGTGAAGCTTCCCGATAACACAGATATATGAAATATATCAAAATATCAAAAATAGCGGAGATATTTAAAAAAAAACCGGTTTAAAAAACCCAGTTTTCGATTTTCTGAAGCCTCTACATAAGCTAGTGACTTCGTTTTTCTAAAGAAGATTTGGAAATTCTTTCTGAATTTTTATGCTGAAGAAATGAACTAACTAAATCGGTACAATAATAACCGAGATGTTGGGCAAAACGCATTGCTGACTTTTAGAAGCCTTTGTTTAAGCTACGGATTTCGTTTATTGAATTAAACAACATAAACAACCGAGTTAAATTGAGCGTATAAAATACAGCTTGTGCAACAACTGAAGCCGCTCGACCTTTCCAAGCGACATTGCTTCGCTCGATGAGCTCTTAAAAAGTTCCAAGAAGATCCGACGTTTTCAAGGCTAATTTTGTTCAGCGATGAGGCCTATTTCTGGCTCAATAGGTATGTAAACAAACAAAATTGCAGCATTTGGGACGAAGAGCGATCTGAAGAGATTCAAGAACTGCCACTTCATCCAGAAAAAACAACGGTTTGGTGTGGTTTGTGGGCCGGTTTAATCATCGGTCCATATTTCTTTAAAAATGATGCCGGTGCGAACCTAACCGTCAATGGCGACCGTTATCGTGTCATGATAACAGACTATTTGATGCCTGAAATTGAAGCTCGTGATCTCGGCGACATTTGGTTTCAGCAAGACGACGCCACTTCCCACACATCGCATCAATCAATGGATTTATTGAGAGAACACTTCGGTGAGCACATAATTTCACGTTTTGGGCCGGTCGATTGGTTACCAAGATCGTGTGATATCACACCGTTAGACTTTTTTCTGTGGGGATATGTAAAGTCTAAAGTTTATGAGGACAAACCCGCTTCGATTCAGGCCTTGGAGGAAAACATCACGCGTGTCTTTCGCCAGTTACCAGTCGAAATGCTCAAACGAGTCGTCGAAAATTGGACTCAACGGATGGACCATCTGCGACGTAGCAACGGCCAACATTTTATAGACATAATCTTCAAAAAATAAATGCCAAAGAATATTCTTTCAAATGCTAATAAACATTCCCCATTAAATTTGAATTTTCTGTTTTTTTTCTTTAAAAAAGTAGGGAACCTCGAAATGGATCACCCCATATACACATACACACAATCATTTTTATGAATTTTTGGACGTTTTTTACCACTAGTCTACACGTAGACATTTTTGTCAAACTCTATTTCTCTCTATAAATGTTACGTGTGGACCAGTAAGAAAACTATTGCGCAATCTATTTCGCAATAAATGTTTAAACACAAAGCTGAGCAATAACGTTTAACATAAGCTGTCAAATTTATTGTTCTCTTTTATAATTTTACCCTTTTTTAACAAAAAGAAAAGTACAAAATAATTAATTTTGTTTTGAAAAGACAAATAAATAATAAAAATGCGAAATAAACGAAAATCGTTACAAAAAAAAAAAAAAAAAAAAAAAAAAAAAAAAAATATAAATTTCTCATGTACATTTTTTCTTTTCTCCACCCCTTAACACAAAGTTGGAAATAAAATTGTTTTTCTGTTATTCTTCCGACGATATTTCTAATGTTAAGAAATAAAAATTTCTTTGTGTAGATTAGAGTATCCATAAACTTTTTTAGAAAACCGGTTTTCTGTTTAACCGAATGTGTGCCAATCGGCTTAGAGTCGATTTAAGGATGTCCGTCTGTACGTCCATGTAAATCTTATAATCAAACTATAGGTCGCAATTTTGAAAATAATTGAATGAAATTTGGCATACATGTCTAATATAGTTCAGGAACCCGCCCTGAAATTTTTAAATGATATATTTATTTAATATCATATATAAGCCTTACATAGATAAAAATCTATATGCCAAGTTCCATGAAGATCGGTCTTTAATTGGCCATAGCTCCCATATACACCTCTCTTCCGAAAATCATTTTAACGTGCCTAAATTCCATACAAATGTTAGTATAAAGTTAATATTTGACATAAATAAGTTTTATATAAATTGAAATCACAAGTTTTATTACTATCGGTCCATAATTAACAATAGGTCCAATATAAGGCTCACTTCCGGAAATCATCCTAAAACGCATAAATAACATAATATAATGCAAAAATATGTTTCATTGAAATATACAATACTCTTAATACAAGTATCGCTGTGCATACATAATGGTGTAGGGTATCATAAATTGTTCGTACTTGTTTTTTTCTTTTTGTAATTTTTTAAAACAAAAGTCTTAATTTATACGTGTATATAAGTTTCACTCTGGAAAATAATAAATTTTGGTTAGCGCAATTTCAAAACCCAAGGTTTTTTTACATTAAAACTTTTAAAAAATTATTATTATTTTTTATTTGAAATGTGCTTTGTTTTTATTTATTTTATTTAATTATATTTTTTTAATATTTTATTTCTAATCCTGGTATTTGAAAATGTATGTATTTCCGAAATAAAATAAAATTTATTTTGTGCATAAAATTCTGGTTATAAAAATTATATTAATATACACTGTCTGCCACTTGAATAAGGAATCACATTTTTTTAACTTTAATTAAATATATCTCCTAAACTAAAGTTCAGAAAAAAATAATTTTTTGTGCAACCAAATTTCAAAGTGTTGGCTTTAGTTTCCTGAAGAAATAAAAAATATGCTAAAATTATGCATTTATTTAAAGATATGTATTTCTGTGGTACTTTTTCGTGTGTCACTTGAATAAGGAATATTTTAAAACTAAACAAACTATAATTTATTTTTAAAATTTTAGGTTATAAAAATGAAAGTTATTATCTTCTAGCATTCAATTAGTAATGAGTACTGCCACCATTTTTAGATATAACCTCAAAAATGCTATTTGGCATCGACTTGTATAATCCCAGCAAAAACTTTGCTTTCCTGGTAAGCTGGCAGGTATAATTGGAAACAAAAAGAAACTACTTATTTTTTGCCTGAATAACTAGTTATTTTTGTTCGAGTTGTCCACAAATTCATGTAGCTATTTTTTGACTCTAGGGGTATTCAAAAATATGTACCTAAACGAAAACAAAAATAAAAAAAAAAACAAAAAAATTTTGCCGTCAGTGAGACTCAAACTTGGACACAAACTTACCATTCGTTTTTAATGACTAACGTCTTACTCAGTACACCATCTCGCACATAGCAACCCAAGCGACAAAAACTCTATTTAGTTTAAAATATCTTTTTAGGCATTTTGTTATAAAAAATTAACAGCTTCAGAATGGGGTTGAACCAACAACCTTCTGGTTGTTAATCCGGCGCTCTAGCCAACTCATCTACCTGATTGCAGTATTACTGCGCTATTATACTATTGAGTACTTATTAATGTAATACAGAGTAGGCAAATAATAATGACGCCTCATTACCAAGAAACTACTTTAATAAGTAGTTGTCATTACTGAAAACCAAAAAGTTTTTGCTGGGATGACTCTAAGTAATTTAGCGAAATTGAACTCCATGCTTCCGTTATTGCATCCTTTAAGGATTCTATCGTCTCAAATTGTTTTCCTTCTTCATAAAGTTTTCTTGCAAACCAACCCCTGACATTTTCCATTGGATTTATGTCTGGTGAATATGGGGGCCAATCCAAAAGTTGAACACCTTGTTGATTAATCCATTGTTTTATTGCTCTGGCGGTATGAATCGGAGCGTTGTCGTGTTGGTACGTCCAAGGTATGGGTCCAAAGAAATCATTAAATTTTAGAAATGCTTCCTCCATAATGTTTTTGTAAGTCGTTGCAGTCAGTTTGTTGGATACAAAAACCAATTCTATGGTACCATAATACGAAATGGCATCCCATACCATTATTCCACCCTCTCGGCTGTGTCTGCGGCTCAAAAATAATTCCTCCTTATTTAGGTTATGGAAGTAATAGTTATACCCGTCGGGACCATCAATATTAAACTTTTTTTCATCGGAAAATAAAACTTTAAACCATTTGTCGGACCATTTCATTGTATTTTTGGCAAACTTTAAAATACGGTGCACTGTTCTTAGGCTGGCACTCCACTCCACTTTTTTCACGTATTTTTGATACTGACATGGCAGAATTTGATGCAATTCTAAGAATTTTTCGTCTTTCTTTTGGAGTTGTTGCCATTTTCTTCCGCCCTTTCATGTTTTTTTTTCATATCTTTCCACGTTATTTAACCAATTGTACGCAACTGTCTTTCCTCTATTAATGTTTTTGGCTATTTGAACCGGATTCTGACCCTGAGATTTCAAAATTAGAATTTTTTCTTTTTCAGCGTTATTAAGAGCCTTACGACGTCCCATTTTGAATAAAAACTATTTAAAAACTATCAAATTAAAAATTCTCTTACCGTTTATATTGAAAGAAATTCAAATCATAGCCTTTCTGATTAATATTAAAAGAATTCCTTATTCAAGTGGCACACGAAATAGTACCACAGAAATGCATGTCTTTAAATAAATGCATAATTTTAGTATATTTTTTATTTCTTCAGGAAACTAAAGCCAATACTTTGAAATTTGGTTGCGCAAAAAATTATTTTTTTCTGAACTTTAGTTTATTAGATATACTTAATTAAAGTTAAAAAAATGTGATTCCTTATTCAAGTGGCAGGCAGTGTATTATATTAAATTATAATTACATATTAATAGAAAGTTTTAGATTTGAATTATAATAATTTATTTTAATAAAATTATTAATTAATTCTATATTTAAATTTAATTATTTTTATTAATTAATGTAATTAACTTCCAAATTGGTTTAAAATTTATACACAAATGCCTATTTTAAGGACCTCGAAAAATCTTATTTTTTACGCAAAGTAAATGACGTCACTTGCTCAAAATTTGACAGTAGTCTATTAACAGGTGGTACTTGATGCGAATAGTGTTGCATTTCATATAACTACGAGGGAAGTTCGAAAAGTCACGGACTTATTGACCCGCCCTAGTACTTGGCCATGGCAACATATCTGGCAATGAATTATCCGATGAATTGGCCAGGAAAGGCGCAGCGAAAGATATTTCCGAAAGGGAGACCAACGTGAAACCCCTGCTGGGTTTCTTCTTTAGAAAGATCAACGAATGGATCTCGGCTAGAACCAATTCGGCTTGGGAGAGTAGAGTGGACTGTAAGGTATTGGAGGCGATATGTCCGGCACTTGACAGAACAGACTCAAGTACTCTTCTGAGTTTGAGTACGAAAGTTTGAGAATTATGATAGGAGTAATAACGGGACACTACTTGATGAGGTCTAAATGGGACGCTGGCAATTCTGATTTTTGTAGAATGTGTGAGGACGTCGTCGAATATTGTGTGTTACTGTCCACGATTGCAGCATCGTAGGATGAAATGGTTGAGCAGTAAATTTCTCGACGGACTATATGACGTTCGGAATAAGGAGCTTGTAGACGTCATAGGAGTATATCCCTAATAGCTTTTACATTCAGTCTTTTAACCTCACTATTTTCTTGATTCTTTCTTTTTTTCTTCTTCTAATCTATTCTAACTAGGGAAATTGAAGGGACTCACAATGGACCGATATTGGTCTCTGGGTGGAGATATGATACAATTGAATATATCATATCAAGCTTCTCTATCTATCTGTCTATCTATCTATCCGAAGTGTTTAAAAACGGTCTTTTTCGAATAACGAATAATTCGAATATTTGAATAAACGAATAATTTATTTATTTTTTTTGCAATTGAATTGATTTTATTTGATTAATTATAAAAAACTCTTTATAAAAATTTTTATAGTGCTAAATTTAAATAAATTCACTTTTGGCAATTTCGCCAACGAAAATTTAAGCTTTTTCAAAATAAAATTGTATAAAAACAAAACAACAAAGTCGACTTAAATCTACTCATTTAAAGTTTATTTTTTTTAAGTTAATTTCTGAGGACTTTTGGTAGGTTGCAGGTTTTTTAATCATAAAAGGGACCTTTTGAAGACGGATTGTTTAAAGAAAATTAACTTTATTTATTTTAAATTAATTTAAATTTAATATTGATTTTTAAAATTTCCAGGAGAATCAGAGCTTTTACATAGGGGATTTGCCCTGCAAAAAACTGGTGAAACTTTTGTGTTTATAAGTAAGGGGTGTATGAAAGCAAGCGGGTTAAGAAAAGTTGTGCGTCATCGCAAAGATAGAAACTTCAGGTTATTTTATTTTTATTTTTCTATTTTTTTTTTTTTGTCAAACATTTGTTAAAGTTTCACAATACAAATTTAAATGTGTTAACGTAGAAGTATTTTCGAAGCTGCAATAATCCCCGATGTAATTAGGCTCTTACTAGGGCTTCCCGGGCGGGAAATCCCGGGATTTCCCGTTAAAATACTCTCGGGAATTTTTTTAAATTTTCCCGGGAAAACGGAAAAGTGGTTTGTAAAACAAAGGGAAAAAATCTTCCAATATCAGCAGCGATTTTACGATCAAAAGCCAGTCATTTGTATTCCAAAATTTATCAAACCAATTCAGGTTTCAATGCCAGTGAAGGATGGTTGAAGAAATTTAAGCGTCTTCGAAATCTCATCTTATTTAAGAATTACGTTGATGAACATGGGTTGACTCTTCACCAAATCTACAATGCCGACGAATCCGGTTTATATTATAGGATGCTTCCAAATCACACTCTTGCCACATGTAATGAGAAACAGCTCCCGGAAGAAAAATATGTAAAGAACGAATAACTTTTTTGGCCTGTTCAAATGCGAATGGCACAGACAAACTGAAATTGTTGGTTGTTGGAAAATCGAAAAACCCAAGCGCCTTTAAATGCTTTTTCAATAATTCTGTAACATACAACTGCAGTAATAACGCCTGGGTTTCATCACGAATTTGTTCCAGGAAGAAAACGAAGATCTTTCAACTATTGGTACACTTATAGCTCAAATTGGTACAGAATATCTTTTCACGAATGCTGACATAAACTGACAACCTGATTCCAGAAGAATTTCATGTGGAAAGTAATGAGTAGCAAATGGAATTATCAGATGCGGAATCGGAGGATTTATAGTGGTCATGAAGAAAACAAAATTAAAGTGGACAATTGGATAACATCGGCAATGAAGTAGCCGATGAGCTAGCTCGTAAGGGCTCGGAGTTGGACAGGTATTTTGTGGAGGTACTGGTTAGGATTCCTATTGGGTCATATTTTATGGCCATAAGAGAATAGACTATAGGTAGAACGAATGATGCTTGGGGGAGTAGATCGGACTGCAGGGTATCTAAAGCGTTATGGCCTAGTCTTAAAGCAGCAGCTTCGAAGCATTTTCTGGGCATGAGTAGTGTGAATCTAAAGATCATTGTTGGCATGATTACTGGTCACCTCACAATGAGGAATATGACCAGTAAGTGGGACACTGGCGTGTCATACTTTTGCAGGAGGTGCGTTGATGTGGAGGAGCTAGAGACAGTGGAGCATATAATCACTTTGTCACTGTGTAGGGCTTCAGCGAAGTAGACTGAGGTGATTTGGGAGCCATATTCTGCACGAACTAGAGGAGGTTGCGGGTGAAGAACTCGGCAACCTTATAGGGTTCGTGATGGGAATAAAGTGACTTAGAGGTAGTCACGGTTGATTTGATGGGTCTTAGGTTTCACACCTTTCTTATTTTACTTATATTTAGCTATCTTTCTTTTCAACCTTTTCAATCTTTTGCTATATTCTACTAGAATTTTTCTCTTTCTTCATCTATCAGCTTTCTCTAGTATCTATAAAGGGATCACAATGGACCGAATGGTCTTTGGGTGGAGGCGTGAAGACACCGCCCTTTTTAACCTAACCTAACCTTATTTGCACATTATTTTTATTTGCAATAACCGAGCGTATAAACGTAATAATATTTGTTTATGCAATTTGGTGTATAAAAAGTATATTATTTGTTTTCAAATTTATTTCATTTGCAGAAATCGGGCGTATAAACGTAGCACATAATAAATAATGATAAATAATAGTTAATATCTATAGTAATTAGCTACTTACCAGTATCTCTAGCATCTTTGCAACATTCAAACATATCAGCTTTAATATCTTGAAATCCTTCTGCTATAATTTCTCCAATTGTCACTAAACGATCAACAGCCATATTAATTGCTTGACCTACACGTTTACATATAACCAATTTCTGTTCACTGCTACTCAAGTCCAAGTGCCGTTGCGGCGTTAACTGAAATTTTAATTTATAATAATCAATGCTGAGACATTGGAGCAATTATAACTTTCACTTACCGGCTCTAAATTGTTTGAAGATATCATTTTTAGTTCCAATTATTATGACTGCCTTCCTTCCGTGAGCCCCTTTACACGATTATTTGTATTATATTTTTATTGCTTTACGTTAATGTGAAAACATAGTACCAATTATTCAATATTTGTTGTCCCAAGAAAAATCCTACATTAGAAATTTAAAAATTAAAATTTTTATTTCAAACTTTAGTAGGTCTAAAAAAAAGTTACTCAGTTGGATAAAAGTAAGCTTAATTTTTAATAAAATCGTCTTTACCCAATAAACTATAGAACGATAACGATATTATATTAGGTGCCGATTATAATATCATATTGTATTGCAGAAAACGATATTATTATGACATTGAAATATCGAAATATTTGTTTCCAATAAAAAAAAAAAATAATAAAAAAACATAAACATTTGGAAAAAACTTTAACAAACAGAAACTTGGTGAGAATCAAATACAAAAAAATAATTTATTAAAACATATCCGTAAGGGAAACTCATGCTTGCAAATATTGGTGTCTATTCTTGAAAACGCGTCGAAGAAGTAAAATTTTCTATTAAAACAAAAACAAAGTTTAAAAAATTGTTTTTGTTTACCATATATTTTTAAAATGTAATAAACGGGAGAACTTTAACGCGTTTCTCTCTCTTTTAAAAACGGTAAATTCCATTTTAGAAATGTACAGTAAACAAAAACAATTTCTTAAATTTTGTTTTTTTTAATGGAAATTTTCACTTCTTCGACGCGTTTTCAAGAATAGACACCATTATTTTATTGATAATATTTGTATAAAAATATGTCACGTATGATGATTTTTGTATATTTCATATTTTTTTAGTATTTTATCTTATTTTAGCTTATTATTGTTCTTAATTGTTATATTTAGAATATTTAAATGCAAAAAACATCATTTTTGGTATTAAATAGCATTCAGAACAAAATGTGAACTATGACGATTTTACTATCGTTTTTTTTTTTTTTTTTTTAATTACGATACCGACAATGATAATAATGATTTTATGTAAAAACGATATCATTTTAGTCCATAAAAACTATTGTTTTAGATTCGAAAACGATTATCACTAGTGATAATTTTTATCAAATAGATGATATCGTTTCGATATAGTTATAATATCGTTTGGTTTATTGGGTAAATTGAAATTTGAAATAAAAAATATAACAAAATAAAATAAAATAAGACAAAAAAAAAAAAGTTAATATTAATATTTATTATTTGTACCATAAAAAGTTAAACTTGATGAAAAACAACAAAGGTAACATTTTAAATATTTACTTATAGCGTTTTCTTTTCTGGCCAAAAATATTTTAGAAAAGAAAAAGAACCGCTATTAGTAACCCTCGTAATATGCACTTTTTAGGCCATGTCTGATATTCTTGTTAACTGCAAATATATATACACACATTTACATACATTTACTTGACAAGTATCGATGTGTTTTTTAAAACATTATGTACATACATACATACATACATACATACATACATACATACATACATATATATAGATGTACTTTTCTTACAAACAACCCTATAAACATTTGATAGATATCTTCCTGGAAGAAATTTATGCAATATCATATTTTTCTAATATTGAATTTTTATCAATTTAAAGGAAATTAGGCAATAAACAACAAATAATATATATATATAATTTAAATTTTTTTTTATTATTTTATCACCTGCTCAATAAATTGATGATATCCCATTGAGATCATCTGGAAGAAATTAATGCAATACTTTTCACTCACAATTTGTTCAGTTGTTGAAAAATTTTTTAAAAATGAAAAAATATTGAAGAAAAATGTTTGTCTTAGCAAAAAATGGCTATTTTAAACATTTTATATATACAGTGAAAGCTCTATTTTCGCGACTAATTAAAAACCAGAACTGAATTTTCGCGATAACAGAACTCCAAAATTTTATTTTTAAAATTAGAATTGTTTTTATTGATATATTTACATTTTAAAAAATTTTAAAGAAATTGTAGATTTTGATTTTTTTTTTTAATAGCAGCCGAATCACGTAGTTCATATAGTGCTGTTGTCGGCTTATCATTTTCCAAAGCCCATTGTATGCATATGTTTATCGATGTTATACAATCGTCCACGTTAATTTTGTTTTCTTCATGACCACTATCGTATAAATCCTCCGATTCCGTATCTGATAATTACATTTGCTCCTCGTTACTTTCCACATAAAATTCTTCTTGAATCCAATTGTTTATGTCAGCATTCGTGAAAAAATGTTCCGTACCAATTTGAGATTTGAATTTATGGAATCTCCATTTTTAATTTTTTTTTTAAATTCTCTAAGTTTTGAGAAATCGTTGGCTTTAAAATATGTTGAATTTTTTCCATATTAAGAGGTGTACTTACACAACAAATGGCATGAATAAACTGACAAAATTTAAGATCAAAATCATTCAAAAAGGTTAATATAACAAAAGACGGGGATTTTCCTTTTTTTTTTTTTTTTTGGTTACAGACAGTATAATCAAATTAAAAAAAAACAGATAAAAGTCGCGATTATAGAACCTGCAATTTTAAAAATTAAGCCGTCGCAATAACCGGACCCTAGCGATAATGGGTAGTCGCGAATAGCGAGCTTGCACTGTATTTATTACATCTTCCAGAAGATAATCTAGCGGTAAATTATTTTTTCACCTAGATGATCATTTAGCAATATTGACTATTTTTTCCAGGCGTATTGATTTCTTATTGCTTAGATGTATCGCCTGTTATGTACAATCTCTCCCGAAGGGGGAAACTTCCGCAATACGAATATGATTATTGCGGCAATAAAACGTTTCTTCTAAACAATACCAATTCGAATCATTTTCGTATTATTTTGCTTGTAGGTAATCATGTAAAATAAAAATATACATATCAATATATCTATGTAAGTATGTAAACGTGTTTATAGGTAGCTATAATATAATTCAATTTAAAATCCAATTCAACTTTACCTTTACTTAGTTAGCAGCTACTCATACGTAGCCTATCATCATCATATTCAAGGTTACAGTCCATAAACATTCATAGAAAATAATATTTTGCAAGTTATTATTCCCTTTTTGCAATACATACATATACACAAGTACCAAGAACATTCACAGGAAGTTAACAAAGTTAATACGCCTTACAAAAGGCCTTTTTGTGTAAATTCAACTGTGAGAACTTTTGAAAGCCAGGTACGTTACGGTTGAATTTTGTTTTTAAATAATTCATAAAAAAAAAATTATGTTGAGTTAAAATATTCAACTACTTTTTTAATTGTACCAATTATTCAAGTGTTCAAAATTCAACTTTTTAAATATTTTTTACTAAGTTTTTTTTTTTACTAAAAACAATTTATAGACTTTCAATTATTTATCTTATTGTTTTAATTAATAAAGTAATCAAATATAAATAAAAAACAATTGAAGATTAGAATAATCGAATATAAACTTATTTAATAGGCAAAATTTCAAATAATAAAATAATTGAATATGATTTTTTCGTAATTGAATTATTATAATTATAAAAATAAAAAAAATTCTGATTATTAACACAGTGAGACAGTGAAAATATACTTTTCAAATGATGTAGTGTACGTTGTAGACCACATTGAGTAGTTCATTATGTCATTCTTAAAATTTTCGATACACCCTCAAAATCTGAAGTTATGGACAAAAAACGCATTTTTAAAAAACTATTTTTTTTTGCCAATTTCTTATTTTTTTTAGCAGTTTTAGATAGAAGAGAAATCAAGCTTTCTAAATATATATACATTTGTTTATTTTATATGAAACCCTATTTTTTTTTTTTTTTTTTTTTTTTTTTTTTGTAAATTTATGTGGAATCTACAATACTCAACGAGTATTATATGCCCTCATTTGTTAAAATCAATTAAGAATTGATGAAATTACAATATTTTTAACTTGTTCGTGCGAAGTATTCTAATAGTTCTAAAATTATTTTAAAATCTATTTTGTTATAAATTCCAAAGTTATTTATTTACAAAAAAAAAAAAAAAAAAAAAAATCAAATTTAAAAAAAATTTTACAAAAGATAGAATTTCATTTAAATAATAAAAAAAAAAATGCCGTAATAGTTGAAAAAAAAAATTAAATAAAAATGAAAATCTCAGATATGTTTGACAAAATTTCAGCAAAAGTTCGGGTAATGTGAAAAAGCATATATATTTAGTATATTTATTTCTAGTCTATCTAAATTCGTTTAAAAAAATAAAATTGGTGAAAGAATGAATTTTAAAATTGTTTTTTTCTTCCGTCAAGTCGTAAAAATTCTTTTTTCTTTTATCGAAAAAATTCAGATGATTTCAGAACAGTCAGCTTTTATATGTAATGAAGAAAATAAAATTGTCAAATTTTTTTAATAGTTTTGTTTGTTTAATACAATTTATGTATAAATTATATTGAAAATTTTGTAAAAAAAAAACATTTTTACCTAGAAAAATAATCCAAATTTTGTTTCTATAAAATTTTGTTAAAAAACCGCTTCAACTAAAACCAGATAGGGAGAAAACCAGGTTTTGAAATTAGGTTTTCATAATAGCTGATTAGTTTTTGTTTGGTGTAAATTAGATATAAAGTTGTTCACTATAGGTTGGTTATCGGGTTATGTGATTATATTACAAACAACAAAATACATTACTTATTTAAATTTTTTATTAGTTTCCAACACTGCAAATAAACTGATAATCACATAATCTGTAAACAAAGGTAACCTGATAACCAACCTATCGTGAACAACCTCATTAACTTTTGATTGAAGCATGGATAAATAAATATATTTGAATCTTTCTATTACTGGGATTAATTTTAATTTTCGATTTAAAATTTATGTACTTTATATGCCATTTACACCAAACGAAAACTAGTTGTTTTTGTCTTCATTCGGATTTTGATTGAAAAGCTACATAAATTTGTTTAGTTTTTCCATACAAATAAAAAACCATTTTCATATAGTTTTTAATGAAAATCTTATTCGGTACTAAAGTAACTATTTATGATACAGCCTGTTCAGTTGATTTCAGAACAGTAAGTTTTTATATATAACAAAAAAAAAAAAAATGTCAAATTCCTTGATTTAAATGCCGTATATACTAAAACAAAAATTATTTGGTTTTTTATAAACTAAATTTCAAAAACCAAATCGTTTACATATCTTTTTTTCTCTATGTGGTTTTTTGTTAACACATTAATGTTGTAAAATATTTTTATTTAAATACATTTTTGTATATCTTTTTCATTTAATATCTTTTAAACATTTATATGACAAATAAAATTAATCATGAAAATAAAAAAAATATTATTTTTTTCATTATATAAAAAAGCTTACTGTTATGAAATCAATTGAACGGGCAGTTTCATAAACAGTTATTTTAATTGTTTTTGTTTGGTTTTCAACAAAAAACTAGATGAACATTGTTTTTGGTTTGTATGGAAAAGCTAAAGAAATTCTTGTTGTTTTTCTATCAAAAACCAAATGAGGCTAAAAAAAATACTAGTTTTTCTTTGGCGTAAACGGCATATTATTATATTTGTTTTGTACATTTTGTAAATAAATTATGTTTAAAACCTTTTAAAAAAAACATTACTTAAAACAAAACTAAATCAAACTGTTTAAAAAATGTTTAACAAAAAAAAATTGTTAACAAAAATCACCTGGAGCAAAAACAATGTATGTAAACGATTTGGTTTTGTAAATTTCATGATACAACTAAAACAGGTAGAATTATTAGGGATAGTTGTCATTTTCAAATCCTGTAAAGTAATTGAAAAATTGAAAATAAATGTTCAAATGAGAAAATTTAAAAATGTTTTGCTTATACTTGCAATGTGGAATATTTCTTGAAGGGCTGCACTAATTTTCGGGATATTTTGGGAAATTTAACATATATGTTTTTTAAACAATATTCTTTACACAATTTATTACACGCATATTAATTTATTAACATAAAATCTAGTTGTATTTCTTTTTTAAAATCTTTTTATAATTTTAATATGAAAATATTTTTTTTTTTTGAAGTTTGCTTTTGTTTTTTTCGCTTTTTCTTTTGACTTTACTATGTACTATGGTAAATTTAGTTTTTTAAAAAAACCAATTAGTTTTTGTTTTGGTATAAACGGCATATTAATTTCCAAGTTAATTTTTGATCGATATAAAAATATGAAAATTTTGTATTAAAATCATAATTAAATTTAGTTTAAACTAAGTTTAATTAGGCTCTTATGAAAATTAAAACTTCATATTTTCTGTAAATATATTTTATACTATATTTATGGTACAATCAAGTTTAATCTGGGTTTTATTTGCCTTTTTTTCCTAAGATTAACTAAAATTAAAATTTTGTTGTAAGTGATATCATGTAAAACAATTTTTTACTAAAGTTTTTATTTATGGAGTTCATCTGTTAATAATGCAAGTTTAAACTTAGTTTAAATTGCTTTTTATAGATTAACTAAAATTTTTTCCTAAGATTAACTAAAATTAAAATTTTGTTGTAAGTGATATCGTGTAAAACAATTTTTTACTAAAGTCTTTATTTATGGAGTTCATCTGTTAATAATGCAAGTTTAAACTTAGTTTAACTTGCTTTTTATAGAACTAATCTTTATATGTAAAGATATTATTTTAGTAAAGCAACATGAGAGCTTGTGCCACAAAAAAGTATAAGAAAAATTAATTAGAAAGTAGTATAAGAGCCTTTATAGTAAAGGCCTCACATTTTTCTCTCTTTGGCTATATGCCGTTATAACCTTGTGGACAAATAGCGACGTAAGAACAATTTACACATACACTTAAGTATTAAACACTTACAAATTAAATATTTATTAAAAACCATATGAAATATTCATTAAAATGGGTGTTTATGTATGGGAAAATATAGTACAGGTAATTGTATTCGAATTATTACGTACATATGTATATACATTCATGACAAATTAATTACAATACCCACACACACACTCACTAATTTAATACAAAGCCAATTCTATATAATTTTCAACGTCCTTGCTTGTTCTTTGTTTATTACAATTTTACATAAAAACATACAATTCCTTTTTATATTTTGTCCAAAAAAAATCTTTGTTTTTGGAACAATATTTCCTTAATCCCCAACAAAATCTCTATCACAACATTTTTTTTTCTTTTTTTAATATTCATAGGGGGACAGACAAATACACAAAAGAAAATATTAAACGATTACACTTCCTTTAGATATATATTTTTTTAATTTTTATTTTTTACCTATTTCAAGACCACAATGTTTGAAATGTTTACACTTAATTATTATTATTATTATTTTTTTTTTTTTTCTAAATAACAATTACTAAGTTTATGTTTAAGAAATATATAAACAATTTGTTGAAATTATTATATTTATTTTCTTCACAACTTTTTTAGATGCTCCCAGGTAAGCAAGTGTTGAAAAAAGAGTCACTGAACAAGACATGCGCATAGCGAAAACAATTTACACAGTTATCGATAAATTTGATTACAGCTATTACAAATGTAATCGAAAATACAATTGTGTTTAACTAGAATTTTAATTTAAACATAGACTTCTGTATGAAAAAATATATATAAAATATGCAGTTTTATTTATGATTTAAATATTATGAAAATATTATGACATAACACAAAATTGTACTATATTCTTAAAATTTATATTCACAAACAAAAATTCAATAGTTTTTGTTTTCAAAATTAAGACCTAGTAGGTAGACAGTCATAAAAGTTGTGATAATCATAAAAAAATTAATTGAAAATAAAAAAATATGAAAATATAAAAAACTTTGTAGTGGAAAAAAAGAATTCATGCATACATATTTGAAATCTTTAGGGGCCAAGGAGAGTAAATGCAGTTATAGGTAAAATTTCCTGCTGATTTTCATCTTACTGTCTCTTTTTCCAACTAGCCATTATTCTGTAAATATTTAAAATTTTTCTAAAAAATATTTTATTTTACTTTTTTCCTCTTAATTAATTTAGCTGATAACAAAAAAAGTCACAATTTTTAATTTACATAGCATACCACGTTTTGTGACTACGTTACAGCCCGTCTAGACGTAACATAATATGTAAGATTTTTGTGTCAGAGAGTGTCAAATTCGCTCTCTGAAAGAATTATATCACGTATAGATTCAAATATTAGTTTTATAAGATGTATTATGAGACTGTTGTAATGAGATTTCTCTACACAACCATCTTATAAGATGAACTGTCAAAAAAAAAATACACATATACGAAAGTTTATTTGTGTGTGTACAAGTGTGTTTTGAAAAGTACTAAAATAAGGTTTTTTTTTTTTTTTTTTTTTTTTTTTTGTAAAATTGTTCCTTTTTAGTGTTTGTTTTACATGTTAAAAAACATTTTTATAAAAATTGTGCTAAAAAAGTGCGAATTGCTTAAATAAAAAGGACATGTTTACTCTGTGACTGATTGAAAATAATATCTTACAGGATTTATTAGAATACGTGTATCCCTTATTTAAGATTTAACATAATATGAACAAAATGGTTACTCTCCTCTGCCGGCTTTATCTCACATATTATATCAGCGTTAATCTCAGTTGTAGACCTGGGGTTAAGAAAAAAACGGAGTTATGGCTGAGTCACATGAGTCATAACTTTTAGTTATAACAGAATTGTGACTTTTTTAAAACTTTTCTATGAATAGGCATGTAAATATTATAAAAGCAAATCTTCACTTTATATTAAAGCCAAGTTAAACTAAGTTTAAACCCAATTAAATTGGTAATTCGATATAAATTGTTAATTGTGATGGGTCAAATTTTATAAAATTTTTATTAAACTTAAAATATTAAATTTAGTTTATAAATTTTGATTTATATATTAAAATAAAATCTAAAACTTGTAGTTAATCAAGTTAAAATTTAAGTTAAACTAAGTTTAGTTATGGGAAGATCAATGATTGGATCCTGGTCAGAACCAATTCGGCTTGGGAGAGTAGAGAGGACTATAAGGTGTCGAGGGCGATATTGCCAGCACTAGACAAGGCAGGCACTAGCACTCTTCTGAGCTTGAATAGGAGAAGCTAAAGAATCATGATAGGGGCCATAACGGGTCACTGTTTGATAGGGAAGATGAGGTCTAGATGGGACGCTGGCAATTCCGATTTTTGTAGAATGTGTGGAGACGTCGACGAGACCGAGTCTATTGAGCACATTATATGCCATTGTCCACGATTGCAGCATCGTAGGAAGAAGTGGCTGGGCGGCCAGTTCCTCGGCGGGCTAAGTGACGTTCGGGACGTAGAACTTGTAGACGTCATAGGCTTCAATCCTAGGGGGATTGATAACATTGCTAATCCTCCTACATGATACGTTTTCATTCCTATTATTTTCTTTTCTATTTCTATTCTCCTATTTTCTGTTTTTTGTATTCTTTATTTCACAGCTTTACAATGAAGGGACTCACAATGGACCGAGATCGGTCTCTGGGTGGAGATGTGGTACTTTTTGGTATCACGTCAACCTTCTCTATCTATCTAAGTTTAGTTATTGTATTTTTAATTAGAAATCCATTATAAAATTTTAATATTTATTTATTACTATATTAAACTTGATAAAATCCATGATAAAACAAATCCATGATAAAACAAATATTAAGTTTATGTTGGCTTTAATTTAATTATTTTTGACCATAACTACATATATCCCCATTTCATTAATTTTTTTTATGAATTTCTGAAATTACAAAAAACGGCGATACTACACCAAGCCATACCAGCAAAAACTTAGATTTCCTGGTAAGCTAGCAGATTTAATTGGAAACAAAAATATGAACTTGGGCATAAATTAACCATTTGTTTTTAATGACTGACATCTTACTCAGTACACCATCTGTATAAAATATGTTTTTAGTAATTTTATTAAAGTAAAGTAACAGCATCAGAGTGGAGTTGAACCAACAACCTTCAGATTGTTAATCCAGCGCTATAGCCAACTGATCCACAGAATTGTAATATTACTGTGCTATTATTCGGAAAATATCAAATGTTACAATAATTATCTTTTTAGGGTGAAAAGAAATTTTAAAAATAATCCAAAATATTTTTACCAGTTCGTAAATTCTAAGCGTCGAGTCTCTGGATATCCGTCCATGATGAAATTTGGAGATAAAGAATCCTCAAACGATGCATATATTTGCGATATGTTTGCTGCTTTCTTCTCATCCGCCTATTCTGATAAAGATTCACATGAACTTTCCAATTATCCATATCCAATCCCTAATAAATTGTCCAACACTAGATAAATCGATGGTACTGAGAGCTGTACAGAATCTAAAATATTCTGATAAATGTGGACCCGACGGTGTTCCAAGCTGTGTTCTTATAAAATGTTTACATTCTCTTATATCTCCAATAACATACTTATTCAACATATCAATATTTAGTGATTACTTTGCTGAAGTTTGGAGGAAATCTTATATTATACCTTTGTTTAAATCCGGTAGCAGATCCAACATTTCCAATTATAGAGGTATTGCTAAATTAAGTGTTATTCCAAAACTTTTCGAAAAGATAGTTACTGAAATCCTTTCGCATCAATTTGTATGTTATCTTTCGCCATTTCAGCATGGATTTAAAAAAGGATGTTCCATTACTACTAACCTTTTGGAATTCACAACCTCAGTTATAACCGCATTTGATTCCGGTTTACAGACAGACGCAATATACACAGATTTCAGTAAAGCTTTCGATAAAGTAAATCACGATCTCCTACTGTTAAAATTGGATAAACTCAGATTTTCTCCTGTTTTCCTTAAATGGATTTCCACATATCTTAAAAATAGATGCCAATGTGTATTATTCAGAGAATGTACATCAAAAACCATTCCTGTTTTATCTGGTGTTTCACAAGGCAGTCATCTCGGCCCTTATTATTCCTAATATTTATAAATGATTTACCAGCTTGCATTAAAAATTCTGGAATATTAATGTATGCTGATGATGTAAAGCTGTTCCATAGCTTTAACTATTCCTATCAATGTTCCTTACTCCAATCAGATCTTGACAATCTTTATGATTGGTGCATGATGAATCTAATGGATCTGAATTTAAGAAAGTGTAAACACATGATGTTCTACAGAAGAAGTCCAGTACTCTGTAGATACACAATAAATGAATATCAACTTGATCTAGTCGATGAATTTGTTGATCTGGGTGTGTTGCTTGATTGTAAACTATCCTTTAACTCCCACGTTTCGCAAATCGTTAATAAGGCAAAAGGAGTTCTAGGTTTCCTCAAGCGCTGGGAAAGAGAGTTTAATGATCCTTACGTTTCCAAGCAATTATTCATATCTCTTGTAAGACCAATCCTGAAATATGTTTCCGTGGTCTGGGATCCTCAATACGAAGTTCATATAAAGAAAATTGAATCGGTCCAGAAACAATTTCTCTTATTTTGTCTTCGTAATCTTCAATGGAATCCTAATATTAATTTACCATCATATTAAAGTCGATTACAGCTTATTGATCTCCCTATGAATGTTTCATTTGTAAGTAATTTAGTAAACAGTTCAATTAATTCTGAGTTCCTGCTTCGTAAGATCGAATTCGTAATCCCAAATCGTCCAACTAGAAATTATACTCCTTTAAAAATAAAACATTTTCGAACCAATTATGTCAACTTTGATCCCATGAGACGTATATGCAATCAATTCAACAGTTTCTCATTAAATCCAATCCGCATTAAGAGAAAGATTTTTAACTTAGTTAAATAATAAGTTTTTGTTATTGAATGATTATGAAAAAATATTTTATTGTTAATAGCTTTAAGAATAATATATATGCTAGCCTGTAAGAATTTTATTGGCTATTAAATAAATAAATTATACTATTGAGTACTTATTTATATAATATAGAGTAGGCAAATAATAACGACGCCTCATTACCGTTGCCATTACCGTGAACCTAAAAGTTTTTGTTGGGATGGGATAAAAACGAGAAGTGATTGAGGCAAAATAGTTTGTCTATATATATTTTATTATAAATAAAATAAAATATTATTGTAAATAAATAAAATATTATTTTAAATAAAATAAAAAATATTTTAATACTGCAATTGAAAGAAAAACAAACAAAAATAATATAAATAATTAACGTTTATGTGAAATAAATAAAACTTGAATTAATACTTAATGCAGATCGAAAATCAATTCGTTGTGAATATCACTAAATTATATTTATTTTGTTTAAATTCCCGAAAAACTCCTCAAGCGATCCGTATATATATATTGAAAATATTGAAAAATTTTTCTTCACGGGATTTTGGTCCTCTTAAAACTTAAAACTTTTTTTGGAAAAATGTACTAGGCCAATGATTCTTAATCGCTGATAGGGATTTGAAAATTAATTATTAATTTTTGTTTTATTATTTTTCCTGTACTCAGCTCATCAATACGCATCATTTGAGTGACCTTTCTATAAAATTTTTTTCAAAGGGACACTCTAATGTATAGTGAAAAATCGACAACTAAGTGAGTACCTCGTAGCGGATTCCCACCAAGGATAGTTTTTTACACACTTTAAATGAATTTATTAAAACACCTGTTGCCAGTTCTTGCTCATTACTATCAATTTTATAACACTAATCGTTATTAAATCTCCAAAACTAAGAAGGTTATCACAAGAAATACCCATAACGAAATATTTTCGAGAGCATCGAAAAATAGTTAACCACATCTATCTCCAATCAAATGTAAATTGAAAAGATCAAACGATGGATGAAATATATATATAACCTTAAAATAAATATAGGGTGTTTCAGAATTATTGAAAATTATTATGTGATGTCCTCAAGGAGATCTATAATATTTAGATCGTTTTTTGAGTGAAATTAAAAAGTGTCAATTTGTAGCAGAGTGTATTCGGTAAAATTTTTCACAAAAATACAGCTGATAATACAGGACAATATTCGTTACGCAGCATGGGATTTCTTAGTCAATTTGGATATATGTGAGCCTGGAATATTAAGCCTATAAATCACTTTTTTGAATTGACTAGTTTTCGAGATAAACCATTATATAGAAACTTAATGAGAGTGCATGAAATATTGCAACATATCTTAAGATCGATTTGTTTGATGTGGCTTAGTGAAATAAAAAAAGTTATCTGCAAGTTATTTTTTTTTTTAATTAGTCCATAATTTCAGATATATTATTAAAAATGTGCCAGAAAAAATAATAAATTTTTTAACAAAATTTTAAGATTTTTGGTTTAAAAAATTTTTAAAAATCTAAATGAAATAAAAGTGATATTTTATCTAGACCTTTCATAACTTTACAGGAGAAGGAAAAACGTAACAAAACCTAAAAAACTTAAGATAAAAATAATATATATATATATATTTTTTTTTTTTGCAATCCAATTTTAATGTTTGATTTTTTTCTCTGTTGACTTTTTTGAAACCAAAATTTTAAATATGTTATATATATATTTTAATATGTTTTTTTTTTAAATGATGAAACTTCATTGTTCACCAAAAATTATAAATAATGAAATAATCTTTTACTAATGATCGCTCAGAAGATTTGCGAGAAATTTAAATTTTACTGGGAATTATTTGTCATATTGTGCTTGTTGCTAGTATTAAACTAACTTTGTCAGGTTTTCCTTTATTCCCAACTTTGTATGGGATAAGTTCATCTCAGTTTTCCATTAGAATTAGTTTTTTTTAGAAACGTTTTTAGTAAGGTTAGGAACTTTTTCGTTTTTTCTACCAGGACATCTCCTGTGGACCCACTAAACCCTGAAAAATTGCTCAAACACCAAGAGAAATATCAACCACATACGTGTACAAAACGACATAATTCAGTTTCGATAGTGTATAAACTCCGTATGTGCTCAAATTGTACACTGCGTGTTCAAATCATTAATGAAAACTTATAACGCATCAGTATCAACTTGTCACCACTACAGTGCACAGTGGGGCAGAATCGAAATTTTTTTGAAATAAATCTGTAACTTCTGATCGGCTGGTTGGATTTTCATGAAATTTTGTATAGGCGTAGCGGAGGAGGGTACAATGTTAAGTTTGGAAAGAGGGCACAACAAACCCCTCAGGGGCGGAGTTAAGCGGGCTCAAAGTTAGGTACCTCTGACATAAAGAACATTTAATCGCTTGCCAAATTTTTGTTTCTCGCCCGATTTCAAATATTTTTATATATTGTTGTAGGCCCTGATAAGACCTATAAAAAACATGCTTACATGTACTATTTATCTCTTATAGTTTTCAAGTTATTTGCGTTTGAATTTTTAAGCACCATAATTTTGTATGTTCTTGGTCCAGTTTTTTTCATATATATCCTAGTATTTCCGACCGCTTTTATTAGTTTTTTTCCTATCTAGTTAAAGAACAAAATTATCTATTGAATAAAAAAAAAAATTGAAGTCGATATCTTTACCGAGTCCAAAAATAAACGATTTTGAATTTGAAATTTCCAAAAAAGACGACTTTTTGTGTTTTTTTTTAGCCGAAAAAGTATCTACACTCCTTTTTATCTAAAATAAAATTTTCTTTATCAACATATAATAATTTTACACTTTTCTGAAAGGCAACTTCACAGAGATGACTTTAAGATAAAAAAAACAAGCCCAATAACTCAATTGATCATGGTACACACTCACCCGAATTCGACCTATTTTATATGAAAGTTTTGACTTTAGACCATTTTTTCTCAAATCCCAAAGCACGAATCGGCAAGCGGAATATATTTTAAGTATCCTCAATATGTTGTTAAAAGTTTTAAATCAAAATCTGCGGGCCTTCGGAAAAATGTGGATTCTATAGCCATAAATGTAAAAAATCCCATTTTTGGGAATTTTGATTAGTTTTTTTGGGAATTCAGGAAAACCCTACCCCTGATTGAAATTTGGTTAACGCGTTTTTATTTACATTAATAAGATCTACATTTCTTACAAATTTCATTAAGATATCTTTATAAACAAATATGTTATTACAATTAAAAGGCCCAAATTGGGCCTTTTGTTTGGTTTATTTTTAAATAACGAAAGAAATTTTAAAAATATGTATTCCAAATTAAGCTTATACTTTAGCATATATAATTTCCGATCTTTTGCAAAAAGATTCATGTCAATATCATGCCTCATTTCAGAAATATGCGCGTTTAAACTTTTATATTTCCAATTTATTGTATATATGATTATATTTTTACAAACTTGCAACTTAGAAAATTATGAATATTTTCTCATTGATGATAGTACAGGGTCTGATAATAACAATAGGCTACACCACAACAGTTGTAGATTTTAAATCGTAAATTTTCCCTCAGTGTAGTTGACTAGCCTTTCACAAAGATCTTTTTCTGACATACCTAAATATTGTACATCTACCATTTCTTTTTTTTTATTTACTTATTAACTCCATTCAATTGGATTCTCAAATATTCGTAATGTAATAAAAAAAAATGGACACTCAATTAGTTTAGAAGTTATGGACAATAATATAATCGAATTTCTAATAACTTCTGAACTTTATAAATTAAGATTAAGATATTGCCTTTAAGATTATAAGTTCAAAGGTCAAAATTAGGCTTATAAAAAAATTAAATCATTATATCAGCAAAAACGATATTTTTAAAATTCTTAAAAAATTAACACAACTCTTCTCCATACTCGTTCAAAATTTCATATTGGACACTCTTTTAGTTTACAAGTTATTTAGCAAAATATAATCTAAAGTTAAATTTTGTATATAAAATTTCATTTAGGTATTTTAAATATAAGCTCATAAAAAAACATAATTTGAAATAAATTTTTGTAAATATTTTAAATTTTACATACAAAAAATTTAATTTTTACCGTATTTTACTTCATAACTTTTTAACTAAATAAATGTCCACCTAGAAATTTTGCACGCGTACGGAGAAGAGTTATGTTAAGTTTTTTAAGTTTTTTTTTCGATTTTCAAAATGTCATATTTTTGAACCGAAATGAGCCATGAGTCTAAAAGTTTATTATTTGAGAAACACTTCAATAGCCAATGTCTGTAGTGAATTTCATTGAAATAGGAGATATCAAATCCGAAAATGTATGTTTTCTGTCCGTTTTGATATGGAATAACTAAACTATTGAAATGTTTTTGTAAATAACTTTATTGTTTTTTTGTATAATTTTTAAATGAAAAATAATGGTGTCTATTTTTGAAAACGAGTCGAAGAAGTGAAAATTTCCATGAAAACAAAAACAAAGTTTAAAAAATTGTTTTTGTTTGTCGTACATTTATGGAATTTACCGTTTTTAAAAGAGAGAGAGAGAAACGCGTTAAAGTTCTCACGTTTATTACATGTTAAAAATATATGGTAAACAAAAACAATTTTTTAAACTTTATTTTTGTTTTATTGCCTGTTTTTATAACATGAAAGCAAAAACGACTCGTGTAACTTACATTTAAAACAAAAACAAAATTTCAAAATTTGTTTTTGTTTTAAATGTAAGTTAGACGAGTCGTTACAGGCAGTTAATGTAAAATTCATTTCTTCGACGCGTTTTCAAGAATAGACATCAATATTTACTTAACTTTAAAGCAAAATTTTTCAATTTTGCATGAAAATTTGTTTTTTTTTTCGCCAATAATTTATCGAGTTTTACTAGTGCTACGGCCTTATTAAGGTGGTCATGTTAATCATGTATAATCTGTATGTGATAGAAAAAAGCTGAAAACAGTTTCTTATTCAGCACATTTAAGGCGGTCAATTGTTTTTTGTTTAAAGTAGGAAATCTTTGCAGACCAGTGTAACAGTTTTTCTTTATCTATATTTGAAATAGTTTTTATAAATGTTCCTTATAGTGTATTAAACTAAACAGCTTCTTTGTTTTTGTGTAGGTCACGAACAAATGGTACTGCCCAGAATGTGTAAAATTTTTCATACTTGACACCCTACATTTGATAAGCGATAAACTTAATTCTCACTGCAATATACAACAATTCAAACACTATTAGTTTAGAAAAATTTTTTTAAACTATTATATTTTCTAATAAAAATTACTTTTCAAATTCATATAAATGCACTTAGAAAATAGTATTTAAAAGAAAAATTGTTTAATATTGTAAAAAGAAAAAACATATAAAGTTTTCATTTAAATGCTATTGTGTAATATTGTGCATGTCCTTTGTGTAGCAACTTGTGGAAAATTATATTTCCACCCCTAATTTTTGTTAACGCCTTCTTTTATGTGAAGTTGATTTTCATTCTTTCACTTTTTTTCATTGTTTATTTTTATTGTTGTTTTATCAAATTACTCGCTTTAAAGCGAATGTGTATTGTAATATGAGTATTAATTGCATCCTTCAGATATAATAAAGCTAATAAAGTTATTTTTCAAATTGTAGATTTATTTTTTTGTAAAATTTTTGCTAAATATTTAATAAAAAAAAATATTTGAGAAATATTAAAAAAATATATATATTTTTTAAATTAAATTAAAAGAAAAAGAAATCATATTAAATAAAAATTAATAATTTAAATAAAAAATAAAAATATAATGGAATATTCTTTAAAAAATTTTGTGATTTCGGAAAATCTTAAAGATTCGGCAAAAACGTTTTATAGTACTAATTGTATCGGTAGAGACCTTCTAACAAGTTATGATTTGGTAATGGATCATTTTAAAAATTGTCACAGTCATTCACAGCTACACAACACTAGAACAGTAGTTAATGATGTAAATCATACACCATTGATATATGAAAATCAAGAGGAATCAGATATATATTTTAATTTTAATACAAATACTAATACGATAAGCAATCAGTTTCCAGGTATGTATAAATTAAATTATTATTATTATTTATTTTTATTTTTTTTTGTTTTTTTTTTTTGTTTTTAATCTTCATATGTACATAAAAACACATACAACAATAAAAATTAATTATCCTTATGAATATTGTTATCCTATTATCTCCCCGTTGTTCTAATACGAGCTGCTAAACCAAAAATAACATTAACACTTATTCACATACTTACAGCAACCGTACACACACACACACACACACACACACAAACAAAAACATATAAACAAACAATAACTTCAATGAATGTCTACCAAACGTTAGACATTTGAATCTTTCGTCTGGTAAAATCTTCAAATTTTATTTAACCAGATGTTCTTGATGGGCGTCCTTCTTGTGTTTTGTGTTACTAGAAGTTTTCACTCAAAACACTTAAGTAAATTGGCTGGCTGATTGTTTGTTTGATTATATAAACATGAGCAGTAACACGCTTATGACACGCTTATTCTTTCCGACAACATCAGACCAGAAAAACAAAAAATAAAAAAAAGACATACATACGCAAAAAAGTTTGCTTTTTGACTTCATAAGGGGGAGGAAATGAAAATTGAATAATTTGAAAAATTATTCAGTGGGATAAAACTGTCAAATTGTTTGTTTGTTCGTTAGTCAGTTAGTTAGACAGACAAGTTCCCATTCCTTAATTAATAATAATCAAATATTTCCTTTGAACATTTTGTTATCTTTAAATCTGTTGGATTTGATTATATTTTTTTTTTTTTTGTTTTAACTTGGATTTAATTGAGATTAACAATTAATTTTAGTTTAGAATTATTTAATTAGAAAAAATTCTTGTGCCTTTTTTAAAAACTATTTAAATAAAATTTAAATATTTCGAACATTTTAAACCAAAAATTTTTCCTCAGGGTATCATTCATTAGCACTTAACCTGCTACTACATTAGCGGACTTAGATATAAACTTGGTATGTTTTATTTATTAAAAAAAAAAAAAGCAAAAAAAACAAATTGTTCTTCCAAAGTGAAAATTTTCGTATAATTAAAATATAATCAATAACTTCCATGATAACTGTTATAATATTGATGTTTTCAGAAAATGAATAATCTCAATCGCTCCTCCTTTACTTTAATAAGGAATATGCAAGGACTGGGATATCGTACCACCTCGTAACCTTTTATGAGTACCAAAAACTGCCAAAGTATAGATATCACCCAAAAAAATTCATAAAATTTAGCTTTATGTTTTTTTTTGGGTAGAAAAGAAAATTGTTTAAATTTTGTTCTTACTTTTCACAGTTGTTCTTAACCCCCCCCAACAAATTAAATTTAAAAAAAAATATTGAGTCATTATGTGTGCGTTAACAATAATATATTTTTTAAATATTTTAGTTAAAAAAGTACCTAAAAGTAAAATTTTTAATCTCTATTTAATAGGATTTTCACATGATTAGGAAATACTACGTCTTAAAAATTACCTAGCAAAAACTTTGCTTTCCTGGTAAGCTAGCAGGTATAATTGGAAACAAAAATAAACTACTTATTTTTTGCCTGAATAACTAGTTATTTTTGTTCGACTTGTCCACAAATTCATGTAGTTATTTTTTGACTCTAGGGGTACTAAAAAATATGTACCCAAACGAAAATAAAAATAAAAAAAAAAAAAAAATTTTACTGTCAGTGAGACTCGAACTCGGACACAAACTAACCATTCGTTTTTACTGACTAACGTCTTACTCAGTACACCATCTCGGACATAGCATTCTGAGCGACAAAAACTCTATTTAGTTTAAAATATCTTTTTAGACATTTTGTTATAAAAAACTAACAGCTTCATAATGAGGTTGAACCAACAACCTTCTGGTTGTTAATCCGGCGCTCTAGCCAACTCATCCACGTGTTTGCAGTATTACTGTGCTATTATACTATTGAGTACTTATTAATGTAATACAGAGTAGGCAAATAATAATGACGCCTCATTACCATGAAACTACTTTAATAAGTAGTTGTCATTACCGAAAACCAAAAAAATTTTGCTGGGTATTTCTATGTTTTTTTGGTTTAGAAGATTCATAGGGTACCAATAAAGTATTAAAAAATTTTTTTATTTTTTTACATCGTAAAAAAGTACGTAATTATTTATTTACTTATATTTATACTCCACAAAATCATAGATGGTTGGAGTATTATGCGCTTGTGCTGATGTTTGTAACTCACAGAAAAAATCATCCAATACCCACCTTAAAGTATACCAGAAACCACTTTTTGAGTCTATCTAACAATGTCCGTCCGTCCGTCTGGCTGGCTATCCATGTAAACCTTGTGCACAAAGTACAGGTCGCAATTTTGACGATAATTCAATGACTTTTATGACACAAGAACGAAGCCTATTGAAATTGATTATGATCGGTCCATTATTTCACCTAGCCCCCATTACAAATGTCCTGCCGGAATAGGGGTTTATGCCTTAAATATAGCAATATTTTAAAGAAATCCGCTGTAGGGAGTTTTGTATAAGTTTCAATCATTGTGCTAAATTTCATGAAGATGGGTCCATAGTTGACCATAGCTCCCATATAAAACTCTCTTCCAAAAATCATTTTAATATGCATAAATCACATACACAAGTTAGTATCACGTTTATATTTGACACAAATAAGTTTTATATAAGTAGAAATCACTGTGACAAATTTTATAAGTACAGCTCCATAATTTACCATAGCTCCTATATAAGCCCACTTTCGGGAATCACCCTATAGTGCATAAATTCATATAAATGTTAGTATTAACGTAATATTCTGTATTTGTATATTTTATTTCGCATTTAGTATAATTATCGGTCCACAATTATCCACATGTCTAATATAAGACCCCTCCACGAATTTTGATGGACATACACAATAGTGTGGGGTATCATAGGGTCGGGCTTGACCAACTATATCTTTCTTATTTGTTTTTTAAAAGTTTTTTAGTGATTAATTTTGTCCCTGCGTTTAGTGACTTAAAAGGTGCATAGATCTTGTGGATTCTCACCACCCACATAGAACCATATCGACAGTGCGCTGACTAAAAGTCTTATGTGTATTTTTTTACTACTTTTCAAGAGGACCAAAAAACTGTTTTATTTTGTTAATTCGCCACTTTTTTTAAATTGGGGATTTTTTGTATTTTTCGTCAGAATATTTATTAATGCTTTGAAAAAAATCGATATCTTTTGGCGTCCGCGAATGGCAAAAGAATTTTTAAAAAATCTACACATTGGATTTTTTGTATAGTAAATTTTATTTTTAACATTTTTTTTTTTTTTTGTTCTAAAAAAAGTACTATGTATAATAAAAAACAATATGAGACTTTTTCCCCAGCAAATCTACTCATATTTTGTGGGTGAAGGTATGAATAATAACAATACAAGATGTGATAATAAAAAAAAAAAAAAAATCAAAAAACTACACATAGGGCTCTTCGTCAACGCACCGACAATATATTTTTAATTTCATATTTCTACGTTAAATATTACAAAAAATTCAAAAAATACCATTAGAAAAACGAAAAGGTATTACAAAATCCTCTTTTATGTATTCTCACTAATTTAGGACCATTTATTTTTAATTATTACAAAAAAATTCTAAAAGTACCATTAGAAAAAGGAAAAAGTACCACAAAGACCCCCTAGCGAATTCTTACCTACTTAGATCCATATACACTGCCTGCCAATTGAATAAGGAATCACATTTTTTTAACTTTAATTAAGTATATCTCCTAAACTAAAGTTCAGAAAAAAAATAATTTTTTGCGCAACCAAATTTCAAAGTGTTGGCTTTAGTTTCCTGAAGAAATAAAAAATATACTAAAATTATGCATTTATTTAAAGACCTGTATTTCTGTGGTACTATTTCGCGTGTCACTTGAATAAGGAATTCTTTTAATATTAATCAGGAAGGCTATGATTTGAATTTCTTTCAATATAAGCGGTTAGAGAATTTTTAATTTGATAGTTTTTAAATAGTTTTTATTCAAAATGGGACGTGGTAAGGCTCTTAATAACTTTTAAAAAGAAAAAATTCTGATTTTGAAATCTCAGGGTCAGAAAGACAGTTGTGTACAATTATTTAAATAATATGGAAAGATATGGAAAAAACATGAAAGGGCGGAAGAAAATGGCAACAACTCTAAAAGAAAGGCGAAAAATGCTTAGAATTGCATCAAATTCTGCCATGTCGGTATCAAAAATACGTGAAAAAAGTGGAGTGGAGTGCCAGTCTAAGAACAGTGCACCGTATTTTAAAGTCGTGCCCATACATAGTCCGACGAAAACTGCAAAAAAAACACCACTTAATGAAAAACGCAAATTACAACGTCTACAGTTTGCCAAAAATACAATGACATGGTCCGACAAATGATTTAAAGTTGTATTTTCCCATGAAAAAAAAATTAATATTGATGGTCCCGACGGGTATAACTATTACTTCCATAACCTAAATAAGGAGGAATTATTTTTGAGCCGCAGACACAGCCGAGAGGGTGGAATAATGGTATGGGGTGCCATTTCGTATTATGGTACCATAGAATTGGTTTTTGTATCCAACAAAATGACTGCAACGACTTACAAAAACATTCTGCAGGAAGCCAACACGACAAGGCTTCGATTCATACCGCCAGAGCAGTAAAGTAATGGTTTAATCAACAAGGTGTTCAACTTTTGGTTTGGCCCCCATATTCACCAGACCTGAATCCAATGGAAAATGTCTGGGGTTGGCTTGCAAGAAAAGTTTATGAAGGAGGAAAACAATTTGAGACGATAGAATCCTTAAAGGATGCAATAACGGAAGCATGGAGTTCAATTTCGCTAAATTACTTAGAGTCATTATACAAGTCGATGCCAAATCGCATATTTGAGGTTATTTCTAAAAATGGTGGCAGTACTCTTTACTAATTGAATGCTAGAATATAATAACTTTCATTTTTATAAACTAAAATTTAAAAATAAATTACAGTTTGCTTAGTTTTAAAATATTCCTTATTCAAGTGACACACGCAATAGTATCACAGAAATATAAATACATGTCTTTAAATAAATGCATAATTTTAGTATATTTTTTATTTCTTTAGGAAACTAAAGCCAACACTTTGAAATTTGGTTGCGCAAAAAAGTATTTTTTTTCTGAACTTTAGTTTAGGAGATATACTTAATTAAAGTTAAAAAAATGTGATTCCTTATTCAAGTGGCAGGCATTGTATGTTTAATTTTATGTGAGTAGGTTCAATATTATAGAAAATACGAAAAGTACTATTAGAAGAACGAAAAAGTACCTGTAAGTCCCGTTTTTTTTTTTTTCTTTCGAACACAAAACTATATAAAAAAGTTCCATTGGACTTCCTTCGTTGGTACTATTAAAGGGAAAAAGTAATCACTTTCCTTGATTACTAATTCGCTCAGAATCATATTAGATAACGTTAATGCCGTTAAGTTTATTTATTGAAAACATTAGAAAAGTACCAAGCTCCTTTTCCGCCCTAGAACAGATACGTTAAACTTAAATTTTCAACCCGAGCTCCAAATAACGTTCCATTAACTTATTTTGTTTGACCAAATGAACCAATACTTCATATTTTATTAAAATTGTCTTAATTAGTTTGAATAAAAGTAATTTTCCGTTGTTATCCCTTTATAGTACTTTCACATTTTTTTTACATTATTTGACATTATTTTATTAATTTTGGCACAATTTGAATTTTTTGAATCTCTTTAGATTTGTTTACCATTAATAATTTTAACCGAAAGCTAAAAATGCATCTATTATGTAAAGAATGATGATCCATTTCGAGATTCCCTACTTTTTTAAAGAAAAAGCACAGAAAATTCAAATTTAATGGGGAATGTTTATCATTTGAAAGATTATGTCTATCAAATGTTGGCCGTTGCTACGTCGCAGATGGTCCATCCGTTGAGTCCAATTTTCAATGACTCGTTCGAGCATTTTGACTGGTAACTGGCAAATGACACGCGTGATGTTTTCCTCCAAGGCCTGAATCGAAGCGGGTTTGTCCGCATATCCCTACAGGAAAAAATCTAACGGTGTGATATCACACGATCTTGGTGGCCAATCGACCGGCTCAAAACGTGAAATTATGTGCTCACCGAAGTGTTCTCTCAATAAATCCATTGATTGATGCGATGTGTGGGAAGTGGCGTCGTCTTGCTGAAACCAAATGTCGCCGAGATCACGAGCTTCAATTTCAGGCATCAAATAGTCGGTTATCATGGCACGATAAGGGTCGCCATTGACCGTTACGTTCGCATCGGCATTATTTTTAAAGAAATATAGACCGATGATTCCACCGGCCCACAAACCACACCAAACCGTTGTTTTTTCTGGATGAAGTGGCAGTTCTTGAATCTCTTGATCTTCGTCCCAAATACGGTAATTTTGTTTGTTTACATACCCATTGAGCCAGAAATGGGCCTCATCGCTGAACAAAATTTTCCCCGAAAATGTCGAATCTTCTTGGAACTTTTCAAGAGTCCATAGAGCAATGCGATGTCACTTGGAAAGGTCGAGCGGCTTCAGTTGTTGCACAAGCTGTATTTTTTACGCTTTCAATTAAGATCTCGACGTAAAATACGTCAAGTCGTTCCATACTTAAGTCCGAGTTGTTGCGAACGGCGCCGAATCGGCTCTCCACGGTCTTCGTGTACACTCTCAGCTACGGCCGCTATATTTTCTTCACAGCATGCTGGACGTGGTCTATTCGGTCGAATATTATCCAATAATGACTGCTGGGTCTCAAAATGGGTGAAGGTGTTGCGAATAGTACGCTCAGTAGGCCGATTATGTTGAACGAAGTGCACGAAACACATTCCTCACAGAACATGAATTTTCGTAATAAAGTTGAACGATTGTAAACGTTGTTCAGGCGTAAGTCTTTCCACTATGAAATGCCAAACAATACTAAACAAAAATAATACGACATCATGACACGACTCACACATGATCTGTCAAAAAAAGGATATTGAAAAATGTATCTCTACTTGAATCACCTATTACAATTACTTATAGGTGTTTAAATAACGAATTTCCCGAAAAATTGGTATTGAAAAAAAGTAGAAAATTAGGTAACAAGGGAAAATTTTGTTAAAGTAGCTGATTTCTGATTTACTTCAAAATTGAAAACCTTTGCCTGTAGCCGAAAACATAAATTTGAGAGAAAATAAAAAGAATAAAATTATAAATATTCAAGAGCATTCAAAATATATTAATATTTACAATCAGATAGATAGTAGGGTTTTATACCTGGAACAAATAGTCGACTTTTCAACTTTTTTCAATTTTTAAATAACCAATTTTTTGACTTTTTCAATTTTTAAATAGTCTCTTTCTTCGACTTTTTCAATTTTCGACTTTCGACTCTTTCCGACTTTTTAAGATATTTTCGAGCTTTTTCACCTGTTTTGACTATTTTTTGTTATTTATCTTAAATTTCTTTTAAATAAAATACAATTCGACTTTTCGACTTTATTCTACTTTTTTACTATGTGGAATAAGAAAATCGATTTCTCAACTATTTTCAAACCAAAAAGTCGATTTCGAATTTTTTCAACAAAAAGAAGATCTTGATTATTCGAAAATCGATTTGATGCGCTCAATTAAATAGGGTTTCTTAGTTGGAACAAAAAGTCGACTTTTCAATTTTTCTTAATTTTTAAATAATATTTATGAAAATCTCAAAAATATCGTATAAGATTGAAAAAAATCGAAAAAGTTTGAAAAAGTCGATAACAGTTGAAAATTTATCGACTTTTTCCGACTATGTTCGATTTCTTTCGATCTTATACGATATTTTTGAGATTTTTCGCCTCTTTTAGACTATTTTTTATTATTTGTCTTATAAAAAATATAAATTATATATATAAAGCAATCAAATATATACATTAATTTACAGATAATATATGCAATGAAATTGCGGGTTAAGCACAAAAATAATAAAAAAATTTTATGATGCTATTTTTAACAGTTAAATGATGTAGTTAAAATAAAAACTGCTAAGAAATTATTCCTTTTAAATAAAATAAATTTTGTCGACTTTTTCCGATTGTTTTCGACTTTTTCCAACTTTTCCATTTATTCCGACTTTTCCACTTTTTTCCACTATTTTAGACTTTTTTCGTCTATTTTCGACTTTATCCGACTTTTTTCGACTTTTTGACTTTCGACTATCTGGCAACAAGAAAGTCGATTTCTCGACAATTTTCAAACAAAAAGTCCATTGTTCGATTATTCAATTATACAATAATAATAATAATAATAATAATAATAATAATAATACTTTCTTGATTATACGTATACCTACTCTAAAATAAAACCGAATTTATGATCCGATTAATCGATTTTGAAATAAAAAAAAATGATTGTAAAATCAAAAATCAATTTTTGACTTTGTTTACCATTCTCTAGAAAGAATTTGTTGCTAAACAAGAATCTGCTTTTATTTTAATATTATTATTATTATTATTATTATTATTACCTAGAGACTACAATAGGCAAATTTTTATCAAAACAAACGTGAAAATCAATGCGAATATATACAAGGTAACCTTAGTTAAACAGCTGATTATTATTTTGGTTGTTACAGTTGCCAAAATGCATATATAAAAAACAATAATAAATACGCCATATTGTTGTTTTTGTGCAACTGTTGCCACCTACCACAAATTCACGTTAAATTTGCCGTTTATCTTGATAGAAAAATCTCTAATGTAGACACTATGTTATTATTATTCTCTATCACTTACTGACTTTTTATAGGCATGTAAATATGACTCAATTAATAAGGCGGTCGTACTAGTGTAACTCGATAACGGTTTGTCTAATTCATATAAGTAAATTCCAATAGTTGCCGACTAAAATTACATTATTCGGAAATTAGTTGTGACAAAAATTTATGCAAAATTTTTCTTCTTAAAAATTATTAAAAAGTTAAAAATACGAATGAAATAAGATTCGTATCATGAAAATTTATTAAAAAATAATTATAGTCTTAGTTCACACAAGGCAATTTTTCTTGTTGAAATACTGATTTCGTGTGAGAGCGAGCGAAAGAGAATATGAAAGGATACAAACATGTCTGTAATTCGAAATTCGTTTTGTTTTTCATTTTCGTAGTTCAAAACAAAAACAGTTAAAGCAAGAATTGCTGAAGTAAAATTTTGTGTGTGAACGTAAATGCAAGTTCAAAAGAAAAAAAAAAATAAATAAATAAATAAAAATTGCTGTATGTGAACTCTCTGACATTTTATTTACAATTAACTGAAGGCAGCTATAGTAACAGTTCTATGCAAATAGTTTACGTATACGTAATATTTATAATATTTACTGTAACATTTTTAATATAAATGTCTTAATAACTTAATTGTAAATAAAATCAATATTTATGCAACAATTTTGATGATGCATGGCTTATTTTATTCGTAGTACCAGCTTTATTATTAAAGGTTAAAAGCAGATAAATTTTCCTTTTCCATTTTTTAGGGAATTTAAGAAAACAAAAATTCTTAAATTTTGCATAAAAAAATGATTTTCTTTTTCGCCAGTAATTTCCAAATATTTTCAAAACTATTCTGCGGAAAAAATAATGCATGAAAAAAATTTTCCTAATTTCCTAAAATTTCACTAATTTTTTAATAACTTTTCGATACTATTGAGCAGATAAAAAATAATGTTAAGGTGATTTGATGGACAAACCATACTCAGGTTATGGTGATATATACCCGTGTAACTGCCTTATTCAGGGGGAAATATACATCTTCATAAAAAATTTAGTACATGATAAAACTGAAAACATATTCTAGTTTAGCATGTTTAAAGGAACATTTTTCTGTTGACCAGTCTATTAAAAAAAAAAAAAAAACTAAATTGAAAAAATTACTGTAAAAAGCACACGTACTAGAATGATTTTTATCATAGAATACATCTAGAAGTATATGTGAGAGGCACTTCGAACTAAATTTTCAAAAAAATTACTTATTTTTTCAAAACACAAAAACAAAATATATGTGACAACATATATTTTGTTGTTGTATGTTTTTAACAATTGAAACAGCTTTTTTTTTCTCTGACATAAATATCTATATATTAATCTATGGTTTTTATGTTCAATGAAAATCAATGTAACCAGATGTGAAAAAATATTCAGCTAAAGCGCGTTTAAAATAAAGCTAAAAAATTTTAAAAATTATTTATAAATGCTAAAAACAATATTGATAAATTAATAAAGTACTTTTTTCAGTGGTTTATTTTTATTTTCCGTTAATTTTTCATACTGTTGACCTTAGGTAATTATAAAAACTAAGGTTGGAAACCGAAACGAATAACGGTATCGATAACGGTATCGGTATTCAATTTATTTTTATTTCGGTAACGGTATCGGTAACGGTATTTTAAATTATATCGGTATACCGGTACCGAAACTAAAATACCGGTATATACCGTTATTATTAAAGACAGAGCAAAGACATTAAAGAGTTAAATCTTCTATTTATTTTCAATTAAATTTCATTAAATAAAACTTTGAATTGAATATTTTTTTATTATATATCACTTTAAGACATGAATATTCTTTGCAGTTTGATTTTTGTGGCAGTTCAAAGTATACATTTTTCTAATTTTTTAAATACATGAAATTTAACACCATATATCTTCGGACCTAGTTTCAATTCAAATAAACTCAATAAAATTTTATAATTTTCGCCTAATAGTTTAAATGGCGTAGCTATATGCTAACATATTGCCAGGTCGTTCATTCCAGAAGAAATCATCCACTCAATCAATATCTTTGTATAGAAGGCTAAAGTTTCCGAATTAAGTTCCCCGAGTAATGTTAAAACCGATTGCATGTGACAAATGTAAAAGCCTCGACAAACTGTAACGCAGCTGTATTTAAGACATAATTGACTTGTTCCCCAACCCAGAGCGACTTTACGACTCATATCATGAACGTATAAGAATTACGCTATAAAAGAACGTATAGATTAGATTAGTAGATTAAAATATAAATAAATTTAAATTTATAAAAGAGGGATAAGAATGGGCAGAATTTTTTGTTAACATTTTAGAGACCCCACGTGCAGGGAAAATTACAGAAAATTACCGCCCACATTTAAAGGATATTTAAATGCATTGTCCTGGCTGTAACTTTCCGAACAAAACGTTTCATTCTCTTAGAGAATTCTAAGAAAAGAACCAAATCTAGAAATCTCTTAGAGAATTCTAAGAAAAGAACCAAATCTAAACGACATAGGAAAAGAAGCCAGAATTACGTAATAGTTTTTAAGCCTAATATAAGTAGTTATAATTTATGCGTAAAAGTTGTTAAAAATAGATCAAAATTAAGGGTCGTTGTCTCAATAAAAGGAGACGTCATGGAAAATTTTTATTTCTCTATATACTCTAGAGTATTTACAAATTTACGCTCCCAAATCATAGAAAGTTCTCAAAAGCTGGGGAACGCAAAAAAAAATGAATAAATAAATAAATTGTGACCCAAAAACATTCCAGAATGAGGTCTTTCTATTTTGAGCGCGTTTGGATAACTTTGGGTAACTTAGGCAAGTTCGTCGAACTCACCTACCATATCTAGCACAAAGGATATGAATTACGTAAAATTATTTGCCACTTTTGCCACTCTACCACTTTATTGACTTGTGTTAAGAATTTTTAGAAATCTATATAAAAAAAAAAAACCTTAACATATGTTAGACGAAATAAAGTAATGAACTGAAGATATATTTTTTTAATATTCTTCCTGTACGGATCATTTTAGGAATTCTATTGAAACAAAGATATAAATAATAAAAGGACCTTAAAAACAAGATTCAAAAAATATTACTTTAAATAACCTCTTATTATTAAAATTAATTTCATCTTTCTTAAAGCAAGTAAATTTATATGAGAAATAATTTTACAAAACTTTATTATATAGAAAATAGTATATTTTAAAATAGCGAAACTAAAATACCGGTATATGCCGGTATTGAAGGAAACGGTATTTGAATACCGGTATTTTTAAAAAATAATAATTTTGGTAACGGTATCGGTTACGGTAACTCATTTTAAACGGTATTTAATCGGTATCGGTATTTATAACGGTATCGGTTTCCAACCTTGATAAAAACAGAGCAAATTACACTATGCGACAAATTGTGGGTCATCAAATATTGCCTCAATGATTCCAAAGCGAAATGAAAGTGCACCATCATATCTTAAATTAAATCTTTGAAGGGTTTTTCAAAGTTAGTTCGAATTTATGGATTCTTTAACTTTGAATATTTTGAAGCACTTTTTTCATTATGTGTGTAAATAAGAAGCATTTAAATCATTAAATTTCAATGTATTTATGGATATTTATTGTTTTATAGAGTGTAAAGCTTCTCTTAGATTTATGGAAGATTTTAATTAAATGTCCCTCTATATTTATGCCCACTTTACATAACAATATTGTATGCAATATGTCATATTATTTGACCGATTTAACTGATATTTTGCACATATATAGTACATCATTCAAAAGGAAATATAGGATATAAAATTAACAAAAATGTCATGTCCACTTTTTGTAAATAATATTTTTTTGAAAGTTAAAAAAAAATTTAGTATATATATATATATATATATATTCAAGAGGCCATAAAATCGAAATTCGGACTAACTTTGAAAAATCCTTTGGGGGTTTCAATTTTGCGTTGGAATTATTGAGGCAATTTTTTCTTGTTGCACTGTGTTATCCCATCTACTTAACCTTGATATAATTGGACTATGACCCGTGGTTACCAAAGCCCTTGATTTTTTGCGAACTGTTCTACTTTCCTTCAAGTTCATGTTAAAATAACATTTGTTTGCAAATAACAATATTTGCTTAAAAACTTAATACTTCTTCATCAAGTAAATATTCCTCTATTTCAAAAAAGTATTTTTCAAAACTTTGGAAAAATGTATTTAATATTTTTAAATCGCATCTAATATTAAGGATTACATTAATTGTATTTAATACGGTTTCTAATTTTCGTTTTTTATTAAATTCATGTTATTGACTAAATAATCTTTTGACATAACCACTTATTACTTGTCCCTTTTTTCATTTATAGAATTTTTACTGGTACTGATATTAAAATTACTGTTACTTTCGTTAATGTCTATATTTTGCAAAAAAATGTTATAAACATTTAATTTGAATATTTGAATTTTGTCCTTATTTCGAAGATGCTAAATATATTATTAAAAAATGCTAAATAATATGCCAAATGCTAGTAAAAAATGCTAAAGTAAATACGAAGTAAAAAATGCTAAAATGGTCACACTGATGAAAATGTTTACCTAGTGTCTACATTAGGCAAATTTATATCATCACAAACGTCAAAATCAGTGCGAATATATACAAGGTAACCTTAGTTAAACAGTTGATTATTATTTTGGTTGTTAAAGTTGATAAACTGCATATATAAAAAACAATAATGAATACGCCATATTGTTGTTTTTGTGCAATTGTTGCCACCTTCCATAAATTCGCGTTAACTTTGACGTTTGTCTTGATAAAAAATTGTCTAATGTAGACTCTATGTTAAGGAGTACAAACAACATGTAGAAGTGACAACTGGTGTTGTATATATATATATATATATATATATATATATATATATATATATATATATATATATATATATATATATATATATATTATATATATATATATATATATTTACAATTCCTAGAATAAAACATTTATGTTCGAAGTCAACAAAAACATACTATATGCTTCTACAAAGGCAAAAATTTACAAAGCTCGTTCTCAATAACCCGAAATACAGAAGTTGATTGGCACAAATGCAGTTTTGAAACAGCAAGATACTTATAATGAGATGTGTACTACAGGCCCCAGATAACAATATATTCAAAATCATATGGTTAGAGTTAAAGAAAAATATTATCGGAACACAAAATACGACATTAAGCTAAGAATTCAAAAAAATTGGAAAATTACGGATTAAACGTTAAAGTCTCCATTACTCTACCGTAAATGAAAATATAACGAATCTGCTGACACGTTTTGCTTATTAGAGTTATGTGTGTATGGGTACTAACAAATGTAAATGTAATGTAGTAACCAAATCAATTTTGGTCGCTTTACGTGACAGCTGTAAGGACAGTGTTGACAGCTTTTTATTTCAATGCACTAAATCTCCGTAAAAATCGCTGTAAAAAGTTTATTAATTAGACAATTTGTTTTGCAGTTCTCTACACTAAAAATATTGTTAAGATAATTTAAATAAAGCATAGAGTTGAAGTAATAATTTAAAATTAAAAATTTTTGTTATTAAAGAACAAATTTTGTTTTGTAACCAAAACGTTAAAATTAAAACCTATAAATCTAGAGATTTTTAAACACAAGAGGTTTACTTAAATATGTGTAATTGTCATCACAACAAAGTACTTGGCTACATTTATTTATTTTTTGAGTAACCATCCACTTACGTTCCGTTTACATTTACGGTAGAGTTACAATACTAAAATATTAACTTAGTAATCAAACATAATAACATTAATCAATTACATTACTTTTTTTTTTTTTTTTTGGTAAATTAAAATTTATTCCAACGAATTCATATTTGGTGCCATATTTTTGACTGCCCATTTTCATAGTATTGCAAATATTTTATAACTCTTTCACAAAAGTTATGTCCTATTTTATATACACATTTTAAAGGAAATTGTGTATAACAAATTTTATAATTTTTAAATTTTTAGCACACTTTTTTTAAAATAAAACCAAAAAAAAAAAAACCAAATTATGTTTACAGGGACATATTTCATAAATAAACGTATCAAAATAATTTTTGCACATGTTATAAAGTAATAATTGAAAAATTGATAAATGTAAAGATCGGAAAAATATATATAATTTTATTATATATTATTAAAGGTCACAATTTTTGTTACTGAAAAAATAAGTTTTTTCCAAAAATCATCTAATTTAATTCGCAGAAGTACCAAAATCAACAATACATTTTTTACGGGCTCAAAAAGTTGAAATTTTCATCCAATATCGATCCTTTTTACCACTGCTGGAAATTACATTTACACACTTTTTTAAGATCCAGTCTTTCAGAAAATGCCAAACAATATAAAAGTTTTTTAATGAAATTAAAAAAAAAAATAATAATAATAATAAATAAATATATAGTTACTTTTTTGGCGAAAAATTGCAATTTTTGAGATCTGTTTTGAAATTTTGAATTTGAAAATTTTTTTCTTGTTGTCGAGTGGAGATAACAAATTTTTTTTAGCATAATTTAGAAAATTATAGAGAATTTCACTCTATTAAAAAAATAATAAAAATTTTGATTTTATAAGTAATGAGCCAAAATCCCAAAAAGTCATGGACAAAAATGACAAATTTAATTTTTGTCAAATATCTTTTAAACCATAAGTGATAATTTATCACAGTATTCATGTTTTTCTTTGTCTAGCTTAAGAGAATGTAAAATATTTAAAATCGGTGCATATTTGTAAAAGTTACAAGCCTCGATATGTTTTGGTCCACCGACGCTCCTAGTTTCATCAAAATCGGTTTAGCGGCTTAAAAGATCCAGATTTTATAACCATTTGTTTTGCAATTAGCCCCACTGTGCGCTTGTATTCGCTATATTCGGGTTTAAACTTTATTATGGAAGTAGCACAAATAATAGAAAATATAAATATAATAATAAATAAAGAAAATTATAATAAAGGGATGTAATTAAACATTAAATCGATTGAATATATACCTTAGTCATAAATTAAATCAACTTCAGTCCGATTTTTAATGTATTTATATTTTTGCTTGAAAAGTTGTTCATTGGAAACACTAAGAAATTGTAGTAATATTTTTCGTTATTTTAAAGTTTTGTAATTTAACGTTTAAAATATACACTGCCTGCCGCTTGAATAAGGAATCACATTTTTTTTTAACTTTAATTAAGTATATCTCCTAAACTAAAGTTCAGAAAAAAATAATTTTTTGCTCAACCAAATTTCAAAGTGTTGGCTTTAGTTTCCTGAAGAAATAAAAAATATACTAAAATTATGCATTTATTTAAAGACATGTATTTCTGTGGAACTTTTTCGTGTGTCACTTGAATAAGGAATATTTTAAAACTAAGCAAACTGTAATTTATTTTTAAATTTTAGTTTATAAAAATGAAAGTTATTATATTCTAGCATTCAATTAGTAATGAGTACTGCCACCATTTTTAGAAATAACCTCAAATATGCGATTTGGCATCGACTTGTATAATGACTCTAAGTAATTTAGCGAAATTGAATTCCATGCTTCCGTTATTACATCCTTTAAGGATTCTATCGTCTCAAATTGTTTTCCTCCTTCATAAACTTTTCTTGCAAGCCAACCCCAGACATTTTCCATTGGATTCAGGTCTGGTGAATATGGGGGCCAAACCAAAAGTTGAACACCTTGTTGATTAAACCATTGTTTTACTGCTTTGGCGGTATGAATCGAAGCGTTGTCGTGTTGGTACGTCCAAGGTATGGGTCCAAAGAAATCATTAAATTTTAGAAATGCTTCTTCCAGAATGTTTTTGTAAGTCGTTGCAGTAATTTTGTTGGATACAAAAACCAATTCTATGGTACCATAATACGAAATGGCACCCCATACCATTATTCCGCCCTCTCGACTGTGTCTGTGGCTCAAAAATAATTCCTCCTTATTTAGGTCATGGAAGTAATAGTTATACCCGCCGAGACCATCAATATTAATTTTTTTTTCATGGGAAAATACAACTTTAAACCATTTGTCGGACCATGTCCACTCCACTTTTTTCACGTATTTTTGATACTGACATGGCAGAATTTGATGCAATTGTAAGAATTGTTCGTCTTTCTTTTAGAGTTGTTGCCATTTTCTTCCGCCCTTTCATGTTTTTTCCATATCTTTCCACATTATTTAAATAATTGTACACAACTGTCTTTCTGACCCTGAGATTTCAATTTTTTCTTTTTCAAACTTATTAAGAGCCTTACGACGTCCCATTTTGAATAAAAACTATTTAAAAACTATTAAATTAAAAATTCTCTAGCCGTTTATATTGAAAGAAATTCAAATCATAGCCTTCCTGATTAATATTAAAAGAATTCCTTATTCAAGTGACACAGGAAATAGTACCACAGAAATACATATCTTTAAATAAATGCATAATTTTAGTATATTTTTTATTTCTTCAGGAAACTAAAGCCAACACTTTGAAATTTCGTTGCGCAAAAAATTATTTTTTTTTCTGAACTTTAGTTTAGGAGATATACTTAATTAAAGTTAAAAAATGTGATTTCTTATTCAAGTGGCAGGCAGTGTATTTGATAATAATAGAAATTTAATTGTTTATTTCGTTAAAATTCAACAATTTGGGCAAAAATACTTAATTTTTCTAACACCTCTTTTTCTCTTTGTAACACCCTTCAAAATAAAAAATCTCAAAAACGAACTTATCGCTTTAAAAATTATCATCGATTTAGTTTTATTGTTAAAAAAAAAAAAGTGTAATTTTCGAGCACAGTGTAATTTTTCATAGACAATATCTTTTTTCACTATTTATATATTTACTTATAGACTTTAAAAATGATTCAACATCATATCAAGCAGATCGACAAAAACAAAGAAGAATGCGTACCACATTCAGTTCGGCTCAAATAAAGGAATTGGAAAAAATATTCCAAGAAACACATTATCCTGATATATATACACGTGAAGAAATTGCAACAAAAATAGATCTAACAGAAGCTCGGGTACAGGTGAGCAACATACAACTTAAAACACGTAATATTTGTCTATTTAAGTTGTGATCTATTTAGTACAGCCATATTCACTTTTATATTCACTTTCAATTCTTATCTATTTCTTAAATTTATGCTAAAACTTTCTCATTATACCCTACACCACCATAGTGGTAGTTGGGGTATTATGCGTTTGTGCTGATGTTTGTAACGCACAGAAAAAATCATTCAACATTCACCTTAAAATATACCAATCGACTTAGAATCATTTTTTGAGTCGATCTAACGATGTCCGTCCGTCTGACTGGCTGGACGTAAACCTTGTGCCCAAAGTACAAGTCGCAATATTGAAGATAATTAAATGAAATTTGGCGCCTATTGAAATTGGTTACGATTTGTCCATTATTTCACCTAGCCTCCATACAAATGTCTTTCCGGAATAGGGGTTTAACAAAAATAAATGCCTTAAATATAAAGATTAATATAAATATCAATCTTTGTGCCAAATTTCATGAAGATCGGTCCATAATTGACCATAATTCCCATATAAAACCTTCTTCCGAAAATCACTTTAACGTGCATAAATCACATACACATGTTATATTCTATACAAATAAGTTTTATATAAATAGAAATCACTGTGACAAATGTTATGAGGATCGCTCCCATATAAGCCCACTTACGGGAGTCACCCTAAAGTGCATAAATTAATATAAATGTTATTAGTAACGTAATATTCTGTTTGCGTATATTTTATTTCACACTTAGTAAAAGTATCAGTCCACAATTGTCCCCTCCACGAATTTTGATGGACATACACCATGGTGTGGGGTATCATATGGTTGGGCTTGACCGACTATATCTTTCTTATTTGTTTCTTATTTAAATTGCAGATATGGCTGATAAATATAATTTCAAATTTGATATGGAATCTTTAAATAATTTTCATTCTTATCTCTTTTAGGTTTGGTTCCAAAATCGAAGAGCAAAATTTCGAAAGCAAGAAAGACATTCTATACATATCAACAGATCAACGCCTTCATATTAATTATACAACAATTATATTAATTTATTTTATAGAAGTACTGTAGCAATTCTACAAATATAAAACCAAAATGAAATAGTATAACGTTAATTTAAAAGGGCCACAAAAATTACATTCAAATTTGGATATGTGTTAAATATTAATGGTCCATTTGGGTTATTTAACGACTTTCTATTTTATTTTCCATTGCATTAGTATTAACAAATAAAAAATTCAAAATGTAAAATATATATTTCAATACATAATAAAAAAGTACTGAAAAATTATTGAAATTATATAGTTGTTGTTGTTTTTTTTTTACTAAAATACGGGAGTTTTAAAGTTTTGAGGGATCAAATTTGAAAAAATTAAAAAAAATATACTATTTAAAAAGTGTTTTTCTTTTTTTTTTTTTATACGCAATTAAAAAAAGTTTATTATTTTAAATATCTAAAAATTTTGATGATAAAAGTATTTCTACTAAAAAAGTTTCGTAAAAAAAAACGAAGAATATCTAATTTTAAATTTAATTTAGTATTTAATTTCTCATTATTTCTCCTCTTATTTGCAAGAATATTTGCCCGAAGTCTTTTCAATTTGCGATTGTAACTTACATAAGCATGTAACGACATTAAAAATTTTGCGCTTGCGGACACCCAAACATTGACTAGGAAGCAGTTACTCTATAGCTATAGCTAATGGATGGTATAATTATCATTAAAATTTTACAACATCGAAATATCGAATATGCGCTATAACTCCAAAACTAATGATGAAACATAAAAGTGTGCTTCAACAAAATTTTATACTTTATAAACGTTGTAATGGCATCAAAATGATGCACAATAAGCGAGATATATACAAAAAATGGAAAAATTTGCATCTTCTTTCGCTAAATTTTTAAGTAAATCAATAGATTTTAAAAATTGGCACTTGTCTAATAATAAAAAATGTAAGAAATGCACATTTTAAAGTATTTTTATATTTCACTTTTTTAAATAACTACATAACATATTTAGGATTTTTTGTAAAATGTTAAATTCTTCTAATAGTAAAAAATTTCGTAATTTCATTTATTTTTCATGGCTTTCCGAAATTCTAATTTTTCAAATTTCGTTAAATTTAAGCTTAAATATTACGGATCATAGAATTAAAAATGAATCTTTCGATAAAAAAAAAAAAAATAATTTGTCTAAGTACTAGTTTTATCAATTAATGAAAAATATTTTTTATTTTATATTATTTTTATTTAAAACATTTTACAAAAACCGCTTAAGTAACAACACAGAAAAAGTTTTCCAAAATTTTTTCATACAAAATATAATATTCTTGAAAACGCGTCGAAGAAGTGAAAATTTCCATTAAAACAAAAACAACGTTTAAAAAGTTGTTTTTGTTTACCTTACATTTCTAAAATGAAATTTACCGTTTTTAAAAGAGAGAGAGAGAAACGCTTTAAAGTTCTCACGTTTATTACATTTTAAAAATATATGGTAAACAAAAACAATTTTTTAGATTTTGTTTTTGTTTTAATGGAAAATTTCACTTCTTCGAGGCGTTTTCAAGAATATACTCCATTATTAGATTATACACAATGAAAATTTTGCGTATTTTGAGACAATTGTATTTTGGAAGCTAAATAGAAACATTTGCATATAAATTATCAACGATAAATGTCTAAAAATCGTAATTTTTCAAGTAAAATCTTAAGAAAGGGATTAATTAAAAATATATATATAATTTTATAACTAAAAATCACTAAAAATTTTAAGATTTTTTTTTTTTTTTAAGTAAAAGAATTAAGCTTGCTATCCATATATTTGTATATGTTTTGGTCAAATATTGAAAGAAAGTTTTTAAACCATATTTAAAAAAATTAAAATTTTCCAGTTTTAATACAATTTATTATAAATTTTTCTTCAAAAGGCTATACAACGATATAATATTTTTTAAATTCAAAATTTTAGAACTTATTCGATTTTATATTTATTAATTTACATTTTATTTTTGCCCCAAGTATATTTCAAATAAAGAATAAAGTGATTTGCTTAAAAATATAATAAAAATAATTTGATATAGTTTTGAAAATTTTAATAACTGTTTGAGTTTTTAAACGATTTTAAAGAATGACGTCTCATTTTATTGTAAATGAAATAGCATTTTAATGTTATTTTGAAATAGAAAAGCAAATTTAATTAAAAAAAATTTTATAAATTATTTCTTATTTGTAGTAAATATAAAAGATTTAAATAAAGTTTGGAAGCTACGTTCTTTTGCTTTCTTTATTCAATTAAATTTAAAATAATTTAGGTAGCTAATAGATCTTTAAGGCATCAACTATCATCAAAACGTTTTTTTTTTTAATATTTCAAAATTTACAGGGTATTTCGAATTTTTTTAAAATTTGTTAGTTTTTCGTGTTTGACAACTTTGTTGTTTTTCTTACCTCTACTTACAAGTAATGAAAAGTAATGGAGCAAAGCTATTATTAACTGAAATCAAATAAAATTAAAGTATATATTTTATTTTTGTAAAAAATATCGATATTTGTATCAGTAAGTTTTTGATATTAAAGAATATGATTAGATCTATTTAAGTAAAATTGATATTTTAAGTATCAAAAACATAGCTAATCCTTTCGCGTTTTTCAGGTCATGTATTTCAATTAATTTCATTGAAATACATTTATTTGTGTGAAATAACAATTAAATATATTATTAAAATCTCTTCAATATTCCCTGAAATTTACGAACCATAGATTCATAATAATGTTTGTTTGTATTTCAAAAATTAAAAAATGAATAATGAAGTAAAATATCAAAAATATATATAGTTGAAAAGTTATTTATAGAAATATTCTATAAAATTTGATCGCCACTTATCAACTAAAATTTTTAGCCATTAAAATCTTGTATTTTTTCGAATTGAAAAAAATCCCCTATTGTGGACTGTAGAAAATCGATTTGAACTATACTTCTCCAAAATACTTTTTAAATTGTTACTGACCGGTTACACATGCGAAGTTTCTTTCTAATTATATATATATATATATATATATATATATATATATATATATATATATATATGATATGATATTAGTAGGGAAGTGGAACTCATTAAGCTCCCTAACTCATTTAAAATTGTATATATTTCCTATACTATTCATCCGATTGCAAAGATTTAAATATCAATTGAAAAGTCTTTTTTAATATTTTTCCATGTCTTCTGTGCAGTAAAATTTTTTCGAATTTTTTCTATATATTCACCTTCGGACGGGCGGAAAGATTATTCTTGGTATGTCCAAAAGCGGCTTCGCTTACGTAATTTTTCTTTTTTATCCAATTCTTTAATAACAAGTTTTTTAATATGAGTTTCTTAGGGAAGTACGTTTTTCAAAGGCCTAAACTTCGAAACTATTCAATTGCACTCAAAAATGTTTACACTTTATTCAGCCTTAAAAGTAATATCAATGATGAAAAAATCAACAAAAAAAAAGTAGAAACTAAGTCAGAACATTCAATTTAAGCCCGGGAAGTACGCCTATAACTCTCAAGCTATTCAGTTGTACATCAATATTTTCTCAGAATATTCAATTTATACCTACAATTTTTTTCTTTTCGGTGTAAAGAGTCTGGTTATTTGCTACAGCATGATTCACGTACAAATCATTTGAACAAATAACGTAATATAATTTCTTTAACACCCTGTACCTTACAGTACCAAACATTTGTTTAGTTTGGCTTCAATTTTACTAAAAATAAACATTTGTTCGTGTTTATTGCAAAGTGATACATAAATTTTTGTTTGAATGATACTGTTGGGAGTTCTGAGATTAAGGAAAAACATTCGCTATAGTTGAAACAAATAATTGTTTCAGTTTTTGTTTTTAAAAACGTAACATATTTTCGAAGGTATTTTGCTTTAATTTGGAAAATAATTTTTAGGAGTCAATCTTTTTTTCGTGTGTGAGTTGTTTTTTTTTCTTTTCTCGTAAGAATTATTCAAGAATATAATAAAAAAGTCGTAGTTTTTTGTAAACACAAAGAAAGAAATGGTAGAGAAATGAGTAAATTAATGAATGGTCAATTTTTTGTTATGTTTTATTTGTCAATAATAATTTTCTTAACCAAAGTGTCAAACAGTATACATACATTACATACATATGTTATTATTGCATTGAATTTATTATGTAGCATTGATTTTTTTTCTTGATGCACATAAAAAGCCATTGATGACAGTTGTATTGTTCCATATGAAATGTGTAAATAGTTAATGATTTAATTTCCCATATATTATTTCCAGTCAATAGAAAATACTGAAGAAAAAAGATGTTTTCTAATGGTCTTCCTTGCAACTTGCCATTTCCCAGTTGCCTAGGCATATCGAAAGACAGTGGAAATGACGAATTGCTGCCCTCCAATACTGGCAATAGAGAACCAGTAATATTAAATGTATACGATATGGTAAGTAATAAAACAATTCCACATTCATATTGTAATTATGTTTTTTTTTTTAGTATTGGATTAACGAATACACAACTTCAATTGGTTTGGGTGTTTTTCATTCTGGCGTTGAGGTTTTTGGAACTGAGTTCGCTTATGGCGGTCATCCGTTTCCATTTACTGGTGTCTTTGAAATCACTCCCCGGGATCATGATGAATTAGGTGAACAATTTCAATTTAGACAAAGTATACAAATTGGCTGTACAGATTTTACATACCAAGAAGTTAGACGTATTGTTGAAGAATTGGGCAACCAATTTCGTGGTGATCGATATCATTTAATGAACAACAATTGCAATCATTTCTCTAGTGCTCTTACTCAAGTATAAATCTCTTTTTTTAATACTTTTATTATATGATAAATCATAACTCTCTTCCTACTTTATTTCAGATCCTCTGTGGCCAAGAAATACCCAGCTGGGTAAACCGCTTAGCTCATTTTAGTTCGTGTGTACCATTTTTGCAAAGATGTTTACCAAAGTAAGTAAAAACACAATCAATGATGTTTTTTTTTTAACTATTTTATAAAAACAAAATTTTAATTTTTATATAAAAAATTATATTTTTTTAATTTAATTTTTTTTTTAAGAGAGTGGCTGACTCCGAATGCCTTACAACAAAGTATAACGGCTATCCAGGAACGAGATGACTCTGAACATAGTCCGCTTTGAAATAGGATATGATGTTCAAGCCATCACCAACAACAATAATAATCGAAGGAAACATTGCACCAATTTGTACTATATACATCAACATACTCGTACAACACCACCCCCCTCCCTCTCCCCTCCATTCATACATACATATAAACATCAACATTAACAAAAACATATTTGCATATAACAACAATTCTATACATTATTTCTAAAACAAAAAAAAAAAAAAAAAACAAAAAATTTAAATATTATTTTGTATTTAGATTGATATAAATTTTAGTAAAGTAATAATTTGTTTAAATTAACGATAAAAAAGTTAGATAAATAGAAATATGTAATTAATTCTTTAAGATCATCAATCATCATCAATTAACAACGTCAAAATTTGCATTATATTTATTTGTAAAATGACGATCGTTTAGATCATTTCATTTGTTTACACGAAGTATAAATAATAAAATTATTCGTGCAAAAAACAAATAAACATTGCAATGACAGTAAGCATTTATAAAATAAAAAAAAAAACATGTTAACATTTGAAATATTTATTAATATTTCATTAACTTAAAAAAATTAAGATTAAACAAAAAATATATTTTGAGAAGTAAATTTATTTAGCTCAAAAGCTACTTATTTTCTCTCTTACTCCCGTAATCCTTAAATAGGTTTTATTTCATTAAAATATACAACTTGTATTAATACTACATGTATTCGTTATTAAAATTTTTAATTTCCCTTTTCTTAACAAATAAGTTTTAACATTTATTAGGCATAACTAAATCATCTTTATCAATATATGAAAAAATCGAAAAATATAACAAAATTTATTTCCAACAAATTCAAAATGTACAATTTATCCCCCACAAATGGTTAGTTTAATAATAACGAAAAAAAAAATTCATTTGTTACGCACATAAAAAAATAATAATTATGGTTACCAAACAAACAAAACATCTATTGTTCTTATAAATAATATAAATTATTCTATTATTTTTATTTGATATTTACAAAACTTGGCGCATTGCTTCTCAAAAAAGTTATGTCGTAAAAAATAAATAATATGTTTGAATTTATATTGTATAGACGAAAAATAAAATAAAAGATATTCTATTAGAATCATAAAAAATACAAGTACAAAACGAATTCATCTCTTAAAAAGTCACTTTGTAGTTTTATTTAACAAAAAAAAAAATGGCTCATAGACTAAGACAAAAATTTTTTAATTTACTAAATTTTGTGGAAACTATTTGTAAATATTTTTCTATACTGTTCTTGTTTAAATAATAATTTCCACCTAATTTAACAAAAGCATAAACAAATTTTATATTTTGAAAGGAATTCGTTTACATCCGTAGCTTACTTAAAATATTAAATATTTTATATGTTTGAAAGCTCTTGAAAGGAATTTATAAAAAATAAAAAAAAATCTATAAAACTTCATTTTCCTGTATAATTTATGGTTAAATTTACGTGTAATTTTTTTAAATCAATTCCTTTCCAAATTAAATTCTTTTAATTACAAAAGTAATTTAAAAATCAAAATTTTTATGCATTTTGTAAAATAAGTAGAAATTTGATATTTTTAACGCTTTAGGTTATTTTTTAAAATTGTCTGGCTTTTTAATTAGTTAAATTTATTATACAAAAAATTAACTTAAAAACAATCAAATACATATTTTTAAATAAAAGTAGCGTATTTAGAAACCATTCTGTTTTAATTTTATCATATTTATCTTACAGTCCACCTACACGTAACCTAGTGTCTACATTAGGCAAATTTTTATCAAAACAAACGTCAAAATCAGTGCGAATATATACAAGGTAACCTTAGTTAAACAGCTGATTATTATTTTGGTTGTTACAGTTGCCAAACTGCATATATAAAAAACAATAATGAATACGCCATATTGTTGTTTATGTGCAACTGTTGCCACCTTCCACAAATTCGCGATAAGTTTGACGTTTGTCTTGATAAAAAAAATTGTGTAATGTAGACACTACGTAACCGAATATGTAAGATTTTTCTGTCAGAAAGTGTCACGTGTAAATACAAATATTAATATTATAAAAAGTATTATGAGACTGTTGTGATGGGATTTTTCTACACAACTATCTTATAAAATGAACTGCAAAAAATAAAAAAAATACATATATACGAATGTTTGTTTATATGTGTGCGTGTGTATTTTAGAAATTACTAAAAGCAATGTTCTGTGCAAAATTGTTTCCTTTTAATAATTGTTTTACATATTAAAAAACATTTTTATAAACTCTGTGCGAATTTCTTAAACAAAAAGGACATGTTTACATTGTGACTGATTGAAAATGATTAAATTAAATTTTGATTAATTAATTTTAACATAATATAACATAGTATCTACATTAGAGATTTTTTTTATCAAGACAAACATCAAACTTAACGCGAATTTGAGGAAGGTGGCAACAGTTGCACAAAAACAACAATGTGGCGTATTCATTATTGTTTTTTATATATGCAGTTTGACAACTGTAACAACCAAAATAATAATAAACTGTTTAACTAAGGTTACCTTGTATATATTCGCACTGATTTTGACGTTTGTTTTGATATAAATTTGCCTAATGTAGACACTAGGTAAACAAAATGGTTACTCTCTTCTGCCAACGTTTTATCACATATTATATCAGCGTTAATATCAGTTGTAGACCTGGGGTGACATTAAACAATAACTAACACCGGGTTGTTATATAGATTTATAAAAATTACATCACACCCTGTTGTTTTTTTTTTTTGCAAGACGCTTTGTTGTGACAGAAATTGAAAATTTTTGTTGCACATTTTGTTTATCCCAGAAAAAAATTAGAGAAACTGAGGGAAAATTATTATAAATGTACTAAAAAAATAAAAAGTGAACTTAAATTAATGACGAAAAATGGCTCACAGTGAAAGTTTTCAGTTAAACACCTTTCGCAGCTATGTAACAATCTTGGGAGATACTAAGGCCACTGACGACAAGAAGTTACGAGCCGCACAAGAATTGAGTGAACATTTTGAAGTGGTAGTACAAAGTGCTTCATATCCATCATTTTTAGAACATTCCCTTAAAGCTTTTATGCATTTTTTGCAAGATGGTGAGCCCCAGTTTATACAAGAATATCAGGCACACCAGGTAAGTTGGACTGCCTGCAAGTGGTAGACAATTTGTATATGAAGTCTACGTGGTGAAATAGTTGTACCCATGGTCCACATGTATTGAGGTAGATAAAATTTTTCGTTTCTTTAAGGTGCGTAAATTAATATTGGAAATGATACATCGTCTACCTATTAGTGAGAATTTAAGACAACATGTAAAGTCCATTATATCGTTAATGTTAAAAATCTTACAAATTGATAATGAAGAAAATGTACTCGTTTGTCTAAGAATTATAATAGAGCTGCATAAAAATTTTCGACCATCATTTAATAATGAGGTAAGCACTCAGCAAAAGTACTAGATAATTTAGCTGAAGTTGTATATAAATAAAGTTGAGTCCATATTTTTTTTTAAACTGCTATACTATTAAACAATATTGTTTTTAGGTCCAGCAATTCTTGGCTTTGGTGAAGAAAATTTACACAGAACTTCCCAATCATATGAACAAAATATTTGAACCTGCCCAACAGATCAGAATTAAAGATTTAAAAGAACTTAATATGGAACAGTTGCTTTCCGAAACATATGCTATTAAATCTATACATGTGGAAAATCCAACAGATTCAGTAACTTTTCAAATGGTATGTACAATAACATTGGTCGGCAAAAAAATATTTTTTTTTTTCTTTTAACAAACATAGTATAACTCTAGAACGATTTGTCCAATTACATATATTAATCTCCTAAAAAGATGCCGACTAAAGTCAACTTCAAGTTATCTTAACATTATTTTTATATCGGCTCAATAGTTTCGGAAATTAGTGGTCAAAAATTTTTCATGTCAAATTGTAAATATTTTGCTGTTGTTGATCATTCATCATAAACTTAAGTATACTACGATTAATACAAGCCGTATATCATGAAAATTTGTGAACAAATCGTCACCTACAATGCAAAAGGCCATAACCACGCATTTTAATTTTTTACAGCAACAGCAAAAAAAAAAAAAAAAAAAAAAAAAAAAAAAATGAAAATTCAAAAGACCGTAACCACAATTTTTCATATTTCACTTTAGAATTAAGCAATTAAGAAAAATTTGTCACTTAATTCAAAAATAGATAAAATATAAAACACTTTGCAAACCAAATTTTTCTTAAATGAAACTGATTTTATGCCTGTTTCGTTTATAGAGTTGATATTACGGCCTTTTGACTTTTATTAATATTGATATCATTTTAGAAGATATGAATATGAAATTTTTTATGTAGATGTGTTTTGGATCAGTACATCATGATCCAATAAAAAATAGTATTTTAGGTGATGAACTAATAATTTTATTAACAACTGAATCCAACTGCATATATAGAAAATGTATATACTATATGTACAACTATACATATACTCTATTCGCCACAGTTCACAGCGCAGAGTTCTTACTATAGATGTCTTCAGTTATATGTAAATAAAATCATTATTTGTTCATCAATTTTCATGATATATGCCTTATTTTAATCGTAATATATCTAACTTTATGCTAAAAGATAAAGTGCCGCCCTTTTTAACTTTTTAATAACATTTAAGATGCAAAATGTTAACAATTTTTAATGAAAAGCAATTTTTTCATCACTAATTTCCGAACAACTCCGCATTAATTGAGTGGATAAAAAAATAATGTTAAAATGTCGGCATGTTTTGGAATTTTATTTATCTGAATTGTACAAACCGTGTATAAACCGAGATTTACCAAAGTGAATGCCTAAAAAGGGGGAAATATTCGACATTCCCATAAAAAATCAAGACCTAATAGAAAAAAATCAGAAAGCAGATTCGTGTCAAATTCCATTTAGTCCACCTATTTTTGTTTAAGGAAGGATTTTTCTTCCGACTAGTGTAATTAAAAATAAAGATCGATTATTAAAAAAACAAAAGCTTTTCTCAACTAAAAACAGCAAAATAAGAAAATAAATCTAGCAAAAAAAAATCCATTTTATTTATATCTTTTTCTAGTATAATCTTTTACCCAGAGGTATGTTATCCTTAAGGGTTTTGCAAGAATTACCCATTATAGTTGTGCTCATGTATCAGATTTATAAAAACGCTGTACATCAAGAAGTATCCGAATTTATACCACTAATAATGACAACAATTAATCTACAGCCTTCAATGGTTCATAGGTAAGTTACTACACTAAATTGAAATATAATAAAATTAATTTTGTTTATCAATTATAGAAATTCACAATTATTCAATAAAGAAATATTTATTGATTTTATGGGAGCTCAAATAAAAACTTTGTCATTTCTGGCCTATATCGTAAGGCTATTTCAGGTAATATTAAAATATCAAAACATATTACTAGCTACAAAATATATATGTAATTTTTCCCTTTAAATTATAGGAAACAATTATGACCCATTCCGCTTCAGTGACAAGTGGAATTTTAAGTTTAATGCATTTGTGTCCCAAAGAGGCAGCACACTTAAGAAAAGAGCTGTTGATAGCAGCTAGACATATTTTTGCCACAGATTTGAGGCAAAGTAAGTATGAGCACTACTACAGCATTTGGAATAATTTTTATTTGTTTTATTTTTTTGTTTTAGAATTCATACCTTCAATTGAACGCCTCTTCGATGAAGACTTATTAATTGGCAAGGGTGTCACTTTGGATTCTATACGTCCTTTGGCCTATTCCACATTGGCTGATCTAGCTCATCATGTGAGACAAAGCTTAAGTTTGGATGTATTGGAAAAAGCTATTAAACTCTTTTCCAAAAATGTTCATGACGAATCTTTGGCCACTGGTATACAGACTATGTCTTGCAAGCTTTTATTAAATCTGGTAGATTGTGTACGTCATCACAGTGAAGTGGAGCCTATTAAAGCTCGTAGTTTATTGACAACATTGTTAAAAGTATTTGTGTATAAATTTCAAACAATAGCTAAGATAACACTGCCCAGCATTACACAAAGATTGTACGTATAAATAAATAAAAATATATTTTTTTTTGTTTTGTTTTTAATTTCTTCCCATTTTTTTTTTTACAGAAAAGCGCAGGCTTCCACTTCCTTAACCTCACCAGTCTCAACATCATCCTCTTCGGCAGTAGTATTAGATAATAAGGAAAATCTTAATGTAAGCTTTGAAAGAGATTTTCTTTATAAAATATTTTAATTTATTCCATTTTTAGGACAATACTGCTGATCCCATATCAAAGACAAATTTGGCAGGAAATCAAATGCTTTGCTCTCTTAATATAGTGGAATATCGTAGCTTGGTGAAGACATTAGTTGGTGGTGTAAAAACTATAACTTGGGGATTTCTCAGCTCTAAAGTAAGTTACTCAATTCTATAAATAATGATTATTTTTTGTTATTTTTCTTTATTTTCTTCAATAAAAGTCACCCTCAGTGGATATTACAAAAAATAAACAGGAAAAACTTTTCCAACCTTATGAAGTTAGCATATATATTGATTTGGTTCACTGGGCCATGGAGGCATTAGATATATATTCCATTAATACCTCAACAGCTAGTCAGATGAAGACTTCAGGTATTATACCTCGAACAAAAGAAGAAAAGGAAGTTCTCGAACATTTCAGTGGTATTGTAAGTAGTTTTAAAATATATTTCTAAAAATGAGTTAATTATTTAATTTTATTTTTCCTGCAGTTCATCATGATGCATTCACAAAATTTCCAAGAGGTTTTTGCCACCACTATTGATTTCATGGTTGAACGCATACACAAGAATCCCTCCCTGCAAATAGTGGCAAATTCATTTTTGGCTAATCCCACCACATCGCCATTGTTTGCCACTGTATTAGTAGAATATCTCTTGGGAAAAATGCATGAAATGGGTACCAATGTTGAGAGATCAAATTTATATTTGCGTCTCTTTAAGCTTGTATTTGGTAGTGTTAGTCTTTTTCCGGTGGAGAATGAGCAAATGTTGAAACCCCATTTACATAACATTGTCAATCAATCGATGGAGTTGGCTTTGACGGCAGAGGAACCTTATAATTATTTTCTGCTTTTAAGAGCTTTATTTCGTTCGATTGGTGGCGGTTCACATGATCTATTATATCAGGAATTTTTACCTTTGCTACCGAATTTATTAGAAGGTTTAAATCGTTTACAAAGTGGATTTCACAAACAGCATATGAAAGATCTTTTTGTGGAATTATGCTTGACAGTGCCCGTGAGATTGTCTTCTCTTCTACCATACTTACCAATGTTAATGGATCCTCTGGTCTCAGCATTAAATGGTTCAGCGACCTTGGTTAGTCAGGTAAGTGAAAAAATTTGATCATTAAAAAAAATATAGTTGGTTTATCTATATAATTAATAGGTAAACACATTTTCTGTTATTCCTTTTACGAGACAAGTTTTAATGATATAACAACATTGAGTTAAAGTTTTTTTCCATTTTAATTGAGAAATTTGTAAGAGAGGAGTGATAAACAGTGAGTGACAACAGAGTTTAATACTTTGTTTTTTACTTTATTTTTTGCTTGAGAAACAACAAAAGTATAAAAAGTAAAGAATTCGTATTGCATTTTGAAAGGTGTTTTGTAGCAAATGCACATTTTTATGTAAAATTAATAAAAATAATAATAATAACCCAAGCATATCAATATTAACTCATTTTATTGTTCTTTTATTTTGGCTATTTAAAATCAAGAACCGTAACTGTTATGACTTTTTATCATAAAAGTCAAAGGATTATATTTTCACTTTTATATTTTTTTGAGCAAAAATAAAACTTTTTGTGATTTTTATTTTTTCGAGCATAAATAAAAGTTATGTATTTTTACTTTCTTCGAAATAATAAAAACAATATTTTCTGATTCTTATTGGTATTGTAAAAGATAAATAAATCGCCAAAATAAAAACGAAAAAAACGATAAAATAAAAAAGTACCAAAATGAAAAAAGAAACGCTGAAACGAAGAAACTAAAACGAAAAAGTCGCCAAAACGAGCAAAAAATTTTAAAATAAAAAAATCTCCAAAATAAGTCGTCAGATCGAAAAAAAAACATTAAAACGAAAAACACGCCAAAATAAAAACAGTTCTAAAATTGAGAAAAATTGCTAAAATTACCGAAATAAAAATCTCCAAAATTAAAAAATCGCCAAAACGCTAAAATAAAAATAAAAAATCTCGAACACGAAATAAAAATGCCAAAGTGAAAATCGCCAAAATAAAAAAAACCAAAATTCGAAAAATTGCCAAAACATAAAAAATGTTAAAAAATAGCCACATCGGGAAAAGCTATGAACCGAAAAAAATCGTCAAAATAGAAAAAAAATCAATATGAAAAATCCCTAAAGCAGAAAAGAGTAGAATTTTTTAAGCATGCAAGGCTTTTATTTTTGTATTTAACCGTTATTTTTATGATGGTTATATTATTTTTCATGATTTTTCGCAGTTTTTTTAACCAGAATATATAACATTTTAAAATTGATAAAATATTTGAAAAGTATTTATTTACTTTAGAGATTACAATTTTAGTATTTGATTAGTTACTATCGTTAAACGTTTCTACTGTTATATTTTATTAGTTTGTTAATTAAGCGGGTTGTTTCTTCTGAAAAATATAAAAAAAAGTAACGTAGCATCCCAGGTATAATATAGTAAATTAAATTGTCTTTTCTTTTTAGGGCCTGAGAACTTTGGAACTATGTGTTGACAATTTACAACCGGACTTTTTATACGATCACATCCAACCCGTTAGGGCTGCTCTTATGCAAGCCCTTTGGAAAACTCTTCGCAACCAGGACAACGCCGCATTGGTAGCTTTTCGTGTACTGGGCAAATTTGGTGGAGGCAATCGAAAAATGATGACAGAGCCTCAAAGTATACAATATGCCAATAGTGAAATACAGCCTACAGCTGTAGTCACCTACTTCCAAGAGCATGAAAAGCCCATCGAGTTTCCAATTGATAAAGCCATAGAAACAGCATTTTCCGCTCTCAGCTCTAATGCAACAGATTCGTTTTATCGTCGTCAAAGTTGGGAAGTTATACGTTGTTTCTTGGCCGCTTCTATAAATTTGGATGATGAAAAACATACTCTACAAAAGTTCTTTTTACATCCCAGTTTCCTAGAGAATAATATTGTCAATATGCCTGTAAGCCAAAGTAAGATTGAAGATTTTCAGGCACGCAAAACTTTACAAAACGCTTTGACTGGCATGTTTGTAGCTTCGGCCACTAAAGATTTGAGAGAATATGTGTTTCCTGTTATGGTGGCTGTTGTGCGTCATTATACCATGATTTCTATAGCTCAACAGGCGGGACCTTTTCCCTATAAGCAATACTACTCTATTAACGGCATTGATCCCTTAGTACTTATAGATGCATTGGCCATTTGTATGGGTCATGAAGAAAAGGAATTGTGCAAACCAGGACAATTATGTATAGGCCTAATATTAGATACTGCAGCCAATATTTTAGGTAGCAAGGAACGTGCCTGCCGTTTACCTTTAATGCAATATTTGGCGGAAAAGATGACAGCTTTATGTTATGAACGACCTTGGTACGCCAAAGTGGGAGGCTGTAAGGCCATACAGTTTTTGTACCAACATTTCTCTTTGCGTTCTCTGTATCAACATCTTTTCTCCTTTGTTAAGGCTTTTATGTTTGTGCTAATGGATTTAGAAGGTGAAGTCTCAAATGGTGCCATTTACATAGCAAAAACTAATTTGAGATCATTGCTCGATTTGTGCATGACTCCCAAGGAACAAGACAACGAGGAAATCATCACCATTAAGAATAAAGCCATCTACGATGTCATACACGAACTGGTCAGACAAGTCACTAGTCCCAATACTCTGGTACGACAAGAATCTATGGCTTCTTTGAAATATATAGCCACTTTACAAAACCGCACGGTTTCCGAAGTTATGGACCCACACAAAGAAGTCTTAGCTGATATTATACCTCCCAAGAAACATTTACTAAGACATCAGCCGGTCAACGCACAAATCGGTTTAATGGAGGGCAACACTTTTTGCACCACTTTAGAACCAAGACTTTTTACTATCAATTTAACCAACAGTTATCATAAACTATTCTTCCACGAACTCATCACTCTGTCGGAAGCTGAAGATGCCACTCTCATGAAACTGGATTGTTACAAAAATGTCACCAACTTGGTTCCCTTAAGAATAAGTGCTTTGAGAGCCTTGGCAGCCTGTCATTATATAACAGATACCCAACATAAGGATAAAATTATCAATATCTTATTCAAACTAATGGAACATAAAAAGCCTGAATTGCAAGAGGCAGCTTTCAAGTGTATGAAACGATTTAATGCTGGCATACAAATCGATAAAAAAGAAATACATAACTGCATTAGACCATTGTTATTAACACTGGGCGATCATCGCAATCTTACGTTAACGGCAACCAAACGTTTGTCCTATTTCACACAACTCTTTCCCCAAATTTTCAATGAGAAATTAAGTGAGCAAATCTTACAATTGTGTCGTAAGTTGCTAGAAATATCGATACAAATTTGCAAGCAGGGCCAACAGGGAGGCAACTTTTTTGCAGCTATTAGAGGTGGCGAATATGAGCAGAAAGTTGTTTGTTTAATAGAAATGTTTCATCAAATAACCGCGGCTACTCCTAAATATATAGAGAATTTATGTCAATTAGTTTTGCAGACCGAGAAGAATCTAATGATTGAATCTTCTTCGCCTTATAGAGCACCTTTGCTTAAATTTCTTTTACGTTTTCCCAACGAAACAGTGGATTATTTCCTTTCCGATGTTTACATAGTTGACGATCAATGGAATCGCTTTTTCATACACATTTTAAAACATAAAGATGGTCAACCTTTTCATAATGTTTTGAAAAGCCAAAGTTATATTAATTGTCTCATACAGCTTATAAGTTGCAACCATAATGATAGCACAGTTATGGCCGAAGCTCAAAAACAGGAGGCCCAGGAACAGGCCATTAAAATCGTATACACCGTAATGGAGAATGATGATCAATGGATAGCTACTCAAACAGAATTAATTAATTGTCTCAAACAATTGTGGCAATTCAATTTGAGCAACAGTTGTCAGGAGAATGTTATCAGTTACAAATGGCATTTGGTGGGAAAGATTTTACTTAAATACTTTTCTCTCAACACCAATGAAATTGAATTGCTGTTTCAACTTTCCCGTGCTCTCTGCTTACATTTCATACCTGACTTTTATTTCCTACGAGATTTCCTACAAAACACCGTAGCTCAAAGCTATACGGTCTATTGGAAGCGCCAGGCATTTTTCTATTTTGTAGAAAATTTCAATAATGTCTCCTTGTCCGAAGAGTTGAAAGCGAAAATTATAACCTCAATTTTAATACCCTGTTTTATAGCCAGTTTTGATAAGGGTGAGGGTAATAAGTTAATTGGAGCCCCTCCAACACCCTTCCAGGAGGATGACAGCAATATTGTTTCGGTCTTTATAAGTAAAGTATTTGATCCTGATAAGCCTTATGCCAATGATGATGCTGTAAGAATTGCTTTGCTGCAATTTGCTTGTCTTCTGGTAGAGAGAGCCTCCCAGCATATACATGACGGTGATGCCAATAACAAGCGCCAGGGCAATAAATTGAGAAGACTTATGACTTTTGCTTGGCCTTGTCTTTTGAGTAAAAATTCAGTAGATCCTACAGCACGTTATCATGGCCATTTGCTATTGGCCCATATTATAGCCCGTCTGGCTATACACAAGAAAATTGTATTGCAAGTATTTCATTCTTTGTTGAAAGGACATGCCTTGGAGGCCAGACCAGTGGTACGTCAAGCTTTGGATGTTTTAACACCGGCCATGCCTTTACGGATGGAAGATGGTAACACTATGTTAACACACTGGACTAAAAAGATAATTGTCGAGGAAGGTCATTCAATGCAACAATTATTCCATATTTTGCAATTGATTGTTAGACATTATAAGGTAAATATATACCTACTTTTTATTGTATCTGTAATAAATTTGTTATTATCTCTAATATATTTCTATTTACTCTAGGTCTATTTCCCCGTTAGACATCAGTTGGTAACCCACTTGGTTAACTATATGCAACGTTTAGGCTTCCCACCCAACGCCTCTTTGGAACACAAAAAACTTTCCGTCGATTTGGCCGAGGTTATTATTAAATGGGAGCTGCAGCGCATAAAAGATGATGAAAGTGAAAGTAAACTCATGAGTTCTACCATTGACGACGAAATGGATGACAAGTCTTCTGTGAAGAGGACATCCAGTGAAGATTTCAATGAATCACAAAGGAAAAAACTTCAAACAGAAAGTGCTCGTGCTAGTGGTATGAGATACTTTTATGGCTTTTAGATAAATAATTTGAATAAAATGTATTCTTTATGTTATAGTTGCAAGTGATGCTGGATCATTAAGTGCAAAAGTAGATGAAAGTTGTCGTTCTATAGGCAAGGTTCATTGTGACACAGTTTTGAATTTCCTCATAAGATTGGCTTGTCAAGTAAATGACAGCCAACCCACAATTCTAAATTCGGGAGATAATTTATCAAGAAGGTAAAATTTTAGTTATTTTATGTTCACATTTAATTTAGTTTTTATTTTTAACACATACATCCTTTCTCCAGATGCATCATCCTTCTCCGAACTGCCATGCGGCCAGATGTTTGGCCACAGCCATTTGAATTAAAATTAACTTGGATGGACAAAATATTCGCTACCATTGAATCGCCTCACACAAACATCAATAACATTTGTACAGCTTTGGATTTCCTAACATTTTTGACCAACATCATGAAACCCGATCAACTTCTTGCTATTATAAGGCCCATACAAAAGGGTCTTTCCGCCTGCATCATACATCAAAACACAAAAATTGTGCGTCTTATGCACGTTCTTATAACACGTTTAATGGCCATTTTCCCACCCGATTCACAACACAAAAATGATGAACTAGAAATTCTATACAGTGCTATTAGCAAAATGATAGTGGATAATTTAACTTTGTACGAAAAAAGCCCTCAACCGAATCCCTCTTCGCTATTTGGTACCTTAATGATTTTAAAGGCCTGTTGTGCTAATAATCCCGAATATATTGATCGTTTAATGTTGCAATTTATTCGGGTATTAAATCGTTTGACTAAGGAACACATTGCTTTACAAAACAATACTCAGGCTTCCATTAATCCTTCTACCGAAAATAATCACTTGTCCTTGGAGCTGCTGATACTGTCTTTAGACATGATTAAAAATCGCATAGTTATTATGAGCGTAGAGGTGCGTAAACTTTTGATAGGCAGCATTATAGTGAATTTAATAGAAAAAAGTATGGATACTAAAATCATGAAGTGTATTATCAAAATGCTAGACGATTGGGTTAGGGTTAAGGATCAAAATGCCATGGTTCAAATACCCTCAATAAGAGAAAAATCTGTTTTATTGGTCAAGCTTATGCAATATGTTGAAAAGAAATTTTCGGATGAAAGTGAATTGCATATACAATTCTTGGAAATGATTAACTATATCTACAGGGATGAGTATCTGAAACAAACCGAATTGAGTGCCAAACTCGAGGGAGCCTTTTTAACTGGTTTAAGAAGTCAAAATCCAGCCATAAGATCCAAATTCTTTGAGATTATAGATGCTTCTATGAGAAGACGTTTACATGATCGTTTATTGTATATTATCTGTTCCCAAGCTTGGGATTCGATAGGCACTCATTATTGGATAAAACAGTGTATAGAACTGTTAGTTCTGACAGCTAACACCATGACTCCCATACAAAATGCAAATGATATGCATAAGATACCTAGCATTACATCCATCATCAATATGGGCGATAATGAGGAAAAAAGTCAATTTGTCATTTACACTTCCTCGCAAACGGACTGTATGGATATAACTCAAGGAGTCGACGATAAAGATGAAGAGTTTGATGTCGATGTTAATTTGGACTTTATTAATACTCAGCAAGATCCACCGGATAGCGAACGTTTGCTACCAGCTAGAAAAATGAAAATATGCAAATTAATTAATCGACAAATTGATTTTTTGGAAATTAATCGAAAAATTCGCACAGATCAATTGTTAGTGGCTACTTCCCAATTGTGTCATATGGATACCGCTTTGGCAGAGAGTGTTTGGCTGGCGATATTCCCTCGCTTATGGTCTATATTTAGCAGTGATCAGCAGCATACTATTGTTAAGGAGGTTATACCCTTTTTATCCTCTGGCACTAATATTATACAAAAAGATTGTTCACCCAGTGCTATAAATACTTTCGTGGAGGGCCTTACACAGTGCAATCCGAAAATATATATACCACCAAATCTCTGCACCTACTTAGGCAAGGCCCATAATCTATGGCATCGCATGACTTTGGTTTTGGAGGAAATGGTTGCCAAACAAAATGTTAATCATGCAAATGCCTCGTCTCTAATGGACTATAACGACCAGCAGCAAGACAGCAATGCCAATCAAACATCCTTACACGATTCATTGTCCCAAATGTATTCTGCTATGCATGAAGAGGACTTGTGGGCGGGTTTATGGATGAAATATGCCCAATATTCCGAAACGAATGTAGCCATTTCCTATGAACAAATGGGTTTCTTTGAAGAGGCTCAGGGGGCCTATGACTTGGCCATGACCAAATTCAAAGAGGATTTATCGAATGGCATTTGCAATTCACATATGAATAGTGAAATAATGTTGTGGGAAAATCATTGGATTAGATGTGCCAAAGAACTTAATCAATGGGATATTTTGTTGGACTATGCCCAAACTAATCGTGAACAACATGAGATTTTAATAATGGAAAGCGCCTGGCGTGTACCCGACTGGAGTCTTATGAAAAAGGCTTTGTTAAAAATAGAACAAGCCTACTCCAAACAATTTGGCTATAAGGTCAATCTGTATAAGGGCTTTTTGGCTATTCTCCATCCAGAAGAAAGGCAATTGGCTAATGTGGAGAAATATGTAGAAATTTCATCGGGCTTATGTATACGAGAATGGGGCAGATTACCTCATATTGTATCGCATATACATCTGCAATATTTGCAGGCTGCGCAACAAATAATTGAGCTACATGAGGCCAGTCAAATACACCAGGGTCTTTTGCAATCGCGCAACACATCTTTGCATGATATGAAAGCCATAGTGAAAACCTGGAGAAATCGTTTGCCCGTTATAGCCGATGATCTTTCTCATTGGTCGGATATTTTCACTTGGCGTCAGCATCATTATCAAATAATCACTCAACATTTGGAACAACAATCCGATCAAGGAAATACTATGTTGGGGGTACATGCCTCAGCACAGGCCATTATTTATTTTGGTAAAATTGCACGCAAGCATAATTTGACGGGTGTATGTCAGGAAACTTTGTCACGTATCTATACCATACCTTCGGTACCCATAGTGGATTGTTTCCAGGTAAAGAAACTAATTCTTTTTCACCTGAAAGATTTAAATTTAATTTCTATTTGTTTTATTTTTCTAGAAAATACGTCAGCAGGTCAAATGTTACATACAAACTGCTTCCTCTGCAGGACGCAATGACCTTAACGAAGCCTTGGAGGTTATAGAGTCTACAAATCTAAAATATTTCACCGCTGAAATGAATGCTGAGTTCTATGCTTTAAAAGGCTTGTTGCTGGCCAAAATTGGACGCTCTGAAGAGGCAGGCAAAGCTTTTAGTGCTGCTGTACAATTACATGATGGCCTCACTAAGGCCTGGGCCATGTGGGGTGATTTCATGGAGCAAATGTTTTTGCGTGACAAACAAATGGCTCTAGGTGTAAGTGCTTTGACTTGTTACCTTCACGCTTGTCGCAATCAGAGTGAAAGCAAGACAAGAAAATATTTAGCTAAAGTTTTGTGGTTTTTGTCTTATGACAATTCGAGCAATACTTTGATGAGTACTTTAGAAAAGTATGTAGTCGGAGTGCCACCCTCCTATTGGTTGCCCTGGATTCCACAGCTCTTGTGCTGTTTAGTGCAATATGATGGTAGTGTTATTTTGAATCTATTAAGTCATGTATGTTGAAATATTTTCATTAAGAAAAGACAGTCAATTCTTTATTAATTATTGATTTTTTTTAAAGGTGGGACGTTTATATCCCCAAGCTGTTTACTTTCCCATACGTACACTCTATTTGACTTTAAAAATCGAACAACGAGAAAAACATAAAACAGCTGAACAGGCTTCAGGAAGACCGCAAAATCATGTGAGTTCTTTTTTCTCTATTCACTATTTCAATTCCTTTACTAAAAGATAAATTTACAGCAAAATTTGGAGAATAATATGAACCAAGTGTTTACAAATTCGAGCAGTTCATCCTCCACCGGCCCCACCTCCGTTAATCCCATTAAAGCCACACCGCCCATGTGGCGTTGCTCTAAAGTTATGCATGTACAAAGAGAAATACATCCCACCATACTAAGCTCTCTGGAGGGTATAGTAGATCAAATGGTCTGGTTTAGGGAAAGTTGGACCGAAGAAGTATTACGTCAACTGAGACAGGGATTAATTAAATGTTATGCCATTGCATTTGAGACCAGAAGTACGGTAAGCGAAGCTACGATCACACCACATACCCTACATTTTGTTAAAAAATTGGGTTCTACATTTGGCATTGGTATTGAAAATATACCCGGCTCAGTGGCTTCCTCATCCTCAAATTCAGCTGCCTCCGAGTCTTTGGCACGAAGAGCTCAAGTTACTTTCCAAGATCCCGCCTTCCAAATGATGAAAGAACAATTTACACGTGATTTCGATTTTACCAAACCAGATTCCATGAAATTGCATAATTTAATTACCAAACTCAAGTCCTGGATCAAGGCTTTAGAAATTAAAGTCAAAAAGTTGCCCACCTCATTTCTAATAGAAGACAAATGTAGATTTTTATCGAATTTTAGCCAGAAAACAGCCGAGGTGGAATTGCCAGGAGAGTTTCTCATACCCTCCTCTTCTCATTATCACATACGTATTTCGCGTTTTATGCCTCGCGTGGAAATTGTGCAAAAAAATAATACTGCTGCTCGGCGTTTGCACATAAGAGGCACCAATGGTAAAATTTATCCTTATTTGGTGGTAATCGATACTGGTCTAGGTGACGCTAGAAGAGAGGAACGAGTTTTACAACTTTTGCGCATGCTCAACTATTATTTAGAAAAACAAAAAGAAACTACCAGACGTTTTCTCAACATCACCGTGCCCCGAGTTGTACCCATATCACCACAAATGCGTTTAGCTGAAGACAATCCCGCCAGCATTTCCTTGTATGAAATTTACAAGAGTACCTGTGCAAAAATTGATGTAGAACATGATTTGCCTATAATGAAGTATTATGAACGTTTATCGGAGATTCAATCGCAAGGAGCTCAAATTACCCATCCCATGCTGAGAGATATATTCCAAGAGATACAAAATAAAATGGTGCCCAAGACTCTGTTCAAACAATGGGCTGTCAAAACGTTTGTTTCCGCCACAGATTTTTGGCAATTCCGGAAAATGGTAAATAATTATAGTTCACTTATTTGATGCAATTAATTTTCATACAAATATTCTATGTTTACTTTTCCCAAGATGACCCTCCAAATGGCTTTGGCATTCTTATGTGAATATGCTTTACATTTGACCCGCCTTAATACCGACATGATATACATACACCAGGACTCTGGACTAATGAATGTTTCCTACTTTAAGTTTGACATTAACGATGAAAAGGAAGAATTAGATCATACACGACCAGTACCCTTCCGCCTCACCCCCAACATAGCCGAATTCCTAACAAATATTGGCATTTCGGGTCCTTTGTCAGCGGCCATCATAGCCACAGCACGCTGTTTTGTCCATCCCAATTATAAACTCTCTTCCATTTTAAGAACTATTCTACGTGATGAAATCATTGCTTTGCATAAGAAAAGGCTGCGTGATAACAAACCCATTGATTCAATGGAGGATGCTGCAACAGACGCCAATATAACGGAAAATATGATACGTTTGGTTAATAAGGCCGTTAATGCTATATTAAATCGTCTGACAACAATCTCATATTTTGATAATATAGAATCGAAGAAAATTTCAATTTTGCTACAACAGGCAACAAATCATGATAATTTATGTCGCATGGATCCGGCATGGCATCCGTGGCTTTAAAAAAACATATACTTTACATAAATTTATATAAATAGTTTTAGGTTTTTTTCTTTTTTTTTTAATTCAATAAAATTTGTGGAAACGTTTTAGACATAAAAGAGGATATGAAAATAAAAAAAAATAAAAAAAAATTGGAAAATATATTTTCTATGGTGAAACAATGCAAATGTAATGCAAAAGTGTGAGTAAAAGATAAAAAAAGTTGGCCTTAGAAGCATAAAATTAGCAATTTGTTAGTTAAATTTGTAATTTTTAGTTTTATTTGTTTATGACCAAAAATTTTTAAAATCATTTATATTAGTTTTTGACATTTTTGGTAACTTTCGAAAATTCGAAACTTTTTTATTTTTGATTAAAAAGTTTTAAAAATATTTATTTGTCATAACTTAATGAATATTAAATATATTTAAACGTTCGAAAAAGTTCGAAAATTTAAAATTAATTTCCAATAGTTTCGAACTAAAAAAAACAAATAATAAAAATCATTACTTTTAAAGTTTTAAAAATCATTATTAATAATTTTTGACATATTTTGTAATTTTCGAAAATTCGAAATTAAGTTTGAATTTTTTATTTTTGGCTTAAAAATGTAAAAATATTTGTCATAATTATAATGAATATTTTAATATTTAAACGTTCGAAAAAGTTGGAATATTTAAAATTAAATTCGAATTTTTCGAACCAAAGAAAAAAAAAATAACAAAAATTATCAGTTTTAAAAATCATTATTAGTAATAATAATGATTGTTAAAAAATCACTATTATTACTAATGATTGTTCGAAAATTCTAAATTAAGTTTACCTAAAAAGTTTTAAAAATATTTATTTGTGATACTTATAATAAAAATTACGTTCCAATGTTTCGAACTAAAAAAAGAGCAAAAATCATTAAGTTATTGAATTTAGTTTTTTTTAATTTTTCGTACTTTAAGCCATAATATATCTGGAATTTTCGAAAATTTGTACTTAATATTAAATTTTCAATTTTATGTTAAAATTTAAAAAAATCATGATTAATTTCATTTTAATTATTCTTTCCTAAGTTAATTTGTCTTTAAGATATATAAAAATTTGACTTGCAAAATACGTTCAATGAGTTTTCTTCAAAATGAGCCAAACCAGTGATATTCGCATTGTGTAGTTGTATTTTAAAATCTTTGTATTGTTACCTCTATACTACCACAATTTTATTACCTATTTCTTTATTACTGTTATTGTTATTTATTTATTTTTTTCTAGTTTGTTAGAGCTAAATTTTTCTTTACGAAAATAAAAAGCTTTATTTTTTTTTTATTTTCTGTCTTAAAAAGTGATGAAACACACAAGACAAAAAACAAGTTTTGACCACCTTCACTTTAGTTTATACTTTTGTTTTGTACTCGTCGTACATAGCAGTAGTAAGTAGTCGAAGCATAAAAAACAACATAAGTTTTGTTTAGTTGTTTAATGGCTAAAAAGTAAAGAGTACTTTACCAACACACTTACATACAAACTTATACATATAAAGTAACACCAACTTTTCAATGACAATCTTTAAATGATGGTAAATTCCAAAAAAAAAAAAAAAAAAACAATAATAATAATAATAAAAACGAAATAAACAGAATTTTAAACAGTTAATGAGTTGAAAAGAAAACATTAATCTTTTTCAGTAAAGTATCAAAAAAAAAAAAAAAAAAAAAAAAATACTCTTTGAATTCTTCTATATTAGAGATTTTTTTAGCCATTTAGAGGAGAAAGATTATGAGCAAATTTAGTTTTGATGTAAAATTAAGAAATTACTTTCTCTTATTAACCAGAAACTATATAAATTAGAAGAGTTTTATTTCTATATAATGACTTTTTTTAAAAATCTTTATAATTTCAATATGATTTTTTTCTTTTATCCCCCAAAATATTTTAGTTTATTCTGAGATGCTTTCATAAGCAGTTAGCCTTGTTCGTTAAGTTATGCGTTTATTAAAAGTATTTCCTGAGAATATTAATAGCAACTATTTGTTTTTTTATTTTGTTTTATATATAACAATATGGTTGAATTTTTGTATACTTAAAAGTTTAGCTGAACTGAACTATGACCTTCACAATCAAACGCACGAACGCGAAAGTAAAATGATATATTTTAAATATTTCTCTAAAGCGAAAACTTCTGGTGACTTAATTTTTAGAAATTTAAAATATCAAGATACAAAAGAGGCAGTGAAAAAAAATCTACATTTTATATATTACAAGTAATATTTTCTTATTTACTACTCTTACCCTTTTAAATATATACATAAATATATATGTATGTATGTATGTATATCTACTTTGAGTATTTTCGGAAGTGGACATTATTTATGAGCTATAATAAATAATGGATCTATTCTAACAAATTGCATGCATATTTAGTTTTAAATCAATACAAACTATCTGCGGATTGGGCCAAAATTTGACTTTTGTCTTTATGAGTCCTAAAATATATTCGTAGAGAAAAAGCAGAGTTTGGGCGATGGGAGAATATGGATTCCGCCTATTAGTAATAAACTTAAAGATAGATTGTTTTTTAATTAAGAAGTGATTAAATAAATAATGGCAAATAAGTTTTCCTTGGAAAAAATATTCACAAACTATTAAAATAAAAAATCAACAATTTTAAAATATTTTAATTTTTTTGTTTAAAATTATTTGTCAAAATTTCATGGTGAATTCACTCAACTACATATATTGAATTCATTGTCGGAATTTATAGTTCATATTACACAGCTAAAGCCTTAAAATTATCCAAACTTATTTGGATAATAATTATCCAAAATTAAAAAAAAAAAAAAAATAGACAAAAATAATTGCCAAATTCACAACCTCTGCTGTATCGTTGTACATCGTAAATATTTTTCAAACTAAATTTTTAAAAGCAAAAACAAATTAATTTAAACCCTATAAGCAAAATATTACGATATGATTCGAATTCGTATTGCTTAGAAGAAAAATTTTATTGCCGGAATAATCATATTCGTATTGCGGAAGTTTCCCCCATCGGGAGAGATTGTGCGTCACAGGCGATACATTCAAGCAATAAGAAATCAATACGTCTGGAAGAAAAATAGGCAATATTGCTAGATAATCTTCTGGAAGATGTAATAAATATATATAAAAATTATCACTAAATAAATCTTGAAATAATATAATAAAGAAATCTTTTACTTCTTGTTAAACATGCATGCACATACATAAATCTTAACATCATAAAGCACGAAAACTGAAACGCTCACATAAAATATTCAGCTTTTGCTATAAGACAAACATATTTCTTCAATATTTTTTCATTCTTGAAAAAATTTTCGACAACTGAAAAAATTTTGACTGAAAAATAAAAGTATTACATTAATTTCTTCCAGATAATCTCAATGGGATATCAACAATTTATTGCGGAGGTGATAATCACCTTATTGAAAAAAGGCGATATCTTGAGGATAAAAATAATAAAAAATTTTAAATTGTATATATTTTTTGTTGTTTATTGCCTTATTTTCTTTAAACTGATAAAAATACAATATTAGAAAAATATTGCTTTGACGATTTTCGTCCAAATATTAAAAAGAAGATATTGTGTAAATTTCTTCCAAGAAAATATCTTTCAAATGTCCATAGGGAAAAGTTTTAAAATGTACATCAGTAGAACAGAGGTTGTAGATTGAACAAATATTTGCTTAAAAATTACTTCAATTTTTCTTAAATCTATGATCTCTAAAATATAAATATTGTTATACCTAATCTAAAACGTGTTAATTCAATTTAGTATATTTTTGGCCCTTATACAATTTTGACTTCTTTGGGTACTAACTTAGACTCGATAAAAATGTTTATAATAATCGGACCAGAAGAATCAGAAGAAGAAAATGTATTATCTTATACCCTTACACATTAAACTTAGACTTAGAGTATGTTAGAATATAAGTATCGATATATTCACATTAAAATTTTGTACATAACATAAATTGAGTCATACTTTTAATTTTTGATTTTCAGTTTTTCATTTGACTGTGTAAAATCTTTAAATTGAACCATTTTTATTTAAAAAAAAAATGTGCATTAGAATTTTTACGAACACTTAGTTTACTAAAGTTCCGTTGAAATTACACAAAAATTACACTAAGATTTTATTATCCAAAAATTATTCAAGAAATTCTAAATTCTCCTATTTTTGCATAATTACAAAGAAGTTTCCAACACTGCATAACACCCATATTCAAAGAATACAAAGAATGGAAGTCTTGTCAAAAAAACTTAACTTTAAGATTGTGTTAGTCAAATTTTATTTAAATGTATTAGTGCATTATAAGAACACATAGTTGCACAAAAGAGTATTAAAAGATTATTAAATATAATTAAACACAATTATATTCGCAGATTTTCATAAATTTTCATCTTTTGTTGCGGTTTTTTGTTAGTGAATATGAAAATAAATTAAAATTATTTTAAATTCTGTTTTATTTTTAATACCAAAAGCAGCAACTTTGTTCATTCAATTTAAACAAAGCCACAGTTAACAACTAGAATTCCAACTCTTTTAATCCGCTCAACAAATAAATAAATAAAATTACTCTCTTCACACGTATAAATTAGTTCTGAAGAAAATTCTACTAACACATACAAAGATTTCGGTTTTTCATACAACAACATTTCTCTCTCCTTACATACAAGTTCTATGAGAATTCAACACACTTGTGAGAGAGAAAAATGAACAAAACTTTCCTTTAAAATTTAAGAAAAATTACAATCGCAACACATTTTTTCACTAGCACACAATATTTTTATTATTTGTTCACTCACATTTATTGCATTTTAACTCACGTAACACAAATATTTTCCACAAACCAAAGAAAAATATATATAATTTTTTTATATGTAATTATGGTGTCTATTCTTGAAAACGCGTCGAAGAAGTGAAATTTTCCATTTAAACAAAAACAAAGTTTAAAAAATTGTTTTTGTTTACCATATATTTTTAAAATGTAATAAACGTGAGAACTTTAACGCGTTTCTCTCTCTTTTAAAAACGGTAAATTCCATTTTAGAAATGTACGGTAAACAAAAATAATTTTTTAAACTTTGTTTTTGTTTTAATGGAAATTTTCACTTCTTCGACGCGTTTTCAAGAATAGACACTTATATTTTTATTTGTGGATGTAATCCGCATCAAAAGAAGAAAATTTATTAAAATCTGCGAATATAATTGTGTTGAATTATTTTTATTTTTTTTTTCTCTCTGACAAGTGTGTTGAATTCACAAAGAACTCGAACTATTATGTGAAGAGTGAGAAATGTGTTGTAAGAAAAAGATCTTTTTTCCATTCTTTGTATTCTTTGCATATATATTTGTATATGAATAAAGTAATTTTTCTTACTCTCAGCTGCGTGTCTAGTTTAGTTTATGTTATCTACTATTCATGCTAAAAATAACTTAATTTTTATTAGCAATTGGTAAAAAATATTAGTAGAAAAATGTTAGTAGAAATTTGTGACCGATTATGGCCAAAAGTCTAGGTTATGAAATATTATTGAAAATAAAATAAATAAAATAAAAAAAAAAATTCTCTTTTTTTTTACTTAAAAACATTCAAATTTTTTGTCAGAAAATATAATTTCACTAATGGCAAATTATGTAAAAAAAAAAAATGTAAAATATGAAAAATTATTTAATAATTTAAATTGCTAAAAATATGCTCTAAAATATGGATTTTTCTATGAAAATATGACAAAATATGCTACTAAGCCTAAAATATTTAGAAATATACCAAATTTATTTAAATTGTCTGAATTTGAATCTGCGTCTTTTTTTTAAGTTTTTAAATTAAATATTTTACTGTTTAGTCTTCGTTTTTATTCATCCTGCATTTCAATATTTATTTTTAGAAATGGCAAAGTTTTATTGAAGACCTCTCCGGGAATCAACGAGCCTTCTTCATCTTTTTATCAATCTGATTCGCATAATATTAAATCTTGTGTGAATGAAAAGATTTCATTTATTTTTCATGGCTGGACCGAAAGTTGTTATACTGAATGGATTCCCAACTTAATAGAACGTAAGTAATTTTTAAATTTAATTTTAATTAATTAAGATTTCAAATGTTTTAAGTTTGCAAACGAAATTACACTGGTCGACAAAAGTAGGTGCATTAGATTGAAATGACCTGAATAACAAGAATCAGTTGTCTGCTTTTTTTTTCTATCACATACAGATTTTTTTTTATGGACATGACTAATATGAACACTAGTATAACTCGAGAACGATTTGTACAAATTAGATAAATAAAACTCCAATAGATAACGGACTAAAATTACCTTAAAGATATCTTAACATTATTTCTTTAACACGCCTAATAGTTTCGAAGTTATTCGGAAATAAGTAACAAAAAAAAAAAAAAATCTTCGTCCAAAATTGGAATTGGATGTTCTCCTTAAGTTATTGAAAGTTAAAACCCAGCAAAAACTTTTTGGTTTTCGGTAATAATAACTACTTATTAAAGTAGTTTCTTGGTAATGAGGCGTCATTATTATTTGCCTACTCTGTATTACATTAATAAGTACTCAATAGTATAATAGCACAGTAATACTGCAAACACGTGGATGAGTTGGCTAGAGCGCCGTATTAACAACCAGAAGGTTGTTGGTTCAACCCCATTCTGAAGCTGTTAGTTTTTTATAACAAAATGTCTAAAAAGATATTTTAAACTAAATAGAGTTTTTGTCGCTTAGGCTGCTATGTGCGAGATGGTGTACTGAGTAAGACGTTAGTCAGTAAAAACGAATGGTTAGTTTGTCTCCAAGTTCGAGTCTCACTGACGGCAAATTTTTTTGTTTTTTTTATTTTTGTTTTCGTTTAGGTACATATTTTTGAGTACCCCTAGAGTCAAAAAATAACTACATGAATTTGTGGACAAGTCGAACAAAAATAACTAGTTATTCAGGCAAAAAATAAGCTCTAAGCCAACGACCCCCTATTAGCCAGCCTATTCCCATGACGAATCCTATTAGTCCATCGAGATCTATTGTCGATATACTGGCCAATTCGTCAAGGAATCGACTGCGTAACCATTTCTGCCTACTTAGTTGTAGACATGGACAGTGACATATGATATGTTCCACCGTCTCTTGCTCCTCATTATATTCGCACATTCTGCAAAGACCGGAGGAACCTCTATCCCAATACCCTATCATTCCCCCTATGGGACAATGACCTGTCAGAATACCTATCATAGTCTTCAGGTTTTCCCTTTTCATGCTCAAAAGTAGATTTGTATCTGCTCTATCAAGTTTGGGCCATAGGACCCTTGATAATCTGCAGTCCGTTCTACTTTCCCATGCATGATTGGTTCTATCCCGAATCCACTCCCTAATTAACCTGAAGTAAAAGCCTAGTGGTGGTCTCACACCGCTTTCACTTGCAGTCCTATCCAAAGCTGAGCCGTTCCTAGCTAATTCGTCAGCTACCTCATTGCCATTTATCTCGCAATGACCCGGTACCCAGCAGAGTCTGATATGATAATCTCCCATCAATCTCCTAAGAGCCTTCTTACAGTCGCTAACTAGCCTAAACTTGACAAAATGTCCTTTCAAGGCTTTCAGCGCCGCCTGGCTATCCACATACAGAGTTACCTCTGTATTCACTTCTATGTTCCCTGTTAACGGGCATAAATTTTATATAAATGTTAATATCAAAAAAATAGTTTACAAAAATAAGTTTTATATAAGTAGAAAACACACTACAAAATTTTGGAAACACCGGTTCATTATTGATCATAGCTCCCATATAAGGCCCACTTTCGAAAATAACTCAGACGTGGTTAAACATCATAGAATTGTTAGTATCAAGATAATATTTTACACACATAAGTTTTATATAACTAGAAAACACGGCACCGAGTTTTATAACGATCGGTCCATAATCATCTATAGGTTCCCTATAAAAGCATAAAAAATACATACTTTCGTTAAGTTTTTGCAGTTTAACTATTTTAGAATGCAAGATAAGGTAATCAATTTCAATAGAATAGTGAATAGTTTCTAGGTAAAATCTAATACATCAACCGATTTTCAAACTGGTAAAAAACAAATTTATAAACATAATGAGGTTTTGTTTTTGGCAATATTTTTTTATCAAAATTTTAAATTGTCAAATATTCGTGCTAGAAGTAACATGATTTTTATTAGCAACTAGCTAACCCGGTCCGCGTTGCTGGCCCTAAGCAAACATTAGTGTTGTAAAGCGTGATCCATTTCGAGGTTCCCTACTTTTTTAAAGAAAAAAACACAAATTCAAATTTAATGAGGAATGTTTATTATCATTTGAAAGAACATTCTTTGGCATTTAGTTTTTAAAGATTACGTCTATCAAATGTTGGTCGTTGCTACGTCGCAGATGGTCCATCCGTTGAGTCCAATTTTCGATGACTCGTTCGAGCATTTCGACTGATAACTGGCGAATGACACGCGTGATGTTTTCTTCCAAGGCCTAAATCGAAGCGGGTTTGTCCGCATAAACTTTAGACTTTACATATCCCCACAGGAAAAAGTCTAACGGTGTGATATCACACGATCTTGGTGGCCAATCGACCGGCCCAAAACGTGAAATTATGTGCTCACCCAAGTGTTCTCTCAATAAATCCATTGATTGATGCGATGTGTGGGAAGTGGCGCCGTCTTGCTGAAACCAAATGTCGCCGAGATCACGAGCTTCAATTTCAGGCACCAAATAGTTGGTTATGATGGCACGATAACGGTCGCCATTGACGGTTACGTTCGCAACGGCATCATTTTTAAAGAAATATGGACCGATGATTCCACCGGAGCACAAACCACACCAAACCGTTGTTTTTCTGAATGAAGTGGCAGTTCTTGAATCTCTTCAGGTTCCTCTTCGTCCCAAATGCGGCAATTTTGTTTGTTTACATACCCATTGAGCCAGAAATGGGCCTCATCGCTGAACAAAATTTGCCTAGAAAACGTCGGATCTTCTTGGAACTTTTCAAGAGCCCATAGAGCGAAGCGATGTCGCTTGGTAAGGTCGAGCGGCTTCAGTTGTTGCACAAGCTGTATTTTGTACGCTTTCAATTTAAGATCTCGACGTAAAATGCGCAAATCGTTCCATACGTCAGTCCGAGTTGCTGAGAGTGGTGCCGAATCGACTCTCCACGGTCTTCGTGTACACTCTCAGCTACGGCCGCTATATTTTCTTCACAGCGTGCTGGACGTGGTCTATTATTAGTCGAATATTATCCAATAATGAATGCTGGGTCTCAAAATGGGTGATGGTGTTGCGAATAGTACGCTCAGTAGGCCGATTATGTTGAACGAAGTGCACGAAACATATTCCTCACAGAACCTGAATTTTCGTAATAAAGTTGAACGATTTGTAAACGTTTTTCAGGCGTAATTCTTTCAATTATGAAATGCCAAACAATACTAAACAAAAATAGCATGACAGCATGACACGACTCACACATGATCTGTCAAAAAAAGGCTATTGAAAAAAGTATCTCTACTTGAATCACCCATTATTACCACACGATTTAAATGACGTAAATATTTTGTAAATAAACCGAAAACTCGGATTTTTGAATGCAACATTTCAAAAGTTTTAAAATTTTGATATTGGATCATTATTAACATAGGTTTTTTGTAAATATCTTCGGAACTACATAACCGATTTAAGAGTTTGATATCTCGTTTTGAAAAACATGACAACGGTTTTCAAAAAAATAAAAAAAAGCAAAAAATAAATTAATATATGTATATGTCATTGGTGGTGCAATATGAAAACTGGATTTACCACTCTTTATATTTATATACTCTTTAGTCTAAATGGTCTTAAGTATAAAATATGCAAAAATATGCCATTTAAGTTGCTAAAATATGCTCTTAAATAAGAATTTCCTATGAAAATATAACAAATTATGCTTATATTAAGACTAAAATATACAAAAATATGCGGTAACAATTTGATGCAAAAATTCTTAAAATTGTCTGAAACGGATCAATAACTAACAGTTTTGGTTATTTGAAACCCAGGAAAAAATATGACTTTACATATTTTTGGTTGCTCTTTCGACTTCTATTAGACCAAATCATTACTTTTATCAAATTATTATGTTAAATTTTTAATTTTTACCACGGTTTTCAGCAAAATAAACAACTATGCGCTGGTAAGGAACTAAAGGTCAATTTTAAAATTTTTTAAAGATTTTTTCCATATTCAGTTCATTAATACGCACCGTTTGAAGGTAGTAATTAATTTTGTTCTTGCCGACTAGTGTTATTTACGTATCACTCATTTACTTCAAGAATGTCACAACTCAAAAAAATAAATTTTTGGGTTAATGATGTATATCAAGCTTTATTTTGTGCAAAAATATCGTGTACATATCTTTCGTGGCCACCGATTGAGAAGAAAATTTGATATTAATTTTTCTAATAAGTTAAATGACATTTAAAAACTTTGAAAGCGATTTCTGCCAAACTATTTTTTTTTTTTTTTTTTTTGGGTGGGCGGAGGTTTTGATGTTCTTGAAGTCATTGAGCGATATGTATTTTCTTTTTAGCATTTTTTTTTATTTCTAGGTTTAACCTTTCATCGTGGTGGTTGTATTATTTGTGTTGACTACAGTGTTTGGTCCAAGAAATCCTACATAGATTTATTGCAAAAATTCGAACCCATTAGTGATGTTTTATATGAAGAGGTCTTGAAATTAATACAAATTGGCTTTAATCCAAGCAAAATATTTATGTTTGGTTTTAGTTATGGCGGACAAATTGCTTCGAAAATAGGAAGGACATTAAAGCCACAATATAATATTAATAAAATGGACAGTAAGTGCATCGAAACCAAGTTATGGTTAAACTATACAAGTATATATTTTTTTCCTCATTTACCAGTTTGTGATATGGCTGGTCCTGGCTTTGACTTTCTCAGCTATTTAAATCACAGTGAGGCAGCGGATAATGTTCAGTGTTATTACTCCAGTTTGGATAAAGGTTCACATTTTCATAGTTGTCACCAAAATATACGTTTGGGTAATTGTGGTTACACCCAACCGGCCATATTAAGTCAACCATATTTTAGTAGCCATGGCCTGTGTGTACGCATTTATATAAATGCTTTTGATTTTCCGTTTTATGCCTTTCAAAATTCACCGCTATGGTGTGAAGGAGGTAAAACAGTAAGGAATTTACCACACGGATTTACTGTGGGCTATAGGGAGGGTGGCTATAAGTAAGTAGAATGTATATATTTTTTTAATTATATATATATATACACTATTGACTAAACTATAGTCCACAATATAGACTAGACTATAGTCCACACTATAGATTAGACTATATTCCAGACTATAGACTAGACTATAGTCCGGACTATAGACTAGATTATAGTCAAGACTATAGACTAGACTATAGTCCAGACCATAGACTAGACTATAGTCCAGACTATAGACTAGACTATAGTCCAGACTATAGTCTAGTCTATAGTCTATAGACTAGACTATAGTCCAGTCTATAGACTAGACTATAGTCCAGTCTATGGACTATAGACTAGACTATAGTCCAGACTATAGACTAGACTATAGTCCAGACTATAGACTAGACTATAGTCCAGACTATAGACTAGACTATAGTCCAGACTATAGACTAGACTATAGTCCAGACTATAGACTAGACTATAGTCCAGACTATAGACTAGACTATAGTCCAGACTATAGACTAGACTATAGTCCAGACTATAGACTAGACTATAGTCCAGACTATAGACTAGACTATAGTCCAGACTATAGACTAGACTATAGTCCAGACTATAGACTAGACTATAGTCCAGACTATAGACTAGACTATAGTCCAGACTATAAACTAGACTATAGTCCAGACTATAAACTAGACTATAGTCCAGACTATAGACTAGACTATAGTCCAGACTATAGACTAGACTATAGTCCAGACTATAGACTAGACTATAGTCCAGACTATAGACTAGACTATAGTCCAGACTATAGACTAGACTATAGTCCAGACTATAGACTAGACTATAGTCCAGACTATAGACTAGACTATAGTCCAGACTATAGACTAGACTATAGTCCAGACTATAGACTAGACTATAGTCCAGACTATAGACTAGACTATAGTCCAGACTATAGACTAGACTATAGTCCAGACTATAGACTAGACTATAGTCCAGACTATAGACTAGACTATAGTCCAGACTATAGACTAGACTATAGTCCAGACTATAGACTAGACTATAGTCCAGACTATAGACTAGACTATAGTCCAGACTATAGACTAGACTATAGTCCAGACTATAGACTAGACTATAGTCCAGACTATAGACTAGACTATAGTCCAGACTATAGACTAGACTATAGTCCAGACTATAGACTAGACTATAGTCCAGACTATAGACTAGACTATAGTCCAGACTATAGACTAGACTATAGTCCAGACTATAGACTAGACTATAGTCCAGACTATAGACTAGACTATAGTCCAGACTATAGACTAGACTATAGTCCAGACTATAGACTAGACTATAGTCCAGACTATAGACTAGACTATAGTCCAGACTATAGACTAGACTATAGTCCAGACTATAGACTAGACTATAGTCCAGACTATAGACTAGACTATAGTCCAGACTATAGACTAGACTATAGTCCAGACTATAGACTAGACTATAGTCCAGACTATAGACTAGACTATAGTCCAGACTATAGACAAGACTATAGTCCAGACTATAGACTAGACTATAGTCCAGACTATAGACTAGACTATAGTCCAGACTATAGACTAGACTATAGTCCAGACCATAGTCCAGACTATAGACTAAACTATAGTCCAGACTATAGACTAGACTATAGTCCAGACTATAGACTAGACTATAGTCCAGACTATAGACTAGACTATAGTCCAGACTATAGACTAGACTATAGTCCAGACTATAGACTAGACTATAGTCCAGACTATAGACTAGACTATAGTCCAGACTATAGACTAGACTATAGTCCAGACTATAGACTAGACTATAGTCCAGACTATAGACTAGACTATAGTCCAGACTATAGACTAGACTATAGTCCAGACTATAGACTAGACTATAGTCCAGAATATAGACTAGACTATAGTCCAGACTATAGACTAGACTATAGTCCAGACTATAGACTAGACTATAGTCCAGACTATAGACTAGACTATAGTCCAGACTATAGACTAGACTATAGTCCAGACTATAGACTAGACTATAGTCCAGACTATAGACTAGACTATAGTCCAGACTATAGACTAGACTATAGTCCAGACTATAGACTAGACTATAGTCCAGACTATAGACTAGACTATAGTCCAGACTATAGACTAGACTATAGTCCAGACTATAGACTAGACTATAGTCCAGACTATAGACTAGACTATAGTCCAGACTATAGACTAGACTATAGACTAGACTATAGACTAGACTATAGACTAGACTATAGACTAGACTATAGACTAGACTATAGACTAGACTATAGTCCAGACTATAGACTAGACTATAGTCCAGACTATAAACTAGACTATAGTCCAGACTATAGACTAGACTATAGACTAGACTATAGACTAGACTATAGACTAGACTATAGACTAGACTATAGACTAGACTATAGACTAGACTATAGACTAGACTATAGACTAGACTATAGACTAGACTATAGACTAGACTATAGACTAGACTATAGACTAGACTATAGACTAGACTATAGACTAGACTATAGACTAGACTATAGACTAGACTATAGACTAGACTATAGACTAGACTATAGACTAGACTATAGACTAGACTATAGACTAGACTATAGACTAGACTATAGACTAGACTATAGACTAGACTATAGACTAGACTATAGACTAGACTATAGACTAGACTATAGACTAGACTATAGACTAGACTATAGACTAGACTATAGACTAGACTATAGACTAGACTATAGACTAGACTATAGACTAGACTATAGACTAGACTATAGACTAGACTATAGACTAGACTATAGACTAGACTATAGACTAGACTATAGACTAGACTATAGACTAGACTATAGACTAGACTATAGACTAGACTATAGACTAGACTATAGACTAGACTATAGACTAGACTATAGACTAGACTATAGACTAGACTATAGACTAGACTATAGACTAGACTATAGACTAGACTATAGACTAGACTATAGACTAGACTATAGACTAGACTATAGACTAGACTATAGACTAGACTATAGACTAGACTATAGACTAGACTATAGACTAGACTATAGACTAGACTATAGACTAGACTATAGACTAGACTATAGACTAGACTATAGACTAGACTATAGACTAGACTATAGACTAGACTATAGACTAGACTATAGACTAGACTATAGACTAGACTATAGACTAGACTATAGACTAGACTATAGACTAGACTATAGACTAGACTATAGACTAGACTATAGACTAGACTATAGACTAGACTATAGACTAGACTATAGACTAGACTATAGACTAGACTATAGACTAGACTATAGACTAGACTATAGACTAGACTATAGACTAGACTATAGACTAGACTATAGACTAGACTATAGACTAGACTATAGACTAGACTATAGACTAGACTATAGACTAGACTATAGACTAGACTATAGACTAGACTATAGACTAGACTATAGACTAGACTATAGACTAGACTATAGACTAGACTATAGACTAGACTATAGACTAGACTATAGACTAGACTATAGACTAGACTATAGACTAGACTATAGACTAGACTATAGACTAGACTATAGACTAGACTATAGACTAGACTATAGACTAGACTATAGACTAGACTATAGACTAGACTATAGACTAGACTATAGACTAGACTATAGACTAGACTATAGACTAGACTATAGACTAGACTATAGACTAGACTATAGACTAGACTATAGACTAGACTATAGACTAGACTATAGACTAGACTATAGACTAGACTATAGACTAGACTATAGACTAGACTATAGACTAGACTATAGACTAGACTATAGACTAGACTATAGACTAGACTATAGACTAGACTATAGACTAGACTATAGACTAGACTATAGACTAGACTATAGACTAGACTATAGACTAGACTATAGACTAGACTATAGACTAGACTATAGACTAGACTATAGACTAGACTATAGACTAGACTATAGACTAGACTATAGTACAGACTATAGACTAGACTATAGTCCATACTATATATATATACATATGTATATATATTTATTTATTTATTTATTATTTTTTTTAGCGGCATCATTGGAGATATATTTGTGCCCACCTCAATGAATTATCCGTATAATTTGTCCAAAAGGGAAATGATTTTATATGAAAAGTATTTGGATGTAACATAATGTCAATTATGTATTTTTAAAATAATTAAAATATCACTTTAGCTTTTGTTTTAATAAAATAATGACAACAGAATAAAATAATACATTGATTTTTATAATTTTAGCTTTAGGTCGATAGAAAACTTAAATAAAATAAATTTTTTAATTTACGAATTTTATAAAAAGTTTAAATTTATGCACAGTGCCTTAATATCGAAAACTTTTGAAAATAAATCTGTAACTTTTAATCGTCTGGTTGGAATTACATAAAATTTCACATAGTAGTAGCAGAGGAGTGTACAATTTTAAGTCTGGAAGGGGAGTTATGGGGGCTCAAAGTAGGGTACCTCTGATATAGAAAATTTTTAAATACTAGTCAAAATTTTGTTTCTTACCCGATTTAATAAAAAGAATCTCACAATTCCCATAAAAACCGGTAAAAATCCTAAAAACGGTATTTTTTGAGTTGTGCTCATAAAGTTCACATTTATTACAGGTATGGAAGGAACCGTTGGCAAGTTCATCGGAACACATCAGAGTTTCCAAAACTGCATACTGTTTGTAGATCTATGCTTTGGGATTTTAGAACATATCGACTATAGTAAAAATTTCGATACAACATAGGTAAAATTCGCCAGGATCTGTACTTAGCTATATTGGCTGATTGAGTTTGTTTTCAAACATCTCCTTTCAGAAAAGTATAAAATCATTATACATATACTCTTAAGAAACATTTTATGTTAGAGAAAAATCAAAATTTTTTGAATTTTTTAATTCAGAAAAAATATCGGCTCTTTTATTTGAAAGATAATTTTGTTATTTATATAGCTAAATTGGTCGCAAATGTTGGCCAAAATTGAGACAGTTGGAATTTCAAAATCATATAACTTGAAAGCTATAAGAGATAAATAGCATAGGTCTTACCAAGAGCTTTAAGAAGATATAAAAATCTGTAAAATCTGGTAAGAAACAAAAATTTGGCCACCGGTTAAAATGTTTATATGTCAGAGATATCTTACTTTGAGCCTCCATAGTTCCGCTCCTGGGGTATTGTGGGGTCCCTCTTTAATTTCACACTCCTCTGCTACGCCTTTGTGAAATTTTATGTAAATCAAACCAACCGAGAAGTTACAAATTTATTTCCAAATATTTTAGATCTTGCCTCACTGTGCAATGAAAATTAGAATTAGAAAAAAGTTGTGTATAAAGCCTTAAACAATGCATAATGATAAGCTGAATACTACAAAAATAAAAAAAATAAAAATTAATCTTCAGTTTCTTACCAGCGATTGAAAATCACGGGCCTAGTACACTTAGCCCAAAAAAAGTTTCGAGTTTTCCTTCATTTGTAGAAAAAAATCTAAACTTTTTTTGCATAAATGTATGAGACCCATAATTTTTCAATCACTGGAGAGAACTGAAGACCAATTTTATTTTCTATATTTTTCTTACATTCAGTACTTTTTAAAACTTGTTTTAATTAACTTTTACAAATTTTTAGTTAAACATATTTAATTTTTGGAGGCGAGTTAAAAAAAATCTTGTTTTTGAAAGATAATTAATTCAAAAGAAGCAAATTACTTCCTTTTTTAATTTATGGCGATTTATTTATTTCAGGGACATTTTTATTTAACATTTCTCTTTTTAGGCTAATTGGAATTTTCTGGCTACTCTATTTAATTCCAATGTATGTTTGTTTATTCGCTATACCTACTTATGTATGTATGTAAGCAATTGTGTTATGTTTGTTTGTTACTGCTATTAGTATGTAGTAGAATGGTGTTTATGATTCACCATATCACCATCATTAAAATGAGAGAAATTTGAGAAAAGCTCTTCGTTTGATGTGATCTGAACTTTAAAAGAAATATGAATAAAAAACCAAACATACATAACTACTTACACATAGCAAACATAAAAAGAGAGTTTACCATTCATTCAATGCAAAAGCTTTTGAGAGAACATGTTTTTTTTCTGTTTTTTGTTTTGTAAACAAGTTTGTATGAGTGAGAGTAGCTAGAGCTCTTCACACGAAAGTTGAAACAATAACAGAAAAAAAAATAACATTTAAATTCTCCATAAGTATTACACAAACAAAGCAGAGTGTGTGGAAAAGATCACCATTGACAAAAGAAGAAGAAGGAGAAAATAAAAACGTATCTAGTACAAATTGCATTGAAAAAAGAGATGGTGTGTATGAATTTAACTGAAGTGAACTGAACTGAAATCTAAAAAAAAAAGCTAAGTATGAAGTTTTGTTGTGCAGTTGTAGCGTTTTAGACCACAAAATGTGTTTACTTAAAAGTTTCGGCACAGTAAGAAAAGTGATATTTAAGCAAGCAGATCGGAAAACCTGTTGGGTGTTGGAAAGTGTTATTTCTTGATTTTTCTTTTTTTCGTTTTTGCCTTCTGTGTGTGTTTCTTTTTTTTTTTATTAAAATAAAGTGAGTGGAATTTATTATTGATTGAGCAGCTCCCCCCATGTTGTTTCACAATAAAACAATAAAAAGTGTTATGAGGACACATATAAATTAAAGAAAAAGAAAGAAAATATATGTAAAAAATTGAAAGCAAAATAAAAGAATTAAAAAATAATTATAATTACAAAATAAAATATAAATAATCTAAAAATTATTAAATGGAATTAAATAAAAAAACTATACATAAGAAAAAACAAGTGGCGAAACGATCTACATTTGTTTAATAACCAAGAAAAAAACAAGAAATTAAGAAAGTTTAAAGAAAAAATATTTCAAAAGGAAAAAAGAGTTACAAAATAACCAACAACTATTTCCAAGGGATTAATTTCAACATTTTAAGTTTTATACAGCAACAACAACGAGAAAAAAACTATTGTAAATGAAAGAGGTAAGTTTGATTAAAGTGAATAATTTTCTTTTATGTAGGTCGGGTATACATGTATTACATACACACATCTCTTTCTTCATACTCAACACAAACAAACACACATACTTATGAAAAAAAAAACATGAAATAAAAACTATACACGTACAAACAAATAGTCAAACAGACAGACGGACATATTTACATACTCACAACTACTAACTAATTTATTATACATTTATACATACAATCATACGACCTTCACTTCAAGTTTCTTCTTTTAATTTGAATTTTTTCTCATTTCTGCGTATAAAAAAAAAATCAACAACAACAACAAATTTAACATAAATAGTTTCTTTGTTTTACTTTAATTTTCTGGTCTTCACAGAAGTTTTATACAAAAAATAAAGACAAAAACACAGAAATAAAAAAATATAATAAAAACAAGAAATACAACAAAAAGACTTGCGATAAATATTACCACTTTTTCAAAAGTTTCACAAAAAAAGCAACAGCAACAACAATAAAAACTTACGAAATGTTTTTTTATTTTTTTATTATTGTTTAATGCAATCACATCTCCCATACTTACACATTTATGTTTTGTTTGTTATTTACGAACATTTGTTGCTTTTGTTGTTGCAGACTATAACGATGTGACCAACAAACACATCGTTAACAACGAAAAAAACAGCAGCAACAATAACTATTGCGACGACGATTACTACTAGTAAAACAATGACGACGTCGTCGTTGTTGAAAACGACAAAGAGCTTTTTGTGAAAGGCAGACTTTAGTTTTTTTTATCTCTGCCGTTATTACTAAAAAGTAGTAGATCGATTATACATACATATAGTACTTCTTAATGACAAACTTTCGAAAAAGTTGCTGTTGCTTGCTTGTTTGCTGTTGAGGAGGTATAATTACCACACAAACCAAACACAAGCATACGTACTTATATACATTAATAAGAGCTTATATTGCAGTGTATCCCAGCCAACCATAAAGTTGTTAAAATGAAAATGTGCACATGTTTGAAAAATAAAAAAACGATTATCATTTATTTTATGCTTTCTTTTGAAAGAAATCTCAATGACAACAATTTTATTAAGGAGATTAGGTGTGCGTTCAAATAAAATATAACACACAATTTTTGTAATAACTCTTACAGCCATTAATCTGAAATATCTTGATCATCTAGACAACAGATCGTATTTTTGAGTCGTTTCTCCGCATACAGATAGCAATCAAAGACTAATGTACAAAATTAAATTTGATTTTTTTTTTTTTTTACTTTTTTTCTGAACTTACTAGAAAATATTTTTAGAGTAACTTTTGACGAAAATATAAGATTTCATAAAATTTCGTTCGACGATTTATATGGGAAACAAAAAGAAAATTTAAATTTAAATTGTCGAAACGATTTTTTTGTTCGACATCGTGGGACACGCCGTTAAAGAATGAGATGAAACTTGGTCGAAAAAAGAAAAAGTCACAAGATTGAATTCCGAGCCCAAAAAGTAGAGAAGCTTCTAAGTGCTATGAAAAACTTCTTCGGTCGCGTAATGCCACGTTGTGTTCTTTTCCAAAATCAAATATGAGCCATATTAAAGCTAAGTCTAAACTTTAATCAATCAAACCTAAGAACATTTCAAATAACAATGCTAAGAAATTTTTTTCAATATTTTGCTTTAGCCTGGAAAACATACTTTATTGATGACTTTTCTCATGTTCCAAGGTATAAGTTTTATATACCGAATAATCGAGAAAATAATGCTGAATAGTATCGAACTAAAAAACAATACAAATTTTTAAGTTATAACTGAATTTAAAAAAGCCCATCAGTGTTCAATTGTGATTATAAATTTTAAATTCTTATAGAAAGTTTATTTTTTTTTTCTGAAGTCATACCAAAAAAAAATAAAAGCAATCTAGTTAGCAATTAATTTTTATATAAAATGATATATTAGAAAAATCTGGAGAAAACGTGCTACAAGTAGTTTATTAATTTTATTCCTAAATTATACCTTTCATTTTTTTTATTTAAAAACTATGTTATATTTTATTTGAACACACACCTTAATTTCCCTTTTGAATTAAAAACAAAAAAATTCAATGAACAATTTTTACATTAAAAGAATTCTTCACTAAATAAATGTGTAAAACTTTAAAACTTTTAGAAATTATTATGTGAAACGTTTTATTTTCCTTAAAAATCTCTTAAAAATTATTTATTTTTTTAAGAGTTATGAAATTTAATAATCTTTTTTTTTTTTTTTTTTTTTGAAAAATTTTAACTTCAAAAAAATTAATTTTCCAAAATTTAATTCTAAAAAAAAAAAATAAATATAAAAAATTAATTTAATTCTTATTACAAATTTTAAAAAGATTACAAATTAAAAAATAATAATAAAAATTTTAAAATTTTTCACAAAATTTAGAAAAATATTTTTTGTGTACAAAAATCTTTAAAACTTGTGTTATAATTTAGAAAAGTCAAATGAAGCTAAATTTATTAAATGACTAAAAATTAATATGAAAATATTTTATAGAAAAGAAAATTTAGAGTTGGTTTATTTTTATGATAAATGTCAAAAAATATATGCATTATAGTGGCTCAAATTGCTCGGGTGAAAAAAGCAAAAATTTACGGAAATTCTAAAAAAAAACCTAAAAAATTAAAACGTAGTTCTCTACCAGATTGAAAAATCATAGGTACCATTTATTTAAGCGAGGAAAAACTTTACATTTTTTTCCGAAATGGGTCTTAAAAATTTAGCAATTTTGAATTTCTTATAAAAAAATTAATCTTTCGCAATGGGATTTTGGCCCCCAGAGTATTTAGTGCATTTTTCTTTCTCTGGGCGAGAGCTAGGTTTTAATTTTAGACCCATAGTTTCTTGGGGAAGTTAGCTTAGAAATCCTCGTGGATTACGTTTTTGTTATACGCCTTTTGGCAAAAAATTAATTACCCTAATAAACATACTTATTCTCAAACGTTTTATTTAAATTAATTAAAATTAAAAACCTTTTTTAAACTCGTATTTTTTCATAATTGAACGCAAACCATAACATTGTTCAAAATGTTATTTTATAGTGTTTTGCCGGATATTTTTTTTTTTTTTTTATTGTTTTGAAAAATTGTTTCGAACCAGAAAGATTTCGCTATATTGCAGATCTTTGACGCAGAGTTTTGATATTTTAACATGTATATTTCGCATGATTTCAGTATATTCGTTGACATAAGATTGATTATATTTGCTGAAAATCGATTTTTGACCAAAATTTAAATCGATTTTCAATTCCCTAGATGCAACAGATTTCCCACATTATAACACAGCGCGCATTGACCAAATGAAACATCTTAGGTGCAAACTATAACTTAATGCACAATTCCATAAAAAGGCTTTGACTTCTGTAAAGAATTTTTACAATTTAAATAAATAATAAATAAATTTAACGGATTAATTGATTTTAAATGAGTTCATTTTAAATATTATAACAATCACACTGTTAAAAACTGTGTAATAGAATTTTAAATCTTTTACGCTTCAAAAACTACTCACAAGCTACAAAACACACTTAAAATCGATCACACTTAAAATATTATTAAGCTTATGCTGCAAAATTCTGATCAAAATCTAATTTAAATTTTATGCCAAAATTTATTATTATTATTATTTTTAATTCTGAACCAAAACTAAAAAGATATGAAATTGAAATTTTCTTAGTTATTAAAAACAAATTAGTTAACTTTCAAGTATCATAGTTGAATATATTATAATATAATTTTTTTAAAATACCTTTACAAAAGATTTAAAGCATTAAAATAAGTGAGATTTATTACATAAAAGTCTAAAATATTTATAAATTCTTATTAAAAAAATGGGGTTTAAAACAAAAATATCGATTACGCATTTTTAGAAGTTTCGAGTTCAAAATTGTTTTTGCACTCGTGATATTTTGCGTTTCATATATATTTTTATTTAACTTCAAGAAATTTTTAGTGAATCGAATGAAAAAATGTATAAGATATTTTGTAAAAACTGGAGCAAAGTAAAATTTAAAATTAAGTGGGAATAATTTGCTACATATGTACATACATGTCTACATATGTAGGTACTAAAAGTTGACCAGTTAAAAAAAAAAGAAATCCTTTCACAATCTTCAATAATCTTTCATATCAGTTAAAAAAAAATGGGAAGTTACTTGGAAATTGTTTAGAAATTCTTCACTTGATAATATTGTTCTAAGCAAAATCATTGTCGTTAACCCTTTTCCCAATTACATTATAAAATATTTCTAACAGTTAAGTCCACAACATTTTGATTTCAAAAAATTTATGTTATAAATTAGGGAAAAGCGGAGTATTATGGCATATAGGGTAATGAAGAAATTTTTCCTTTTTTCGCGTATTTTTAATATTCTTCGAAAAAAAAAAAAAAAATTGTCACAGGCAAATATTTGTCCTTATTACGCTACAATTGTAAATTACGAGGGCGGATCAATAAGTCCGTGACTTTTCGAACTTCCCTCGTAGTTATATGAAATGCAACACTATTACCATCAAGTACCGTTAATAGACTACTGTCAAATTTTGAGCAAGTGTCGTCATTTACTTTGCGTAAAAAAATAGGATTTTTTGAGGTCCTTAAAATAGGCATTTGTTTGGTCAGTAGTTTCATCGTTGGGGCTGAATCTCTTTCCACCGAACCATTTCTTTAGGTTTGGAAATAGGAAGTAATCACTAGGGGCTAAATCCGGAGAATGGCAATTCATAGAGTTTTGCCATTGAGACTGCACATGTGTGCACCCGTGCATTATCTTGATGAAAAAGAACTTGTTTCTTGGATATATGGGGTCGTTTTCTTTTTAAATCCTCATTAAATCGGTCTAATAAGTTGACATAATATTCGCCGTTTATTGTTTTTCCCTCTTGAAGGTAATCGATGTGGATTATCCCGCGTGCATCCCAAAAAACTGTTGCCATCACCTTATTGGCTGACAAACTTACCTTGGCCTTCCTCGGAGCAGGTTCACTCGGAGAAACCCATTGTTTAGACTGCTGCTTGGTCTCCGGAGTACAGTAATAGATCCATGTTTCATCCACAGTTACAAAACGCCGAAAAAACTCATTCGGATTGCGGTTGAACAACTCCAAACAATCTTCTGAAGTTGTCACACGTTTTCGTTTATGGTCAATTGAGAGCAAACGCGGCACCCATCTTGCAGACAACTTTCTTAAACCCAGCTGATCATTTTTTAAGATCGAAACCACACTACCATATGAAATGCCTATGGTATCAACAATCTCACGCACTTTTACTCTTCGGTCGGCCAATACCATATTGTGGATTTTTTCGACATTTTCTGGTGTACTGACTTTGGCCGTCCAGAACGTTCAGAAAAGTAATACCAAAAGATAAATAATTCTTATTATTTTTATGCAAAACATTAGACAATAATTCGTTCTATATAACAGTTCCATTGGGGAGTTCAAAAGATTATTGGTTCTTATTTTATTGAAGTTAAATTGAAGTATGCTCCACTTTGCCTCAATCTCCCCTATATTAAAAATTTCTTAATTTCGAATTTTTATAAAAACAATTAAATTTTGAAAATTTTTTATAAAAACAAGTTATTCATTTTTAGCAATAAGATTATACTTTGGGTGCCCTGATGGGCTAAGTAATTGATAGGGATCTATCTGTCAGTCTGGGAATTTTTAGTTCGATTTCCGCCAGAGACTGTGGTCTGTTTTCACTACAATGCACAGTGGGGCAGAATCGAAATATTTTGGATATAAATCTGTAACTTCTGTCAGCTGCTTGGATTTACAATTTTAAGTTTGGAAGGGAGCCCCACATACCCTTCAAGAACGGATCTATTGGGGCTCAAAATAAGGTACCTCTGACATAGAACATTTTTAACCGCTTTCCAAATTTCTGTATTTTTTCATCTTTTTAAAGCCCTTGATAAGGCCTATGAAAAACATACTTGCATGTGCATTTGAAATTTAAACTATCTCAATTTTTCCAGTTTTTCAATACATAGCCCAAAATTTTTGTCCGATATAAAATTTTTACTCTATTCGTTAAAGGACAAAATTATCTATCAATTAAAAAAACACGTCGACATTTCTTCCTAGTTCAAAAATAAACGATTTTGAAATTGAAAATTTTTAAAAATTATGATTTTTCTTGCTTCTTTGGCCGAAAAAGAATTTAGACACTTCTTTCTCTAAAAAAAATATTTCAGAACAAATAAAAATTGTATACTTTTCTCAGAAGAATCTTCACAGGACTGATTTTGGAAGTAAAATCAAGCCCAAACACCTAGGCCGTCCCGAATTTGACCTATTTTATATTAAAAATTTCAAAATTTAGCCTATGTGTGCTAAAATTCCAAAATATGAATCTACAAACAGAATGCAGTTTTGGGATCTCTAATGTGTTCCAAAGAGTATATCAACCGCATTTTCCAAATCTGTAACTGAAGTAAACTTTATGTGTAAAATTAAAAAAAAAAAAATCTATTTTTGGAATTTTCACCGGTTTTTGGGAATTGTTGTATTCCCTTTACAAAAATCTTAAATTTTTCTACACTATCATTTCAAATAATAAAGTCAAAAATCGTCGAAGACTTCATTAGGATATCTTAACAAAGAGAGAGATAAAATATTTATAGTTTCTCCAAAAACTATTGTTTTTTTTTTTACAAAAACTATGGACTCATTTTTTTCCAGATAAACCATCTTGTCTAGATGGCAATAGTTTCAATTCAAATAATAAAGTCAAAAATCATCGAAGACTTCATTAGGATATCTTAACAAAGATTTTATTAGAGATAAATATTTATAGTTTCTTCAAAAACTATTTTTTTTTTACGAAAACTATGAACTCATTTTTTCCAGATAAACCATCTTGTCTTGATGGCAATAGTTTTCTTTACTCAACTCGGTTAAAATTTGAATATAATTTGTAATTGCATTTAAATTATTTAACAATTTATACTTGTCCGAAAAATTATAAAAACATCGAAAGTTTTCATTAAAATTTCCATTCATTAAAAAATGTATACATTAAAAAACAAAGTTTTAAAGTTTTGCGTTATTTAAAAAGTAAATAAAATAAAAGTAGATTTTTTCCAAAAACAGTGTTTCAATTGGAAAAATTAAAAAAAAAGAAATTGGTTAAATATTAAATAAATTAATGCATATTTTTGTGCTATTATTTTCTTCTCGTTTGGCTCATTTCTTTTATAAACTTTATATTAAGTAATACTTGAAATTATATGGTTTGCTGGGAAATTTTTAATATTCTTCTTGCATTAATACTAAATAATAAACACATCCATGCTAACCTCATGTATGTATGTATTGTACGTTTGTGTGTAAGTATGAAAACGAAAGGTATGCCAAATACAGACAAGAAAAGAGAGCTGCAACAAAACCTAACCAGTCCCAACATTTCAGCATTCATGGCATGAACATCGAAACAAACTTAAACAAGAGGAGGAGAGTTTGATCTCTGTAATATGGACTGGTATGACATACATATGGCTCATGAGGCCAAATCAAACACATTTTATGGAACTTTTTACACTTGAAAAGAAAAAATCCCATAATTAAAAAGTTTTTTTTTTTCTTTTTTTTTATTGTTAATTAAATATGCTGCTAACCATAAAAGGTTGGCCATTACAGTTACAATTTCAAAGATAGATAGATTACTTAATAAAAAACTAAGTTAGCGAGTATGTGTTTCACATAAAATGTATGTAATATTGATTTTTTGGTTTACTTTGAGCTTATGCTTTTTAATTTATATAGACATGTGTATGTATATTTTAAAATTTTTACTGCGTCTGTGAAGCTGACTGCTGGTTGGTTGTCTTAATATCTTTTACGCATACGTAATCGTCAACTTAGAGCTTTTTTTGTGAAAGGAATGAGTATTCACATAGAGGGAGAAATATTGCACCATAGTGTACTTTTTTATTGCTTCAATCTGGGCTGCCAGATGAATTGGGCACAATATAGAATTTCTAAAACGAGGAACTAACTAAATTATTCATTTTTAAAATCTGGAGTTAATATTGAAAAAATTGATTTAATTTAAAATTTTTATTAATAAATAATAATAATAGTAATAATAATAAATAAATAAATTTTAAAATACAATTTAAAAAATGAAATAAATTACATATTTATTTTTATAATTTTTTAGAACTTGTTCTAAGATCATTAGTTCTATAACTGGTGTAAACAGAACCACTTCAGATTTTTTAGTAACATATTTAGAACTATTGGCCTCGCTAGCAAATCTGGTACTCACGAAGAACTATATTACGATTCTGAATTGGGTTTAAAGAATGCTTTTGAGAACTAGTGCTTAAGAACTAGTTCTGCATTATTTCCAATTCATTTCTATGAACAAATGACTGGTTCCCAAATAACTTTCTAGAACAGTTCAAAAAAACTTTAAAAAATTGGAAAAAATTTGAAAAACAGTGGCAAAATTAAACTTAAATCACAAAATGGACTTTAGTAAATGGTTCATTAGGATGAAAAATGAAATAAAAAAATCTTAGATTTTAATAACCGGTTCTAGAATCGTTCCCTAATGCTTCTATAGAACTAGTTCTGAATGTGACAATTTCGAACACAAATCATTGATTAAATGACTAGTTCCAGAATCATTCCATATAATGTGTACTGGCTAGGTAACACTTTCAGAGAATTAGTTCTAGAGGTGATAATTTCAAAGAAAAATAATTGGTCGTAACGCTAATTTCAGAATGCATGAAAATAGCGTTAAGACCAAATACACTCATACTATATATTTTCCACTGGTTAATAGTCCATTTCTTTAGTACATAAAACTTGTTTGTTTCAATTGAGCTGCATGTATCTCTTCGATTGATACATATGTCAGATTTAACAACACATTAATTTGTTTAAATCTATTCATTTGTCCGCTTGCAGAGAGAAAACAAAGAAAAAAGTCTACTTTGAATTTTTACTTTGAATTTATTAGAAGATATCAATTCGGTATCTTTTAAACGAGAAATTAGATTTCACAGCAATCAAAAAGCTGAACAAAAACAACGAATAAGTTGAAACTTGATTTAGAAAAAGAAGAAGTCACAAGAATGGATTCAAAAACCAAAAAGTGGAAAAGATCAAAGAATCCGCGTACTTCCACTCCTTGATAGATTTTTTGAAAATCTGTCGAATAGAACGAATAGTTTTATAAGTAAGGCCAATTTTTATTTTTTTACGTTATCTTGGAGTTTCAGAAAGCTCTTTAGCGAAATCATTCATGTTTTCCTTGGTCAGGCGTTGGTTCAATTTTGTGAATCAAGGAAAATATGGATCAACACCTCTTTACGTATATTCTTAACAATGCAATGCTACCATATACCGAATGTAAAATGCCTCTGTAGTTGCTATATCAGAGAGATAATGACACTATACATACCTCGAGAATTCTAAAAGATTAGTTTAGAATGGACAATTTTAACTTTATGGAGTAGTCTTTATATCCACGGGATCTAAATCTAATTAAAAAGCTTCCGAGAATTGTGTAGGATGTTATTTTAATTCTTAAAGTCACACAAAGATGAATTATGGACAATAGTACGGAATGCTCGGTACTCGATTTCATCAGAAACATGCAATTCATGGGTTCTCTGTATAAATCATAATCAAACGATATTTAACTAAATATTTCACAAAAACAAAGTGCAATTTTTACGTAATTTTCAAAAAAATACCTAAATTTTTTTTATTAAATGTATTTTTAATGCTCCTTCGATTTTATTGCGTTAAATATCAAAAGAACTATGTTCATGCAATAATCCATGCTATTCTAAGTTTTTCAAGCTTTGAGATTATCTACTGCTTTGACCAATTAAGACACATCAACGAGATATAGAATAATTACAACAGGTATCAATTCCTGTTTCAAAATTTGTGTTCCGTTGAAGTGCGCACAGAGCCCGCTTAAAAAAAAAAAAAAACAAACGATTTAAAAATTAAAAAATTTTGTCATAAAAATTAGACTGTCCTGCATGTAACTGTTAAAGTCTATACAATAACAAAGAAAGCGTAGAATTTACTCACAAAGTCCGATTAGTTTATATATATAAGGTCGAAGGAGATCAAAAAGTATAAACACGTGAACAGAAAACGTAGAAAAAATATAAAAAGTTAAATATTTTCAAGCCCTTTTTATAAGCCTTTGAACTTTGAATAAGAATCATGATTATAAAATGAAACGTATGGTGCTAAAAGTCTGTACTCTATTAGTTTCAAGTTCAGATCTTAAACCCGTTTGTTTTAAATAGCACAGATAGATGGATAGATAGATAAACGAAAAAAACTAAAAAAAAACAATAAAAAAAATTTACAAAACAATTTGTCGTATGGCAAATTTAATTTAAATCCGACAAGATGTGTGAACATTTCATTGCTTTAGTCTGAATAAACTCGAATAATCGTATCAAGGAGTGCACAGTGGGGCAGAATAGAAAATTTTTGGAAATAAATCTGTAGCTTCTAATCGGCTAGTTGGATTTACATTACTTAAGCTTAGCAGAGGAGAGAAGAATTTTAAGTTTAGAAGGAGGACTCCACATATTCCTCAGGAGCAGAGCTATAGGGGCTCAAAGTAGGATATCTCTAACATAGAAAATTCTTGGCCCAGTTTTTTATTTATGTGCCAGTATTTCCGACCGATTTTATTAGTTTTTTTCTAAATAATTAAAGAAATTATCTATTGAATAAAAAGACACTCTTTTTCTCTAAAATGTAATTTTCTTTAACAACATGTAATAATTTTATACTTTTCTGAAAAATATCTTCACAAGAATGATTTTAAAATCGAAAACAATATCAATAGCCCAAGCGGTCTAAGTACACACCCTCCCTGTTTTATATAAAAGTTTTGACTATATTTCTATCTGCAAACAGAATACAGTTTCGGAATTTATAATGTGTTCTTAAGAATTTATGGCCGGAAAAGTGAGAAATCCCATTTTTTTAATTTTCAGTGTTTTTTTGATAATTATGGGATTTTTTTAAAAAAGAATCTTAAAGTTTTTTACACTTTATCATTTTAAACGAGATATATGTTGAGATATCTTAACTAACAAAGATTTTATTACGGACAAAACATTTTTAATTTCTCCAAAAACCAATTTTTTACAAAAATTTCAATTTAATTTCAAAAATCGGAAAAAGTATTATGTTGCCTAGCTGATATAATTCTTCATTAAATACAAAAAGATTTTACAGAACCGAAATTACGCTACTACAAAGTTTAATATGCCACGAAAAAAATAATTTTTGCGTATTTCAGCACAAACACACCTTCGAACATTGGCTACAGGAACAAATTATTTAGTTATGTTTTTTTTTTCACATCCACAATAGTACAATATTTTTGGAAATTTCAGTGACATATTAAACTTTGAAGTATCGTAATTTCAGTTCTATAAAAAATCTTTTTGTATATAATGAAGAATTATGTCAGCTAGGCAACATAATTTATTTGAAAAATATCGAGTTTATACTTTTTCCGGTTCTAGGAAGAAAAAAATATAAAAATATTTGAAATCGAATAAGAGACAAAGAATTGACAAACGTTTAAGAATTTTCTATGTCTGAGGTACCCTACTTTCAGCCCCCATAACTCCGTTCGTGAGGGATATGTGGGGCTTATTTGAAATTTTATGTAAATCCAACCTGCCGATTAGAAGTTACAGATTTATTTCCCAAAAATCTTCGATTTTGCCCCACTATGGAGCGTAATAAAAAAGACATTGATGACACTTCTAGCATGCAAGAGTGTTTTTAACATTTTCTGACTCAAGACTTAATTTAGAAGCACCAAGAAATGGTACACTATAGATAATGTTATTTTATTCCCACAGAATGTTAATTCTTTATATGCCCAGAATTTTGGCATTTAGAAATGAATTTTCTCTAAGGCAAAAGTAACTTTAAGAAGGCCCCAGTAGTGCTCAATTATGGTTATAAATTTTAAATTCGTATTCACAGATGGCACCAATATTTTTTTTTTTTTTTTTTAAGTACTTACAAATTTTGTTCAGAAACCATACCAACATTTTTTTTTAAATTGATTTTTCTATAAAATGATACATCTGCAAAAGAAATAATATTGCCTTCATCTTTTGTTTTTAGAAATATGCATGTTACATTTTATTTAAACGCATTCCTTATTAAATTAATACTAATATTTGTATGGATTTATGCATGTTAAAGTGATTTATGGTAGAAGAGTTTATATGGGAGCTATGGAAACGATATTCATGAAACTTCAAATATTTCTATATTTGTATAAGGGCTAGGTGAAATAATGAACCGACTATAATAAATTTCAACAGGATTCGTCTCTGCCAAAGTAATTTTTTTGTGTCAAATTTCATCAAGTTGTCTTTAAAATTGCGAGCTGTAGTTTGATTTTTGTATATATATATATATATATATATATATATATATATATATATATATATATATGAGTCTAAGGCCAATATTTTTATGTATTACAAACTGAACAAATAAGTTTTCAAATAACTATAAATCTGCAAATCTGGCAAGTCTTGTTTTCTAATAGAAAGAAGTTTTAAACAGAAGAAAAATAAGAGACAACCAGAGAAAGAGCGCGAGAGTTAAAAAGCTTTCGTTTAATACTCTTCGTAAAAAGTAAAAACATTTGGATCTGAATAAATATATGTATGTGTATATGTATATATGTTACTTATTAGCAAAAGAAAAAGCTACCACACTTCCCTTGAAGTAAGTGAAACAGACAGACGGACAGACAAAACATAAAGACAATGAGTGGCAACATTTCAACAGAAAAAAACAAAGAGCATGCGCATGAGTATTAGTTAAAATGAAATGAAATATTACGTTTTTGTTGTTGCTGTTTTTTATGAAAGACTACATAATAAGTTTGTGTATTAAGTAAAAAAATTGTAATTCCTCAAGTTAAGAACGCTTTCCATTTCATTGGTAAGTTAAAATTGAGCGTATGAATATGTTTGTATGTATACTTAAATAACAAGGCTAAAAATATTTTTAAATGGTAAAATGATCAATTGATCAAAATCCCTCTCACTCATCAAGTTTGTACTCCTACAAAACTTCTCTTGGTTCAAGTGAACAAAACAGGGATGGATAAAGTGTTATTTTTTGCAATAGAATTTCGATTTTTGAATTTTACAAAAATCCTCAAAATATAAGAATTTTAATTGGAAAGGTTTTTAACTAAAAATGATTTTATTAGTTTATGTATATATTCAAACCTATTTTTTTAATTTTAGATATAACATAAATTATCTAAATAATAAAATATTGATTTTTACAAAAAAAAAAAAAAAAAAAGTTTAAAAATGTTAATTTTTATGCAATTTCTAATATTCGTAAAAAATTCATACTTACGATTGATTATACCCTACACCACAAAAGGTAGTTTGTAACGCACAGAAAAAATATCGCAACACTTACCTTAAAGTATAACAATCGACTCAGAATTGTGCAATTTTAAAGACATTTTGGTAAAATTTGGAACATATGATTACTTTGGCTAACGATGTTCCACTGGAGTAGGGCAAATAAAAAGCCAATTTTATTCTTTAATCAAACTAAATAATCTTGTCGAAAATTTTTATGGAAGCTTCGGTAAGAATTTCCACTACAATTTTTATTTATTTTATAACATCTTAAATATTTGTGAAAATCGAAATCGTACTGAATTTCCCAGACCAGGTATATATATATAGATGTGGTGAAGTATTTATATGAGTTTGTATGGATGTATCTGTGAGAGCTTACGAAGAAAGAGCTGTAAACCATTTTTAGAAAGTAGTTTTGAATCAAGTCTTTTTTTTTTTTTTTTTTTTGAACAGACACACAAGCACACACACAGACACTTATTTAATATGAAATTTTTTTTAAATAATAATTTCAAAATCCAAGGCCTCCTCTCACTCAGTTACTTACTTACTATCTAAAACTCTTACTAACTTAACTAAACTTAAGTTGTTGCTTGAAATGATTTTATTTTTCTTTATTTGCTGTTATAGGTACCGAGAATGTTGATGTTGCAATATAGCAAACATGGCGAATGTATTCTTAAAGAAATTGGAGCTGCATTTCGTGGCGAACATCCCGCTGATTTGACAATAGTGTGTGAGAATAAAGTAAAATTACATGCACACAAATTAGTTTTGGCAGCAGCCAGTCCTTTAATAAGGTAATTGAAAGAAAAATTCAAAAATTTTAAGAATTTTCAATATAAAATTGTTGATGATTTTTTAATATTTCTAGAAATTTACTGGAAGATACACAATTTTATGATTGCATGACTACAGTATATTTCCCGGATGTAAATGCCACCTATTTCAAATTCTTATTGGATTTTTTGTATTCCGGCCAGACCTGCATAACTTCACGAGATGTTAATTATTTGCATGATTTGTTATTGTTGCTGCAAATTAAATCGGATAACTGGAAAACAACAGATACGACATTAACAGCTGGTGGAGGAAATGCTTCTGGTTTAGAAGACACGTCTTGCCAACAACAGCTTTTAACAAATAGAAAGGTTTCACTATCGAATGAATGTAAAGAGGGTGAAAAGAAACTTAAAACGGAAAATTGCTTAGAGACAATAAAAAACAGTCCTGCATCCTCAGCCAGCTCGGAAAAACAAAATTCAGAGGAAAATGATGAAGAGGAAAACTTGAATATAGACAGTGACAGTACCGCAGAATTACAAAAGAACAAGGGGGAGACAAATGACGAAGAAGTAGACTCTTTGACAGACAATAACAATTGTTCAAGCGGTGGCCTTAATCCTGTTAATCTTTCTTTGGGTATGCGCTCCAAAAATGAGCACAGTATGAAAAATATTTTCCGAGGCAAAAGCAGCTATTCACCCGACTATGATTCTCTCAATATAATGGAAAGCGCTAAGCGCAAAACTTTATTTTCCGATTCCACCAAGGACTGCCTTAAACCTTTATCCGAACATGGTGATTTAAATAGTTCTCCCGATAATTATGTGGTCACACCCCATCGAAAACGCAGGCCAGGGTTTCATTCTTCACCCAGCCATAAACCTTTTGTATCAGCGTATCAACAAAATCTACTAGATGAATTTCGTTCAGCTAAATCGTCCCTATCACCCCTGACACATGGTTATATGCCGGAAAAGAACTTACTACTGCCTTTGGATGAAAGTGTTATTAATCCCTCGGATATTTTGCCTCAAAATCGTAATTTGTTAGAGAAAACTATATCACGTCATGACAGCCCTGAAAAGACAGTACAACTGCCGCCACAATTGGTTTACCAATGGCAATCTACCCATAACTCGAATATGTCTTCATTATCTCATTTACCCTCGGGCCTAACATCCATTTCAGACATTAATCTAAGTCTTGAACAAACCAGCAATCAAAACAGCCCCAATCCCAACAGTCTGGGCAATAGCTCACAAAACTCTGTGCGGGAATATCGCTGTGAATATTGTGGTAAACAATTTGGTATGTCGTGGAATTTGAAAACCCATCTTAGAGTTCATACCGGTGAAAAGCCCTTCGCCTGTCGTCTCTGCATAGCCATGTTCAAGCAAAAGGCTCATCTCTTAAAACATTTGTGTTCAGTTCATAGAAATGTCATCACCACCAATGGCAACGACAATGATACACGTTATTGTTGCTGCTTCTGTTCCATGTATTTTGAATCAGTACAAGAATTGGTTCGACATTTGTCGGGTCATCATAATAATCTACTGTTAGCTAAAAACTTACGCGATTAGTACTTTTCTTCTTTTCCAATACATTAAATAAAAAAAATCTAAATCTATATATACTATACATATGTACATATATAACAGGTAGTTTATATATGTATATATAAAAAAATTACCTATATTTTACATTCAATCAAATTTATATATATATATATTTATGCATTTTTTTGTTAATTTTAACATTTCCATCTTCTATTTTTTCTACTTATTATATATATATTTTTGTATATTTTACACTATAATTTTTTTACATCGTATACATGCGTTTTTTATTATTATTAAATATTATTTTATACATATTGTATGATGATGTACATGTAATATATATAAAAATTGTAATACAACCAACCAACAACAAAAACAACATTCAAAAATTTAAATATTAAAAAAAAACAAATACAAATTAAACATTTTTACACATACATTTTGTTATACATACAATTCTGTTATTTGTATGTGAATAAAAAAAAAACTTTTTTGTTTGTTTTCAATTAATTTAACTTGGAAATATAAAATATAAAAGATTTATAAACAGCTTGAGAGTATTTGGGAAAATGTCATAGAATATCGGGCTTTTCTAGTTTGGGTGAAAAATACTAGAGATTGTAAAATTTTTATTCCTCAAGAATAAAATTAACTGCTGAGTTTCTTAATAAGCCTCCAATTAAGAAAAGAAGTGCAAAAGATTGTAGTTTCTTAAATAAGCCTCAAATTAAGAAAATATTGAAAATCTGTGATCACTTAAATTTCAAAATCATCAAAAATCAATATTTTATATGAAAAACTTAAATAGATTGCTGAGTTTCTTAAAAAGCCTCCAATTAAGAAAAGGACGGAAATCTGTGATTACTTATTTTCTACTAAAAATCATCAAAAATCAATTTTTTATACAAAACGATTTAAATTGGCTGTAGTTTCTTAAATAGAGAGAAAATCTGTGATCACTTAAGTTAAGTAGTTTCTTAAATAAGCCTCCAATTAAGAAAAGAGTGAAAATCTGTGATCACTTAAATTTCAACAAAAAATTATAGAAAATTTATTTTATATTAAAAAACTAGTTTCTTAAATAAGCTTGCAATTAAGAAAAGAGTGAAAATCTGTGATTACAAAAAAGAAATCAAAAATTAATTTCTTAATTTAAATAATCCTCCAATTAAGAATCTTATTTTAAATAAGCCTCCAATTAAGAAAAAAGTGAAAATCAGTGACAACTTAAGTTTCGATCAAAAATATATATTTTTTTATATAAAAAACTTAAGTTAGCTGTAGTTTATTAAATAAGCCTTTAATTAAGAAAATAATGAAAATCTGTGATCACTTAAGTTTCAACCCAAAATCATCAAAAATAGATTTTTTATATACAAAAAAATCTAATTGGCTGTAGTTTCTTAAATAAGCCTCTAATTAAGAAAAGAGTGAAAATCTATGATCGTTTTACTTTCGACAAAAATTGATTTTTTTTTAGATGAAAAATTCAAGTGGCTGTAATTTCTTAAATAAGCTTGCAATTAAGAAAAGAGTGAAAATCTGTGATTACTTATTTTTGAGCAGAAATCATAAAAAAACAAGGGTGATAATCTGTGAATCAATTAAGTTTCAACCAAAAATCGATTTTTTATATAAAAAGACTCAAATTAAGAGTGAAAATCTGTAATCACTTAGCTTTTGACCAAAGAAAAGAAAATCTGTGATCGACCAAAATTTATCAAAGATTGATTTTTATATTTATTCCTGATATCTGGCATCTCTAAATACATTTTGTTTAACTTAGTTGTTTAATTTACACGCTAATAGTACTTAGTACTAAATATTGCAACTGCGTTAGTGATGTAAATAAAAACAAGCGCTATAACTAGATACAAATAAATTTTAAAGCAAATCACAAGTTCAGGCAGCAGTCAGTAAATCGGCAGTAGTCGTTTATAAAATTTGTTGTGAAACGGCTGAAAAAGCAAATTCTGCTAAACATAGGTGTGTGTGTATTTGTTGGTGTTTTAATTTATTAACTTTGTGCTTTTGATAAAAAAAGAAAGAAAAAAATACCGACAACCACAAAACGTAACAGTATTGAAAAACACAAATATCCGGTGAAATTTTTCTGTACGAAATAATAAAGTGTATATTTTAAGGGAATAAACATATAAAAATTAATGAAACAATTTTAAGAAAAAATTTGTTGAGAAACAGATGATGTCATCACATATAAAAGTATTAATATAATTAATAAAATATAGGCACTGAAAAAGCAAACAAACCCTTGAAATTAAACTAAAATTGTTAATACGAAAAAAGCATATAATACAATATATTAACTATATCTTTTGCTACAGAATTGCTATTGTGCTGTAGATTAATAATAAAAATCAATTTATTTGTCCCCCAGCTGGCTTATTCATAAGCAATTATTGCAATTTTTATCATATGATACAAAAAGTGCTTACTTAGTATTCAACATTCCTCCATATGTTTGAATTTTTTTTTTATTAATTTTTAAAAAAAAAAATCACTTTTATTGTCGATACAAATGTGTAGACAGACATACGTGTTCGGTTTGTATTGCAATAGATTTTTTTTTTTTTTTTTTTTTAATATATGTATTAGAAAGTGCGTCATGAAAAATGTATCGTATTTTCTTTTTCTTTCTTGTTCCATACGAAATTTTCAAATGAAGAAAGAAATCAAAATTGAATTTCACCTCAAAGAAAAAAAAATTAACTTGATGCTAGAATATATGCATCCAGAGTATTCAAAGCTGGATGCAAAAACCAAAGGAAGTGATAAGAATTTGAGGAAGTTGCTGTTAACACACAATCTTTAGAATCTGAAAAAGTCAAGTTAAAGCTAATATTACCCTTACAATATTCAGAGATATGAAAACTAAAGTTAATCTAAAAACTAAAATCGTGAATTTAAATACAAAAAGCACCTTCTAAAATGATTGATTTTACTTTACCAAGAAAATCAGCTTTAGCATCTTGTCTTTTTGACTTCAAACGAAAATCGGGGCCCTTTTTTTATTATCCTTTTATTTTCCTAAACGGCTGTGTATGTTGCAGGGTATTTTAACGTTTCGATTTTTTTATATGAAAATCTTAAATTGGCCGTAGTTCCTCCAAACTCGTTATTTACATAAAAAACTTTAATTGGCTGTAGTTTCTTAAATACTTCTCCAATTAAGAAAAGAGTGAAAATATATGATCACTTTTTTTCGACTAAAAAACTAGTTTTTTTTTTTACATAAAAAATTTAAATTGGGTGGTATTTTAACATGTGCTTGCCGTAGGAGAATTTCAATTAACCCTTAATGAAATTCTAAGAGAGAAAAAAATAATTCAAAATGTTCAAGGTATAGTATAGAATTTCTAATTGTAATTCAGAAATTTATGATTAGAGAAGAATTTTGAAACATTCATTTAGAAATTTATGCGTAACACTTTTTTTCAGAGCACACTCTTTATTTTCCAATAATAGATTTGTTCCCAAAAACGTATGAATATAAACTTATGTAGTATATAAATAAAATAGACTACTCGTCTCAGATTGGACAAACAACAAGAAAAAAAATGTGTAGTCTTTTGATTTTCCACCTTAAATGGTTACAATTTCGCTTTATTGTTGTTGGAGTCATTTATATACATGTATATAGTATATTTATTTATACTAGGGTACTGAATGTTTTTTATGACATGTCATTTTCTTATTAAATAGTTTAGAAAATAATATATTCGTGCTATTATTGTGCCACTCCTAAAGCTTTAATTTAAGATTCTAGGTAATATCTAAAACATTCTCTTGTATTATTCATCATTTTTTTTTTTTGTAAATATGTAATTTAAAAATTTTATTAACAATTTTTTATGTTTGTTAAGAGTTAATGCAAAAACAAAAACTACAAAGAGATTTATTGTTTAGCACGATATACCTAGTATATAAAACAATCATTTTAAGAATAAAAACGTAAACAAAATAGTATTTAGTACATAAAGTATACACATGTGTTTATTTGTTATCATTTTCTTATTAATTATTAAAATAATTAAAAGAATGAGTTATTAAAAAAAAATAATACTGATATAAAATGTAGTTGTTAAAAGGGAATAAATTGTTTATTTTTCTTAAAAAATACTACTTTTCTAAAAAAATAATACTTTTTACTAATTTACCAATTATGTCCTTTAGAACCAAATATTAAAATTAATCCAAAATATTTCTTATTTATCTTACATGTTAAAAATAATGGAGCAAATTGTCGTCCTTAAAAAATAATATGTATTAAGTACAATTTAATTACTGTTAATTTTAGCTGTTGCAACATTCTTTTAAAAAACATGTTGCTAATTTTTTTATGCTATACCAGGAATCTCTCAACAATACTAAATAAATTTTCAAATTTTGATTGATAAAGAAATGCGTCATAGATGCAGTTGTGTTCAAAACACAATAAGAAAAATACAAAGCTTTTTTTACGAAACATGTACATATAAAGTTATAGATTATAATGTCCTAAACTACTATAATTTAACTGCTTATTTGCATATATTGCACGTCAGAAAATGATTCATATTAACTATTTACTTTATTGTCTGTATTTCCTAAATACAGTGCAAGCTTGCTTTTCGAGACTAATTAAAAACCAGAACTATCGTGAAAACAGAACCCAAAATTTTATGTAATTTTTAGAATTAGAATTGTTTTTATTGATATATTTACTTTTTTAAAATTTTTAAAGAAATTGTAGATTTTGAGTTGTTTTTTTGGAAAATTATTTTTTAAAATAACAGCTGAATCACGTAGTTCATATAGTGCTGTTGTCAGCTTATCATTTTCCAAAGCCCATTGTATGCATATGTTTATCGATGTTATACATACAATCGTCCACTTTAATTTTGTTTTCTTCATGACCACTATCGTATAAATCCTCCGATTCCGTATCTGATAATTCCATTTGCTCCTCATTACTTTCCACATGAAATTCTTCTTGAATCCAGTTGTTTATGTCAGCATTCGTGAAAAGATGTTCCGTAGCAATTTCAGCTACAAGTATATCAATAGTTGAAAGATCTTCGTTTTCTTCCTGAATTATATTTTGTAAAATATTTAAGGGCATATTGTCCTCTTCACTCCATTCACTACCGAATTCGAGCGTTTCAGGATTTTCTGATATTGGATACAGATATATTATCCCAGGACGTAGCTAGAATCTGAACTGCATTTTTGAGATTGAAGTTTTTTAGATTGAATTCCAAATTTGTTCCCTTCTCGCCAAGCAAGTGGGTGAGTAGTTGTTTTTTATAATTTAATTTGACCAAGTTGATAACGTTTTGATCTAACTGCTTTTTGCGGCAGACCTTTTGAAGCCAAAAATTCTCGGACTTAAATAATTTTTACTTACGAACAGCTTACTTTTACTAATTGGTGAAAATTTACTTAAGTGGCGAACAAATTCGTGATAGAACCATTCCTTGAATATAAATGACGTCATCCAGGCGTTACTACTGGAGTTGTATATTACACGGTTATTGAAAAAGCTTTTAAAGGCGCGTGGGTTTTTCGATTTTCCAAGAATAAACAATTTCAGTTTGCCTCTGCAATTCGCATTTGAACAGGGCAAAAAAGTTATTCGCTCTTTACAAATTTTTCTTCCGAGAGCCGTTTTCTCATTACATGTGACAAGAGTGTGATTTGGAAGCATACTGTAATATAAGCCGGATTCTTTAGCATTGTAGATTTTGTGAAGAGTCAACCCATGCTCATCAACGTAATCCTTAAACTCTTACACAAATGGATCAATAAGATGAGGTTTCGAAAAAATTTCTCACCCGTAATTTTTAAAAATCTAATTCCATGTCGACGCTTAAATTTCTTCAACCATCCTTCACTGGCATTGAAATCTGAATTGGTTTGATAAATTTTGGAATACAAATGACTGGCTTTGATCGTAAAATCGCTGCTGATATTAGAACATTATTTTCCCTTTATTCTACTAACCACTTAAAAAGACTTTCTTTAAGGTGCAACGTTTGCCAGGGCCACTTTCCGTTGTACGTACGAACTTTTTTAATGAATTTTCTTGCTTTACAATGCGGTAAACCGAAGACTTATGCAACTTGTAATTCAAGCAAATTGAATTTATTGAATTTCCACTTTTAAGTTTTTTTTTATCTAATTTTTGAGAAATCGTTGGCTTTAAAATATGTTGAATTTTTTCCATATTAAGAGGTGTACTTACACAACAAATGACATGAATAAACTGACAAAATTGAAGATCAAAATCATCCAAAAAGGTTAATATACCAAAAGACGGGGATTTCCCTTTTTGGTTATTAGACATTGTAATCAAATAAAAAAAACATAAAAGTCGCAAAAATAGGACCCGTTTTTCGTAAACTGTCGCGATTATTGAACCTGCAATTTTAAAAATTAAGCCGTCGCTATGGATAGTCGCGAATACCGAGCTTGCATTGTATTTAGTTTCAGAAATTTATTTAAAAAAATTAATGGTAAACAAAAAAAAAATAATTTACACTGAGTTTGTATGTTTTAGAAAATAGCCAGGTAAATTTCTTAACGCTTAGATATAATGGAAATATACATAATGTATATGCTAATTAGATACATATTAGATCTAATATTAGATACATTTTATAAAAGAAAAAAATTTAAAAATTTTATGATAATTATGACGCGTTAATTTTGCGTTTAATTAAAATAACATTGTTTGGCTTTTATATTTCCTTAATAATTGAAACCTGTAAGATTTAACAATTTTCATTGTATTAATGCAACAGAAATTAACGAAATGTTCCGTTGAATCTATAGAATTAAACAACAGTCCGCCAGGTTCACAGCATACAGAGAATGCGGTTGCATCTTTATGTCAAATATCTGAAAACTAGCCCGAAATAAAATTTATCATATTTATGTGTCTAATAATTACGAGGACTAGCGAAAGAACTGTATTGAAAAATAAATTAAAAATTTTTAAAAAGGATTTTATGGAAACAAAAAGAATTACCACTAAAAATGATCCCTCACCAAATATGAACTATAGTATTTTTGAGTCGTATGCATACATTTAAAATCATATCCCATCATAAAGAATGCAAAATGGGAAACAAAAATTAAAACGTTAACTCTCTCACAAAGCATTCGCTCGCCGAAAATCAAAGATATTGGGTTCAAAATTGTTGGAAAATTAGTGACAAGAAAATATTTAATGTGTATAACCAGATGGCTGTTTCATGTATCATGTATTTTTTTTTATCAAAATAAACGGCGGGATGAGAAAGTCAGATACTTGTTTTAAAAGTACAAAAATTATAAAAAAACGTTCCTTTCGATATAAAAAGGATAATTGGAACTAGATCCATACATTTCAGCTAGATATCGCTCTTCAAAAATTAAAAGTCAACAAAAAAACTACTTGCGAAAAAAATGTTCTATTAGGATATGGGCTAGTTTTATCATAGACCTGAGCTATTTCAAGAATATGGAAGAGTCATATGACAAACATTTTTTTCTGAAAGGAGCCGTTTTAAAACAATGAAGGACATAAAAATGTGTATGTACAATAATGATCCAATATTGACGTATGTTTTGTCCACCAAATTCTTTATCAACACCGCTGTGATTGGAATATGTTATAAATAGTGCAATTAGCCATAAAGACTACCAAAACCGCTATAATATTGTATATCATTTTAAGTAAAGCATGCTAATATAATTTGTATGCTTATGTTATTTCGTTATAATCTTCACAATTGCATCTTATTTCTTAGCCGTGATCTTAAATTATGTAATTTAAATATCAAAATAGGTAAACGTAAATAGTTTAAATTACAATGCGGAATATTTGATTTTTTGTTATAAAATAATTACGGTGGATTTTCTTTTATTTTTTTTTTTGTGTGTTAGGTTTTTTTCGCGCACTCTACTTACACCAAATACTCATAAAGAATTGAGATTGATGGACTCCGTATTTGTTTTTTTTAGTGCTTTTTTAAAAAAAAAGAAACTTTTCCCAAAAAAGGTATATTATTTCCATTAAGTGTCCGTACAAATTTTTGTTTATAAAGTCAAACAAAGAAGTGAGTCAGATAAAAAAATAATGTATTTATATATACAAAAATTTCTATAAAATCTTAAAAATATCTGATTTTTTTTATTCTCACATATTTTATGAATCATTAATATTCCCTAATATTAATGATAATTTCTATATTTATAAACTTTACCCAGAAGTTCTACTAACAAGGATATTATTATATTAATTATAAATCATTTGTGGTCTAAACTTAAGTTTAATATACACAGAAACACTACTTTATATTCTAGTGTGCAATCTAATCTATAGTCTAAAAAATTATTAATTACCTAAATAGTAACATCATCTTTAAGTCAGTTGCTCATTATTTTTGATAAAAATATTTTAAATATGTTTATTTACAATTTAACTGAACAAAAAGAAAATTAAGTTGTAAAAGCCTTTTATAAAAACCTGACAATATAAATACTTATTCTTGAATACAAGCGGCATTATGGTTGGTTTAGTAATAAACTTTTCATAATTAAGTAGCAAACGACGAGTTAAACACTATTCTGTTATGTATTTAATTTTTATATTCTATTTTTTTTTTTAAACTTTTAGAATTACTAATTTGAAACCCTAAACAAAATGGATGAAATTAAGGGGTTTTTCAGACAAGCCGGCAAAGAGTTCCTCAATGCTGCCGGTGAGGCAGCCATGGGTGCTGCTAAAGAAGTTGTGGGTTCGGTGATAAATGAAATCTTCATTAAAAAAGAAGCCGAAACTAAAAGAATATTACCCAGTATTAAAAATATGAGAGTGGTAAGTGTTATTTTGAAGCAATTCTTTAAAAAAAGCATTTTTAAACATACATTTCACTTTAATTCATTCATTCCAAAAAAGATTTCGAAACGAAAACGATTTGCGGTATGTAAAACAAAAGCATTAAATTTTACAATTGTCTTATCGGTCTATAGAATAGCCTAAAGTATAAAGTCTATTCTATAGCATATTGTCCTCATCTAACTCAATTTTTGTACATTTATCTTTATGTATGTAATTTTTTTGCATCACTTTTGAGTTTTAAAATGTTCTTGAAACTGATTTTTTTATAAAAATTTTAATAATATTTAATATTCTAGCTAGGTGAGAGACCTTTAGGCAGTCATAGACCACAAACCGAAGTACAGGATTTTGAAACAATACGCCAACAATGTTTAGAAAGCGGTTCTCTGTTTGAAGATCCGCTATTCCCAGCCAGTAATGAATCTCTCATGTTTTCAAGACGTCCCGATCGTTATATTGAGTGGTTGAGACCTCATGTAAGTAAATTTTTCATATCCATTTCAAACTTATATTATTATAAAAATATATACATATATATTTCAGGAAATTGCTGATGATCCTCAATTTTTTGTGGAAGGCTACTCTAGATTTGATGTCCAACAGGGTGAATTGGGCGATTGTTGGCTTTTGGCAGCTACAGCTAATCTTACTCAAGATTCGAATCTCTTCTTCCGCGTTGTGCCACCAGATCAAAGTTTTGAAGAAAATTATGCCGGCGTATTTCATTTTTGCTTTTGGCAATATGGCAAATGGATAGATGTTGTTGTAGATGATAGACTGCCCACATATAGAGGTGAATTAATGTATATGCATTCAACAGAAAAGAATGAATTCTGGAGCGCCTTGCTAGAGAAGGCCTATGCCAAGTAAGTTATAATTTTTAAGCATTTCGAATTTAATTGTTATTCGTTATTTTTTTTTAGACTTCATGGTTCTTACGAGGCTTTAAAAGGTGGTTCCACCTGTGAGGCTATGGAAGATTTTACGGGAGGTGTTACTGAATGGTATGACCTAAAGGAAGCGCCTTCAAATCTCTTCAATATTCTCGCCAAAGCAGCTGAACGTAACTCTATGATGGGATGTTCTCTAGAACCCGATCCAAATGTTTTGGAAGCCGAAACGCCTGAGGGTCTTATACGTGGCCATGCTTACTCCATAACAAAAGTGTGTATGATAGATATCATTACACCCAATCGTCAAGGCAAAATACCCATGATACGTTTACGTAATCCTTGGGGTAATGAAGCTGAATGGAATGGCCCCTGGAGTGATAGCTCTCCGGAATGGCGTTATATTCCAGAGGATCAAAAACAAGAAATTGGCTTAAATTTCGATCGTGATGGTGAATTCTGGATGTCTTTCCAAGATTTCCTTAATCATTTCGATCGTGTAGAAATTTGCAATTTGTCACCCGATTCACTAACGGAAAGTCAACAAAATGATGGCAAACGCAAGTGGGAAATGTCCATGTTTGAGGGTGAATGGACATCAGGTGTTACAGCAGGTGGTTGCCGTAATTTCCTTGATACCTTCTGGCACAATCCTCAATATGTAGTTACACTAGAAGATGCTGACGAAGAAGATGACGATGGCAAATGTACGGTAATTGTGGCTTTAATGCAAAAGAATCGCCGTTCCAAACGTAATTTGGGTATGGAGTGTTTAACTATAGGTTTTGCCATCTATCATCTAAATGAACGTGATTTGCAAACACGTCCTCAGGGTTTGAGTTTCTTCAAATACAAAGCTTCCGTAGCACGTTCTCCACATTTTATAAATACAAGAGAGGTAAAGAAACTCATTTTTTAATTGCACTCATTTTGTGTAAAACGTTAAGGAGTGTAAAAACTTCCTAATTATTATTGTTTTATTTTTGTACTATAGGTTACAGCTCGTTTTAGATTGCCTCCTGGTCACTATTTAATTGTACCTTCTACATTTGATCCCAATGAAGAAGGAGAATTTATTATACGTGTTTTCTCTGAAACCCAAAACAATATGGAGTATGTATCGTAGTTTGATGGTTAATTTATATTTTTATTATTGTATAATATTCTTGTTTTATATTTCTTTTTATTAAATTGATATTAATTAACTATTTGCAATATATATATATTTTTTTTAATTACTTTGGGCATGATGTATTTGTTTTGTTAATAGTTTTCCACTTATTTTGTCGTTTTTATTGTACATTTTCATTGTACAGTATATTAAAGTTTTTAAAGCTTTTTTCTGTAAAATCTGCGTATGTGTGTTAATGAATTTTAAATTATTTTAGAGAAAACGATGATCATGTGGGTTACGGTGATGCTGACCATGATGTTAAACCACCAGTAAGTAGTAGAATATCTTTGTTTTATTGTTGTACGGGTATGTGATGGGAATCAATTTCGAAAACGAAACGAATTGAAATCGAAGAAATGTGTGATGTATTTATTTTTTCGTTTTCTTTATTGACGAAAATTACAGTAAACTCACTTTTTATCAGATTTTATTACAAAATTTTAAGTGTTCCACGAAAATTATTTGCTTGGTTTTCAATAGTTCTGTATCTTATAAAGACAAAATAAAGCATTCTTCAAAAAATTATTCATAAAATCGATCGAAATTCATAACTTTTCAAACCATTCGTTTAATTTGAAAACGACCGATTTCCATCACATATCTGATAGATCCAACAAAACTTTAGACTTGCAAAAAATAATACTTAGTGATTCATAAACGTTTAAAATTGACGATAAAGATAAATTGTTCCTTACCAATTGCTTATTTTGTTTGTATTTTTTTTCTTTTTTTTTAATTTAACAATATTAATTACTGTTATTTGTTTAATTTATTCCTATGTATAGCTTTATCCTAGTATGCCATCACCCGTCAAACCTGTTGATCATCAAAGAGATGCCCTACAGCGTCTTTTCAATAGTGTGGCTGGTGCTGATATGGAAGTCGATTGGATGGAATTAAAACGTATTTTGGATCATTCTCTAAGAGATGGTAAGTGTTTTTCAGACAAGTATTTATGTATGTATTAGAGTTATTGGTTAAATACATTTATGTTACGTTATATTACTTTTATCAGGTATCATTTAAAGATATAAATAATTTTATATAGAATCTTTTTTAATGTATATAATTTTTACAGTTATGAACAGTAAAATAATATCATTTTCAATGTAAGTTAGGAAATACGCGAAGAAGAACTTTACAAAAACGTTAAATAATTTGGTTGCAAATTGAGGCACCCGAAATGTCACTTGTAATAATTTTCATAAGCTGCATATTCAAAGCCAATACAAATAGTTTTCTTTAGATACTTTCAAATTCTTTTCATATACAAATCACAAAAAAACTTTTTAAAATATTCACTTTTAAATTGCAAATAATAGAATCATTATAAAATGATTTCAAAAGAAAATTGATAACTAAATCATAAACATTTCAAACAGATTTTGTTATATATTTTTTATCGCTTACTTCAAAACTTTGCATATAAGTAACAGAGCAGTATACGAGTTAAAGTTTTGAACGTGGACCCTACACTCCATTTAGAAGTAGAGTTATGGGACCTAAAGTTAGGAACCTCTAACTTTAAAAGCTTAAAATTATATGTGAAAAATAAGATTTCTCAATAAACCTTGGTTTGATTTGTTTCAAAATATCGGACAACATTTTGTTTTGATTAAGTAACAAAATTTGCATTCATGTAACAATAATTCTTAGTTGTTATCATTTCCGAGACTAAAGTTACTTCATATTAGACAAATTCTTATCAAGACAACCGTCGAAATCAACGCGAATTTATGAAAGGTGGCAACAGTTGTCTTTCCAAAAACAATAAGGTGAATTTATTAATGTTTTTTACATATGCCGTTTGACAGTTGTAGCAACCAAAAATAATAATCAGCTATTTAACTGAGGTCATCTTGTATAGATTCGCCCTAATTGTTGACGTTTGTCTTGATAAAAATTGTCTAGTATAGACACTACGTTAAGACACTTTTTTCATGTTTATATTGGAGTAAACGAAAAACATTTATAAAAGGTGCTAATTTTGTAAACAATTTATATTAAAAAATTTCTTCAATAAAAATATTTTAAATATTTTACTTTTCTTATAAGTAAAGTTCTAAAGACTAAAATTTAAGATTTTTTAGTAGACTGTAAGCTGACTAGAAAGTGTAAAATTCCATAAATATTTGACTCAAACTCGCTTAAAACTCATATTTTCCTTGGAACAAAAAAACAAAGCGACTTATTAAGTACATATTATAAGTTAAATATAGAATATAGCACTATATATTCCAGTAATTAAAATTAACCATAAATCCCTTAAATTGTCTTGGCATTTTTAGCACTGTAAATTTTGAAAATAAAGTAGAATGATTACATTTTATTGTTTATAACTGTGCAGTTCAAAAAAGAACGTATTTATTATTGGCATAGTTTTATTATTAATTTACATTATTTTTTGGGTTTAGCACTATCATTTCATTTTTTCTTTTTTTTTTAATTCATGTACAAAATTTGTAATGAAACCTTATTTTTCCAAAAATAACATAAAATATTTTGTGAGTCCATCATAAACCACCATTTAGTAGCTCCTCTTTTTTATCTCTTGCTTGGTTTGATATTTTGCATGATAGATTTTTTTTTGTTATAATTTTTTATTATATTTTCTTTTTAACAATTTTATTTGATTAAAAGTAGTTCCTACTAGTTAAACATTAAACTATAAATTTAAATCAACAATTTTTTGTTTTTTGTTTTGTTTTTTTGCCAACTTTTTTCATCACCTCTTCCAATAAAAATTGTTTATATAATATCAAAAAAATACATGCCCATACCTCCATATGTATACTATATATAGATTTGCCAAAAACATCAGACATTACCGCACAAAATGTTAGAGAAAACTTTGCGCCTTTGTCCAAGGAAAATGGTGAGGGGCCAAACAATAATAATACGACTGAATTTGATGGTAATAATATTGTGAATACCATCATTTCATTGCTATGTGGACTTTGTAATAAAAACAATATTGACGAAATGCTTGGACTAGATGAACAAAATAATACAACACAACGTCTGGTGGATCACACTGGTGGTGCCACTGACAATCCCAATAACACCGGTGAGCTACTACTACGTCCATTTAGAATACAGTTTAAAAAAATAATGAATAGTTAGTTACCTAAATTATATTGGTGTTGGTTTCATATGTTATATATATGTATATTACAAGTTAATTCCAATTACGATTTTTTCTTTTGGAAAAAAATCAATTTTGTCTTTAAAAATGATTATAACGAAATGTTTAGTGACTAAATTTGAAAATAAAAGTCGAAACATTGACTTACCCTCCTTTTCTTAATCTCCACACACGTTTTGCAGTTATGATGGCTAGTCCTGAGGGTTTCTCTAAAGATGTCTGCCGTGCTATGGTGGCCATGTTGGATGCTGATAAATCCGGCAAATTAGGTTTTGAAGAGTTTGAGGCTCTTCTAACCGATATTGCCAAATGGAAGGCTGTTTTTAAAATGTATGATGTTTATCAAACCGGACGCATAGATGGTTTCCAATTGCGAACTGCTTTGAATTCAGCAGGTTATCATTTAAATAATCGCATTTTAAATGCTCTGGTACATCGTTATGGTTCTCGTGATGGTAAAATTGCATTTGATGATTTCCTAATGTGTGCTGTAAAAATTAAAACGTATATGGGTAAGTTGAAATAGCAAAATAAAAAATTTGAAACTTGTTTAACTTTGAATTAAGGTAAATTGTTTAAAAACCTAAAGTTAAATATTTTTTATAAATAATAATAAATTGTATTGCCATTCAAATTTCAAATTAATATAAGAATAAATGCCGCCATTTTTAATTACTTCTTTCACCTTTTTTTATATATGTATCTTTTTATTAATTACCTTTTGATTTCCTCTTTATCTAGACATTTTCAAGGACAAGGATACGGATAATACCCAAACCGCTACCTTTACCATGGACGAATGGATTGAAAGTACAATTTACTCATAATTAAAGAAACCAACACAACGATTTAACAACTTTACTGTATTTATTATTTTATTCGAATTATCTTTACACGTTAACAATTTATTAAACGTGCATCACAACTATTAATGTTAAAATTTTTATTAATGTTTAATATTCTTTTAAATTGGTAAACAAAAAAAATCAAAAATTATAAACAAAAATGAAGTGTTCTTAATTAAGCTTAAATTTTCCAAACAATACACAAATAAATTAACCAATAGAACATACAAACACACATGGCAAAAGTCAACTGCATTATCATGCCAAACAATTTACAGTTAACAATAACCATAGAGCGATGCCACATTTTTTGTGGTAAATAAAGAAAAATTACCATAATTTAAATGTACATACCTGCACATATTTAATTCATCACATAAATAGCTATAAACAATTTGTTTTTATATAGAAGCATATTAAGCATATTTTTTTTATTGATCCGTTAAATAAATAAGTAAATAAATGAAATCTTTGTTTGCATTTCAAATATTAAGGCTACTCACTCCCTATGGGAGGGAAAAAAGTGTTTATGTTACCCATCTGAAAATAAACCATGGATTGTTTTGTTTCCCAAAATATTTCGGTTCTACTAACATACCCAAGGTTCTATAAAACATACCCAAGGCTGACTTCAATATTTATATGTTGCACAAAATATCCAATATTTCAAGGTTTTTCCAATATTTTTTGTTATTTTTAATGAAAATTAAATACTTAAATTTTTACTTATTTTAAGATATTTCAAAATAAAGGTCTGCTGGTGTCTGACCAGTTTTTAATTCAATATTCTTGCAATTATGTAGTTTATCAGGTAGTAAAATTAATATAAAATTTTATATATTTTTGTGAATAGAAAATTTTGATAATTATAAAATAAATAATAAAATAAAATATTTTAAAATCGTTAGTGCAATTTAATGTTTATTTTATAAAAGTGTTACTGTTTTCATAAAAATTAATAATTATTAAAAATATATTATAAATATATTACCGAAAGAAATTTGTCCAGATCGACATATATATAATTTTGATAATTTTTAAAATTTTTCTCAATGTACATGAGCATAAAAAATAAACAAAAAAAAATCGGATTTTTTAAATTTGACCGGAGCACTATATGAGAGAATAAAACTTGGCTTAAACGTCAGATGGTTACCATGGCGACAAAATGAGAGAGCGGCGCTGTCTTATTATTTTTATATCATCGTATACTTACTACGGAGAAAATTTCAGAGGGGTCAAAATTTGATGTAAGCTTTTATATAAATTGATAAATATAAAAATCCCTATATGTTGCGAAAATCTTACTAAATTGAAGTTGAAATTGCAAATGTAGGGATAAATCTTCCTATCTGGTTACACTCATAACTACTCTTTCAAAATATCTGGCAGCCCCAATATATTGTCCCAAAAAACAAAAAAAAATAAAAAACAGGTGGACTTTGACAGCAACAATTCACATTGACAAAAACAAATTGTGGAACTGTCACGATATGAGAGAATAAAACTTGGCTTAAACGTCAGATGGTTACCATGGCGACAAAATGAGAGAGCGGCGCTGTCTTATTATTTTTATATAATCGTATACTTACTACGGAGAAAATTTCAGAGGGGTCAAAATTTTTTAAATATAAAATAGAATTAATAAAAAATTAAATTTATTTAAAATTTGATGTAAGCTTTTATATAAATTGATAAATATAAAAATCCCTATATGTTGCGAAAATCTTACTAAATTGAAGTTGAAATTGCAAATGTAGGGATAAATCTTCCTATCTGGTTACACTCGTAACTACTCTTTCAAAATATCTGGCAGCCCCAATATATTGTCCCAAAAAACAAAAAAAAAATAAAAAACAGGTGGACTTTGACAGCAACAATTCACATTGACAAAAACAAATTGTGGAACTGTCACTATTTGGTTCGATTAGCTTTGGACTCCGTCTTGGCACATCGTAAAATTTTCTTCAATATTTTAATACCATTTGGTTCGTTGGTCAGCACACTTGCAGTAGCGGTTGTTGATTTTAACAAGAAAAAAAGTGTATCTACATTTCAATATTATAATTAACAAAAAAATCAAAAAATACTGTTCATTACGCAATTTTCTCTTTTTAAAAACAAAGTGACGTGTTGTGAATTTTCAAGAAAATTTTATAAGAAATTTGCATCTTTAGTGAAACTATAACAATAATAAAGAATTTAACAATATGCCTTGTCCATTCTTAAATCGTTTAAGTGCAAATTTTGTACGTAATTATTCCGAGAATCTGATGCAAGTCTATAGTCGTTATTGCCCTGTCTTAAGAAGCAATGGCCAAGCTATTTTGTCAAATGAAATGGCTCCTCAATTGGAGGCCAACTCGGGACGTACTTATGCAACGTCGAATGTGAATGTTCCTAAGGAGCAGGAGGAAGTAGCTGTGGCCCCAGTGCAACCCAAAAAGGAGGAACGTCCGATGGTTGAACCCAAGTCTATGAATGTTTCAGCAGCTAAGGAACAATTTGCCTATGACAACTTTTTCCAGGATCAAATAATGAAAAAGAAGCAGGACCATTCTTATCGTGTTTTCAAAAAAGTTAACCGTCTGGCTGGTTCGGGCCTATTTCCCCATGCCATGGAATATTCCACCAGAGAAGAGCGTCCCATCACCGTTTGGTGTTCTAATGATTATTTGGGCATGTCCGCCCATCCTAGAGTTAAGCAGGCGGTAAAAGAAGCCTTAGAATGTCATGGTTCTGGGGCGGGAGGTACTCGCAACATTTCCGGCAACTCTTTATACCATGAAATGTTGGAGTCACGTTTAGCTAAACTGCACGACAAAGAAGCTGCTTTGCTATTCACCTCATGTTTTGTGGCCAACGATTCTACTTTATTTACTTTAGCCAAACTTTTACCTGGCTGCCACATATTCTCGGATGCTGGGAATCATGCTTCCATGATTCAGGGCATACGAAACAGTGGTGTGCCCAAGCATATATTTAGGCACAATGATGTTGATCATCTGGAGAGTATGCTGGAAAAAGTGGACAAAAAAATACCTAAAATTGTAGCCTTCGAAACTGTACATTCCATGACAGGGGATATTTGCCCTCTAGAAGAAATGTGTGATATTGCTCATGAATATGGTGCTCTCACCTTTGTGGACGAGGTTCATGCGGTGGGTCTTTATGGTGATCATGGTGCAGGCATTGGGGAACGTGATGGTGTTATGCACAAAATGGACATTATATCGGGTACACTGGGTAAAGCGTTTGGCAACATTGGTGGCTACATAGCAGGCTCCCTTAATTTGGTCGATATGATACGTTCCTATGCTGCTGGTTTTATCTTTACCACTTCCCTACCTCCCACAGTCTGTCGTGGGGCAATGCAAGCTATTGACATACTGGCATCCGAAGAAGGACGTGAATTACGATCGCTACATAGAAGAAATGTCAACTACTTGCGTAATCTTTTAAGAACTGAAGGTAAGTTAAATTTATTTTAAGCACAAAAAACTTGGCACTAAACATTATTTGATTTCTTTTTATTTGTTAATATTATTTAACGCTTTCCTCACTTTTATTTATATTTTTTTTTTTTCTTTTAAGGTTTTCCCGTTGAAGACACTCCCAGTCATATTATACCCATACGTATAGGTGATCCCTTGAAAAGCTCTAAAATCTCGGACCTGCTTATGTTTAAATTTGGCCATTATATCCAAGCCATTAATTATCCCACGGTAGCACGTGGTGAAGAAAAATTACGTTTAGCTCCCACACCATTCCATAATGTTGAAATGATGAATCAATTGGTTAACGATTTGAAGGAGGTATGGAAAATGATGGATATGAATCTTAAAAATGAATCTCAACAAGTTATTCGTAATGGTTACGTTACCAAAAATGATGTCAATGTTTTAATATAAAACAACGCTATTAAATTAACCGAAATGTAATTGTGTTTTTCTGTATTTTATCTTGAAAATACATATATATATATATATATATATATATATATATATATATATATATATATACATAAACATAAACATACATATTAATGTCTAAATATATATATAAAAGCGGTATTCTGGTATAACCACTAACTAAATGATTTATAGCCATTTTTTCTTCTTAATTATTACTATTTTTTTTTTTATTTCAACTTTAGTTGATATTTTGCGAAATAAATGAACTGTATTGGTGGAATGTGTTAAAAAAATCGTTCGATGTTTTAATTATGTCTCTTAAAAATAGCAGGATTTAAAAGAAGTAAATCATTATAACAAGATAGATACCTGTTTTCATCTGGGTATGCTCTTTTCAAATGTTTTACTTTTCAAATAACTTTTATCAAAATAGTATTTTTATTATTTCTTTTTTTTCATAAAAATTAACTATTGTTAAAATTTTAATGGCATTGCTGGCATGTGTTTTTTTAATGCCTTGTTTTAATTATTTTTAAAAGTGCAACATTTAAAATAAATAATTCAAAATAAAAATAAATGTATACTTTTTTTACAAATATTTTCTCATTTAAAAAAATGCGATATTTTTTTATAAAAAGAGAAATTTTTTAATTGTATTCTTGAAATGTGCTTTTAATAATTAGTTCTGTTCCCGTACTCCAAATTGGAAACACGCTGGATCCCAATTATAACGAAAAGCGAAACCGTAATTGAAAATTGGTAAATGAAAGCGATTTTCAGAAAATCATGTTCTTCTTTTTGCACAAAACAGCGCAGACTATTTATTTGGTTAGACTGGGTAAATTGCCGAGTAATTAAAAAATAATAATATATGTAGAAAAAAGTTTGTACATAAATATAAAAATTAACTTTCATTGATTTCAGTTCATAATATTTAATTCTTAAGCATTAAAACTTTTTTTATATTTTTTTCAAATTAATCAAAAGTCGAGAAGACTGAAAAAATTGTTTAAATTTTCATTTATATTTTCAATTTGTAAAAAAATGTTTGAAATTTTCTTCGGAAAATTTTAAGTTTTTAATGATTTTTAGCTACATTTTGGGAACAGAACATAAACTCTTTTCATCAAAATGATGTGCTGCAGAATGCAAGCAAAATTATGCAAATTTCTAAACATTATTTTTTAACATATTTTCCTTGGAATTTTGCCATTTTAAGGTATTTGTTGTTGACATTTTCATGTATAACTATTTTCATTTACCATATGCAATCAAATCTAATAAAATTAAATCAAAGATTTAACAAAATTTTTGCAAAATTCGTAAAATTTTATTATGAATAATTTAATAATATCTATGAACAATATTTTATTTTTTATGAAAAAAGTTTGGGGAAAAAGTCATGTTCGATTCATAATATTTATGAAAAAAAAATTTCAAATATATGCATTTTTATTCTGTGTACAAATAAAAATTTAGAATTGAAATAAATACAACAAAATTGTTTTTGTTACTAACAGAAAAGTTTCATTTAAGAAAAATAAAAACATTCAAGCATAGAACTCAACTAGAAGTTTATGTGAGTGGCAGTTCAAACAAAATTTTCAAAAAATATACTCATTTTTTTTAACACAAAAAAAAATATGTGGGAACAAATCAAGATTACCGTCACAGTTGATTTTTTAACAAATTTTATTTTCGACAAAAGCACTATTTTTGGATAAAAAAAGTTACATAAAAATTTTTCTCCGCTCTCTCTTAGTTTTCGAGTTATGGGTACTTGAAGTTATAATATAAAAATGCAATTTTCCCCTTCCTCCTGTAATGAAAATGAACAAATATATTACTAGCAAAAATCGATTAATTTTTCTAAATATTAATTTTTAAAGTGCTATACTTTTGTTATTTAATGGGCTAGGAGTGTGACATGGGGATCATGTGAAAGCTTGAAATGTTCTCTAAATGATTTGATGTATAGGAGAGTATCGTTATATCGATATATTTTTGAGATAACGGTACTTTTGTAAAAAAAGTCAGTACATAAAATAATAAAATATCATTTTGGCTCGCAATGGGTTAATGTTGTATAACGTTTTACATATCAATCGAAAGGTCTTCTCAAGACCTTTCCAATGATACCCATATTCATTACAGGAGGAAGAAGAAAATTGCATTTTTATATTATAACTTCAAGTACCCATAACTCGTAAACTAATAGCGAGCGGGCAAAATTTTTTACATTGCTTTAATCACAAATAAAAATGCTACTGAATCATTATCAAAATTATTTAAAAATCAAGTGTGATGGTAATGTTGATTTACGCCAATATGTGTTTGACAATTTAATTATGTTTTTGTCTCTCATATAAACTTCTAGCATTCAAATATGCTAAAAAATAAATTTTTAAAATAACAGGTTCTAAAAGAATTCAAACGTCTTTGAAAAAGTTTTTCAAAAAATAAATATAACTTTGTTTTGGTTTAAAAGAAACCCATAAAAATAAGAAAAAATTCTGTTTCGGTTCAGCCAAACAGGCACAACAAGAGCAATTTCTGATTGCAACTTCTTTAACATTTTTATTAAAAAATGGTATGTACTTTCCCAAAAAAGTATATAAACAAATTTTTAAAATTCGGCAATTGAAAGTCTAAATTTTGTTATGAGACCCCCGTTTTTAATGATTCCCTCCAATGTTATTTGTTTTTTTTTTTTTTTAATTTAATTTTTTCGTAAAAATTAAGGATTTAAAAAAAGAATCAATTACTTTAAATTTCTGTTAACGTGTTTGTTATTAGTGTCAATAATGTATAAATTTATTTATTTTATTTATTTATTTATTTATTTTTTGTTTGAAAACGATGACACGACATTTATGATAATGAATAAACTGGTTTTAACCAAATTCAAAACGAATTGTGCGATGAAACGTCTCATAAATGCAATTATTTCTGTTTTGTATAAACTACACGTAAAAAAGTAATTTTATAATAAAATGACTCTTTAGTATATTTAATAACTCTCATTTAATAGAAAAATAAAACCCCATTACTTATATTATATTGCAATCATTACTAAGAAAATAAAAACTAAATTAAACCGGGAAGTAACGTGATGCTTTCAAAGCACTTTTATTGATAGTGTTATTTTTAAAAATGACTTTTTGTTTTGTTTTTCCCCATAAAAATTATGGAAATTATTCTTTTTATACGTACATACATTCGTATATAACTTATAAAACGTGTTGTTATTATAGTGTATGTATTTTCAATTTGAAAAAAAAAAATATCACTTTCACTTTAAAAGACCTTGAATTGTCATCTCAATATATATAAATGTAGAACTATAATTGACACACTTATTAAAACAACACGCAAATATTTTAATATGAAATTACAATAGTGTTTACATATATACAGTCATATTCATATATATTTACACCTTTTTAAATTTTTTGAAAATTTTGAAAAGAAGTCAAATATTCATGTAGTTATAAAATATTTTGAAATAATTGTTTTGTTGTTGTAAAGCATGAAATGTGTAAATGTGTATTTATTTCTGATATGAAAAGAAAAATTTGTATGTATTTTTCGTTTCAAAAGGATTTACATACATTTTTAATAGCTTCAAAAGTCAATTATTTACGCTTAGTTTTGCTAAAGATAGTCCTGAATATTGCCTATAAGTTTTAAAGTCAATGTGAGATTTAAATGAAGATTTAAAATGATACATCAGCTTTAACATTTGTAAAAGATTTTGCATAGGGTTAAAAAATCGTATAATCTTTAATAAAAAGAATACCTTATATGAATCTGTCATAAAAATGTAACATCGTTTAAAACATTTGCAAAATACTCAATAGTCATCTGTTTATTCAGCGAGGAAGTATGATATTTAGAAAGGTTGTGATGTTCGCATTATAAGAAGTGTAATAAATTGGTTCTATAATTGTTTTTTGTAGCAAAACTCGTGATTTTAGAAAAAAAAAAAAAAAATAAGTATAAAAATTTGATTTATATGAATTACATAGAAAATTCAATACAAAAGTAAGATCAATAATAATAATATAGTCGGGTAATATTTAGAAATCGCATATTATATTACAGAAAAACCTCATAACTTTTCTAAAAATCATACATTTTTTCCAAACATACCAAAGACTGAAGAAAATTTTAAAAATATTCTAAGCGATGTTAAATTTTTCGGCGGATTTTTCCTACCCAGCAAAAACTTTTTGATTTTCGGTACTGGCAACTACTTCTTAAAGTAGTTTCTCGATAATGAGGCGTCATTATTATTTGCCTACTCTGTATTATATAAATAAGTACTCAATTGTATAATAGCACAGTAATATTGCAATCATGTGGATGAGTTGTCTAGAGCGCTGGATTAGCAACCAGAAGGTTGATGGTTCGACCCCATTCTGATGCTCTTAGTTTTTTATAATAAAACTAGCTAACCCGACAAACGCTGTTTTGCATTATAACTTATTTCTAGTTCCTTTAAGACATGAAACTATCATCGAATAATTAATTAAGAAGTACAAATAGGGTAGGGGGAACTTTCACCCTTTTATATTGGAATTTCAAAAAAATTTACATCTTTAAGTTCCTTTCACATGTTACAGTGTGTGCATGCAAAATTTTAAGAAAACCGGTTGATTAGTTAAGAAGATATAGGGAGAGGGAGCTTTTACCCTCTTGCTCTGTTTCCCGTCCTGAAATAATAAAAATTATAGGTTATAGTTCCTTCCAGATGTTACACTATTTGCCTGTCAAATTTCAAGAAAATCGGTTGAATTATTAAAAATATATATGGGGGGTGTGGACTGTGCTTTTGTCCTATTTTATGCCCTAAATAATAAAAATTATAGGATATAGTTCCTTCCAGATGCTACACTATTTGCCTGCCAAATTTCGAGAAAATCGGTTTATTAGTTAAGAAAATATAGGGAGGGGAGCTTATACCCCTTGTGACCTATTTTACGCCCTCTAGCAATATGAAATATAATTTACGATCTATTTCTCGTAACTAACGAATACACATACAAAATTTCATAAAAATCGATCAAGCCGTTTCGGAGGAGTTCAATTACAAACACAGTGACAGGAGAATTGTATACATATAGATGTCTAAAAAGATATTTTATACTAAGAAAATTCTTTGTCACTTGGAAAATTTAGTGCAAGATGGTGTACTGAGTAAGACGTTAGTCATTAAAAACGAATGAGCAATTTGTGTCCAAGTTCAAACCTCACAGACAGTAAAATTTTTTTGTTTCTTTATTTTTATTTAGGTACATATTTTTGAGTATTCCTAGAGTCTAAATGTAACTACATGAATTTGTGTTTTTCAGGCTGAGATTCTCGATATCCTGAAAGCCGCAGAAATAATCAAGTAGAACGTTGCGAGGGGTACTGAAGTTACTTTCTGCTGGGTGCCTGGCCACTGCAATATATCAGGCAATGAACTGGCTGATGAACTGGCAAGGCAAGGCGCAGCAAAGGAAGTCTCGGAGAGGGAAACCTATGTGAAACCATCACTGAGTTTCTTCTATGGGAAGATCAATGATTGGATCTTGGTCAGAACCAATTCGGCTTGGGAGAGCAGAGAGGACTGTAAGGTGTCGAAGGCGACATGGCCAGCACTAGACAAAGCAGGCACTAGCACTCTTCCGGGCTTGAATAGGAGAAGCTTAAGAATCATGATAGGGGCCATAACGGGTCACTGTTTGATAGGGAAGATGAGGTCTAGATGGGACGCTGGCAATTCCGATTTTTGTAGAATGTGTGGAGACGTCGACGAGACCGAGTCTATTGAGCACATTATATGTCCACGATTGCAGCATCGTAGGATGAAATGGCTGCGCAGCCCATTCCTCGGCGGGCTAAGTGAAGTTCGGGACGTATATCTTGTAGACGTCATAGGCTTCGTCATGGAAATCGACTGTTTAAGGGAGAATCCGGGGTACAACCCTAGGGAGATTGGTAACATTGCTAATTCTCCTTTTTGATTCGTTTTCATTCCTATCTTTTTCTTTTCTATCCCTATTCTCCTTTTTTCTGTCTTTTTCACAGCTTTAGAATGAAGGGACTCACAATGGACCGAGATCGGTCTCTGGGTGGAGATGTGGTACTTTTTGGTATCACGTCAACCTTCTCTATCTATCTATCTTTGTGGACAACTCGAACAAAAATAACTAGTTATTCACGCAAAAAATAAGTAGTTTATTTTTGTTTCCAATTATACCTGCTAACTTACCAGGAAAGCAAAGTTTTTGCTGTTTAATTTCTCTCTAATTTCTCCTTAAATTATTTTTATTTTCATGTAATGATATCTTTTAACTAAGGCTTATACTATCCTTTACCTATTCTCATTCCTTTTTCCAAACCATAATGACGATGTCCCTTTTTAAACATTCATTTAAATTTCAACTTGACTCTGATAGGTTTTTTCATCATCTTTGCTAATATTTTTATATTTTTGCGACCTATTAAAGTTGTGTTTGAATCTTAAGATTATATACTATCTTAAAGGCCATCTTTGACTATGTTAAACATAAATAAATAATAATTGACTTTTGAAGTTGTGTAAATAATTTTGAAGCATAAAAAATGTGTGTAAGTATTTTTGAAAAATGTATATGAATTTTTCTTTTAATACATTCTACTCTACACATTTCAGGCTTTACAACAACAAAACAATTACTTCAAAATATTTTATAGCAACACAAATATTTGACTTCTTTTCCAAATTTTAAAAAAATTTAAAGAAGTGTAAATATACATGACTATGATCTTTGCAAATGTGACAATTTAATTGTTATTATTAATTAAAATAAATAAAACTATCATTAACCTAATATATTACTTATTTTATTTTTGGAGAAAACTTTAATATTTAAAAATCTATTTGATCATAAGAACTTCTAACGAATTTTATTAAAGGTTGTCGCATTTTAAAATAAACCCAAAATTTCCTTTCATAAATAGCATATTTCTCAAATTGTATTCGAAGCTACAAAATATGTGTTATGAAATAAACAATAAAATTAAAAAAATTTCCTATAAAATTATAATGTTAGTTTGAGTTCACATAAGGTAATTTTTTTTGCTGAAATTTGGATTTCATGTGTGAGAGAGAGAGCGTGAGGGAATATAAAGAGAACAAACTTGCCTGTACTTCGAAATTCGTTTTGTTTTTCATTTTCATACTTCAAAACAAAAACAAATCAAGGCAATTAAAGCCTTGATTTGTTTTCAACAAGAAAAATTACCTTGTGTGAACTCAGACTAACATTATAATTTTATAGGAAATTTTTTTTCATTTTCTTGTTTATTTCATAACACATATTTTGTGTGTGAACGTAAGATGCAAATTTAAAAGAAAAAATAGAAAATTTCAAGAAAGAAAAATTACTGTTTATATAAAATTTTCAAGTAATTATAAAGCAAAACTTTTTATTTTTATTCTTCAATCAAAATAAATATATTTACTGTTCAAAATGTTTTTTCATTTGTTGAAAAAAAAAATAAATAAATAAATAAATAAAATGAAAATAAATATTAGTATGGAAAATTTTTCAAATTATTGTTTTTTATTCATACTTTTGTTTTTGTTTCAAAAAACATTTGGAAGATATCTTCCATTTTATTTACTCAATATCTTCTTTTTATTATTTAGAAGAAAATCATCAAAGCAATATTATTTTAATATTTTATTGTTATCAATTAAAAGAAAATTGGGCAATAAACAACATAAAATATCTTTTATCATTTGCACAGTATATTTTATCTTCAAAATTAATAATAAATTAAAAAAAAAATAAATAAATTAAAGTTATCCCATTGAAATCATTTGGATGAAATTAATACAATACTTTTATTTTTTAGTCACAATTTTGTGGAAAAATTATTCAAAAATGAAAAGATATTGAAGAAATTTGTTTGCCTTTTAGCAAAAAAAAAAAAAAATAAATTTTATGTGGGCGTTTTAGTTTTACATTCTTTGTCATGTCAGGATTTATATGGATACTTTACAAGACGTAAAATTTGTCTTTATTATATTATTTCTAGATGTTTCGATTTCAACGAAACCAAAATGGATAAGACACCACGAATGCCGATGAAGTGTGTAGCGGCACAGAAAATACGTATTCCATTCTGCTGATGTCTAATTATAGTCCACAAACTCTGCTTTGGTGCTGCCAAACAGAGTCAAGAAGGCAATTTGTGATTGCAAACTTGTTTATATAATAAATTTGCTGTATATTTATTATATCTTCCGGAAGATTATCTGCTGTATTTTCCCTTTTACATCTGGATGATTATCTAGCAATATTGAATATTTATATATATATATATATATATATATATATATATATATATATATATATATATATAAATTTTTGATATAATTAATAGGCAAACACATTTTTTGTTATTTCTGTTATGCTGTACATTCGGTTCAATATAAAAATAATAAAAAAATTTATTAAAAAATATATCAATCTTCATACACATCTCTTACTCGCAATTAAAAATATTGTAAAATGAAAATTTTACTGTATAAACGGTGAGTTTACATTTTATTTGCAGGTTAGTAACTCACGAAAACTAATTGCAAATAAAGCGTACGGCGTTGCCACTTTCTGTTACGTTCATAGAATTTCCAATGACTATAGTTGTATTTTTCCCATTCGGCACAAAAAATAAGGAAATATATTTCTGTATACAATTTGTTTATAAACAGTGAGTTATTTATTTGCAAGTTATTTTCATTTGCAATAATTGTGCATATAAATGTATTTTAACAATACTAATACATATAAGCTTCAAACAAAAGAGTGTTTCAAATTACTAAACTCTTCTCTATTTTAATTCTCAAGTCTCTCAGACAACTTTCTCAATTCAGTTACTTCTTTGCAAAAAAAAAAAAAAAATAATAAATAGAAAAGTTGTAATCAAGGCACATTAAACAAAGTTTAATTCAAAGGGAATTTTTTGCTCATATTTTTTATATATGGAGTTTGACGATATTAGCAACTATTGGAAATGAAAATATTAAAGTAAAAACTATTTTGCTGCTAAAAAATTTAAATTTTATTTTTATTGATTGACTTCAAAATTAATAGTTTTACAATTAGAATTTTTCCAACTGAGTTTTCTTTAACAAGTTTTTTTGATATTATTTTCAAAGGTTACATTTATATACATAAATTATTTTTAAAATTTGGGTATATTGATTAAATAGAAATTATACATTAAACAGCATTTGTTTATAATATCCTCCCTCACGTTAAAACTTCGTTTTAACGAATATAATATTAAGAAACTAGATTTTTTGACATCAAGTTTAGATAGTTTTGATACTGGTCTGTTAATACGCCACTTTTTGTGAGACCTTGAGCACTTCTGACATTACCATCATTGGATTTGTTGACTGACTGAAATACACCCTTAGGCAAAAGGTTTGGATCAACAATTATAACTATATCACCAATTTCAAGAGGACTGCATTTTTTAAACCATTTTGTGCGTTTTGTTAATGCTGGCAAGTATTCTTGGATCCATCGTTTCTAAAATACATCGGCGAAACACTGCATTTTTCTCCTGTTGATTAAAGTGCCAAGTAGTTTATAATATTGTAAATTTAACAGAAAGCTTCTCAAAATCGACATTCTTAATAGCATTCTTAAGCTCGGTTTCAGCACCTCTAAAGTTTGCCCCATCATCGCAATATATCTCATTGGGTGTTTCTCGGCGGGCAACAAAATTTTGAATTAGTTTGACAGAAAAATCTAACTCTACCTTATAAATAATTATGCCAGTGTTGTAAGGTTATAACCAGTGTTGCCACGGATAAACATTTTTTTGTAACCAAAATTTAAAAAAAAGTAACCATATTAGAAATAAGATAACCAAAATTAAAAATATTGATGTTATTTATGTAAAAGTTGATATTTATATTTTTTATATTCAGATTTAATCGAAAAGAAACGCTAAAATAAAGTCGCAAAAACGAAGAAAAACACCAAAAATTTAAAAAAAAAAATCTACAAAAAATGAACGATAAAACGAAAAAATTTATAAGATAAAAATTATAAGGGAATTGGACTTGAAAAAATTTCACTAATGAAAAATTTTATAAACATTCTATTGGATGCAAAATGTGCAAAATTATGATCTTAAGTATAAAATATGCAAAAACATGCTATTTAAATTGCAAAAATATGCTCTATGAAAATATGACAAAATGTGCAAAAATAATTCTTAAAATTGTCTAAAACGAATAAATAACAAACAGTTTAGTTTATTTGAAGCCCAGGAAAAATATGATTTTGCATATTTTTGGTTGCCTTGATTATTACAGTCACTAATTATTTACTTACATAATTTTATTCGCCCACTCTTTAAAAAATTTTAGGAGTTGTAACAAAGTTAATAGTAACAGCTATTTAAACTTTGTTACATACCTATAATATCTATATTTATTATTATGTTCTTTTATATATCTGCACCCCATTAACATTTCACTCCTTTGCTCGTCTGTAACTACATTTGTTTACACCAATACATTAACGTATTTACTTTAGCTACCAACCATCATATGTTAGAGGGAATTAATAATTCTCATTTAGTTTGTTTGATATTTCACATAAGTATTCTAAGGTTGGTTGAAGTAGTTGCGATTCGAGCGCTCTGGAATTTGCCACAAACTAAGACAGCTGATCTTACGATATAATCTGCCTTGTTTCCAAGACATCTGATATTGTAAAATCAGTCACTGTTTCTCTGATACTCGGGTCAATTCCGAGGGCGTCAGGGCGATACCTTGCACAGCGACTTCGGTTGACTGTTTCGGTCACAGCGGCTTCGGCTGACTGTTTTGGCACAGCGACTGCAGTTGTCGGGTTCGGCACATCAACTTCGGTTAACTGTTTCGGCACGACAACCTCGGTTGACTGTTTTGGCACAGCGGCTTCGGCTGACTGTTTTGGCACAGCGGCTTCGGCTGACTGTTTTGGCACAGCGGCTTCGGCTGACTGTTTTGGCACAGCGGCTTCGGCTGACTGTTTTGGCACAGCGGCTTCGGCTGACTGTTTTGGCACAGCGGCTTCGGCTGACTGTTTTGGCACAGCGGCTTCGGCTGACTGTTTCGGCACAGCGGCTTCGGCTGACTGTTTTGGCACAGCGGCTTCGGCTGACTGTTTTGGCACAGCGGCTTCGGCTGACTGTTTTGGCACAGCGGCTTCGGCTGACTGTTTTGGCACAGCGGCTTCGGCTGACTGTTTCGGCACAGCGGCTTCGGCTGACTGTTTTGGCACAGCGGCTTCGGATGACTGTTTTGGCACAGCGGCTTCGGCTGACTGTTTTGGCACAGCGGCTTCGGCTGACTGTTTTGGCACAGCGGCTTCGGCTGACTGTTTTGGCACAGCGGCTTCGGCTGACTGTTTTGGCACAGCGGCTTCGGCTGACTGTTTTGGCACAGCGGCTTCGGCTGACTGTTTTGGCACAGCGGCTCCGGCTGACTGTTTCTCTTAGATTAAGTCTGAATTTGTAACCTAGATTTAAGGAATTGTATTATTTAAATTAGTATTCGTAAGATAGCTTTAAGTATCATAACCGATCCGGCGTGCTGCGTAATACCCGAGGGAACCGAATCTTCGATCCAGCATCTGCCAGTAATAGAACCCGATTTACCTGCGAAGTACCCGACTCAATCCCTGCGTATCGTCGTACTGCCGAGTCTCCGATCCAGCACCCACCAGTAATAGAACCCGATTTACCTGCGAAGTACCCGACTCAATCCCTGCGTATCGTCGTACTGCCGAGTCTCCGATCCAGCACCCACCAGTAATAGAACCCGATTTACCTGCGAAGTACCCGACTAAATCCCTGCGTATCGTCGTACTGCCGAGTCTCCGATCCAGCACCCACCAGTAATAGAACCCGATTTACCTGCGAAGTACCCGACTCAATCCCTGCGTATCGTCGTACTGCCGAGTCTCCGATCCAGCACCCACCAGTAATAGAACCCGATTCACCTGAGAAGCACCCGACTGAATTCCTGCGTATCATCGTGCTGCTAGTAATTTATTTAACACAAAATATTTATAAATACTACCGATAACCGAAATATTGAATTATTAAATAAAGATATACTGTATATTCGAACCCCGGAAAGGGTAAACAAATTGTGTTCTCACTTAAGGTTCGTGGATCCCGTAAGTCGACCCTGGACGCAACTGAACTACCTCAGCCGACGACAAAACCACGTTACAGAGTAAATTGTTAAAACTCATTTTTTTATCTTTTTCACTTTTCTTTCTCTATTTGATCATTCTTAACAACACATTCATCTAGAAATAGTTTTTTTTTAATTATTTTCGCTTAGATTTATCCTTTTTTGAAGAATGTTTTTGATTTTTTTGCCGTATTTGTTGTATTATCCATTGTACGCCTTCCTCAAGACCATCACCAGTTTTGGCACTACTAGAACAAATGTGCCATGGCTTATCCATTACAGAAGTTAGATCTAAGGCTATAAAATGTAATAATTTAATTTATACAGACTAATTTAAATTGTCATAGGTTTCAACAGAAAATGGAAATAAATAAATAAAAAATTACAATTAGAAAATTTACTTATGCAAATCTTATATACCTGCCGCTTTAGTCTCATCCTATTTAAAACCGATTTTACGAGTATGTATATGTTATATGACAAAAGGTTTTTTTTAGAGACATTTTATGAAATTTATTTTATTACTTTTGTAATATTGATACTTTTTTTTGAATTGGTACTTCTACTTTTTTTTAAATAGGTACGTACGTAATTTCGCGTCGGTCTGAATGCCCTATAACAACTTAAAATGTAAATAATAAGTGTCAGCTGTTCACGAAATTACATCAAATGTTAACTAGCCAGTATGACACTCTAGATTTTATTCATAATTTCGGAATAAAATTTCGTAATTTCGCGCCGGTCTGAACAAGGCTTAAAGATATTAAAATATTTTTTTGCAGTGGATTTGCTAAAGCTTGTATTTTAAGATGTCATATAAAAATTTTGAAAATATTTTTACTAACATATTTTTTGTGGGAATATTCTTTAGTGATGTGTATCTAAAAAAGCCCATCTTTAATATTATATATATATATATATATATATATATATATATATATATATATATATATATATATATATATATATTAACAAACCTGCAGCAATGTTGACACTGGATAAAGAATTTTCGCAATCATTTTTATTAGCATAAAATAAAATCGGTATTTGCCTTCCCACCAAATCGGGATGTTGCAGTAAAATATACAATTCCTCTTTAACAACAACTAAGATGAAAAAAAAACATACATAAATATTAATAATTATAATGTTAACTGCTACACTTACCCATTCTCATATTATCACTAGAATCAATAACATAGATAATACCTTGGCATGATTTAAACTGATGTTGCCACAAATTCCTATATTTCCAAGCACCCGACATATCTATAACACTAAATTGAACACCATGACCTATAACAGTTTAAAAAGTTTTTTTTAAGAAAAGTAAACATTTTATTCATAATTTTATTTTACTTACTATAAAACTCCTCATTTGTAAAACCAACTGTGGGTACTGATATATAAGAATTGTTTTCATTTTTTCTTTTAAAATTATTTATAATTGTGGATTTTCCACTATTGTTTAGGCCCACCACCAATACAGTCATTTTTTCTTTATTAATCTTTAATAAACTCAAAAAATTATCAAACATTCCCATATTTTGTTTAGGTAAAAATTTAAAGACAAAATTTTTTAAGAAGATGTTACGAAAACTAAAAAAATAATAAACAATGTCCTTAACTAATGAACTTGTAAAGTTTTTTTTTTTTTTTTTTTTTTGAGGATTTGTTTTTGTTTGATTTACTATGGTAACGTTAAAATATGGGTATTTTCATTATGTTTGCCAAAAAAAAATTTTAATATATAGTAGATTGTTAATATAGAATTTAAACTTTAGTTAGTGAAAGTTTAACATAAACCTTAGTTATATTTGAGCTTTTAGTTAGTACCCTACAAGCAAAATAATTAGAAAGTGATTCGAAAAGTGATACCAAAAAGTACCACATCTCCACCTAGAGACCGATCTCGGTCCATTGTGAGTCCCTTCATTGTAAAGCTGTGAAAAAGACAGAAAAAAGGAGAATAGGGATAGAAAAGAAAAAGATAGGAATGAAAACGAATCATATAGGAAAATTAGCAATGTTACCAATCTCCCTAGGGTTGTACCCCTGATTAAACAGTCGATTCCCATGACGAAGCCTATGATGTCTACAAATTCTACGTCCCGAACGTTACTTAGCCCGCCGAGGAAAGGGCTGCGCAGCCATTTCATCCTACGATGCTGCAATCGTGGACAATGACATATAATGTGCTCAATAGACTCGGTCTCGTCGACGTCTCCACATATTCTACAAAAATCGGAATTGCCAGCATCCCATCTAGACCTAATCTTCCCTATCAAACAGTGACCCGTTATGGCCCCTATCATGATTCTTAAGCTTCTCTTATTCAAGCCCAGAAGAGTGCTAGTGGCTGCTTTGTCTAGTGCTGGCCATATCGCCCTCGACACCTTACAGTCCTCTCTACTCTCCCAAGCCGAATTGGTTCTGACCAAGATCCAATCATTGATCTTCCCATAGAAGAAACTCAGTGATGGTTTCACATAGGTTTCCCCCTCCGAGACATACTTTGCTGCGCCTTGTCTTGCCAGTTCATCAGCCAGTTCATTGCCTGATATATTGCATTGGCCAGGCACCCAGCAGAATCTCACCATGTAGTCTTTCATCAGCTCTCTCAGTGACTTCTTACAGGCAGCAACTAGCCTGGATTTCACCACATGTGTCCCCAGGGCCTTCAGAGCCGCCTGACTGTCCACATAGAGAGTAACTTCAGTACCCCTCGCAACGTTCTGCTTGATTATTTCTGTGGCTTTCAGGATGCTGAGAATCTCAGCCTGAAAAACGCTGCACTCATCAGGGCGTCTAAAAGAGCCTTTCAGATCCGTGCCCATAATATAGACTCCCGCACCAGTACCTATGTTCATCTTCGATCCGTCCGTGAACATCTAAGCAATAAGAAATCAATACGCCCGGTTGGAAAATAGGCAATATTGCTAGGTAAACATTTAGGTGAAAAAAAAGTAGATACTATCAGATAATCTTTTGGAACATGTAATAAATATATAGAAAAACTTAGTGGTAAATCTTGAAATAATATAATTAAAAAACTTTTACATCTTGTAAAGCATGCACGCACATAAATCTTAATATCATAAAGCAGGAAAACTGAAAACACATAAAATATAAATTTTTTGCTAAAAGACAAACAAATTTCTTTATTTATTTTTTTATTTTTTTGTTTTTCATCTTTGAACAATTTTACGACAACTGAAAAAATTATGACTGAAAAATAAAAGGATTGCATTCATTTTTTCCAGATAATATCAATGGGATAATATCAATTTATTGAGGAGGTAATAATCACCCTACAGAAAAAAGGGCGATATTTTGGGGGTAAAAATAATAAAAAAAATCTAAATTTTATATATTTTTTTGTTGTTTATTGCTTAATTTTCTTTAAACTGATAAAAATGCAATATTAGAAAATTATTGCTTTGATGACTTTCGTCCAAATAATAAAAAGAAGATATTGCGTAAATTTCTTCCAAGAAGATACTTTCCAAATGTTTATAGGCTTCAATCAAATATTAAATAGAAAAATATTAGCAATATCACAAAATTTTTAGTGTATTTTATGTATTGTAAAGGGTCAGCAAGGGAGAAGAAACGTAAATGCATATGAATACATATACAATACATACTTTTAATAACGGGGAGGATTTTCATGTAAATACATTGCGAAATATTTAAAAACTATCTCATGTAGTTATCTAGTAGGGCATTCAGACCGAAGCGAATTTCGTGATTTCGGCCGAAATCAAGTTTAAATTACGTAATTTCCTATTATTTTGACACTTGCGAAATTACATAATTTTGTGTAATTTCGGCGAAATTACATTGAAATTACGATGCCCATTTCCGTGCAACTCTATACATGGTTAGAAAAAATACTTTTTTTCAACTATGTACTGCATGTTTCAACCGTGAGAAGAAAAAAAAACAATTGACAGCTGATCTTAAATTTAAACACAAATCTTAAAATTAATTATTAAAGTGATTTTGCAAAATGAAACCTATCTTTTTTACATTTTTAATTGTTGCAAATTAATAATTTCCAATTCAGTAAGTGATTGTTTCTTATTTATTTGCATTTCAAAATACTTTATTTACCCCTATAACAATTAAAAATGTAAACAATAAGTATCAGCTGTTCACGAAATTACATCAAATGTCATCTAGCCAGTATGAACACTCTAGATTTCATTCGTAATTTCGGCATGAAATCTCGTAATTTCGCGCCGGTCTGAACAAGGCTTAACTGAATCACAAATTTTAATGAAAAATGTCATCGATTAGTTAGTGCATATTATTGCATATTAAATGGAAAATTCATATTTTCTCATATTTTTCATAACAATGCATACTAATTTTTACATATTTTTAAAATTTTTCCTTTTTTTACTTTTTTGTATCAACTTTTAGAACTGTATACAATCTATTTAAAAAAGTACACGAACATTTTACCAACATATGTTGTAATAAAGCATTTTATTCACTAAAATTTCCTAAATTTATAATAATAAGTGCTAATTTTTTATGAAAGTCTTTACTTAGTGAAATGCAGAAAGTGAAAACGCCAAAAATATTTATTATAAGTCAGTAAATTATGAAGCGATACGCCTACTCAGTAAATAGAGTACAATTAGACAGTAAATGGAGTACAATTAGTGGCCTTAGCGTGAATTCTGGAAATACGGAACTTATTCTGTTTTCAAGGAGATACAAAATACCATCTTTCCCACTCCCTTGCCTTAATGGAGTTGAGTTAAAGGTGTCAGACACTGCAAAGTATCTGGGTATAACATTGCACTCCAAACTGTCCTGGCTTCAAAGGCAAACATTGCCCTTTATATGTGTTGGAAGGCCATAGGGAAATCTTGGGAATTAAATTCTAAGAATACAAAATGGCTCTTCGACATGGTAATCAAGCCTATACTTATGTATGGAGCGATAGTATGGTGGAAAGCGATGGAAAAATCCACCTTTCTGCGTAATTCAGCGCTACTATGTACGACACTATCCAAGGCATTTTTTAATCTGATGAACTGGATGCCAGTGGATCTAATGGCCAAACAAATCGCCATCATATAGGCGACTAGGCTCAATACTATAGGTGCATGAAATGGTGGAAACTATGGCCATGCGATCACTTCTGGAATCTCGGAGAACATCCCTGACAATATTGATTATTGTATTCCGAAACACTTTCTGGACAGAGGCTCTCAGTTTCAATCTCAGCCGATCCCACTATAAAAGACGAATCGATTGAGATTTACACTGATGGATAAAAACGAATCATGCTTGGAGGAGTAGAATGGACTGCAGGGTATCTAGAGCGTTATGGCCTAGTCTTAAACCGCTCACCTCGCTATATAAAATATGACCAGTAAGTGGGACACCGGCACGTCAGTCTTTTGTAGGATGTGCGATGATGTGGAGGAGCTAGAGACAGTGGAGCATATACTCTGTACTGCATGTTTCCACTGTGTAGTAGACTGAAGAGGTTTGGAAGCCATATTCTACACGAACTGGAGGAGGTTGCGGGTGGTGAACTCTACAACCTTTTAGGGTTCGTAATGGGGATAAGGTGGCTTAGAGGTAGTCGAGGTTGATTGATGGGTCTTGGGTTCCTCACCTTTCCTCTCTTCTACTCTTGTGCCTTACTCTACTATGGATCTTCCTTTTCTTCGTTTTATTAACTTTCTCTGGCATTTATAAAGGGATCACATTGGACCGGATGGTCTCTGGGAGAGGCGTGAATACGCCGCCCTTTTTAACTTAAATTAACCTAACCTAACCCAACCTAGCTTTATAAAAAGAAAAATTTTCTTACATTAAAAAAATTATAATAAGTCTAACAGACAATTAGTTCGTGCCGTTAAATTTGTATAGCGGCAAACGATTTCCAATCAATTTTTCTTCTCTATGAAGTCAGCGCAGATAAAAATCGATTTTATTTCTTCAGGTTGAATATGGTACACTTTTGCCCATAATTTTTTCTGAGCATAGATGCAGATGGAATAAAATTGCATTATATATATATATATATATATATATATATATATATATATATATATATATAAGTCTTCACATAAGTCTAAGTTGCAAATTATTTGTTTTCGCAAGTATTATTAATAATGATTGTGGAGTTTTCTGATTGCACTTCGATTTAAATTCTTAGTGTTATTTACGTTCATAATTTATTTTAGGTTAGATGGGCAGCTGCAAATGTAACTATATTCGATTGGATAAAAATTCAGTTATCACTACCAAACTGTATTCTCTATGTTGCTTACCTATGTAAAGACTTTCGATTTTTTATTGTTGCTTTTAGATCCTCTACTAGTCTAACATGAAACCTTGTTCAGACCGGCGCGAAATTACGAAATTTCCTGCCGAAATTACAAATAAAATCTAGAGTGTTCATACTGGCTAGATGACATTTGATGTAATTTCGTGAACAGCTGATACTTATTGTTTTCATTTTAAATTGTTATAGGGGTAAATAAAGTATTTTGAAATGGAAACAAATAAGAAACAATTACTTACTAAATTGGAAATTATTAATGAAAAACTTGCTAATAAGAAATTGTTATTTCAACAATTAAAAATTTTTAGACATGCAAAGGTAAAAAGGATACGTTTCATTTTGCAAAATCACTTTAATAATTAATTTTAAGATTTGTGTTTAAATTTAAGATCAGCTGTCAATTGTTTTTTTTTTCTTCTCACGATTGAAACATGCAGTACATAGTTGAAAAAAAGTATTTTTTCCAACCATGTACACAGTTGCATGGAAATGGGCATCGTAATTTCAATGTAATTATATAATTTCGCAAGTGTCAAAATGTATGGGAAATTATGTAATTTCAACTTGATTTCGACCGTAATAACGAAAGTACATAATTTCGTGTAGGTCTGAATGAACTATAACATAAAATGAACGGTATATATAAGTGCAATTTTTCGTATAAAATATATCCAGAGCTTCAAATTGAAAAGATGGTGTGAGACATAGATTAACATAGATATGAAGCTCCGTTGTCAAAAAAAACCTAATTCTAAGAATGTGTTAGTAAAAGGTTTCATTGAAAACAAAAATAATTATAGTACGTGTGCTTTTTTGAGTATTTTTTTTTTTTTTTTAAGATTCATACCTATGTTAATAATCTATGGTCTGCGCGACGTTCCTAAATCATGTGCCCAAGAAGTTTTCGTTGCCTCTTTATGTTATAAATATCCGATGTCATGGTTAACACCAGTTTACAAATATTAAGTATATTTCCAGATTAAAGCAAAAATTTTTATAAGAGATAATTCGAATATGTATATATATTTATGAAATATAGATTTTGTGAAGAGTACAAAAGGCTCGGCCCAGCCGAATAAAACACTTCCACTTATTTTAATTAATATTGTCATTTGGTATTGTTATTGTTTCATTAACTTTAAAATATATTAATTTTTCATATAATATCTCAACACGGGTAAACGGTATATGATATGATACCCTATACCATTGTATACGAGCATAAAAATTCGGGAAGGGGACTTATATTATACCTGTAGCCAATTTTAATAAATGTAAAAAAATACACAAATACAGAATAATGCGTTGATACTAACATCTAGGGTTTTATATGGGAGCTATGGTCAATTGCGGACCGAACTCTATAAAATTTGATACAAAGATTTATACTTACACAGAACTTCTTTGCACCGAATTTCACTTAAATATTCTTCTTTTTAAGGCATTTTTGATTGTTCAAACTGTATTCTGGGGGGACATTTGTATAGGAGCTAGGTGAAATAATGGACCGATTACAACCAATTTTAATAGGCTTCGCCCTTGTATCATAAAAGTCCCACGTGCCATATTTCATTGAATTATCCTTAAAATTGCGACCCGTACTTTGTGCACAAGGTTTACATGGAAAGCCAGCCATCCAGCCAGCCGGACGGACGGACATCGTTAGATCGATATATGGGTGTTGGATAACGTATAATACCCCAACCACCTATGGTGGTGTAGGGTATACAAATATTAGCTGGGTGGATGAGTATACCTATTTAGTTATCCTGATAATGCTATTGAGAGAATCGAAGCTGCAGAAGAAACTATTGCTGAAAAAGTGAAATTAAAGTTAGAAGCTGTGATTAAAAAAAAAATAATAATAATAAAGGACTTGAGAAAATTAAAATAAAATAATAATAATAATAATAATAATAATAATAATAATAATAATAATAAGAAGAAGAAGAAGAATACTTCTGTTGACGTATTAAGCTCTTTTTCTATGTATAAAAATTTTTCGTACCAAAATAGACAATCGTTTACAATTGACAACTTAGTAAAAAATAGTTTATGTAAATAAAAGCATATCGGGGCTTATATTAAAAAGAGGGCTATCTGCAAAACCCTAATTATTCGAGAGCATAAACTGTTTTTTTTTTCACTCATTTTTCAACATTTTCCAATCCGGTTTTCTACGATTTATTAGTAATACGTCTTCTAAACCTCATACTTAAAAAAAAAATCTTTTAAGCTTATTATTTGCAAAGTTATGGAAGATAGCCCTTATTTTTTAATATTGTTTATCGAAAATTAAAGGTGTAAAATATAATTTTTTTTGGTGAAAATGAGACAATATATTAAATTTATGACATCCTACAAATCAAGAGACAAAATAAGCGAAGTTTGATGGTTAGCAGGACCATTTTCAAATGTTACAACTGTAAAATAAGAAGTGTGGGTACTAAAAAAAAGGAATGTATTCATAAATCAAATTATAACTAAATTTTGCAAAATAAACTTGCATGCGAAAAAACTGCACAATTTTTTTTTTTTTTTAAATTTAATAATATTAATTTTCTTAACAACAACATTGTGACTAAGACATTCAACAACAAGTGTTTCAACATTACAAATAGATAGCCCATTATATCTATATCTATATCTATATCTATAGCTATATCTATATCTATATCTATATCTATATCTATATCTATATATATATATATATAGTGTAAAAAATGTATAGTAATTCATAAAATGAGAACTGCTGGGCCGATTTCTGTCAGTTGTTTGTATTTTCGAGGAGAAGGTTTTTACGGAAGAAAATTTTGGAAAATTGGAAAGTCGGAAAATTGGAAAAATCGAAGATCGAGTTTTTGTATGAAATTTTGTGTAAAATTATTCCTTAATTCCAAATCAAACAATGGAAAGTTCTTAGTGTAAATCATGGAAAATTGCGGAAAATGCGAAATGCGGAAAATTGGAAAATCTCTCCGCAAAAGGCGGAAAATTGGAAAAATTTAAAATTGATTGAAAAAAGGCTTAAAATTGGGGCGATGCGAAGTTCGCCGGGTCCGCTAGTAAGTTATAAAAAAAGTAAAAATAAGTTATTCTATTAAAAACTAAGTTTTAGTGTTAAAAAATACAAAATATATTACAATGCATAAGCTTATTATGGACTAATTTTTGTTTAATTTAATAAATATATATTATTTTGTATTTCTAAATACATTTTTAGGCACATATTTTCAAAAAATAAATGCATAAAAATCCGCCTACACAAATATTAGTTACCAAATTTCTTACTTATACGTTTTTGTTGGCATCTGGGCGTAGCACTGTTTCTTTACGTAGGGTCTACACGAGAGATTTTTCTATCATAACAAGTAACAAAATGTCGACAGAGCTACTACAATCATTTATTTATATCAGCATATATGGGAACACGTAGATAAAATTTTATTATAATAAATCACTTTTCTCTTCTGTTGTCAAAATTTAATAGTATTTTTTCAATTTCATTGTATTTTGTGTTATTTTTGCTGCAAATAATTAATTAAGATTGCCATGAAGAATGGCGCTTCTTCTTCTTAAAAAATAATAAAAATAAAAAAACAACAAAGTGACGTTTGATAACAAAACAAAATTTATCTTCGCTTGTATTCTAATAATTATATCATAACGCTACAATAATATAAATAACTTTGGTCCATACGTGATAAATTCTTATCATGATAAGAATTTGACTTTTGTTATGATAGAAAAATCTCTCGTGTACACCCTGCGTTATGACAATTTCGAATTATTATCAGCTGCAGGGTTCGCAGATTTTTTTCGAGTCATATACCCAAATAGCAAATTTTCATCCCCAAAATTTCCTAAATAACTGCTTGTATTATCCCCAAAAATTCCACTAAAATAATACCTTAATTTTAGAGATTAGTATAAACTGCATTACTTTTTATTTATACTTCTATCCATTTCCTTTGTAGATATGAAGATTTGGGTATGTAAATTGACCTAAATAGTCAATACTAAAAAATAAAATTTCCTATAGATTTTCAAAAAATATGATTTTTTGGGAATCTTTTTAATATTTGTATCAATAAACTTTTTAGGAAAAAATTAATCAAGTTCTATTTCTTCAATTATTTTTGATACATTTTCTTTAACTTTTAAACAAAAATTTATTGAAGACATTTAAACTCTTGTTTACTATTGCAGTAACTATAATGCAGCATCAATTGCTCAAAAATTATCTTCATAGACAATCCGTACAATAATCATTTTGTTTTTGATAGATTTGAATAAATTTTTTACTTTATGGTACCATATTCAGTATTACTGTTATTTTTTATAGTCTTCAGTGCACTGTTGTTGAAATAAATATGGGTTTATCTTACCAAAAATTTTATTTTTTATTTTTTTAAGTTAAAAGGAAAAATTATAATCATAAAATAAAAATCCCCAAACATCTGCCAAAAATCCCTAACATAGTGTCTACATTAGAGATTTTTTTATCAAGACAAACGTCAAACTTAACGCGAATTTGTGGAAGGTGGCAACATTTGCACAAAAACAACAATATGTCGTATTCATTATTGTTTCTTATGTATGCAGTTTGACAACTGTAACAACCAAAATAGTAATCAGCTGTTAACTAAGGTTACCTTGTATATATTCGCATTGATTTCGACGTTTGTTTTGATAAAAATTTGCCTAGCATAGTGTCTACATTAGAGATTTTTTTATCAAGACAAACGTCAAACTTAACGCGAATTTGTGGAAGCTGGCAACAGTTGCACAAAAACTATAATATGGCGTATTCATTATTGTTTTTTATATATGCTGGTTGACAACTGAACTGTCGAAAAATACACATATACGAAAGTTTGTTTGTGTGTGTGCATGTGTATTTTTGAAATTGCTAAAAAACCAATCTTTTTTGTAAAATTGTTTCCTTTTAAAGATTGTTTTACATTAAAGAAAACATTTTTATAAAAATTGTGCTAAAAGGGTGCGAATTTCTTAAATAAAAAGGACATAATTACTCTGTGACTGATTGAAAATAGTAATATCTTATAGGATTTATTAGAATACATGTACTCCTTATTTATGATTTAATATAATATAAACAAAATGGTTAACTCTCTTCTGCCGGCGTTATCTCACATATTATATTAGCGTTAATCTCAGTTGTATACCTGGGGTAAAAAACATTTCCAACTATTCCCCAAACCAAAATTTTACCCCCATTTCTCAAAACAAATCCACAATTTGGGGATAAATCCCCAATCTGACAGTACTGATCAGCTGTTTTCGAAAAGGTTTTTGATGTATTCGCAGCGAGACATTTTCGAAAATCTACAGTGATCTTTGTACCGTGTACTAAATTTTAGTTTTGTTTGATTTTTTATATACCCGGTATACAAAGGAGAAAGATATTTTTATTTAATACTTTTAATTAATTGAATTTAAAACGAAATTTTTTTAAAAATGTTGGCAAATATTAAAATGTTTGTAATTAAAAATTCTGCCCAGAAATTGTGCACCATTGGTAAGTTAAAGAGAAATATTGTATTATAAAAACAATAAATTTTATTTATTGTATAATTAAGTTAAAATTAAGAATAAAATTAGTTATCAAATAAAGTTTCGTAAAGCAATAATCTAATAAAAAAACACTCCATACGTTATTTTTATTGTTTAATTAAAATTTTACGTCAAATTTAGTAATTTTTTTTTTTGTCGTCTAACACTTAAAGTCGGTCAAAGTCCAAACAAATAATATAGCGTCTAGTCTATATTAAACAACAAACAATCGAGCAAAAACAACAAAATGAAAGTCTATCAACAATTATTTATTATGTGCGAAATTTTTGTTATTGTCGCATTTTTTACAAAACAAACTTATTAAATAACAATGTAAAAGATAACTTAATTTTTCTTTAACTTCTCAGGAGCTTTGCGCAGTTTGTCCACCACATTACCCAACACCCAAACTCAGAAAAACAATATTGTACTTGTTGATGGCGTAAGAAGTCCCTTTTTATTATCAGGCACAACTTATTCAAAATTAATGCCACATGAGTTGGCACGTCATTCTCTTTTGTAAGTGTTTAAACTGGCTTTTCCTTTGATTAGTATATTCTCGAAAATTTTACAATAAACCTAAATATTTAAATTTTTTAAAAATAACCAAGATTTTCTTAAAGATAACACTTGTCAATACCTATAAATAGTTAAAAACATAGTTTCTGTTAATACTAATTTCTTTATGTTTGTTAAAAATATTCAGGACCCTTTTACGTAAAACCCAAGTAGACAAGTCCATTGTGGATTACATCGTCTATGGCACAGTTATACAAGAAGTTAAGACTTCCAATATTGCCCGTGAGGCAGCTTTAGCAGCAGGTTTTAGTAATAAAACTCCTGCTCACACTGTTACCATGGCTTGTATCAGCTCAAATGCGGTGAGTAATTCATGTTATTTTTTTTTTTTTAATTTAATTTAAACATTTTTCGCAGGCCATTACTACTGGTATGGGTCTGATAGCAACCGGTACCTATGATGCTATTGTAGCTGGTGGTGTTGAATTTATGTCCGATGTTCCTATTAGATTTTCACGTAAAATGCGTTCTCTTATGTTGAAGGCTAATAAAGCCAAAACCTTAGGTCAACGTTTGGCTTTATTATCAACATTTAGACCTAACTTTTTAATGCCTGAATTGCCAGCTGTGGCTGAATTTTCATCTGGCGAGACCATGGGTCATTCGGCTGATCGTTTAGCGGCGGCCTTTAATGTTTCGAGACAAGAACAAGATGAATATGCCTTGAGATCTCACACTTTGGCTCATGAGGCTCAACAGAAAGGCTATTTCACAGATTTAGTTCCATTTAAAGGTATATTTTTGTTTAAAGTTTATTTTAAATTATTGTTTAATTTGGTAAATAAATTTTAGTTTCTGGTGTTGATGAGTTGGTAACTAAAGATAATGGCATCCGCGTGTCGACCAAGGAACAATTGGGTAAATTGAAACCAGCCTTCATTAAGCCTCACGGTACCATAACAGCTGCCAATGCTTCATTTCTTGTAAGTATATATCACAAGGAATTTGATTTCGTTATGGTATCTACCCTATGATTTTAACGTTTGGTCTTTAAATTGTATTTTTTCTTTTTAAATTTGTATTTTTCTAGACCGATGGTGCATCTGCCTGCCTCATAATGACTGAAGAAAAAGCTAAGCAATTGGGCTTAAAACCGAAGGCTTATTTACGTGAATTTACCTTTGTCTCTCAAGATCCTGTGGATCAATTACTTTTGGGTCCTGCTTATGGTATACCCAAGTTGTTGAAAAAAGCCGGTTTGGGTCTTAAAGATATTGACACCTGGGAAGTCCATGAAGCTTTCGCCGGCCAAATTGTAGCCAATATTAAAGCTTTAGAATCCGATTGGTGGTGTAAGACCTATTTGGGTTTGAGTGAAAAATACGGTGCCCCCGATATGAATAAATTCAATAACTGGGGTGGTTCATTGTCCATTGGTCATCCATTTGCTGCCACTGGTGTTAGATTATGTATGCATACTGCCCATCGTTTGGTTAGAGAGGATGGTAAATTTGGTGTAGTAGCAGCTTGTGCCGCCGGCGGACAAGGTGTGGCTATGCTGTTGGAAAGATATCCCGGTGCCACAGCTGACTAAAGTCGAACCAATTCCTTATTATATAATTTTTTTTTATAATTAAGCCAATATTTGTTATAACTTAAATTTAATTTTATAGCATTTTTCGAGGCGTCCTTTAAGATAGCTCTACTAGAAAAGTTTTTACTTGAACAAAAGAAAGTAATCAAAAAAAAAAAAAAACGAGTATTTAAAATTTAATAAAACAATTCTTATATATTTAAACACAATCAATGTTTGATATAATTGATATATTTAATTAATTTTCCTTATCTGGGGTGGCACATAGTGTTCATCTACCACACGAGGCTTCTTCTTTTTGCCGAACCATCTCTTGGGATAGAATACACGTTTTTTGTATATTTCCAAGTCTAATTTGTCTTCATTGTTAAAGAACCATAAAAGTTCCTTTTTGGTGGCAATTTCATTTTGAAGCTTTTCTATATTATCGATTCTTTCCTTTTCCATTAATTCTTTTTCGATTGCCAATTTCTTTTCGTTTCTCAATTGTTGCCACGAGGGTATTAATTGTCTTTGCTTTTCAGACAAAGAGATAGATTCTTTATCGGCAGATTGTTTTAAAAAGCCTTCAAGGAACTCGGCAAATGAAGATTTTGACTGCAGTTTGCCTATTTTGTCCACCAAATCCAATTGATTTCCTTTTGTTAGAAGTTTCTTACAGACTTCAGCAATATCGGCATTTATTTCGATAGATTTGGAACTTAAAACTTTATCTAATTCTCCATAATTTTCTGATAATGCCAAACCCAAGATTTGAGCATTATCTTTAGCATTTCCTTCCAAAATTTTTGCTGCAATTTTTAAAAAAGCTTTAGACATTTCTCTATGAGGTTTTAAATCCTCATCATTGCGTAGGAATTTTACCCGAATTTTTTTCTGAAAAAATAAACACTTAATTCTCTACCCAAATTTAAGAACTTCATTTAAAACCCACCTCTTGTACCTTGCCCTTTGGTGGGCTGGCGGCCTTTTCCTCTTCAGACTGTTCTTTTGAAAGTTCTTTTTTCAACGATTCTAATAATGACTTTAAACAAAATCCTTGCACAAAGATACTATCTAATTCATCTAATAAAACGAGCTTCAGAAGCAAAGGCAAACCCAAAATATACTCTTGTTCTTCATGCAATACCTGGGTAACAGCAAAACCTGTGAAGTCATTCAAAAAAATGCCATATTGCGTGCGATCTAATAGCACCGACACCACTTCTTGTATACTGGCATTTTCCAACAAATGCCGGACAACAGCAAAGTGTGTGGATTCCAAACAAGTATTTGCCAATTTAGTTGCTCTTAGATTTGCCAGCAAATCTAGAATGGCCGAACGCCTATCCTCATAGGGTCCCAGATTATTTACATACAAATCTAGGTTAAGTGCATTTAAGTTCTTACTGACTACAGCTAGTTGCAATTGATTTCCACTGGTGCCAGCTGGGGGTTCTAAAGTTTTATTGAGAACTTCTCTGATTTCGTTGGAGAGTAGTCTCTTTGATGTATTTATGTATGTAGGACATAAAAATCCTTTAGATCTCAATAACATCTTAGAAAACTTGATCCACACACACTCCTCACTTCAGAACACTTTTTTTATACATGACATAACACAGGGTAATGTTGTTTACAAAAGCATACAAATTGACTTTGGGGAACAATAGGGCGGCTCAAATATAGATACATATTTGATTGAGTTAGATAAATATGGCAACTCCATTGCCAGATTTACCATCTACGATTTTAGTGCCAAATTTACCGTAATATGTCGTTTATATCAAAAACAAGAACTAATTAGCTTCTAAAAAACTAATACTACGTTTATACCAAAACAAAACTAATCGATTTGGACGAAATTTCAAAAACTAATTCGTTTACATACTTAGTTTTCCACCCAATGTGGTTTTTCTTAACGTTTGTATTTCTTCACTTAATCGACTTAGTTTTGTTTTTATAAAGAAAAATTTTACACGATATTAAAATATTTTGAATAAAAAAAGGTGTAACAAGCATCGGTCATTCATATATGTATATTATATATAAAAGCTTATAGGCCGTTTTTACCAAAACAAAAACTAGTTGGTGGTTTTAGAAAAGCTAAATTTCAAAAACCAAATGGTTTTTATAACTTGTTTTTTCGCCATGTTTTGTTGATGTATTTAGTTTTTTATATTTTTGTATTTTAATAAAATTTTATTTAATTTTGTTGTTAAAAACTTTTTTAACAACATTTAAATATAATATATACACAAATTTTATAAAACAAATAAATAAATTCATATACCATTTATACCAAACAAAAACTAATTGATTTTAAAACCGAATTTCATATCTCTTTTTCTCTCAGTGTGGTTTTGTTGACATGTTTCATTATTAACAAAATTTTATTTAAACACAATTTTATTTATTTTTGTTGGCAAAAATAAACAAAATATATTAAACAAAGAAAACTATTCAAGAAATTTGATAATTTTAGCTTTATCATTACATATTAGCTGACTGTTTTGAAATCATGTAAACAGACTCTATCAAAAATAATTCAGTAGTTTTTATTTGGTTTTTAAATGGTTTTTGATTAGTATGGAAAAACTTAAGAAAATTATGAAGTTTTTCTATCAAAAACCGAATAAAGCTAAAAACTAGTAGTTTTTGTTCGGTGTAAACTGCATATAATAGATTCTACAATTTTCTATTTTTCATCATATACAAATGCTAATTTTTCTGAAATCAACTAAACAGGCTGCATCATAAATATTTATTTTAGTATTTTTAATTTGATTTTTAATAAGAACTTGTCGTGTGCACCCTGTGGGCGCTAAGAAATAGTTGGCAACGTCCAAATATAAACTGACAATTCTAAATAAAGAAAAACAAACGGTGAAAGGGAAAAACATAAGAAAAATTTTTTCCACATAGAAGGTATATGGCTGAAAATAATTTTTGATGGCGACCCGGGACGACATCTTGCGGCGTCGGCAAGGTGTCGTGATGGGTTTATAGGAAAAATGGCTTTCTTTTCCGATTGGATCTTGAAGGTGTGGCAAGGGAAATCAGCAACGAAGAAAAAAGAAAAAAAAAAACAGGAAAAAGAAATGGTGTTAAAACTTACCTATATTTGAAAGAAAACAAAACTACAAAAAAAAAAAAAGGATTAAATGGTTAATATTTAAAAATATAGTTAAATTGTGTTATAGTGAACAAAAACAGAAAAAGCTTAAAAACTAAATAAGTCGCAACACAGAAAAAAGATGTTAAAGCTTAGAAGCTATGTAACATAATATAAACGTTTACAAAAAAAAATTAGTAAAACTTGAAAAACTATATAGACGTTTACAAAAAAAATTAGTGAAACTTAAAAACTATATAAAAACTATATTCAAAAAAAAAAAAAAAAAAAAAAAAAAAGAACATTTAAATATAAAAGAAAAAATTAATACCAAAAATTAAAACCAAAATTTTAAAATATACAAAAATAAACACGCCAAAGTTTGCTAGTGGAGAACAAAAGCTGCAAGTAGAACCAAGATCATCTTCCCCTCTGCCACATCCAGCGTGGGATAGCCCCGATTACATCCCAAGGTCTTCAGGTATCGCCAGACTCGGACGGTTGACGGACGACTCTGGAAAAGAGAAAAAAAACACATGTAAACGTATGTAAAAAAAAAAATTATATAAACATTTATAAAAAAAAGAAAATATATATATAAAAAAAAAAAGGAAAAAAAAATAAAATAAAAAAAAAAAAAAAAGGAATAGGAAATATAGTTAGTCGTACCGGTAATTTAATTAAATGTCCCTTAGCAAAGAAGGTTAAGGTAGGAACTAAAGCGAGCTCCTTTTAGATCCTTAGTCATAGTTTTGGTTGGGTAGATAGGCAAGCCCATTGTGAAGCGCTGACTATGATTCCTATGTAGAAAGAAAAAGAGAAAAAATAAATATATAAATAATAATAATAATATAAAAAAAAAGAATCATATATGTGTTTTTTTTTTTTGAAAAATATTAAATAATTTACGTACCCGTACAATCCGTGAGGGCGAGACAAGATGGCTGCCATAAACATTCGAAGACATCAGTAGAAGCTGCTTCATTTTGAACGATTAGTATGTTCCCTAAATAAAAAAAAAGGAGGAGTTAATAGATTTTTTTTTTAAATTTTTTTCATTTTTAAGTAAATATGCATACTCACATTTTATACGATTTTTGATTGACTTATGAATTTTCGTTTATTTAATAAAATTTTTTTTTAAATTCATATGGTGATATAAAACTCCCAGAATGTCATGAATTTATCTTTTATATATTGTTATATTTTAGTCAGTTTTTTTTAAATAAAAAGAGAAAGATTTTTTTATAACGTTGTACAGAAATAAGTGGTGTTCACATTTTTAAGTATGTGGTAAAAGGATTTTGAGGTAAGTGATTGGAATGAGTAGTGGTGGATGAGATAGAGTAGCTGTGCTAGGGGTAGCCAAATTAGGAGCCAGCTACCATGGATAGGGCAGTTTGATACCCTTGTGGGAGGGACAATTTACCCCGGCATAACAGCTGCCGGCTAGGAGGGAAGAAAATCCTGAAACTTTCGAGTTAATATTAAAAACTAGGCAAGGATGTGACCGTAGCTCACTTCGGGTCCCCATACAAAATGTAATTTTTTTTATAATCTTTTTTTTACACTTTCAGCTGGTATTTTATTTTTTTTGTGTGTACCGGCTATTGGCTACCGGCGGAGCAAGAACTCCACCCCATCCGGCGAGTTATAGCCCGGCATCCGCCATATACCAGCACCGCTCAGTCTGGTAGCCCAAACAGATGTTAACACGTTTTTAATCAGCCGGTCGGTACACAACAAAAATGGCGCCCAACGTGGGGCCCGAAGTGAGCATTCCTAAACTAGTAGAATATGGAAGTCTTTGTTAGGAGGTGTAAGTCCCGTTACGTAATTTAAGAGTCCGTATCGCGTTGCGACATCTCCTTGGCAAAGACGGATAATACTTTCATTAGAATTCTATATGATTAGACTTAAACCTAATAGGAAAACATTGGAGGTTTAATAGCTATCGTTGGGTTTTAATGAAGTTTTTTTTTTGAAATAGCCCGGAATACAAAGTAAAGTTTTTCTTTACTCTATTTTGCGTCGAGTAAGACTTATATCACCAAGTCCTGTAGGCTGGATATAATTGCGACTCGAACGCAAAGTAGAGTAACTTTTCACAGTGTAGCGGAGATTTCGGTTCACATGAGTCTTAACAATTTTGATGGGAACATATTGTTAATCGCTCTTGGGAATCGTAATTTGCCAGCTATAATTAAGTTTTGGAATCTTAATAGCCCTTGCGACTAGTCCTGGACGCGGCATAGAAAGGTGGCGTCAGTTGCAGTCCAATGGTCTATTTAAGTTTTCCTGCCTTTGAATATTCTTTTCAGTTTCATTTTTATGTTTCTATAGTAACATTCTTGTAGAACAGTATATTAGTTTATAATAAACAGAAAAAGTATGTCTAAGGAAATTCAGTGCAATTATTAATTAATCAATTTCCTTAATTGATTATTTCAAATTAATGTTGGATCGCAATTAAGGGAGGTGTTAAAAAGAAAATAGGGAAATAATGAGTTTTATGCATTCTGTTTATTATAGCTTTATATATTTTTTTTTTTTTATGAAGGTCAGGATTCTTCCACTCCTATTGATTATATTGTTTTACTCTACCTATCTCATCGCCAGTACGAATTCCAATCACTACCTATACATACATACTATTCTTTTCATAAACGTTTGCGTGAACTCGAGTGCGTATTTTCTTTCGATTTTGAGGGTTTGAAATCTGTGTGCATTTGGTTACTTTTTTATTTTTATTTTTTTTGCTTTTGATATTTGGTAGTTTTAGTTACAGTTTATTAATTTATTTTGATTTCTTTGCCCTTTGCTAAGATTATTATGGTTTTGACTCGTCAAGGCAGTAGAATTGTAGCAAAAGAATCAACAAGCAACGACATGGCAACCACAACCACAGGTGTATCTGGTGTTACCGATGGAATCACTACCGTCGGATTAACCGCAACCACTTCCTCAATTGCACCGGTTCTACCACATGAGATTTCTTTTAGTTCAGAGGGATCGGCTTCCACAATTGTGTCCCCAGAATACAGCAGTATTACAGCTCGAAGCGTGCGTAGAGAATTTCGTGACAGTATGGCAAACCAACCGAACCAACCTACTGGCATTAATCAGCAAGATATTCAGGAGGTTATTGATGCATCGATTGGACTTTCCCAGGCTCATCTCATGAGGCAAGTCGATGAAAAACTCAACCAAGCCTTGAGAGAAATTAAGCTAGCTTTAGGTGTAAGCACTCAGCAACAATCTAATGCGAACAACACAGCCCCTACTGTAAGTGGACAGACGGCGCAACAAAGGTTGCCTGGAAACGGTCCTGACAGCAACTCTCCACCAACTAGCCGTATTCTTCCAGTGGCAGCGAATCTGGTACCTCTAGACAGCGCCCATGTGTCTGCGTATTCTCAAAGTAGAAGAGAAACTACTGCGGTCACTTTTTCGCAGGGTTATAATCAGCCACCACCATTGGTACCAGCACCAAGATTTTCAGGTAGCGAAGGTTTACCATTACAGCCTTCTCAACAAGCTATGCGTGCTGAGTTTTCAGAGCAGCTACAAAACCCCTCGATATCGTATTATCACCAGCAACAACAAGGGTCATCTGGTAACCAGCAGCTACACCAATCTCAACACCATAATTTACCAAATTCGTCGTGTAGCTCGCAACTACAACCACAGCTACAACAACAGCCCTATCAACAACAACAAATGCAGCTACCACGACCTCAACAGCATAATCAACAAACGTATTCATATAACCGGCAATCAATGCAAAATCCACAAGGGCCGGATTACTATTCACCCCCGCAGGCAAATCAACAATTTCTGGGTATTGATCCACCACCACCACAACCTAGTTGTGTGCCAACTCCCAATTATGCCTGGCCTATGTCCAATATAGCATTTGGCAATCAGCATAGACTTAATTTGTCGAAGTGGGGAATTAAATTTGATGGTACGAGTAAGACGATGAATGCCCAAGAATTTATGTTCCGTGTCAACGAGCTGCGTAAAGATTACAACTGTTTAGACCAGGATATACTCAGAAGTTTCCATCATTTGCTAGAGGGTCCAGCACTAGACTGGTATTGGAATCACCGCAAACTCACCCAAATTAATTCATGGCAGGAGTTGGAGGCAGCCATTCTCACACAGTACCAGCGTTTCGAGAATGAGTACCAGGTGCAAAAGCAAATTTTGAATCGCCGACAGTTGCCACAGGAGTCATTTGAAGATTTTTATAATGTCATCATTAGACTGCGGAATCAGCAAAAGTTACCGTATGATGAACAGTCGTTAGTGGACATTATGAGAGGGAATTTGAAACCATCATTGGCTCAAATGATGTTTCCTATTAAAATGACGAACCTGTCGGAGTTTTGCAAAGAAGTAAAGAGGGCTGAGAATTTGCTTGCTGGACAAAGAGCGTTATACCAACAACGTCCGAACTTTGCAAGGGTAAACGAGCTGGAATATCAGCAGGAGCGCGAACTGGAATCCGAACCCGAGCTGGAAGTGAACGCGATTCGTGAGACCAGTAAATACACCTGCTGGAATTGTAAAGTGGTTGGTCACAGCTTTGTTGATTGTCCCTCTACCACACGTAGAATATTTTGCTACAAATGCGGCATGGACAACATAGTGACCCCAAAATGTCCGAAATGTCAGGGAAACAAATTCCGGGGCCCGTCTCGAACTGGGGAGACGAGGTCAGCCGAGGTTCAAACCCAGTTCTAGAGCAGCAAACAGAGTCAAAGGTAGGGAATTTTAGGATTTTGAGAAACAGTAGAGTAGAGCCAGAAACAAAAACAGAAACAAAAGTTAGGGAAATTAAACCGTTACACGTTCGAATTAAAGAATACAACGAAGCTAAGGCTAGGATTTTCGGTCAAGTATCAAACCGCGTAAGAAAGGCTAGGGAGCGATATCGAATCCGTAAGCGTCTGCGAAACGAAATCGCGTCAGCGTCTTTATATGAAGGGTTTGATTCTCGCTTTTATACGAAAATTAATTTGAATGGTCAGGAAATCGAGGGATTGTTGGACAGTGGCGCGACGGTGACCTGTTTAGGTCGCAATTGCATGGAGTTTGTCCGAAAGGCCGGTTTAACAATTCACGATTTCCGCACCATTATTAAGACAGCTGACGGTACCGAGCACCCTATTGTCGGTCGTGTAAGGGCACAAGTCACTTTTCGTAACTTGAAGAAAGTCATCACGTTTTATTTAGTGCCTACTTTAAACCGTGAGTTGTTCTTGGGTGTCGATTTTATGAAGGTTTTTAGTTTGTTTGCACACATAGAAAGCATCACTACCAATGAAGTTAGTCTCTGCCCGGAAGCAGAAAATACCATAGATGTCGTAGCTCATAACTTGAACGCTGAGCAGCGACAGGAATTAGATTTGGTCATATCAATGTTCCCTTGTTATACAAAAAAAGGCTTAGGAAAAACACATTTGGAAACGCACACAATAGACACTCGCGACGCTATTCCAGTTAAAGATCGACATTATCCTGTCTCTCCGGCTGTACAAAAATTGATGTATGCTGAGCTTGATAGGATGCTTAACCTGGGAGTTATTGAGCTTAGTGAGAGTCCCTGGAGTCATCCGGTAACTTTAGTCCGAAGGGGCGAGAAAAACCGGTTGTGCCTGGACGCTCGCAAACTTAATGCGCTGACGGTTAAGGACGCCTATCCGCTGCCGCACATCGAGGGTTTGCTCAGTCGATTGGGAGACACGATTTTTATTTCTAGTGTCGACCTTAAGGACGCTTTTTGGCAGATACCACTAGATCATGCTAGTAGGGAGAAAACTGCATTCACGGTGCCAGGACGACCACTTTACCATTTTACGGTAATGCCTTTTGGGTTGTGTAATGCAGCTCAAAGACTTTGCCGTTTAATGGATAAAGTCATCCCTGCAGCACTTCGGGATAGAGTTTTCGTCTACTTAGATGATCTCTTGATAGTATCTCCGGATTTCGAGACACACCTGGAATTGTTGCGACGAGTGGCTATTTGTTTGGGAAAAGCAGGGTTGACCATTAATGTGACGAAATCTAAATTCTGTTTCAAGGAGCTAAAGTATCTAGGGTATATAGTAGGAGGCGGCAAACTAAAACCTGATCCGGCTAAAGTGGAAACGATTACTCGTTTTGTATACCCTAAGACAGCAAGACAGGTGCGGAGCTTCATGGGGGCAACAGGCTGGTATAGGAAATTTATACCAGACTATGCAACCATTGCAGCCCCAATCTTCGAAACGCTGAAAAAGGGTAAGCAATTCAAGTTTTCAGAAGAAGCTAAGGTCGCGTTTGATCGACTCAAGAGCGCTCTGATTTCAAGTCCACTGCTTAATCACCCGGACTTCAACAGGCATTTCTTTATTCAGTGCGATGCGTCAGATCTAGGCATTGGTGCTGTGCTCTTTCAGAAAGATGATTCTGATGGTGAACACCCAATTGCCTATTTCTCGCATAAGCTGACTCCAGCACAGAAGAACTATTCTGTGACTGAAAGGGAATGTCTGGCGGTCGTCCTGGCGATTAAGAAGTTTAGGCCCTATGTAGAACTGATGCCGTTCACGGTCATTACGGACCACAGTAGCCTAAAGTGGCTTATGTCCCACAAAGACCTGACAGGACGTCTGGCGAGATGGAGTCTACATTTACAGTCTTATGACTTCTCGGTTGAGCATAGACAGGGGAAACAAAATGTAGTACCCGATACCCTATCTCGGTACGACATGGAGGAAATTTCGTCAGATGTAGGGTATTTAGTAGATCTGGGCTCGGAGGCGTTCAAGTCGGATGATTATAAAGAACTTATCAGTACGATAAAAGATAATTGTGAGAATCTCCCTGATTTAAAGACAGTTGACGGTTTTGTTTATAAACGAGTTCGGCCGTATGACGAAATTATACAAGATGACGATTTCGCATGGAAGCTATGGGTGCCTCTAGAATTGACAAAAGCAATTGTGGAAAAATGCCATAATTCGCCACAGGTATGCCATGGAGGAATTGGGAAAACTTTATTTCGCATAAAAGAATACTTTTACTGGCCTAATATGACGGCACAAGTGAGAGAATTCGTTCGAAATTGTCAGGTGTGTAAAGAATCAAAACCTGCAAATGTTACCCTTAGACCACCCATGGGTTCCGAAACTCAAAGCGAAAGGCCGTTTCAGAGAATTTTTGTGGACTTCTTGGGTCCGTATCCGCGTTCGAAAAACGGAAATAGCTTTATTTTTATCGTTTTAGATCACCTTACTAAGTTCGTTTTGTTGAAAGCATTAACAAAGGCAAATACGAAAAACGTTATAAAATTTCTAATCTCAGAAGTGTTTTATAAGTTTGGTACCCCGGAAACTATCGTGTCAGATAACGGTAAGCAGTTCATCAGTAAAGAATTTTTAGATATGGTAGAAAATTTCGGTATAAAGCATGTCCGTACTGCCACACACTCACCACAAGCCAACGCGTCGGAGCGCGTGAATCAGTCTATCTTGGCTGCAGTACGCTCGTATTTGCAAGAAGATCATTCGGAGTGGGACAAATATTTGCCCGAAATTGAATTCTCCTTGAGATCTTCATTGCAAACATCTATCGGCGTTACACCATATTTTGCACTTTTTGGTACAAATATGATAGGGCATGGCAGTGTTTATAAAATAGCAAGAAAACTCGAAAGTCTAAATGAGTCTGAACTAAATATTATACCAAGATCTGTAAAAATGGAAATACTGCGTCAGAAAATACGCGATAAGTTACATAAAGCTTACATGAGGAACGAGAAATACTACAACACACGGTGCCGGCAGGTTAAGTTTATACCGGGACAAGAAGTTTATCGCCGAAACTTTCAGCAAAGCGATTTCAAACGCGGCTTTAATGCGAAATTCGCGCGCAAATTTCTAAAGTGCCGAATAGCGAAACCCATAGGAAATAGCTTGTATGAGGTCGAAGATCTACAAGGGAAATCGTTAGGGGTTTTTCACGCCAAAGATTTAAAGCCATAGGCTAAAATCTTCGGTGGTTCTAGTCCTAACATTTCCAAACGTTCAACGTGTACCGTGTTACTTTTTCTAACTATAAAGGCTAGTAGCTTAATTATATACGTAATAGGGTTATTTTGGATAACTAATTTTTCCCAATTTTTATTTTGGCTGTGAATTATGTTTGGAGCTTATGATGAACTCTGAACGACACTGAAACTTGTACAAACTTTTAGGTCATATTGTCAGCCAAAGGAAAACAAGTGCTGTTAGCGATAACAAATCATTTATTAACCCCATCTTCTAGCTAACGTTTCTAAGCTGGTTACGTGTGTAACCGGTCATTGGCACAAATAGTGTAACCTCGTAAGCCCTAGGGGAACTATGCCATTAAGAGGCTAGAGGTTTTTCGTCACCTAGGCCAATAACTTTTTCTGAGCCCGCATCTTACAGCGAGTTGAGGTAAAAGCAAATGAGTTTCTACATCTCGCTTTAAAAAGCAAGATGGTTTATTGCTATAGCCTGTTTCCCTCTGACGATAATATGAATAAAAGGTGTACAAAAATATCAGTTTTGAACGTGGTTCATATATAGGTTAAACAAACATAATTCAACTTAAGCTTTGTTAAAGTAACCCAAGGGAGTCAAAATATTTATAGGTTCAGAAAAAAGTAAAGTTTTTCTTATTTACCCTGGGTTACATTAACGAAGCTCAGTTTGAAAGAAAAGCTTGGGAGATTTTTTTTATACAAAATAATCTAAGTAAAGTTAGGTTAATAACTTATAGTCTACTCACTCACCAAATTACTCCCATTTTGTTTGGATTCCCATCCCTTTTGATTTTGTTTGTTGTCCTAATGGCTGGTTAATAATAGTAGATATCTGTAAGAAAAAGAAACTATTGTTACTCATTTACCACATTAATTTTTATAGATCGATAATTCGTTTATTTTATTTTATTTTTTTTTAAATACCCTTTTGAAATAAGTGCCGGCCAATCAACTTGATTCTTTGTGGGGATAGATTTCCAGCATAGGTCCCTGAATTCCTTTGCCTATATAATTTTAAATTTATTAGTTACTTTTAAACATAGGTATGAATATGAATAGAATATATATAATTAGGTTAAATTTTCTAAGTCTCAGGAGAATTGCAGGGGGTATTATTCGCCAAAGATTTAAGTAGAATGTCTTAATATCTCTGGTGATTGTGCACCGTGTAATTCTACCCTTTTCACATGGAACTAATCATGGATTACATTAGCCTCATGTAGCTATATTAGATTTATAATATTGTAGTTTTAGCTTACCTTTCCTATTGAATTTTTTTTTTTTTAGCCTTCGTCTAGGCCCATGAATTCTCGAACCTATGAAAGAAGTAAGTTAATATTTTGAATTTTGAAGGAAAATATATTTCATAGACTTTACCTTTCGAGAATTGCATCTGTTTGTAACCTGTGGAGTAAACAAAAAGTATTAGGATAGTTTTTTTATGATACTAAAATATTCTAAAAGGATTTTTTTTTTTGAATTTGAATTGTTGCAATAATGTAGATAAATTTCCTTTTAGAACATTTTTTATTTTTTAGTTTTATTTTAGAATTTGTTAGTATGAAAAAGAGAAAAAAATACGAATAAGAAGAAAAAATTTTTTTTTTGAATTGTATATTTGGGGATACTTTATCAGTTATAATTTTGATGAGTTTTGATTGTAACTTACCTGTAAATGAATTGGCAGGATGGTTCTTGTTATTGGGAATTTCGTCCTTCTTACTTCCACCTATGTAGTCTGGAACCTGAAAAGATATTGGAAAAGAGATAAACCAAAAATTAGTTAGCTGTAAACTTATCACTAAAAACAATTATTAAATGAAAATTTTCAGTTTAAATTCAGAAAAAAAAAAATTTTGTTTTGCTTCCACGTCCGTTTGCCGATATAGAGAAATTTTGTTTTATTTCACGCTGTTGTACCACATCACACAAAGTTTCATTCACCACATTTAGTTAATTTTCTTTTATAGATCCTTTTCATCCCGCGCTCACTATAACTCTAAATATCGGTAAATTTTTTTCACTATGATTATAACTTTATAAATTTTAATTTATTACACCCACTTTTAAAGCACACTATTGAAATTCAAAATTAAATTTTAGTTTAATGGCCACAATAACCAATTTCAAACTATTAAATTTATTCACCATACACTTTGGTCACTCACGGTATATTCTTAATAATGCAGTTTCACATTTAATTAACCTTTAGGTATCACTTGCTATATTTTAAATGCACTTATGCCACATAATTTTTTATTACACCGCTACGACACGTTACGTTACGTACGCGTTGCACTAAGATAGCCGTAATTTTTTTACTTTTATTCCACTTAATTTTTTTTATTCATGACGAAAACCAATTTAAACACACCGTTTTTTTTATCAACAACAATTTTTTTCACCGGCCGATTGTTTGTTTTTCTCACAAAAAAAAAAAAAATTTTTTTTCATCCAATTTTGTTTCACACTGTAAATTCTCTAAAAAGTTCCTGCAAGTACATGGCAGTCGTTTTTATTAAAGAATATTTTATTATCACTATTATTTTTTTTTTTGCACATGTACTTTTGTCACGCCCTTTATTTTTCAAAGGAACCATATTTAATTTTTCACAAAATTATTACTATTTTTTTTTTACACACTGTATTTTTTTATCCACTCAACCTTTTTCACACCTCTTCCACACGTTTAGTACACACTATAATTTAGATTTCTTTTTTTTGCACACCGCGTTATGTCACACTCTTTATTTTTTTTTTAGAAACCATATTTAATTTCTCACAAAATTATTAATATTTTTCCACACGCACGGTATTTTTAGTTTACGCCATTTTTTTTTATTTCCGGACATTTTTTTTTTTATAACAAGATTTGGTTTTATTTTTCCGCACTTTAATTTCGTTTAATTTTTTATGCGTCATTTTCATACATTTTTGTGATTAGTTTATTTTTTTTTCACTTTAAATTTTAATTATTTAATTCATTTCACTTACCTTGTTTTATATTGTCCGTAAACACCTTTTTTTTCATCGCCTGTCGTCTGTCGCCTCCGTTGTAACTACACCACTATAAAGAAATATATTCTGCATTAGTGTTTGTATAAAAAAAAATAAGACATTTATTTTACTTACCTTTAATCCGATGGAATTACGACCGATTCCTAAAATAAAAGAAAGAAAATAATAAATTTTAATGGAAATTGCCATTAAATTGAATTATTTTCAGAGAAATTCATTATATTTTTTTTATATAAATTTATTTACCTGTCATTGTTAGCAGCATCCGTCAGAAATATTTTTGTTGTAATTTTTACAACCACGCTACTACTTGATTGTTTCGTCAAGTTTCGTTCATTCATTAACACAGCTGTTCATTAATATGAGGAGGGTTACCAGAGAGTAAAAATTTTTACGTATTATACAGTGTTGTATTTATCAATGAAAATGTCAGAGGGTTGCCAGATGGTAAAAATTTATTGGGAATCTACAATAATACCCACGAAATCCCCTAAAATTAGTAAATGGTAAGAAAATTAATAAAAATAAGGAAATTTCTTCCCTCCCATCCTGTGTCCACCGGTGGACTACAGGAGTGGTGGGGTTTGTCGTGTGCACCCTGTGGGCGCTAAGAAATAGTTGGCAACGTCCAAATATAAACTGACAATTCTAAATAAAGAAAAACAAACGGTGAAAGGGAAAAACATAAGAAAAATTTTTTCCACATAGAAGGTATATGGCTGAAAATAATTTTTGATGGCGACCCGGGACGACATCTTGCGGCGTCGGCAAGGTGTCGTGATGGGTTTATAGGAAAAATGGCTTTCTTTTCCGATTGGATCTTGAAGGTGTGGCAAGGGAAATCAGCAACGAAGAAAAAAGAAAAAAAAAACAGGAAAAAGAAATGGTGTTAAAACTTACCTATATTTGAAAGAAAACAAAACTACAAAAAAAAAAAGGATTAAATGGTTAATATTTAAAAATATAGTTAAATTGTGTTATAGTGAACAAAAACAGAAAAAGCTTAAAAACTAAATAAGTCGCAACACAGAAAAAAGATGTTAAAGCTTAGAAGCTATGTAACATAATATAAACGTTTACAAAAAAAAATTAGTAAAACTTGAAAAACTATATAGACGTTTACAAAAAAAATTAGTGAAACTTAAAAACTATATAAAAACTATATTCAAAAAAAAAAAAAAAAAAAAAAAAGAACATTTAAATATAAAAGAAAAAATTAATACCAAAAATTAAAACCAAAATTTTAAAATATACAAAAATAAACACGCCAAAGTTTGCTAGTGGAGAACAAAAGCTGCAAGTAGAACCAAGATCATCTTCCCCTCTGCCACATCCAGCGTGGGATAGCCCCGATTACATCCCAAGGTCTTCAGGTATCGCCAGACTCGGACGGTTGACGGACGACTCTGGAAAAGAGAAAAAAAACACATGTAAACGTATGTAAAAAAAAAATTATATAAACATTTATAAAAAAAAGAAAATATATATATAAAAAAAAAAGGAAAAAAAAATAAAATAAAAAAAAAAAAAAAAGGAATAGGAAATATAGTTAGTCGTACCGGTAATTTAATTAAATGTCCCTTAGCAAAGAAGGTTAAGGTAGGAACTAAAGCGAGCTCCTTTTAGATCCTTAGTCATAGTTTTGGTTGGGTAGATAGGCAAGCCCATTGTGAAGCGCTGACTATGATTCCTATGTAGAAAGAAAAAGAGAAAAAATAAATATATAAATAATAATAATAATATAAAAAAAAAGAATCATATATGTGTTTTTTTTTTTTGAAAAATATTAAATAATTTACGTACCCGTACAATCCGTGAGGGCGAGACAAGATGGCTGCCATAAACATTCGAAGACATCAGTAGAAGCTGCTTCATTTTGAACGATTAGTATGTTCCCTAAATAAAAAAAAAAGGAGGAGTTAATAGATTTTTTTTTTAAATTTTTTTCATTTTTAAGTAAATATGCATACTCACATTTTATACGATTTTTGATTGACTTATGAATTTTCGTTTATTTAATAAAATTTTTTTTTAAATTCATATGGTGATATAAAACTCCCAGAATGTCATGAATTTATCTTTTATATATTGTTATATTTTAGTCAGTTTTTTTTAAATAAAAAGAGAAAGATTTTTTTATAACGTTGTACAGAAATAAGTGGTGTTCACATTTTTAAGTATGTGGTAAAAGGATTTTGAGGTAAGTGATTGGAATGAGTAGTGGTGGATGAGATAGAGTAGCTGTGCTAGGGGTAGCCAAATTAGGAGCCAGCTACCATGGATAGGGCAGTTTGATACCCTTGTGGGAGGGACAATTTACCCCGGCATAACAGCTGCCGGCTAGGAGGGAAGAAAATCCTGAAACTTTCGAGTTAATATTAAAAACTAGGCAAGGATGTGACCGTAGCTCACTTCGGGTCCCCATACAAAATGTAATTTTTTTTATAATCTTTTTTTTACACTTTCAGCTGGTATTTTATTTTTTTTGTGTGTACCGGCTATTGGCTACCGGCGGAGCAAGAACTCCACCCCATCCGGCGAGTTATAGCCCGGCATCCGCCATATACCAGCACCGCTCAGTCTGGTAGCCCAAACAGATGTTAACACGTTTTTAATCAGCCGGTCGGTACACAACAAACTAGATGAAAATGGCTTTCGATTCTTATGGAAAACTAAAGAAATTTATGTAGTTTTTCAATCAAAAACCGAATGAGGCCAAAAACTAATAGTTTTTTAGTGTAAATGGCATATTAGAGTTCTGAAATCAACTGAACAGGCTGTATCATAAATAGTTATTTGAGTAGTTTTTATTTGGTTTTCAATAAAAACTAGAAAGAAATGGTTTTTGATTTGTATGGAAATACCAAAGAGATTCCTGTAGATTTTCAATCAAAAACCAAACGAAGCCAAAAACTAGTTGTTCTTGTTTGGTGTAAATGTAGTATAAAATTCCAAAACCAACCTTGTTTTCTCTCCATGTGGTTTTTGTTGATACTTCATTTTGTAGGAAATTTTTATTGAAATACATTTTGATATATTTTTAATATTTAAAAATTTGTTAAGCAATATTTTAGGAATAATTTATGAAGAATATTTATATGACAAATAAAGTTAATCAAGAAAAATGCTGTTCTGAAATCAGTTGAACAGCCTGTGTCATAAATAATTATTTTTGGTAGTTTTTATTTGGTTTTTAACAAAAATTGGCCGAAAATGGTTTTTGATTTGTATGGAAAAACTAGAGAAATTTATGTAGTGTTTTTTCAATCAAAAACCGATTGAAGCCGAATGGGAATCCGCAAAATGTTATTTCTAGGATTAGGAACTTTGTTTTTAAGCGATCATTTATTGTAAGAATTGCACGCTGCTAGAACCTTTGGTCACTTGAATCTAACTTTGTGTTTTTTTATTGTATTTTTTTACTTTTTTCATTTTTTTATAGATATCCTTATTCAGGAGTAAATATTTGTAATATATGTTAATTGGCCTAAGAAGGCTTCTTTATATTCTCGATACTACTCAATACTTTTCATTTGGGTAATCGATACTTAACGAATTTTTGAATTTAAAATATAATTTCTAATTAAGGTTATTTTATTTAAAAATAAGGCATATTATTCAACCAATTAGCATGATATTTTATATGTATTTATAAAACACATAAAGTGAATAAAAATGTTATCTTAAAATTTAACACTAACAAAAATCAATAAAATTATTTTCATTTATTTAAAAAGCCATCAAGGCCACAGAAATGAAAAATTTCAAATACGTAAAGGCTAAAAAAGCGTACATAAAAGAATAGTTTTTACTTAGAAGTCAGATTTTTTAAGAATTAAATCCATCCAAGATATCTCAAAAAGATAGAAAATCATAAAAATCGAATTTAAGAAGAGCCAAACAATTATTTTACCAATATATTTTTTCCAACTTACATAACTGAATTATTTAACATTAATTCTATATTTCTCCTCAAAAATATATGTTCAAAAGTTTCTTTTTGATAACTTCTTTACTTGGCTTTAAGTTTAAAATAAAACAAAATGCTTAATACGATTTTGTCCTTATACACAAGTTATTTTTTTTTTTCTTTTTATTTTTCCGTTTTAATTTGTTACATTCTTTGGTGTCAGTAAACATTTATTACTTGTTGCGAAATCTTTAAAATAGTCGGCACCTTTTTCCAAATAATCCGATTTATTAGTTAGCATATTCTCAAATTCTGAAGAATTTACCAAATCTTTTGCTCCATACCAAGCATCTAAAAGAGGGGATTTACTTTCTTTTACTTTAAATGAAGAATTGAAAGGTCGCATTTCTTGCAATTCTTTGAGTAAGCGATTTTTAAGACCTAAATTATATAATAAAAGAAAATAATAAAATAATTCTAAATTTGTTACTTGAGTAAAATATTACCTGGTAATTTCGAGCAACCTCCCGTAATAAAAATATTATTGGCTAATAACTGTTGTTCATTTGGACTAAAAAGATTAAACACAAAATTAAGAAGCTCAGCTACACCACACTCAGACATTCCAATCATGCTGGGTTGAAAAAGTAGTTCAGGAGCTCGTAATGATTCTACGCCAACATGAAGCTAAAGATAAATAATTGTTGTGATTTTAAAATGTGTTCAAATCATTAATTATTTTATTTTTTAAGGTCCAAATTAAATTTTAATACTGTTGGGGCATCGATTCAAAATATATATAAAATAAAAGAAACCAAATATAATTTTAATCGAGACGTAAATCTGTTTATTTATTAAGAAATGTTACCTTGTAGAAGGAACGCCTTTTGAAAGTTTGGAATAAAATTTAAAGCATACGTAGTACTGTTGTCGAAGACAATATTGAGAATGATAATTAAAACTAATACTGGCGGCAAACAATATTTAAGAGATCGTTAACGGTTTACTCGTTATAATCTATGCCAAAATACTTTCAACAAAGTTGCAACAAAAGAGAAGAAAGAATAAATTCTAACGATGTTAAAAAAGGATGTATTTATTTGTAAGTAGTTGTTAGCAAAAAAGTAATTAAAAATAAATCTAACTTAAATAAATATGTTAATTAAATATATTAAAAATCATTTCTAATTTCTTTTTCCATTTTCTGCTATTTGAAATTTCTCCATGAAAACACTACTGTCGCTTGTCGCTTTAATTGTAGTTGGAAATATATATATTTGAACCACCCCGTTTAAGAAAAGAATATTTTTATTTTGGAGCTTTTTACTAATTTTGATTCCACAGTTAGTGGACAGACATTGAAGCATTGCAAAATGTCTTTAAGTAATTTAATAAAACGTTGCACATTAGTTGCTCCCACATTAATAAGACGTAATTTGTACACAAGTGCTGCACGAACTAGTAGCAAGGCATATGACCACGATGGTAAAACAAAAATCAATATCTTTAACACACAACAGGATTTGGGTATAATGATTACAGGCTATAGTCAGTATGGTTTTCGTATGAACAATGATATGGTGGTTATTGGACCTGTGGCAGTGTTTCCCAGGTACATCGATTAGTTATATAACCAAGTTTTAGTTAATGATTATTATGATTTTAAGGTCCCTTTTGTCTTGGAATGTGGAATCGGTGGACGATATAAATGAGGAAAGTTTATCTTTATTTACTGCTTTAGAACCTAAACTGGACTTACTAATTATAGGTATTGGGGATCAAACTGCTACGCCCAGTTTTTCCAAAAAGATTTTAGGTTTTATGAAAAAGTACAAAATTAATGTCGAGGTTCTAAGAACAGAACAGGTACATTTAATACAATTTTTAAGTATCAGACGTGTTATAACTAAACAAATTTAATTTTTAGGCTTGTGCTACCTTTAATTTCTTAAATGCCGAGAATCGTATGGTGGCGACAGCTTTGATACCACCTTTACATATAACATATAATGAAAATGATCTTTTGGGCACAAGCATCCAAAGATTTAAACAAAGTTTTTAGAATATGTAATAGAATGAAGCTTTGTTAATGTTTAAATATTAATATGTAGTAATTTTAAGCAAATATTTCGCGAAATGTGAGTAGACGTTAAAAAACAAATATGTATATTGATTTTTTCGTTAAAAATTTTAATTGTTAGGTTTATGGATAACTAAATATTTCGCTTTCTCTTTGACCTTAACTTGAATAAAATTATAGCTTAAACGACTTACCTGATACAGTTCAGCTGTATTTTCTGTTTCCTTATCTTTATCCATTACTGCATGATGGTACTTCATAATATTATCATATTCCAAAAGCTTTTCATTTTCAGTTTCACTATCACTTTCATTTTCATTACTAATTTTCTTATACACATCCCAATCTTTGTCATCTTTGCCAAATTCATCGCTACCCTTTTCATTCGAGGCCAGCAACGATATAATACGCATACGCTCCTGGGAGGCCACCGTATGACGTTTGGCCATTTCTTGGCGGCGTTTAGAACGATTCAATTTCTTCTCTATTATAGCCATATGTTTATTTTTGATATTTCTAAGCCAATCCTCTAGAGAAACACCAGGTGGTGGTTTATATTTCGCGCCTCGTCCTGAGGTAACCGCCGTGTTTGAGGAAGCCGCAACATTAGAGTCTGTACTAGACTATATATTCACAAAAATAACAAAACGTTTAGATTAATACAAATTAAAACCTACCTCCTCTGCTCCACCTTTTTTCTCTCTAAGTCTTTTTTGATTGGCCTCTATTAACCTTTTTGTCATCTCTTTTCTTCTCTTGAGTTTCTCTTCAGCCGCCATTGGATTAAAAGCAGCCGGTTGTACGTAGGGCAATTGTATCTTTTTAACATTTTGATTGTAGTAATCAATATTATCCCAGTTTCGTAACTCCTCTTTATATTCTAGAGCCACAAAACTGTGATTATGAAAAATATCTTCCATGCGTGTCCAGGATATAGCATTTAAATGGGCGGGATATTTCATTTGTAAAAGACGATATAGATAAGAGATCATTTGATAGCCGCCTAAATTCAGGCGACGTACTTTGTCATGTTGTAAAATCCCTTTTAATATGGGTACAACATGGGTAGTATGGTAACCAAAACATACAATCAAACACGTATCTTCATTATCGTCATCTCTGTTATGCTGCCAACTTAATATTGAATCTATACCATAACATACGGCAGATACTCCATAACATTCAAACAGTAACTCATTCATGGCTTGGGCAGATAATAAAAATAAAAGATTTATTAAAATAAACAATACAAATAATCAGAGTATGAACGGTTATATTAAAGCCTCCACTTGAGAGCTTTGTATGGGCTCTTAGGAAAATTTGTATCGATGCATACTTTATATACATAAGTATTCCTAGTATCATAATAATAAATTTCTTAAAATACTTACTTTGCCGACAATAATTAGGATTTGCTAAAGGTTCTGTTATCAACACCGTATGTGGTCTCCAATCTTCCCCCTCAATTTTTGTCAACTTTCCAAATATATAATCGAATATGTGCTCCTGATAAATGGGATGGGTAACAACATTTCTTTCAAACTGGTTTTTCACCAACAAACGCATAGCATCTACATCAATTTCATCACCAATCTGAAAGATGTTTTCATTAACAACAGCCGGAGCCTCTTTCTTTTTGTCCTTGCGGGGTTTGGCAACCAAATTTCGAAATTCTAGCAACGGTTTGGCGGAATCATTAAAACCAATGCGGCACTTATATGAACCTTATAAGTAAATGTTATTTTAACATTTATACATACATATATTTTAGCATAAACTTACCATTGTCTATTATTAAAACTCGTTCTTGGACCATATTTTATGTTTAATTTAATAAATGTTAAAAAAAGTTTTTGCCAAAACCCAATTTCCAAAACAAAAACACGATAGGAAGTTTAAGAAATAAGCGGACATTATTATTGCCAGACCATAATAACGCAAAATCGCCAAAATGCCGTCGAAATCCCAGGAAAATAAAATTATGTAAAATATATTACGTTGTGTCTATACTAGACAAATTTTTAACAAGACAAATGTCAAAATTAGTGCGAATCTATAAAAAGTAACCTCAGTTAAATTGCTGACTACTAATTTTGATTATTACAGCTGTTTTAATAACTCTAACGGGTGGAGACCACGATTGCATTTTTGATCATAAATTTTAATTTTTTTCTGATTTTATTTTTTATTTGTTTTTAAAAAGAATCTTAGTTCATCATCTGGCATCTCTGCCTCAAAATAAAAAGTCGTGTTAATTTTTGCTTGAAAAATTAATTGAATTTTTAAATTAAAAAGTGTTAAAAAACTATTTAAATTTGCTTTAACTTTCTTTTGTTTGGCAATGTTTGCTCAGAAAAGAAGAAAGCATTGAGGCAATAGCCCTAAATTCAAGGTGCCAAAAACTACAGACGATCCTAGCACTAGTGCCAACAGGTTCCAGCTTCTGTCTGAAGACGAAGAAGAAGAAGCAGTTGCTGTCAAAGAAAAGATTCCACCAATAATTGTGGACTCTACCCACAGTTTTTCAACTGTGATCGGATTAATTGGGGAAAAATATACCTACAAACGGATGTCTATTGGTACAAAAATTGTATCAAACTCCTTATCGCTGTACAATGAAGCTTTGAGTGTTCTCAAAAACAAAAAATTCCAGTATTATACGCATGAATTAAGGGATGCAAAAACTTTTAAATTGGTTTTATTTGGCCTGCCACAACTGGACACAAAGATAATTGGCGAAGAATTTGTAAGCTCGCTCAACATAAACCCGGTAAGCATTAAGGAACTAGCAACAAAAAGATCTAGTTTAGATGACGCCCTCTATCTCATTGAGTTTGATCGTCAATATGTTTCAAAAAGAGAGGTTATGAAAGTAAGATATTTTTGTAATATATCTGTATATTGGAGAAAACCTCTAAAGGGCAATAAAGGTCCCACACAATGCTCCAAGTGCGCCATGTATGGACATGGTGCTAAAAATTGTAACCGTATCGTAGTGTGTTCAGTCTGCGCCGGAAACCATGTGTATGCAGTTTGTTCACTCAATAAAGGTAATAGTGATGGTAGTATAATTTATAAGTGCTACAACTGCATAAAGAAGAACTTAAAAAGCGTTAATCATAGAGCTGATGACCCAAAGTGCCCAAGTCGTCAAGAATATTTAGAAATCCGTCATCGAGTAACATCTAAATCTAGGGCGAATAGCAGAAGAACTAACGTAACATATTTTAAAGAAGACGATCATGATTTTCCTCAATTGCCAAGGCAAGAACCCCATAATAACTCACGAAATTCCCGCGATTTTGGTAATTTGTATTCTGAGGTAGCTAAAGGCAAGAGCTACGACAATAATAACAATGACGACATTTCCAATGAAAGACTTCTGGAAATATTTTTTGATGCTGTCGATGCTTTGCAAAGATGTCAAAATAAGTACGACAAGCTACGAGTTTTGGGTATGATGCTTAAACATGCCATATAATTCAACCGGTAGACAAAATGTTCACGTTATGCATTGGAATGCCCAAGGCATAACAACTGAGTCAGCAGCTACCCAGCTGCGTACCACAAATTTCAACTTGGTGGTTATAAAATTTATAGAGAGGATCGATCTACTCATGGCGGAGGAGTTCTAATTGCAATTAAAGGTAACATTAAGCATACGTTGTTACCAAAAATAAAAACAAGTACTGCTGAAAGTATTTCAGTACGAGTTATAATTAATAGAAGGCCAGTTATATTCACTTCAGCGTATAATCCAATTCATACTACCAATTTTAAAGCTGATTTGGATAAATTAACTTCGTTTTCAAAAGACTATTTTATTTTCGGTGATCTGAATGCCCAACATACACACTGGAATTGTATGTCAAATAATTCGGCTGGTAATGATCTCTACTACCATTGTCTTCAATCCAGCTACTTCATTTATTACCCAAATGGACACACTCGCTTTGGACAAAATATCAACCCCGTTCAACCGTCCACAGTAGACATTCTTTTATCTAACTCGTGTCTCGATTTTTCAAACCTTGAGACACATCCAAATGTTTTACAGTCGGACCATGTACCTATATCTTGTGTTATTTATGGCCAGGTTCAAAACATGACATATTCAGTTCCCTTGTATTATCACGCAGACTGGTCAGCAATCAGAAACTGGGTTGAGAATGAAATTATTTGTCGGAACATTGGTCAACAAGTTACTAATTCAGGTAATCTGGATTTTTATTTTAACAAATTAATATTTATAGTTAAAGAAGCGTTCAATAAAATACCTGTCGGTCATAAAAATTCGTGGCAACGAGAAATCTCTGAAATTAGTAAAATGTTAATTAGTCAGAGAAATAAATACAATCGTAAATTTCAAAGATGTAGCGATTTTAATTATAAAAATCAATTGAAAAGCATTTTGAAGCTATTAAATAAACATTGATTTTCATCTTAATAAAGACCGAAATGAATCCTGGTCAAAATTTATTTCGAATTTGCCCTCGGACTCTAAAAAGTTTTGGAAAATAAAAAAAGCACTTAAAGGAAACAAAATGCCTTTTACTGATCTTCATGTAAACGGTGAAGTTTTAAAATCTGGCAATGAAAAAGCTAATTCAATAGCAGATGTATTTGGTAATTCACATACCATTACTTTAAACAATTATTCACCTATGGACACAGCCGTCTCAAGATTCATTCATGATCTTAACGACACAATTCTTGACAGATCTAGCGTAGAACTTACCAATTTAGATGAAGTTAAATCATTTGTACTTTTATTGAAAAATAATAAAGCCCACGGTTTAGATGGCATTAATAGCATTATCCTTAAAAAGATGCCCGATTGCTTTTTTGAAACTCTATGTAAACTTTTCAACTCTTGTTTAATAGAAGGCTATTTTCCAACTATTTTTAAGAAAGCAAAAGTTATCCCAATTCCTAAGCCAGGAAAGGATCCTAAATTACCGTCTAGCTATAGACCAATCAGCATCCTAAGCCTATTGGATAAAGTATTTGAAAAAATAATTAATAAGAGAATTTTAAATTTTTCCAACCAAAATAATATTATTAATCCTCAACAGTTTGGATTCCGCAAGGAGCACTCCACAGTACATCAACTAAAAAGAGTCGTTAATTTTATTGAAACAAACAAAATAAATCGTAAGACCACTGGAGTTATTTTTCTTGACATTGAAAAAGCCTTCGATTCAATATGGCATGAAGGCCTGGTTTTTAAACTAAATTCCTTCAATTATCCAACGTACTTGCAAAAGATAATAAAGAGTTTTTTAGATCAGCGCTCATTTGCTGTATCTATAGATAACACGCTATCTAGTGATAGACAAATCCCTGCGGGTCTGCCGCAAGGATCGGTATTATCACCTACTCTTTATTCAATATATATTTCCGATTTTACTATTCGCAAGAATCAAGAAGTAGCTTTTTACGCTGACGACAGTGCTTTTATTTGCTGCGGTAAGGTGTCAAACGCAATAATCAAAAAAAAAATGGAAGATAGTTTAAAATCTACCAATAAATACTTTGATAAATGGAAGATAAAAGTTAATGTTAGTAAAACACAAGCTATTATATTTCCTTATAATAGATCACAGAAACGTATTCCTACAAAACATTTATATTCTAGGGGAGTTTTTATTCCTCTGCAGGATAGTATCAAATATCTAGGTATTGTCTTAGATAAAAAACTATCATTTAAACAACACATACAGTATATTTGTGATAAAGCAATCAAATATGGCTGTGCACTTTACCCCTTACTTAACAGAAGATCTAAACTTAATTTAAAAAACAAAATCCTTATTTACAAAATGTGTATTCGACCAATTATGACCTACGAAAGCCAAGTCTGGTTTAATAAAGCTGCTAAAACTTACACAAGAAAATTACAGATAATACAAAATAAAAATCTGAAAATAATTCATAACCTACACCCCAGATATTCTACTGATCAACTGCATAGAAACTTTAAGCATAAAATGTTTAATTCATTTGCAAGGGAACTGACTCTGTCATTTAATGAAAAATGCAGAACGTCTACATATGAAATAATAAGAAATTTGCTAAACAATCACTAAGACTCTTTTTTACTTAAAGAGTTATAATTGATGGTTGTTTTTAAAATTTCTTATAACGTTTAAGTATTATTTAATTATTTAGATTTTAATTGTAATACTTTTAAGTAAATTCTCATAACAATGTAATTATTTTATTAAAGGTTTCAATAAAGTCAATAATAATTATAAAAATTAAAAAAAAAATCTTATTTCATCTTGCACTTTTTATTAAAAAGAGCAAAATGTAAAAAATGGACAATAAACTTGACATCTTATGTTAAACATTATTGCTCATCTTTGTGTTTCAACATTTATTGCCAAATAACTTAATGTCTACATTAGGCAAATTTTTATCAAAACAAATGTCAAAATCAATGCGAATATATACAAGGTAACCTTAGTTAAACAGCTGATTATTATTTTGGTTGTTGCATTTGTCAAACTGCATAAATAAAAAACAATTATGAATACGCCATATTGTTGTTTTTTGCAACTGCTGCCACCTCACACAAATTCACACAAAACAACAGTATGGCGTATTCATTATTGTTTTTTATATATGCAGTTTGACATCTGTAACAACCAAAATAATAATCAACTGTTTAACTAGGATTACCTTGTATATATTCGCACTGATTTTGACGTCTGTTTTGATAAAAATATTGAAAGACACAATTTAATTACTTAATAATGGTAACTCTTTTTTTCAAAATGCTACAATCTGGCAACCTAATTAAATAATTCATATATTTTTTTTAATCAAGACGAAGACGGTATAAGTAAAAAAAGAAATATAGATTTAATTTGTTACTAAAATAAATATGGAAGATCAACGTAGTGATAAAATATATGGAGGATGTGAAGGTCCCGATGCCATGTATGTGAAGCTTATTTCTTCAGATGGACACGAGTTTATAGTAAAACGGGAACATGCCTTAACCTCTGGCACCATCAAGGCTATGTTGTCGGGACCAGGACAATTTGCAGAAAATGAAGCCAATGAAGTACATTTTCGCGAAATACCGTAAGTACTAATATTTAGGAAATTGATCGACTTTTAAGTATTCCATATTTTGCAAAACTATTTTGGCAAAGGGTCCATAAATTATCACATACAGTATGTATATACATTAAATTGGACTTACATACAAACATAAGCATATGAATAGTAGTATATATGTAGATAGTACATATCAAGATAGATTTAACAAGGTAACATCATTAGCCCAGCTGATTATTTGTTTTGATTTGTTAAACTGTCAAACTTCATACAAAATGATAAATTTCGATATCTAATTAATTTGTTTTAACGTCAAAACTCCATATATAAAAAATTGTGAAAAACATCCTAACTGTTGTGGCATAAATGTGTCAAATCATTAACAATAAATTTTTTACTTTTTTTACAAAATTACCGTTATCTTAAAAATATATCAATATAACGGTACTCCATATCACATCCTTAGCCCATTAAATAGCAAAAATGTAGCACTTTAAAAATTAATATTTAGAAAAATTAGTGGATTTTTGTTCGCAATATTTTTTAATATCGTAATTTATATGTAATATGGATATCATTGGAGAGCTCTTGGAAATGCCTTTCGATTGATATATAAAATATGCCAAATCAGTATTTTATTCATTAAAGAATGATATATTGTTCATATTCATTAAATGAGGAAGAGAAAAATTGCATTCTTATATCATAACGTCAAGTACATATAAATCGAGAACTTTTTTTTAACCAAAAATAAAAGCACTGTTAAAAAATCAGCAGTTCCGACGATCTTTATTTGTTCCTTATCTTTTAAATATGAATGTATGAATATCTATTTTTTTTCTAAAGGCTTTTGAAGGTTTCCGACACACTCCGTCTAGATTAAATTATACTACAACATAATTTTTTCATTCCCACAAAATATAAATTCGTCCCAGAAATTTTTAGGCTTGCCAGGATGAATCATAGCGAATGACAACATTTTGCCTCAATAAGAGTGTTTCTTTATTCATAGATCTCAACCTGTATTTGTATTCGTTCAGTGTTTTTCTTATTGTTTCTTAGAAGACAAAAAGGACATACTCTTCTTGAAGTCCTTTAACAAGAGCCCTTGTGGATATTTGCAAAGTTTTCTTTATTTTTCTAAATTCAACTTTGCCGAATATTTTGTGCATACGGCTACTACCAGATTTAAGCTCCAAAGTTCCATAATTTTCGGAGCGATTTAATATGATATTAAGTATTTCCCTTAATAAGGATTACATTTATGCAACATCTTTGACACTTTTTCCGACTTGGGGATTATAATAATCTCCAAAATGATTTATCCTTTGCAGTTCTTTCACTTGACATAATATATAATTTAAGAACCATTGATGATACATATTATAGACTAGAACGTAAATTCTAATATTATGTGATTATAAGCATCACACTGATGCATGGAAGACTATAACTACATTCAAAAACTCATATGTAAAAACAAATTCTTGACAAGTAGATTACACATACCCTGTATTTTTAGTTTAAATGATTTTTTTTTTTTTTTGTAAAATCCGTTAAAGAAATATACATAAAACAAAATGTAACAAATATATATATATGCAATATTGTAAAAACTTGCTAATTTTGTAAAATAATTAAATATAACCTCTGTTCCAGTACTTGTCAGACTTGCAAATTTTAATTAGAATTTAGAAGAAAGCGTTCCCGTACGAAGAATATATGTATATATATATAGTATAGTATAGTATATATATATATATATATATATATATATATATATATATATATATATATATATTACAATTTACGGGTTTTAGTCAGAAATTGTAACAAAAACAACAAAATACAAGTACATTCTTAGTACGGGAATGCTTTCTTGTAAATTCTAACTAAAACTTGCAAGTGTGACGAGTACTGTAACAGGGCTTATATTTAATTATATACAGTATGGCAAGAATTGTTTTTACAATAAACAAAAAATTATTATTTCAACTTTATTTTACAAAATTCTGAAACTTTTTATAACATTGCAATTTTTTTTTTTTTTTTTTTTGTTACATTTTGTTTTATTTCTTTAACGGATTTTACAAAAATAATAATAATAATAATAATAATAATTGCAGTATATATATGTTCCAACCAAATATGTACGCCAAAAAATAAAATTGCCCTACTATATTAAATTTATTTAAATTTTAAATTCTTGTTTTGAGAAAATTTTCAAATATTTTATATTTTACGAATCTTCTTTATATCCTTTATCTTCTTTATCTTTCAGTTCTCACATTTTGCAAAAGGTTTGCATTTACTTTACCTACAAAGTCCGCTATACAAATAGCTCAACAGAAATTCCAGAATTCCCAATTGCTCCTGAGATAGCTTTGGAACTTTTGATGGCTGCTAACTTTTTAGATTGTTAAACAAATATGTCAATATGTTATTCTTTTATTTTTCTTATATAAAATCGGTATGATATAAAAATCCTTTCTTTGTTTAATTTAGATGAAGAATGGAATACACACTTTAAATGGGAAAGAAAATAAAATGATATTCAATTAAAAAACAATAATTTTACATTGTAAATTATTTACGATTTTGTTCATTTTCATATAGAAAATGTAAATTAATGATGCCTTGATAAAATAATTAATATAATAAAATAATACTTTTTAATTTATAATAAAAATAAACTCAAATATATATTTTTAATTTTTATACATGAAACATGCATGATTTTTTATATTGGCGTGTCATTGGAATGCATGGGTTCACTTTAGAGAAACAACTTGTCATTGAAATGAAATCTTAAAATCCATGAAGCATATTAATATGTGCACATTTATATACCACAAAAGATTATTTCGGACATAAATTAAACTGCAGATTTTATGAAAAAATTGTTAAACAAATAAACAGCACTCGTTTAAAAAATTTTGCATAATTTGTATAAAAATCCATAATCTTAAATAATTTACAAGTACAAATCGAATTAATGTTAAATACATACTGCAATTCCGAAACTAGAGTTGAATGCATGCATTGAACGTAGTCTCCAAGAGTTCACAAACGCACAGTGGTTCCAAAACGTTTTTTAATTTATAATTTTGTAACTTGGAATCCGTTAAAGATATCTGAATAAAATTTGACATGGCCAGAGCTGAGATGTTTTCCAGTTGATTTGGAGGAGCACAGTACCCTAGTGGGTCAGAGGAGTAGTGGATGTCTTTTTAATTGTCAAAATTTTATTTGATTTTTTTTTTTTTTTTGTAAAGAAATTTTAATCATAGATAGCCTTTGCAAATATTTACAAAAAATACGCTTACATGTGCAAGTTATCCTTTTTGATTTATTAGATATTTAGTTCGAAATAAATTTTCCCTCATGTTTTGTTTAGTTTTTTTTTTTTATATTCTTTTAAACTTGGCGGGCTTAATTTGAGTCCTAAAATTTGCACTAAATTCCTTATAAAATTCTAAATAATATTGCTGCAAGAATCAAAAAAGTTTCATATTCATATCTTCAAAAATTACATCAATATTAGCAAAAGTCGGTAACATCAACTTCATAAACGAAGCAGTCGAACAATTTTTTTCCTTTTAAGAAAAATTTGGTTTGAAGAGTATTTTATGCTTTATCTATTTTTGTTTTAAGTGAACTATTAAAAACTTTTACTTAATTGCTCAAATTTAAAGCAAAAAATTAAAAATTGTGGTTACGGCCTATTGCATTTTGGGTGACGATATATTAATCTAAATTTTTGACTTAAGACGATTTTAACGCAAATGAACAATATTTAAGTTTTTTAGTATGAAATTATAGTTCTTACTTTTTTAATCAACTTTGCAACACGTGATAATTTTTGGAAGAAGAAGATATTTCCAAGTAGACGAACAAGCGGTGTATTTAGAATGGATCCTGAAGTCAAGCAAAAAAGAACGAAAATGTCGGCTTTGGAGCAATTAAAAAAATACACTACCATTGTGGCTGATACCGGTGACTTTGAAAGTGAGTAAATAATACGTACATATATATTAGGCCGAGATCTAGAAAAATTTATCAGATACAGTGCGGGCAACTTGTAATTGAAAATATGCAAGCATGTGTATGTAAGTATATTTACATGTAAGGTGAATGTGATTTGCAAAAATGTGAAAAGTTGTAACCTTAGATTATATACGGCAACTTTCAACAGTGTTGTCTAACCTTCAAATGTCTTAGAATGAAAAAAAGTAAAAAAAGAACATGGTAACACAATTGTATTTACTTTATTATTAAATTAAGTCATAAATGAAGATCACCGGAATTATTAATTTTTAAATAATTTTTGTACTCATTCAATAGTTTATTTTTTTAATGTACAAATTTTCTCTCCACTCGTTCTTAGTTAGCGAATTATAGGTCTAATAATTCGATATATTTTTCTGAATATCTTTATTATTACAAGTGTGTTCAAAACTATACTGATACCATTTAATAACTCTTACAAATATCAAATATCTCTAATGATATATAACATGACCATGTACAATAAATCCTTGGGACTAAAATTGACATTTTGCATCGAAGTAACATAAATCAAAAAAAAAAAAAAAAAAATGTTGATATTCAAAAAAGCTTATTTAGCGAAGCCGGTGTTCGACATACCCAGGTGAGAAAGTCCTTAAGTCCAGCCGTAGGCGGCAACACAGGAAGATTTTTATTAATATTAAAAAAATATTTAAATTTTAATGGTTCTGGTAATCTTGATTTGTATTTACACATATTTTCGTTTGAAAGTTTTTATTTTTATTATATTGTTTGTAAACACTTAATGACATTTAAAAATGTTATGGAAAAACTGGATCACATTGGTCAAATATTTGACAGAATATGTGTAACCAATATTTTCATCAAATATTTAAAACTTGTATTCCTTTGTTAAGATACAATTTTGTTTGATCACAATAATCAAATATTTAAAGAGATTCCTCTTTTTTTCTCGAAACTCATTGAGCTCCCTAGCTCACTTAAAATCGTACATATTTCCTATACTATTTGTCCAATTGCTAAGGTATCAATTGAAAGCTCTTGATTGTGCATTTATAAAAAATAAAAATTGTATAAGTTCCATTAACTCAACTTTTTTAAATACTTTGTAATTTCTAGTTTATAACATTTTTTTGTGAACATTTTTTTCTTGTCTAGACGGAAGGGTTTTTTACTCTGTAGTATGTCTAAACGCTGCTTCGCTAACATAATTTTTCTTTTTTATCCAGCTTTTTGTTATAACAAAATTTCTTTTATATGAGTTTCTTAAGAGAGAACGATTTGCAAATTCCCATAACTTCCAAATTATGCATTAAAAAATGTTTACATCAATATACACCTTAAAGTATGCTTTCATATTTTTACATTTATGCTTACAAAAATAATCAAATTTTTTATCCAAATTACAAATATATAAACACAAAATTAAACTATCATAGCAAGCGTTGCTTCCTTAAAAAAGAAAAAAAAACAATACACTGATAGCTTCTGATGATACATGCTTTTACAAAAAAACAACAACACTGAGTCATTGCAATACTTCTATTTCCAACTAAGAATGCTTGTGTATATGTATATACAATAAACTACTACTTGCTTATACAAAAAACAACAACACTGAAAGCATTGCAATGCTATTTTTATATGTGTTTGTGTATATATGGTTTCTAATAATTTTTTTTCGATTTTTGCCTATAACTCGGTTGTTTATGGACCGATATGGTTAATTCAAAAAACCGAAATTTTAGAAAAATATTTAGAACAGATTTGTACAAAACCGTTAAAAGTACTAACAATGATGAAAAAATTAAATAAATTGGTGGTACATCAGAAGATTAAATTTATACCTAAATGTCAATTGAACATTAAGATATTTGTCCATTATGACTGCAGTAACAAACTGCAATAATTTAATAATATTTAATTCTTTACTGATTAATCACATTAATTATACCCTTCCATCACAGGTGTAAAGGGTATATATAAGTTTGTCATTCCCTTTGTAATTTCTACAATTTTCATCTAAGACCCTAAGACGTTTTTTAGTCCGTCTGTCTGTTGAATTCAAATCTAGTTATAGGGAATATTCCTTAGAATGACGCTAATCAACAAAATTGGTCCATTAATGGCCGAGATATCGCCAAAAAACCGAAAAGTCCTTTAAAAACGTATTTGTTTTCTACTTTTCTAATGCCCTATATAAGCTAAGAAATAAAAATATAAGAAATGAACAAAATTGGTTCATTAATAACTGAGGTATCGGTTGAAACGCATTTTTCTGAAGCTTCTATGTAAGCTTCCGAATTCGTTTTTGTACAAATCTGTTCTAAATATTTTTCTAAAATTTCGGTTTTTTGAATTAACCATATCGGTCCATAAACAACCGAGTTATAGGCAAAAATCGAAAAAAAATTATTAGAAACCATATATACACAAACACATATAAAAATAGCATTGCAATGCTTTCAGTGTTGTTGTTTTTTGTATAAGCAAGTAGTAGTTTATTGTATATACATATACACAAGCATTCTTAGTTGGAAATAGAAGTATTGCAATGACTCAGTGTTATTGTTTTTTTGTATAAGCATGTATCATCAGAAGCTATCAGTGTATTGTTTTTTTTTTTTTTTTTCTTTTTTAAGGAAGCAACGCTTGCTATGATAGTTTAATTTTGTGTTTATATATTTGTAATTTGGATAAAAAATTTGATTATTTTTGTAAGCATAAATGTAAAAATATGAAAGCATACTTTAAGGTGTAAATTTTATTATTTGTCGGTAAGGTGTTGAAGGGTATAAAAGATTTGGCACAGCCGAATATAGCGCTCTAACTTACTGTTTTTTTAGGCATGAAGCTTTACAAGCCCACTGATGCCACAACAAATCCTTCTCTTATTTTAAATGCCGCCAAAATGGATCGTTACAAGGACATTGTACAAAAAGCTGTTCAATATGGCAACAAAGTCGGAGTGTTAGTATGACAAAATATTGTATTTTTCTGAAATCATAGAACTTCTTTGTAGGTCCACTGAAGAGAAAATGGAAGAAGCCATGGACTACTTGTGTGTCTTATTTGGTTGTGAAATTTTAAAGATTGTTCCCGGACGTGTTTCTACTGAAGTTGATGCCCGTTTATCTTTTGATACTGAAAAGAGCGTTAAGAAGGCTTTAAAATTAATTTCCCTTTACGAGGACATGGGTGTAAGAAAGGATCGCATTCTCATTAAATTGGCCTCCACCTGGGAGGGCATTCAAGCCGCCAAAATCTTAGAATCCCAACATCAAGTCAAATGCAATTTGACTCTGTTGTTTTCCTTTGCCCAGGCCGTAGCTTGTGCCGAGGCCAATGTAACTCTCATTTCACCATTTGTGGGACGTATTCTCGATTGGTATGTGGCCCATACCGACAAAAAGAAATATGAACCTAAAGAGGATCCTGGTGTAGTGTCCGTAACAAAAATCTACAACTACTACAAGAAATTTGGCTATCAAACTGTAGTCATGGGTGCCTCGTTTAGAAATACTGGTGAAATTAAAGCTTTGGCCGGTTGTGATTTGCTAACAATTGGACCCTCCCTTTTGAAGGAATTGGAAAATGATGCCGAAGAAGTTGTGCCCCAACTAAAAGTCGAACAAGCAGTTCAAGTTAATCTCGAAAAGATTACTATGGATGAGCCCACTTTCAGATGGATGTTGAACGAAGATGCTATGGCTACCGATAAACTTTCCGAGGGTATTCGCAAATTTACTGTTGATATTGTAGCTTTGGAAAAACTCATACGCCAGCATATCTAAAAATGCGTGTGTTGTGTGTAACAATGTAACAAATATACTGTCGAACAGTCTAAATATTTTGTAATTTTGGTACAGGGCCCCCCATTATATACTAAATATTCCATAATATAATTTTTTAGTAACACCCCTATTTTTGCGTAAGTTAAAAAGAATAAAAAAAGAAAATGATTTTCTTAAGATTTTACAAAACTTTGTATTTTTCATTTTGTTGTCTGCAATATACATATATTTGTTTATATTAATTATGTAATCGGGTTTCCATGAAACTTGTAATAAAATGATTTTAAAAGTAATCCTACCGAAAGATTCTCGCATCCAAATGTCAATAATCTTAATCAATAGATTTCATTTTACTCAAATAAGCAGTTGGTATCATTTTCATTTCACCATTTAGTTGACAAATACTAGTGTCTTTATCCGAATGTGAGACCACCTTACCAACAGATTCACGTTCGTCGCCATAAATAACCTTAAATTCGTCGCCTACCTCTGGGGGAACAGGAGCCAAATGTTCGCTTACTACCGAAACACTGCGGTCTTCCTGTTGTAGGAAAACTGAACAAACACCATTCGAAACAGTGCGTATAATTCCAGTTTGTCCCACCAAATCAACATCGTCATGGGTGTGAATCTTCACCTCAATGTCTGTGGTACACCAGTCACCTATGGGTGATTCCAAGCTGGCACCAGGAGTTTGTGGATTGTAAGGTGAGTTGGGAGCACCGCCGGGCGTGTTGGGTGAGTAGCTAGAAGGAGATGGTGTATTCATATAGCCCACCGGATATGGAGAAGGTGCTGGACTTGGACTGGGATTGAAGGGACTGTAGCTGCGATCCGAACCATATAAAGTACCAGGGGTTTGTGGTGGAAACTGTGTATTGATTTGATAACCAGGAGTGCTGGGATTGTAGCCAGGGCTAGGACTAGGCTCTTCAAGTGAATAGTCAAAGTCATTACTACGTGCTGGAGTATTGGTGACATTTGGATCCCAAGCTCCATGACGTGGAGTCATGCTGCCATCATGCAATGGTGTCATCGAACTGCTATATGGTGTTCGGCCTTCAGAATCCCAATTAGGTGTTTGGCTACCTAACAAAGGTGTCTTAGAGCCAGCTGCAGCATAAATTGGTGTATGAGAACCATAACCAGGTGTACGTGCTGGAGTGCGACCATACGAAGATAGACTTCCGTCTTTGCCGGCTGGACCAACAATGGCAATGTGATTACGATCCACCGAAATTGTTTGACATGATGTATGCAATTCTACACGAGCTGTACTCTCAGTGGCATCTTTAACAATGCCCACAACACCTTTAAAATTGAACAAAATTCATATAAAAAATTATCGTATTTAAAAAAGCTAGGATGCAAGGCAGAATGGAATGCATTTTTTATAGCCAGCCACGACCGTCATTAGCACTCCTCAGTATCCCACCGTGGTGTTCTCTGTTCCTTTCAATTAAAATATTTAAAATTTCTTACCTTTATAGGGTCCTCCACTAATTTTGATTGTTTTCCCCAATATTTCACGATCCCTGGTAACTTTGAAACCACCTCGTCCTCCTCTTGCTCCACCGCGTCCGCCACGACCACCTGAAGGATGCATGGGTGATTGAATACGTGGCGACATAAAACCTAAACCGCCAAGTGGACCAAAATTATTGGTTTGTGATTTACTACCACCGGCCAATTGAAGATGACGTGTCTTGCACACAAAAATGCCACCATTTTCCGTATACATACGACAATGTAAAAATGCCAAACTTCGATATAAATGTTTGATTTCACCCGAACGACCCTACGAGGAGAAAAGAAAATAACTTTCCTAATCGTATATAAACTTTTTTTCCCCAAAATTGCTTTTCTTTCAGTCGATTTATTAGAAATCCGTAAAGGTACTTCTTATAAAAGTTCGTACATGTTTTTTAGGGAATAAAATTGAAAAGTAAAAGCTACATTATGATTAATTTGAACTTACCGCATGAGGCCCTTCCATAACTTTAACAATGTCGCGTCGTCTTATTTGATTTTGATCTGCATCAAGAGCAATTGTATTTCTATTTTCTCGTCTCTTATGAAGAGCCGTAGGTTTGCATTCAATAACCTTACCATGCATGCCCAACACATGGAAATTTTCACGTTCTAAACGTACAATAACACCGACATTTTGTGCGCTGTATAAATTTAAGAACAAATAATAATAAATTTATTACCTGATAAATTTCAAAAACTTACTCTAATTGCACCAAATCACCCCACTGAAATTGACCCAAACAATCCACACCGGTAGCAACATCTGAGCAAAGCTGCAAATCTCTAGGCAACACTTCCAATTCGTGATTAGTCAAATCGGATACTAGTACAACACGTGTGGGTTCAACACGTATAATTAAGCCCGTTTCGCCCTCATAACGACCAGCCAAGACACGAGCATGGTCACCAGTTTTAAAGTATTTACGCAATTCATTAGCTTTGAACACCAAGGGATCCTATTTTCGATTTTAGCAATTTGATTTTAAAAAGATATAATTGAATGTTTAATGATTTTCTTACTGACCTTCAAATCCTGATGTTTGGGCATAACAGTAATCATGCCACCATCAATGGCAATAATTTTTGCTTGCAAATTCTCCAAATCTCCTACGCATACTTCAACGTTGTCACCCATTGAGAATGAATGACCAGCAGTAGGATCATCTTTAGCTCCAGTAACAATTTCTAAGTTGACGTCTAAAAAATACAGCTACTTTCTATATATCTTATTCTTTCATTACAATAAATAACAATCATACCTTCTGGTTGTTCTTCAAATCTTTCCAGTTCGGCTAGAGTGGGTTTAACACCTTCAGCTTGTATAGCCGACATGGTAAAGTTTTTGTACAAGAAACCCTTGCGGGAATAGCGATTTCCCTCGAATAGCAAAAAATCACCATCTGAATGAACTTCTCCACCAATGGCTCTATGAGATTCATTGAAATCAAATAAATAAAAAATTTACAAGTTGGTACGTCGACTTACCTAACGGCTTCTGGATCAAAAGGTTTTGCAGGGGGCCTTCGTTTTTTCTTGCGTTTACTATCATCGCTTTCCTTAAAACAATAAAAATAAGATATTTCTTTTATTTTAAATTTAATTGTAAAAATATAAATTTAATCTTACTTGTACTGTTGATCTAAGAGCGCCTCTCATGCGTGTATAGTCTATACGAGGCAAAAGCTTTAAATGAGCTTGATTTTGAGCCAAATCTACATAATCTACTTGAGCTATATCGTCTTTGTAAAGACCTCTCTTCAATCTGACCCATTGTTTAACCTTCAAACCCACTTGTTCCTTAACGACTTTCAAAACATCTGTCATTTCCTTAATGGGTACCATCTCCTGTTTCCACTTGCCCATCCTAAGGTTACCCACATTTTCAATGGTGGTTTTAACATGAGTTTGTTTGTACGACTCAATATAAATATAACCCTTGACACCCTCAGGTGCTACCACCGATTTTATTTGTAAAGGTTCATCGGTATTTAGATAAGTAAGAAATTTTCGCATTAACAATAAAGCTGTGGCTTTTTCCTCGCCAATACGACATTTAACCATCCATAAATTGGGATCTCTTAAATATTATATTGTAAATAAATATTTATTAAAATTTCAAAATTGTGTTTTCAACTTACTTTATACCAGGCAACAAAGTTTGTTGGGTAATTTCATCCGACATTTCTTCACCTCCATCACCAAAGTGTCTCTTGGCTATAGATTCGTCAGCATATTTCTTTCTTAAATACTCCTCTATCTCGTCTTCTCTCTGGGTACTTTAAATATTAGAAAACTACAATTTGTTCTACGACCCTAAAATGTCAAAGAAACTTACTCCCATAGATTGGTACCACGTCGTCTTATTTCAATATCACGAGCTGTTGGACCCAGTTCGTCAATTTCATTGCCCACTATACCTAACTCATTGGCACCCTCCTCCCATTCATCATCTTCGTCCACCTCATCGTCTACCTCAGCTTCATCAATAATAAAACCACCAAAACGATCCTTTTTCTTTTTCTTTCTAGGTCTATCGTCTTCATCTTCCTCATATTCTTCTGAATCCACATCATCACCATCCACATCCTCTTCGTCTTCTTCCTCCTCAGCATCACGAGATCGTTGTTTATGGCCCCTCACTGAATTGTCCGAACCCGACTCAGAACCCACCGAACGCGAACGAGATCGCGACCTAGATCTGGATTGGGATCTTGAGCCGGATCTTGATCTGCTTCCCGAACGGGAGCGTATAGGTGAGCGTGATCGTGAACGGGCACTTTTTTGCGATTTATTAGATCCCACGGAGCCATCTTCGGAACCACTGTCCGATACATTACTTTCTTCCGAATCGGACATTTTACTGCAAAAAAATCATTTACATATACTATTTGCAAAATAATTTTCTACTAAGAAAATTTCTAAACCACATCAACACCACCGCCATATTTATTTTTATATACTTTTTTTTAAAAAATTTTTATAAACGCCAAGCGTACGATACTCACTTAAGTATTCCTTTCTTCCTGTTAACTATCGTTTAAATTCTTATATCTTTGCAAAAAAGAAATAACTTTTTTCACCTAAAAAATCCAATCGCTTGTGTAAAATTTCTGCAGATATAAAAGAAAATTTTCTTAAGACAAGGTGGTACGTGTAAATTAAAAAAAAAAATAATAATTGACTTGTTTTGTGTTTTTATTAATAGCGTTGCCATATGTGCTGGCTATTTTCAAACTTGGCATCCCTTTCAGAGTTGAAAATTCATAAATAACCACTCTTCCGTAACATAGTGTCTACATTAGAGATTTTTTTACCAAGACAAACGTCAAACTTAACGCGAATTTGTGTAAGGTGGCAACAGTTGCACCAAAACAACAATATGACGTATTTATTATTGCTTTTATATATGCAGTTTGACAACTGTAATAACCAAAATAATAATCAACTGTTTAACTAAGATTACCTTGTATATATTAGCACTGATTTTGACGTTTGTTTTGATATAAATTTGCCTAATGTAGACACTAGGTAAGCGTGACGTCGCATATTAAGTAGAGGTCTGTCTACACGTAGACATTTTTATGTTAGCAGTTGTAAAACTCTACTTTTTCCATGAAATGTAACGTGTGGAGTATTCAAAAAACAAACTTTTTTAGAAAACCGGTTTTCGGTTTGACCGAAAAATCTAATTTTAGAAAAAACTGATTTTGTACTCTTGAAAAAACCCGTTAACCGGTTTTAAGTCATGTAAATTTTTGAATAAGAAAGTATTTTTTAGTAATTTTTTAAAACAAAAGGCTAAATTTAAACGTGCATATAAGTTTTACTCTGAATAATAATAATACATTTTTGTAGGCATAATCTCAAAATTAAGGTTTTTTACTTCACATTATAACTTTTGAGAAATATGTGTCTTTTTAATTTAATTACCTTTCTTTATTTTTAATCCTGGTATTTGAAAATAATCATATCTTTTCGAAATAAAATAAAATCTATTTTGTGATTGAGAAACTAGAAGTAAGCACGGAAAAAACCAGTGCATAAAATTCTGGTTATAAAAATTATATTAATTTCAACTATTTAAAAGGAATTTTCTAAGTAAATTAGGCAATCTGTCATTTTTATTGCAGTCCGGAAACCGGTTAACCGGTTTCGATTGTTTTACTCTAGTGTGGACGTTTTTACGTTATTAATAGCTAATAAAAAGTGCACCAAAAACTAAATTATAAAATACAGATCGAGAACTCATTTTTTTAAATTATGTAGTCATTTGAAGTATTTATTCGTTTTCCAAGTACATCGAATAAAGAATTTAGATTCTTTCAAACACGTTCCCATTTTGTTAGGAATTACCGTTTTTGTAAAAATTTTGAACTATAAAGTGAACTTAAATTCTTTGAAAAAGCTTTTATCTGTTATGAATCTGAATTTTTTAAATATACATAGAATTCGACGGCTTATTTGTTCAATAAGAACACAAATTTTCAAATTTATATATGAAATATAAATTTACTATTTGTGCTGAAGTCAAACTGACTTAACCCCAGGTCTACAAGTGAGATTAACGCCGATATAATATGTGAGATAAAGTCGGCAGAGAGTAACCATTTTGTTTATATTATGTTTAATCTTAAATCTTAATTTCAATACTTAAATTTTGTCCCTATTTTGAAAAATGTTAAAAAATGCTAAATATATTATTAAAAACTGCTAAATAATATGCCAAATGTTAAATGAAAAATTTGCGGCTAAATCGGAGTATAAAATGCTAAATTTAGCAGCAAAAATGCTAAAATGGTCACTTACTAATATGGTCACTTATAATACTTTTTATAATACTAATATTTGAATCTACACGTGAGATAATTCTCTCAGAGAGCGAATTTTGACACTCTCTGACAGAAAAATTTTACAGATTCTGTTACGTGGACTGAAAAAAGTGAAAAATATGGACCATGTAATGTGTAACTTGATGCTGTTAATGAAAACTGTTTCCACCTTGAATAAATTCGCGTTGATTTTGGCATTTGTCCTGATAAAAAATTATATAATATAGACACTATGTTAGAAATGAAATAATGTTAAAACATCATGTTAAAATTTTCTGCTCAAATTTCAATATTTTCATTGTGCCATACATGCATTAATTTTAATTTCTTGCTTTCTCATTGTTTTGTCGTTTTCTTTCAGTTACATGCATGGTACAATAACACAGTGCTCGAAAATTACTTTTTTTAACAAAATGGACACACATTAGGTAAAACTAAATCAGCTTCACTGAATTTTATGGTGTTAACCATTTTTAAAAGTTTTAAGGTCAAAAATGGGCTAAAAAACTTTTTTTGTTTAAATTTAATAATTTAGTTGTTAAATTTAAACAGAATAAACAATTAAGATTCCATTAAAGTATAGGATTATGAATTCTTACAGCCCGTCTAGACGTAACATAATATGTAAGATTTTTCTATCAGAGAGTGTCAAATTCGCTCTCTGAGAGAATTATTTCACGTGTAGATTCAAATATTAGTATTATAAGATGTATTATGAGACTGTTGTGATGAGATTTCTCTACACAACCATCTTATAAGATGAACTGTCAAAAAAATACACACACACGGAAGTTTGTATGTGTGTGTGCTTATATATTTTGGAAATTACTAAAAAAACAATGTTTTTTTGCAAAATTATTTCCTTTTAATGATTGTTTTACATTTAAAAATTTTTTTTATAGAAATTGTGTTAAAAACGTGCGTTTTTTGTAAATAAAAAGTACATGTTTGTTCTGCGACTGATTGAAAATAATGATATCTTATAGGATTTATTAGAGTACGTGTACCCCATATTTAAGATAAAACATAATATAAACAAAATGGTTACTCTCTTCTGCTTGCGTTATCTCACATATTATATCAGCGTTAATCTCAGTTGTAGACCTGAGGTTATTATCAAACATATTTTAATCGCTAAGTTACAAAACTTTACACTAACGAAAAATATGACTATAATTCCTCACCCCAGGTCTACAGCTGATATTAACGATGATATAATATGTGAGATAACGCCGTCAAAAGAGAGTAACTATTTTGTTTACATTATGTTAAATTTTAAATAATATTCTATTAAATCCTATAAGATATCATTATTTTCAATCAGTCACAGAGTAAAGATGCCCTTTTTTATAAGAAATTCGCACTATTTTGCCACAATTTTTATAAATTTTTTTTTTTTGTAAAACAATCATTAAAAGGAAACAATAAAAAAAAAACACGCAAACAAACTTTTATAAATATGTATTTTTTGACAGTTCATCTTATATGATAGTTGTGAAGAGAAATCTCATCACGACAGTCTCATAATACTTCTTATAATACTAATATTTGAATCTACGGGTAAGATAATTCTCTCAGGTAGCGAATTTGACACTTTCTGAAAGAAAAATCTTACATATTCTGTCGCGTGTAGATGGGTATTTAAGTAAGGTAAATAGTGTTACCAGTGAGCAACTTTTCGAACAAAAATATAAATGCGTTAAAAATCGGTTGAATTGATTTAATTTATGATTAGAGTATATATTTTATTGTTTGTTATACATAAATAACGTCAATTTTATTTCTAATATTGTATTATTTGTATAATTACATAATAAAGTTTAAACCCAAATATCGCGAATACGAGCGCTAATTTCGAAAAATGAATACCACCACTGAATTCAACGTTTTTGAATTAGCTTTACCAATAAACAAATTTATATTAAAATTTTTATGTAGCTGTAAAAAATTAAAGTATTATTAAAAACAAATTGACATTAAAATTTCAGTGTTACGATATAAAAGAAAAGTGTTAAAATCGTATTGATGCCCGGCCAACAAAACTCTGTATTTGATGGAATCACAAGGTTTTCACTTATTATTAGTTATTAAGACCGGGTGAAACAATCGCGGGAGGCCTGTTCCGAACACAATAGAACTCAAAATACAATGAAATGAATGAAAAGAAAATTTTACTATTAAATTTTGACAACATACCTCGAAGAAAAATAAAAAAAGTGATTTATTACAATAAAATTCTATATTATCTTCACACACATTAGTTTTTGACTTGTTTTTTGAAAAACATAATAAGTTTAAACATCACTGTTTACATATCATTTTATAGTGTTTTTTTTTTCCAAAATATTTCCACAAATTTTTGGTTGAAATAAAAATTTCACACACACACTTTTTAATTAAAAAAATATAATTTTTAAAAATATAAAATTTATGAACAAATATAAATTTCATTCATAATTTTTAATTTTTTGTTTTTAAACTGTCTGACAATTTTTACAAATTCTTTTTCCAACAAATTTCTTTGTACTAAAAATATTAAAAATTAAAACTAATAGCATTGTTTACATGTCAATGGACGATCGGAAAACATGCAAGCAGACTTGGTCTCCCTTACAATGAATACTGTCGTAGTTGTGGCAATCACCAGAAGGAGGAGACTGAATATCATCTTCTATGTGAATGCCCAGCCTTGAACGCAATCAGATATAAATTTATGGGAAGGCACCAATTAGACAACCTCTGTGAAATATCTGACACTACGCTCAGTGACATTATTAAATATCTCAATGCTACAGGCTGGATCTAATTAATTTATGTTCTCATTTTTCTTCCCTACACTTCTATCTCATTACAGACTTAATTCAACTCATTCACCTGGCGAGTAGTGTGGTCCTATCAAAACGGAGTCTAACGAGTCTAATTGATTGCCCGTAAGGTTACGGGCTACCACGTAAACCAACCAACCAATTAAACAACTCGAATCGAGATATTTTTTGGCTTTGAAATATATATTTGTGTTTTTTGAGAAAACGACTCGTTTTTCAAAAAAACTCTATATGTGAACATAGCATTATCTACGTGTTCCCATATATGCTGATGGAAATAGAAAAAAATTGCAGTAGCCTTGCCGACGTTTTGTTACTTGTTATGAGAGAAAAATCCCTCTTGTAGACCCTACGGAATAATGACAGTTTATAAGCTGAGTGTTAAAAGTATATGTGATTATTTTTTTTAGCTAGTTAAAACTGTCAAACTCTATGTAAAAAAATAAATTTCTCTTTTAACAGCCCACCTACACGTAACTGAATATGTAAGATTTTTCTGTCAGAGAGTGTCAAATTCGCTCTCTAAGAGAAATATCTCACGTGTTGATTCAAATATTTGTATTATGAGAATGTTGTGATGAAATTTCTATACACAACCATCTTATAAGATGAACTGCCAACAAAATAAACATATACGAAAGTTTGTTTGTGTGTGTACATGTGTATTTTGGAAGTACTAAAAAAACAATGTTTTTTATGTAAAATTGTTTCCTTTTAATGATTGTTTAACATTTAAAAATTTTTATAAAAATTGTGATAAAAAAGTGACAATTTCTTAAACAAAAAGGGCATGTGACTGATTGAAAATAATGATATCTTATAGGATTTATTAGAAATATTATTTAAAATTTAACATAATATAAACAAAATGGTTACTCTCTTCTGCCGGCGTTATCTCACATATTATATCAGCGTTAATCTCAGTTGTAGACCTGGGTTAACAGTTGCTATAATAAAAAATTTGGTCAAAAAACCTCTTCATAGGAAGAACGAATCTGTAAATTTGTGTAATAAATCCGTGACAAGCCATTATATTTCTTTGTATGCAAAAGGAATAAAAAATAAAATATTTTTTATAAATGAGAATATGAAACGTAATATTTTGTTTTTTTCTGGGTGGTTTCTTGCAAAAATCTTTTTTTTTTAATATCAATTTAGCGATATCTTTCCATTTTCTTCCATATGGTTATCTGGCGATATTGTCTGGTTATCGTCTGTAAGAATCCTCTTCATACTGTTTAGGAGTATTGCCGTCGGGTCACTTTTTTTCCGAAAGAAATTTCTTCCAAAATACGAATTCGATTATTGCCGCAATAATATTTTTTATCCAGGCAATACGTTTGGCAAAACTTTTTTCGTATTGCCCTGTTTACTGTTTACTGGGTATATGTTTTGTTTTCTGGTATTCATATAATCGTAATTGTATTTTTGTTTATTAAAAAATGCGATTGTGTAGTGCGATTGTTTAGCTGAATGAAAAAGGACATTGATGCCACTCCTAACATTTAAAAGTGTTTTTAATTTTTTCGCCATTTTAGGTGCATTTCAAAATGTTCGCAAAATTTTACAACAATCTCCCAAAAATATACTTTTTACAAATTTTCACATATTTTAATTTCTTAAATACAAAAATGTATATTTCCTTTAAAAATTTCCAATACATATTACAAAAAAATTGCCATTTTGTTTTTTAAAGCATAAACTCAGTGGCATCAAGGAAAAAGGACATAATATGCAAAATCACTTCTTTTTATTTTTTTCAATATTTTTCAAACATCGAACAAGTATATCGAAAAGTCGAACATTGATATTTAAATTTAAAAAATGTCTATGCTGTTACATGTTCAAGTTAAAAAAGAACTACTATCATATTTTTCCTTGTTACCACAGAATTTAATTTTTAACAAAGCATAAATATTTAAAAGTCTTTTTATCAAATTTTTAAGCACTTTTATCTTAAGAAATCATAAAATGTGTTGAAATTATATTATAAATATTATTAGTTTTTTTTTGCGTTTTAGACTTCAATCTATATATTAAAAGCTTTAAATGTTTTCCGCATCAGTAAAAAAAAAAGATTTCTAGATTTTTTTTAAAAACTTCTAACATAAGAAACTCAGCATAATTTGCAAATGACAATTTCAGGTGCATTAAGCTAAGGGTTGGTCACGTTATGTACAAAAGTATATTTTTCTCATTATAGGGTAGAAAACATATTTTATTAAATTATATAATAATTCAGAGAAAAAGTATATTACATACCATATATATATATATATATAATTTAAAAATAAAACAATTGAAATTATGTAGCAAATCTTATTAAAAACCATACCACCCCCTCAAATTAAACATAAACTTTTATTTTATAAAGTTTCTTGACCTTTTCTAAAGATATTTCTGGTAAGAAAAATATATATGCATTTAATAAAATCATATATTTATAATTATACTACATCAAATAATTATTTATATAAAAATATTTCTTAAAAAAAATAAAATAACAAAAAAAAAAAAAAAAAAAAAAAAGAAAGATAATTAATTAATTAACACAATAGGTAAAAAATATTTTAATAATCATTAATATATTATAATTTATAACCCTTTCAATGGTTTTCATCAAGCAGGATTTTTTTTTATGACATTATTATTAAAGTGTTATTTGACAATGTATGTATGTACATACAAATTATTTTCAAAATATGTAGCAACGTACATATTTATGTACTCATATGTATATATGTATATAAAAAATCTTTGTACATATATGTATAAGTATTGTTGTACTATCCTTCGAATACTAGAATTTTTGACATTGCATGCCTTATTTTTATTTATATCTAAAATAAGTATGAGGTTCTGTAATAATTTTTCCACTTTTGTTATTGTTTCATTTAGTGCTAAGAAGACAGTGGCGTAGTTGGGAAAATTTAACATAAATACCTTCCGAGATACGCATTAAAATAAATGAAATGAAAAACCACTAATTATTTGTAGTGATAAGCAGTAAAGCAATTTCAACAATTATCATGTTTCAACGACGAAATGCAAAGTAGCACCTCGACAAAATGACATAACAGTAAATTTTCGGGAGAGCTAAACGACTGCTTAAAAAATCAATTTCTATATAATATTTTGTCAAGCATACCTTCAAAACTAATAGTTGTAGGAAAATACTAATGTAATATAGGTTGGTATCCGATTTAAAAAGGTAAAAATCGTAAATGTAATTTTATTTTGGAATAGGTAAAGGTATTTTGGCGACAACAGTTAGGTTAGGTTAGATGGGCAGTTGCAAATGTAACTATACAACTCACTTGGGACCTATTGGTCCCGTTGTGTTACCCTAATAGATCATGTGAATCTGTTTTCACATGTCTGAAAATAGGTTCGAATCGAACCAACCTGACGCACGAACAAAAGATCTGATTCGTCTGACATCAATTGTAGAAAGATCAGATAGTCCGTGCATATACGGGCTGCCAAATTCAGCAGTCCTTATATTTGCAAGAGCAGGACAGTGACAGAGAAAATGTTCTACTGTCTCTTAACTTCTACAATAGTCGTTAAAAGGGAGTCCTAGCGTGTGCACCATCAAACCAATGCCCTCTAATGGTGGCTACAAGTGTTCGTAGCTGACACCTTGGCAATCCCAGAATGAAACTCGACCGCTCCTTATGTTTCGAGATAGAACATGCATACTCGTTTGTCCATCTTTTATATTCTCAACATGTACTGCAGTGTCATTAATCTGCAAGATGACAGCGGTATGCTCACTAACTGGTCCATTTCTTCACTTTGAAGAAGGGAACCAGTTATGGCTAATTCATCCGCAATAATATTTTCCGGGGTACTTGAATGACCCCTTACCCAGACCAATTCTAGGTTTGAATGTCTCGTCATCTCATTTAAAGATGTCCGGCATTCATTTACCAGCCTGGATGTCGAATAGATACCCGAAAGAGACTTAATCGCGGGTTTACTATCGATACAAATTTCAATATTCACTCCGAATACTCTATAGTACATTAGCCAATTTATGCAGTTCATCAGAACAAATAATGCCTTGGATGGTATGGTAGTAGCGCTGAACTACGCAGAACCTTTTTGAAGATTCCACAAAAGGTAGATTTTTCCATCGCTTTCCACCATACTATCGCTAAATACATAAGTATAGCTCACCACGTCGAAGAGCCATTTTGTACTCTTAGGATTTAATCCCCAAGATTTCCCTATGGCCTTCCTACACATATAAAGGGCAATGTTTGCCTTTGAAGCCCTAGCCTGGGTGTTCTGGAGCTAGGAAAGTTTGGAGTCCAGTATTATACCCACATTTGCACTGTCTAACACCTTTAATTCAACTCCATTTAGGCAAGGGAGTGGTGGCGACAACGGAAGTTGCAGTTATTTCGGTAACGGTATTTTAGTGTTATCGGTATTTCGAGTTATTACGATAACAATAATTTAGCTGTAACGGTATTTATGGTTATTTCCGTAATGGTATTTTACGGGTATCGGTTTTTTCTGACATTTAGCAGATATCGGTTCACAACCATGAAATATAAAGTGGTCAGATATTAAAAAGTCGGGCTTAGAGTTAAAAATAATATTTCATTTTGGTGAATCGTTCGTTATCGGTCAATACGACTGACTGATATTTCTTTCTTTTCTTTCATATTTCACTTACTGTAGTATGTATGGAATGGAAACGAATGAAAAATGTTTGTTTCACTTTTCTTTCATATTTCACTTACTGAAGTATGTAATGTATACAAACAAATAAAAGATGCTTGTTTTTGTGAATGGTTGCGCATTTGTTCTTAAAATTGTTTCTTGATATTTTATTCAGCTGTTTTGAACATATACATTTGTGTAATTTACATCAAATTTACTTGTTGCCGAATGAATTCACAAATTCTAATCAGCTGAAAAGAAAAACGAAATATGACAGAAAGAAAGAAATGTGAAAGAAAAGTGAAATATAAATAATAAATATCTTCCATTTTACTGAATCGTTCAATTGAAATATTTTATTCATGAACGACGCAACTCTAGCCGGGGATGGTATAACCATTCTTACAAGTTTTATTTTAATTTTATTGAATATAATTAAATTTCCTCATAGTATTTTAGCAGTAACGATAATTTATATTATTTCGGTATCGGTATTTCAGCGTTTATGGTATTTTGATCTACTTCGATAAAAATATGTAGCATTAACAGTATTTCCAAGGCAACGGTAGTCAAGTTAAATGGGTATTTTTTTAGCGGTAAGTGTACTTTAATGGTAACGGTAGCCAACATTGGAAAATACCGATTATAGTAAACGATGTGTACGTCTTTAATTAATGTTAATTTAATGATTAAATAATCAGAAAATTGTCTTATCGCGACTTAAGATGTATTGTCAAAAGTCCACATATTTATTTTACTAATAAACTTATGAGTTGGCAACGCTAAACCAAAGAAGCGGTAATAATAAATTCAGCTGCCAGTTTGTCACAAATAATCAAAATAAGTACTGCCACCTTCATATTTTATATTTTCTGCGTGTAAAAATTGTATGTAATGTTTTTCGGGGAAATTTATGTATTAACTACAGACGTCTCTGCTAAGAAAAGCTACAAATATAATAACCTTAAGCACCGTCTAAAAAAAAATGCTTAACAAAATCTAAACAGTAACAAAAACAACAAATAGCTACATCTATACTAGCTACAGCAATAAGTAGAAACCATCATCATCATACACATACATATTTTTGTTTGCTTTAGCTTTATGAATATCATTTGAAAAAAAACTAAAATAAAAACGACATTATAAACATCATCTACAGGAATATATGCATTCATATTTTTAAAAGCAAGAACAACAACAACAACACTAAAAGCAGCAACTAAAAGCACACTAGCCACCAAATAATAAATAGTATAATAAGAAGCTGCTAGCCTGGCTGGCTTTTCGGGCTGCCTTTGGTCGATGTGATCGTTCATTGTTTTTTTTTATTTTTTTCAATGTTTTGGTGTGTTTGTACGTATGGATGATTCTTTCTAATATGCTAAAAGTGTTTTCCCGGGCAGTAGAGAGTTTACGTCTGTCTGGGAATTTTGCCAAAAGCAACAAATTCTGTAATTCAGATAGACACTCTCATCAAGCACTTTCTCCCTGTGTTTAGTCGCCGTCGATCGTTTCAAAAGCGCGATCTTTTCCTTAGTTCTTAATTTTTTGGCTGGGCCAAAAAATACAATAAAATAATTATATAAAAAATTTCGGTTCGCACAGCATTTCAATTAATAACAATTATTTTTGTAAGTTTCTAACTAAAATAATTGTAATAACTTAAAAAATTGATTAAAAAGACAAGAACATTATAAAAAGCAAAAAAAAAAAAAAAAAAAAAAGGATAATAAAAGTGTAAAAGATTACCAGTTTTAGTTTTAAATATACTACAAATATAAAAAAATCACAAAAACCTAATAAACTTGAAAAAAAAATTAACGAAACAACCGTTAAAAAAGAATATTTCAATTATCAACAACTCCTCGTTAGCAGAGAAGGCAAAAGTACTGATTTCATCAATTATTATTGACAGAAAACTATTAAAAAATAATAATCTGAAAAAGAAAATGAAAAAACAAAAAATATATAATTATGAATTAAATTAATAAATACACAAAGTTGTTATATAAACATTTCATATTTTATACTAAAAGTCGAAATCGAATCGAAAAAATTAACAGTTAATTTTAGTAAATTTTCTGGTGTATTTTATTCATTTTTATCATATATGCATATTTTCTAAAAAACATCAACAAATAACTATAAATGCAAATAAACTGCCAAAGAAATCACAAATTGTTATATTTCTTTAAAATAAATTTTTAATATTTACATATAAAAATAAATACACACACATACTATATGCGTACATACATTTGTATTAGTGTTGCTAATAAAGAACTTTTTCGTTGATTTAAGTTGGATAAAAAGCTTTAAGTTTTTGTTGTTTTTCCTTATTGCTAAGAGTTTTGTTTCATTTAATGGGCAACACTGGTTTATTTACCTATACGTACACTGACACTTAATGAGAAAGAAAGACACTCTCCCAAAAATAAAATTTATTAAAAAAACAAAAATTAAAAATAAACCATCATATATTCAAGGTTTCGAAAATCTTTAAATTTACTTATACAAACACACAGATGCTTGTTCTTCTTTAAAATTTGTACATAACATAAACACACACGTACAAAAAAAAAACTATTTTTATACATATAAACCTACGTATGTATATGTATGTATATTTGACGTTTGCTCCCCGAAAAATTTCGAGGTGACTTGAGAAAAAAAAAAAAAAATCATAAAGAAAAACACAATTCCGTTGTTTTAATAATAAATTATTTTTTTTAAATGAAGAAATTAAAGAAATTACCTTAAAATTCAGTTGTCAAGGCATATCAAAATTTTAATTTAAATTTTAAAATATATATATATGTATGTTTGAATAAAGGGGTGATATATTTTTATGGGGTATATGTATGTATGTATTTGTGTGTTTTATATATAAATATAAGAGGTAAAAAGTACTGGGTTTTTTTTAATATTTGATGAGTATATTTTTTGGTTTTTCATATTTTCTTATTACATAATAGCAGAAAAAAATATTTTTGGCAAAAATTATGAACATAAATATAAATGTCTGTGTGTTCATGAACACATACATATATGTATTTGAAGTGTTAGTTAATACGTAAAATAATTAACAGAGCAAAATAACAGAGACATCATTATTAACGTTGTATTATTTATGTCAATCACATCTTGAAAAGTTCATGTTATTGTTAGCAGATATATAATTAAAAAAATTATGAAATCTACATACCTACATAAATTGAAAATTATATTAAATATTCGATTGTTTTTAGGACCAGGTTAAAAATATCTATATATACAGGTACACACATGGTATTGTACGTGTGTATGAATTTTTGTGTTAAATGCCCGGGAAAAATCTATTAAGTGAAAACACCTGCCTTTCGCTTTTGAATGAAAATAGGTCAAATAAATTTATGTTACATGTGTTTAATATAAATGATGAAATATTTTTCAATATTTTAAATTCGAAAACAAAATTGAATAAATATTTTTACTTATAAAAATATTATTTTAACCTGTTTAAACCTTAACCGCGTTTAAAATTGATTTAAATTAACAGTATTTGAAAATATATTGTTTACAGGATAACCATTCATATGCACAACAACAGTGTTGCCGTAGACAAAATTTTACTATATTGCAACAAAAATCCCTTTTCAAAATATGTAAATTTATTGCTAATTTTATTTTTTTCAAGTTTTATGAATATAATTTAATACTATTTTCATATAGGCATGGGACCTAGTAGGCATTTTGAGGCAAGCTGGCAAAGTATTTAAGTAAATCAATAGATATTTATAATATTTTAAAGATAATATTTAAATTGAAATAGTTTTAAAGCATCTTTTAATACAGAAGCGTTTCCATCTGGTTTTTTTTTAAATAGCACTTACATGAGGATTTAAAAAAATAAAATTATATTTATAACTTCAAATAAAATCTATACACTGTTAACTATTTCTCAGTATATGTCTAGTCCATAGATTTGAATTATTTCTTGTATAAAAGTTACTCTGATTTGTTAATAAAAATGTTCATATTTTTTATTATTTCAAATCTAACTTAAATCCAAGAAATTTAAGAATTCAAGTTTGGTACAAGTTTAATTTAATGTTTAACACTGAATTCAATGCGGAATATATAATATGTCTAGTTTCAAATTCGATTCCAATATAATTTGTATAAGACGTACTTAAAGTCAAGAATGCTATGTATATATATATATATATATATATATATATATATATATATATACATATATATAAATATATTATGTATATATTAATAGAAGTATAAAGTGATATATCATTAGGACGCTTATAAAAAATACGGGTATTTTGATGCAAAATTCATTTAAATTCATCTCATATAGAAACATTTGTATATGAAAAAAAATATGTTTCGAAAAACTCGAATAAAATTCAAACAAGGTCGAATTAAAAAAAAAAAAAAAAAAAAGAAAAACCCCGTTTTGGTATAACTGCTGTAGGATTATATTGTATTGTTTTGGCCTTATTTTTTTAATATTTATGTGTAAAAAATTCAAATATCAAAAGTTTTTTGTAAAGAATTGCAAAATTTTTGTTATGTCATTAAATGCGCGTCTCAAAGGCCTTCTTTACGATACCAAATTTTCATATTATACCTATGGCAGAAATATGAAAAAATCCGAAAAACACGAAAAAAGGCCTTTTTCATTTTGATCCAGCTCTCGAAAGGATAATGTAAGGTCGAAAATTTTAAGAAACGGTATCTCAGAATGAAGTAAAATTTCATTTGAGCTGGGAACATCGTACCATTTGTTTTTATTTTAGATTATCCTAATATACATATAAGGGGAGCCATAGAACAAAAAGCACTTTTTGCAAATTCGAGACATTTTTCTTTTATATTTTTGTATTAGTTAGAATTGCTTTAATTTTTTCACAAGAAAATGGATTCTTCAAAACTTTGTGTTAAGTCAAATCTCCAAAACTTGGTACACACATAAAAAAACTATTTTTATAGAAATATTTTTGATAAGACTTTTTTATTTTGCCTGATATTCATTTCCAGCAGTGTTTTATACTTTCTAAGTAGTATTTTTTAGATAATTTCATATATTCTTAATAATAATTTTCCAAAAATGGTATATATCAAAGTTATGAGTATACGGGTAATGTACTGACTTAATGGAATTTAGTCGCTTTACTTTTTTACGTATTTATATTTACCGTAGAGTAACGGAGCCTTAAGTTTAGTTGTGCAGCTCCTTATCTAGTGTCTACATTAGGCAAATTTATATTAAAACAAATGTCAAAATCAGTGCGAATATATAAAAGGTAACCTTAGTTAAATAGTTGATTATTATTTTGGTTGTTACAGTTGTCAAACGGCATATATAAAAAACAATAATGAATACGCCATATTGTTGTTTTTGTGCAACTGTTGCCACCTTCCACAAATTCGCGTTAAGTCTGACGTCTGTCTTGATAAAAAAAATCTCTAATGTAGACACTATGTTATATTTAGTTGCAGCTACGTTTGATGTTTAAAAACAGAGTTGCATTATAGTTACTAAGTTTCATGATATATTTACTACTTTTTTACTCAATACATGTTAAGTAAACTCTACTTATATATGGGCATGTTTTTTGACAAAAAAAAAAAAAAAAAAATAATAATAAGAAGAAGCATAGAAGAGGAAAGCAAGTCACTGAACAATAACTAAATTTAAAAAGAAGAAGGAAAAAAAGAAAAGCCAAGATAAAATCAACATTTTGCAATATCATAAGTTATATTTTATACAATAAGAACAATTTATTAATAGAATAAGTGAAAAAAATTTAAATAACGTTTTATAAAAACAACAGGTATTTAATAATAAAAGTTTATAGAGGATCAAAAAATTACAAGAGAAAAAAAAGCAAAGAAATTGTGTTGCAAGACTTGTAATTTCGAGAGAATTTATGGCATTTTTAAACAAAAAATATTACGAAAAGTGTCGAGTGATTTGTTTTTCGAAAAGTAATTTAACTAACAATTTATTAAAAACTAAAAACCACAATAGAATGCGCAATAGTTTAGTTATTGTATGCGGTTGGTAGGTTGATTGCTTTGCAAAATGCTTTAGACATGTAGAAAGAAATTTACGTTCCTTTTTTTTTTTTCTCGTTTCATTCGTTTTAGCAGTTGTTCAGTTCAGGGTAAGCGGCAAATAAGAAGAAATATAAAAGACAACGTAGACGAAGATTTGGCAAACAAACGACGAATGTACAATATATACTTTTTTTCTCTGCAAAATCTCTATGTTACACGTGTTCTTTTTAAAAATACCAAGTCATCTATTACATTTTAAAATTTGAATAACTTTCTTAAGAAATATTTAATTTTTTTTTGTAAATTCTGTTTTCCTAAATGTCGTACTGACTATTTGTTTAATTGAATACATAGATAACAATTTTATTTGTTTAATAGTTGAAAACAAATAAACGAGAGATTGGAAAGAAAATATTTGTATAAAATACAAATTTTAAAGAATTTTTTAATATCGTTTTATCGTCGTTAATTAGTTACTAACAAAACTATCTTTCTTAATAGTAGGTTACGTTTACTTAGCAGACGTGAGCGATCACTTTGTAGTATTTATTAATTTTAACTAGCAAATAGTAATGTTAATTAATAAAGATAAGAGTATTACTTCCTTAATTTTCCAAATCGTATCACAATAGGTTGCATGTAGCAATGTTCTCAGTTAGTTTTTGAATGGGTCACCACTGTAATTTTTCTTTTTGTAACCAATGGGAATATGGGGTCTTTTTATAGCAGTAACTGTTTTTTTTTTAGTTTTAGTTCAAAAATACGTACGTAGCTTTTGTTTTTGTTATCGTTGTTTTACCTATTTTATCGCACATTAACCTTTTATTCTTTCGTTTAGATTTAGTGATATAATGAATAAATTTTAATATATGTAAATCGCCACAAATGTAGCTATACCTAAAAGAAATCGCTTACGTGTACTTATGTACAGGTCGTTGAAAATTATTATTGGTTCATAATAAAAATGCGAAATGTTTTTTATCACAATTTAAATAATTGATAGTAAATAAATATTTTTTTATTATGAAAAATTAAAAAAAATATATATAGAACGTAAGCATAGGGGTGTTCGGTATTTGAATTGCAAATACAAAATGCCATAACATTTTTTACTTCTAATGTCATACGATTGTCAAAAAAATATTAACCTTAAAAATATATATTGACAATTCCATGAAAGAATACCGAGTGTCTTTTGATTTTCATAAAAGTTTGCACGCAAATAGTCCACGGATATCTACATCGATTTCATTTTTCAGTTCCGCGAAATTATTTCGCTTTTTCACTTTCTCAAAAACCAAAAAATGTTAAAAGTATGTCCTATATATTATATTTCTTTTCCTTTCTTTCTATTCTTGTGCCTTATTCTACTAGGGATCTTCTCTTTCTTCGATTTATTAAATTTCTCTGGTATTTATAAAGGGATCACAATGGACCGGATGGTATCTGGGTGGAGGGGTGAATACGCCGCCCTTTTTAACCTAACCTAAAAGTATGTAACTTTAAATATCAATAACTCAGGGAAGGCTTTGAGAATTTTAATGATTTAAACGGCATTTGAATTCTGCTTTTGTCAGCATTAATACGAACATTTCAAAAATAAGAAAGATTTTTTTTAAATGCATTAAAATAAGAATCCTTTTTTTTAAGAAACAAACAAACATCTACTATGCAAAATTTCGCTTTTTTGCAAAATCAATTCAAATTTTATCATATACAAATTTAATTTTTCTGATATTCTTTTTAAATTTGAGTAGGTTTTATTTAGGTTAATTTTTTTTTTAAATTTATTAAAAATATTAAACCTTTGTGTACTAGACTAATTAGTATTATATATATATATATATATATATATATATATATATAACTTTCAAATATATTAAAATATTAAAAATATTAAGTGGCATAACGAAAAATGCATTTAAAAAATGCAATTTCATTAAAATGCATTTTTTTTCCTATTTTTGAAATGTCCGTATTAATTCTGACAAAAGCAGAATTCAAACGCTGTTCAAATCATTGAAATTCACAGTCTTCGAAGACATAGCTACTTAAAGTTACATACTTTAGATTTTTTTTTGTTTATGAGAAAGTAAAAAAAGCGAAATAAAATCGCGAGTTTTCGGACGTTTTTCATTTAATTGTCCATATATTAATAATTAAACTGTGCTGGAAATCTTGATATCTTCCTATATCATATACGATTTTTTCTTATTATACATATCATATTAATAGTCTATTAAATATATATTTTTTATTTTTACAGTTACGTTAAGTGCTTCTTACCGATAAGCCATGGAAGACGGTCATGCTAAAACCGTCGAACAAGTATTACAACACTTTGGTACAGATGGAGAACGAGGTCTAACTATTGACCAAGTCAAAAATAACCAGAAAAAATATGGTCCAAATGGTAGGTATATATTTTTTTTTTAGGCCGAAAACACTTAACCCGCTAACATGCCAAATGTGATCGATCAGATTATAAAAATGTTTCAATTTGTGTTTGATGGGTTTTATGTCGTTTGAACTTTTGAAACAGACATTTGTTAAATTTTATTTTTTATTTTTAATGACTTATAGAATTACCTACTGAAGAAGGCAAATCTATTTGGCAGCTCGTATTAGAACAGTTTGATGACTTGTTGGTTAAGATTTTGCTTTTGGCTGCTATTATTTCATTTGTAAGTGGATATATTTTTTTTTTAAATTTCCTTAAGAAAATATATGAATTAATTTGTAATTATTTTGGTATTGTTTATTATGAAATGTTTTGTGTAGGTTTTAGCTCTTTTTGAAGAACATGAAGAGACGTTCACTGCATTTGTAGAACCCTTAGTCATTTTACTTATTTTAATAGCCAACGCTGTTGTCGGTGTTTGGCAAGAGAGAAATGCTGAATCTGCTATTGAAGCCCTTAAAGAATATGAACCTGAAATGGGAAAAGTTGTCCGTCAGGACAAATCAGGTATTCAAAAAATTAGAGCGAAGGAGATTGTACCTGGTGATGTTGTCGAGGTGTCTGTGGGTGATAAAATCCCAGCTGATATTAGAATTACACACATCTACTCGACCACCTTGCGTATCGATCAGTCCATATTGACTGGTGAATCAGTGTCTGTAATTAAACACACCGATCCCATTCCCGATCCTCGCGCCGTCAATCAAGACAAAAAGAACATTTTGTTCTCTGGTACCAACGTTGCCGCTGGTAAGGCTCGTGGTGTTGTTGTCGGCACTGGCCTCAACACTGCCATCGGTAAGATCAGAACCGAAATGTCTGAGACTGAGGAAATCAAGACTCCCTTGCAGCAGAAATTGGATGAATTCGGTGAACAATTGTCCAAGGTTATCTCCATCATTTGCGTTGCTGTATGGGCCATTAACATTGGTCATTTTAACGATCCCGCTCACGGTGGTTCCTGGATTAAGGGTGCCATCTACTACTTCAAGATTGCCGTAGCCTTGGCTGTAGCTGCCATCCCTGAAGGATTGCCAGCTGTCATCACCACTTGTTTGGCTTTGGGTACTCGTCGTATGGCCAAGAAGAACGCTATTGTCCGTTCTTTGCCCTCTGTTGAAACTTTGGGTTGTACTTCAGTCATCTGCTCAGATAAGACTGGTACTTTGACCACTAATCAAATGTCTGTCTCCCGCTTGTTCGTCTTCGATAAGGTTGAAGGTAACGACAGCAGCTTCTTGGAATTCGAATGTACTGGTTCCACCTACGAACCCATTGGTGAACTCTTCCTCAACGGACAACGCGCCAAGGCCTCCGAATACGATACCTTACAAGAATTAGCTACTATTTGCATCATGTGCAATGACTCCGCCATCGATTACAATGAATTCAAACAGTGCTTCGAAAAGGTCGGTGAAGCTACCGAAACTGCCCTTATTGTCTTGGCCGAAAAGATGAATCCCTTCAGTGTCAACAAAGCCGGTTTGGATCGTCGTTCTGCCGCCATTGCTGTGCGCCAAGAAATCGAAACCAAGTGGAAGAAGGAATTCACTTTGGAATTCTCTCGCGATCGTAAATCCATGTCTTCATACTGTGTCCCACTTAAGGCTTCCCGCTTGGGTACCGGTCCCAAATTGTTCGTTAAGGGTGCTCCCGAAGGTGTTTTGGAACGTTGCACACACGCCCGCGTCGGCACTTCAAAGGTTCCTCTTACCAGCGCCTTGAAATCCAAGATCCTCACCTTGACCGGTCAATACGGTACTGGCAGAGATACCTTGCGTTGTTTGGCTTTGGCTGTTGCTGATAGCCCCATGCGTCCCGATGAAATGGACTTGGGTGACTCTACCAAATTCTACCAATATGAAGTCAATCTTACCTTTGTCGGTGTCGTCGGTATGTTGGATCCCCCACGTAAAGAAGTTTTCGACTCTATTGTCCGTTGCCGTGCTGCTGGTATCCGTGTCATTGTCATCACAGGTGACAACAAGGCCACCGCTGAAGCTATTTGCCGCCGTATTGGCGTATTCGGTGAAGATGAAGACACCACTGGCAAATCCTACTCTGGTCGTGAATTCGATGATTTGTCTCCTGCTGAACAAAAGGCTGCCTGTGCTCGTGCTCGCTTGTTCTCCCGTGTAGAACCTCAACACAAGTCCAAGATTGTTGAATACTTGCAAAGCATGAATGAAATCTCTGCTATGACTGGTGATGGTGTCAACGACGCCCCTGCTTTGAAGAAGGCCGAAATCGGTATTGCTATGGGTTCTGGTACTGCCGTAGCCAAGTCAGCCGCCGAAATGGTATTGGCTGACGATAACTTCTCTTCAATTGTGTCGGCTGTTGAAGAAGGTCGTGCCATTTACAACAACATGAAACAGTTTATCCGTTATTTGATCTCATCCAACATTGGTGAAGTCGTATCCATTTTCTTGACTGCTGCTCTTGGTCTCCCCGAAGCCTTGATTCCCGTACAATTGTTATGGGTCAATTTGGTGAGAAATGACAAATATTTTCAATTATATTTTGATACAATGAAAATTAATATTATCTTTGTCAAATAGGTTACTGATGGTCTTCCAGCTACTGCCCTTGGTTTCAATCCTCCCGATTTGGATATTATGGAAAAACCACCACGTAAAGCTGATGAAGGTTTGATTTCTGGATGGTTGTTCTTCCGGTAAGACTTTTTTTATTGATGTTATTTAGTAGGACTAAGAGTTTTATTATTATTTTTTGAATTTTGAAACATACAGTTACATGGCTATAGGCGGTTATGTTGGCGCTGCTACTGTCGGTTCAGCTGCCTGGTGGTTCTTGTTTGCCGAAAGTGGTCCTCATCTAAACTACTGGCAACTCACTCACCATTTAGCCTGCTTGGGTGGTGGTGACGAATTCAAGGGTGTCGACTGCAAGATTTTCAGTGATCCCCATGCCATGACCATGGCTCTTTCTGTATTGGTCACCATTGAAATGTTGAATGCAATGAACAGGTAAATTAATAACCTAAAATTTAAATCTAAAATTTATTTACTAATTGTTTCTGCTTTGTTTTATTCAATAGTTTATCTGAAAATCAATCTTTGATTTCCATGCCTCCATGGTCCAACATGTGGTTGATCGGTTCAATGGCTTTGTCATTCTCATTACACTTTGTCATCCTCCATGTGGAAGTACTTTCTGTAAGTGAAACCTCTCTTTCGAACCTTTTGAAGGTTAAAACCATAGATTAAAAAGTAAAACTGAAAGGTGTATGTATATATTTTTCACCGAAAATGTGGTCCGGATAATTGTTTAGAAAAATTTATATAAAGTTTATATGGTTAAATTTTTATAGACAACTTTTATCCGGATACATTTTTTATAGAAAATTTGTATCCAGATAATTTTTTCATAGAACATTTTTATCCGGATAAATTTTAACTTTTATCTGCATAAGTTTTTTTTTTTATAGAGCATTTTTATCCAGATAAATTCTTTTTATAAAAAATTTTTATTCGGACAAATTTTTTATAGAAAATGAGGAAGTTTTGTATATTCATTTAAAGTTTTTATATTTACTTATAACGTTGATTTTATTCTTCTTTTAATTCTTAGGCTGTGTTCCAAGTGACACCTTTGGGCACTGATGAATGGATAACTGTGATGAAATTCTCAATTCCCGTAGTTTTATTAGATGAAACACTTAAATTTGTTGCTAGAAAGATCGCAGACGGTGAGAATCCCATTTATAAAGTGCACGGGATTATTTTAATGTGGGCCGTATTTTTTGGTCTTTTGTTTGTTATGCAGTCTTAAATACAATATAAGTTTAAAAATAATAATAATACTTACTACTATTACTACACTTTTTAACAAAAAGCCCTCTAATTTTTAAAACAAAAAATAATCATCGTTTTGCATACCACTAATATTTTTCTTATCTTTACGCTTCATTATCCTTTATATATATATATATATATATATATATATATATATATATATATATATATATATATATACTTTTAAAAGCAAAAGAAAATGGAAATTAATAATTTATAACACAAAACAAACAAAGAAAAACCCATTTTATTTACATATAAATTATTATTACTATTATTATTTGTTTCGTTCACTCTTACTAACTAAATAATAAGCTTTAATATTAATCTGAAATTACCCGTTCATATTTATTTCATTTTATACGATCTCTCTTTAGAATCGTCTGAAGAATGTTATGATTAGATCGTATTTAATGTTTATATATAAATATTGATTGATTGCTTATATTGTTTATTATTTGTGTGTATTGAATGAATCTCTATGTAAAATTTCAACTTTAGCTTTTCGTATACATTATTATCTTTCTTCTATATCTTTCTTTTTCTAATTTAATTAGTGCAATTTATTCCCAATTTTCTATGTTAAAACTTCATTGGTTTTTCTATTTCATATAACAAGTTTTAAAGTGAAAAGGAAAATGCTTAATTGAAATAAAAAAAAAAAACAATTATTTTGTTTTATAATAGAAATCTAACTACTAATTTCAATGTACATAAGATCACTACAAAAAAAAAAAAAAAAAAAAAAACAATATTCTAAACATTTTCCAAAAAATTAAACAGTTTTCCATTTTTTGTTTTCATTTTTTAACATTTAATTCGGTACTTAAATTTATAAAACAAGGAAAAATTTAAATGATAAATATAGTGTCAAAAAAAAAAAAAAAAATATATATATATATAAAAGGGTAACAATAAAAAACATTTTTAAAACAAGAAAACAAACACCAAGTGTTTGTTAGTTGATTAAAAAACAAGAAATAAGAAAAAAACAAAAAATGTTTTTCATGTTGTGTCACTTTATAAACTCTAGGTATATATTGTAGGTTTTAGTAGTATTATTGTGAATTAAAATATGATAAACATACATACATAATTACAATTTAAATATAAAAATATAAAGATAGCCTTCTGTTTTGAGTGAATATGATTTAGAAAACACAAAATATTTAAGTAAAAAAAAAAAAGTAAAATTAGTTTAAATAGTGATAATTAACAAAGGAAAAAATGTAAATTATTTAAACAGAATCATTTAAGAACCCTGAATTACATTTTAAAAACAAATAATAAGGATAGAAAGAAATAAACTATTTGAAATTCTAACGTGGCCGAATGTAATGAAATTTCAATTAACATCTAGTCTAAAACAAAAAGTAAATAATTTTAAATACATTTAAAAAATTCTCAATTATTTTCCAACAAAAATGTCTAGAAAAACTACAAAAATCTTATCTGCATAAAGTTTTTTTTTTACAGAAAATTTGAATGAATTAATATTTTCTATGCAAAAAAGAAAAAATATATATTCTGATAACTTTTTAAAATAAATTTTAAATAAGAAATTCTAATTTTTCTATAAAAAAATGTTCATCCAATTTTTTATAGATAATATTTATCCTACCTAATTAATTTTTTCTTTAATTTGTAATAAAATTTTTGTCTTCCTCAACAAAGGTTAATTGAAATTTCGTATCTCAAATATTTCTATATCATTTTTTATATTAATATACATTGTAGTTTGAAATAATTTATATATATATATATATATATATATATATATATATATATATATATGCATAAACAAGCAATTAACTATTATTTTCCCCTATAAGCTGGCTTCTCTTTTTACATAAAAGTTTCAAAACAAAAGCAAAAAAAAAAACCTAAAACTAATCTAAGAATGTTGTTCAATATCGACCGGCTTTCCAACAGCAGCATTATTATGAAAAAGTCGTTAAAACACTTGAACGTAATGCGAAGTTATGGTATGATGATAATGATGTTGGTTGACCTAATCCGTTCTATAAACGAGATGTTTAATTTAGCATTGTACTAACAAAGAATAATGAGCCTTATATAAACAGTATATATTCAGCGTTTACTTATTTAATAATATTATTTAATATTTTCTTTCCACTTTTCCTCCCTTACAGTTAACCCCAATTTCCATTAACGAAAATAAAAGGCAAACAACCCAAACCCCTCGATGTATTTCATAAAACAAAAACGTAAATTATAATTTTTTCTAAGATGCTAGCTGCTTAAGTAATAAAAAAAAAACAGATACCAAAAAAAAAAAAGGCAACGGAAAAACACGAAGAAACATGTATTTTTTTTTAAGTAAATTCGAAAATACAAAATATAACACGTATAGAAAAATTAATTAAATATTTAAAAGAAAATTTGTATCCGCACAAAGTTTACCAAACAAAGTAAACATATTCGGGTAAGATTTTCTAAAAACTAAAATTATCTTTACAAAAACAATCCGGACAAAAATTAGAAAAAAAAAAAAAAAAATATTTTTTCGGATAACATTTCCTTTAAAAATCATTATCCGTATAAAATTTATTTTATAAAAGTTAACTTTAGGAGATCTTTATTCAATTAAGGATTTCTATATCCTTATAACGTTTTTTATAGAAAACATTTATCCGGTTAAGGTTTTCCTCTGAAAACTTGGTTCGTTACGTGTTTTAAATAGAAATACAAAAATGCATAAATCTTGTAAACTTTGCCATTTACCCACACCTTCTTCATACCGTACACTTACTATGTAACTATTTATTATCATCACCTTTCTACAGTCTGTTATAACTATATATATTATATATAATCGTACATCATACAAAAAAGGTAACATCAATGTGAATATCAACACCCCAGCAATAATCTTGCTAAATCATTTTATAAACGAAGAGTAAATGGAATGAATATTGAATTTTACATGCGTAATAATTAAACAGTATGCAGTTGTTTTTCTATCTTAAAAACACCCTCTCTCCTTTACAGCTTTAACCCCATCCCAAACACAGCGAAGTTTTTATGCCAAAAAGGACCTGCAGTTAACCTGATTTGATTTAAATTCCATTCATTAGATTTATTACTTAAATATATTGAAATTTTGAAAATAATATGTGTATTTAAATTTTATCTCAAAATAATTTTATAGTTCCTGAAGTTGTCGTTGACAAGTGGTGATCTGTGTAACACTGATACTTCGATCAGCGTTTTAACCCACAAAATAAAAATATAAAAATCTTGTTATAAGTGAAAAAACAATCTACTACAACTACTACTTACTTCTACTTCCTACAATACAAATAAATAAACAAAACAAAAAATAAATGTTTTGTTTTATAACTTTAGATGGATCCGCACCAGTTTACAAACCCTGAGGAATAAATAATAAAAGAATTTACAAAACAAAAAGTAATGATGAATAAAACCAGAAAATATAACTTTATCTAATATATCTTTACCTTTAATTATATTGAGTGAGTGTATGTATATATTTATGTACGTACTACTTCTACATCTAGTATAAAAAATTATCCTTAATTGGAATGAATATTTAATTAAGAAAAAAAAAAAAAAAAAAAAAAAACACCAAATAACAACTAATTATGTACATACATACATGTATACTCATTCATAGTGAAATTATAATTTATTTATTATAAATATAAACAAAAGTATTCGCCAGAAAATAAAGTAATTCAATAAATACATCATATATATATACAATGTTAATATATATGAAAAATAAACTAAAAAAATTAAAATTATGTGTTTTATTTTTAAATGCTATGAAATACGTTTATTATTGCATCATGAGTTATTTTAAAAATTCTCAACATTTTTATTTCCCATGAACCCATTTGACGATTTTATATAGACTTTTTGCTCTGAATTTTCTTTAGTAAAGAAAGTCAACATTTTTTACTAATAGAGAAATAAGTATATCAGAAAATTTATAGTAAAAACAAAGAGGCGGGACTTTAAGGGATATTTTCTTAGTTTGCTTGGATACAGCAGGAAAAGATACGTGGTAATCACAGATTTTTTCTCTTTGAAACATTTTATCAATTTAAAATATGTAGCATACTTTAGGGTTTATCCCTACAAACATTTCCTAAAAGAAATTTACGCAATATCTTCTTTTTATTATATGGACGAAAATCATCAAAGCAATATTTTTCTAGATAGATAGAGAAGGTTGACGTGATACATTCGTTGTACCACATCTTCACCCATATACCGATATCGGTCCATTGTGAGTCCCTTCATTTAAACATGATAGAATAGGATAAGATTTGGGGATATACCCCCAAATCCCCCTTAGCCAGCCTATTCCCATGACGAAGCCTATGATGTCTACAAGCTCTATGTCCTGAACGTCACATAGCCCGTTGAGAAATTGCCTGCCCAATCATTTCATCCTACGATGCTGCAATCGTGGACAGTAACACATAATGTGCTCAATAGAGTCGGTCGCGTCGACGTCCTCACACATTCTACAAAAGTCAGAATCGCCAGCGTCCTATTTATTTAGTGCCGGCTATATCGTCTTCGACACCTTACAGTCCACTCTACACTCCCAAGCCGGATTGGATCTGACCAAAATCCATTCGTTGTTGTGTTCCAACAGCTCTCTCAGTGACTTCTTATAGTCGGCAACTAGGCTGGATTTCACCAGATGTGCCTCTAAGGCCTTCAGAGCAGCCTAACCGTCCACATAGTGAATGACCTCAGAACCCCATGAAACGTTCTGATTAATTCTACGACCTTTAAGATGCCGAGAGTCTCAGCCTGACAAACGTTACACTCATCATGATGAATGAGCCTTTCAAATCCCCGCCTATAATATAGACTCCCGCACCAGTACCAATGTCCATCTTTGATCCGTCTGTGAATACTGCACAACCTTAGTACAGTCTCTCGGTGCCGGACCAAACCTCCCTATCAGGTATCACCACAAATGGATTTACCCCAAAGACCAATTCAGTGGCCATGTAATCTGATGCTCCCGTGGAGCCCAGAGTAAGCTCACTGTAACTGACCTCGTATACGACCCGGGCGTGACCTGTTCTTGGTAAACCTAGGTTAGGTTAGGTTATTAGGGCAGCTGTCTAGTCAACGAGAGGCAGCCCACTTGGGTCCAATTTGATTCCGTTGCGAAACCCTGAGGAATCATGTGTTTCTAACTCACATGTACATACCAACGTTTGAAACGAACCAAACTGACGCATGTATAAAAGAACTGATCCATCTGACATTAATATCAGAGAGATCTGTCAACGCATGAATAAACGGACTTCCAAAATTGGAAGTCCTGATCCCGGCAAGAGTGGGACAGTGACATAAAAAATGCTCCACCGCCTCCTCCTCTTTCTCATCCCGACAACTTCTACAAAAGTCCAACTTCTACAGAACCAGTAATCCAGTGCCCTGTGACCACGGCTACCAGAGTTCTCAGCCGATGCCTCGATAGTCCCGTGATGAAGTTAGATCGACACTCATCATAATAGGGCCATATTTGCCTCGAGGTTGAACATGTATATTCATTTGTACACCTAACCTGTGCAATCCTCGATAAGTTCCGCACAATTATTGATCTGCAGGCCGAAAGCGGTATTCCAACTAGTTGGTCCGTATCTTCACTTCGAAGAAGGGAAGGGATGTCCGGCATTCATGTACTAATCTGGATATCGAAAAGACACCCGAGAGCGTTTTGATCGCGGCTTGACTATCTGTACAGATTTGGGTATCTGCTCCGAATTCCCTATAGTACATTAACCAGTTCACCGCCCTCATTATGGCCGAGATCTCTGCTTGAAGAATGCTGCAGTGATCTGGCAATTTAAAGGAAATGTTTTTCCTATAAGCAGGAATATAGATCCCTTCAGCAGATTTGGACCCATCAGTATAAACCTCAATTGAACCAGCCACTAATTCTGGGGTAGTTGAGATTGATATTGAGAAGTCTCTGCCGAGAAAGATTATGGGGATAAAATAATCGATATTGCTAGGAGTGCTATTAAGGAATGTCGCATGGCCGAAACCGCTATCGTTCCATGCACCTATAGTTTCGACTGATGAATGTACACTCTTTTCAGGGACAATTTGATTACCTCTGGAGTCACATTATTAAAGGACCCTTCTATATCAATGAAGGCCACTAACGCATATTTCTTATATTCGAGAGCTTTTTCAATGTACCCTACGAGCGAATGTAATGCAGTCTCAACTGACTTGCCTTTCATATATGCATGTTGAGACGTTGATAATAGACAATGGTTGATCGGTGTACGTAGGTGTAGGTCGATTAACCTTTCCAGTGTCTTCAAGAGGAAGGACGAGAGACTGATAGGTCTGAAGTCCTTCGGTCTTGTGTATGAGGTTTTACCCCCTTTAGGGAAATATGCACATAGCATGCATGACAAGCTGAGTAAATCCGAATTAGCCATGAAGCTATTAAATCCGCATTATACTGAAGATCAGCAGGTATAATGAAAGGGATTAAACCTAGGTAAAAAAAACTTTCAAATTGAAGTCAATGTACAAGTGATCAGAGAATGAACAGTCATTGGAGACTACCTAGCGTAATATCGACTACCTTCAGAATATCTAAACTACTATAAAGAATAAAATCATACAAAGAATAAAGATACTGAGTTTCTTGCTTGCTACTATACAAGATCGTATTCTACCTGATCCCGTAGCGTGTACCAGCTTAAAATTGTCCACACGTAGTCCACAAATCTTATCGCCAACGATCCGTGGTTCCTACAGTAGTGCTAGCTCCTCTCCTCTTTCTACCATTCGGAGGAGCAGCGCAGCATAGACTGCTTTACAATGGTGAAGATTAACTTGCGTTATCTTCACCATGTGTGTCGTTTGGGATAATTGTGACGCTGACGTATCTCGGTTGGAGTCCAAGAGGGCGTTCTTGTCAACTTCTTCGTCCAATCGTTCAAAAAATTCACCCACAAACTCAAGCAACTAGCAAGAGAACTAGTAGTCCTTTCACAAGACATTACTTCCGGAGTTTGATCATCATCGACCTGAACCGGTCTGTCTCTGTCACCCCCTCGGTAGACTTGTAGGAAGATCGATTCAAAACCGTAGTAGATCTTCCCATTTTTCTTACGATGGGATGGCAGTGACTCCTTGTTCATAACGATCACAATCTTCCTGGATGCTCTATCGGATTCGGTATCTCTGGTCACCTTCCAATCGCTTGTAGGGATCTCAGGGTTTCCGACCCAAATTGTTTCATAATCTTCACCTTCTCATAGGCCATCCAAAAGAGCGATCGCTTGCTTCAGAAGCAGTGCCGATCGCTCGCTTGAGCAGGCCATTAACTTGACGCGGTTGCGGTACCATCCCGCATCATCACACTGGGGCGGATTCCCATCAGCGGATTCCCATCAGCTTCTTGCGCACTATATCCCAGCTTGTGTGGTATATAGCGCAATCTGGATCGGTCCTATCGATGACAGCTCGTATAAGATGGCCTTTGCAATTTCACTATACGACCTGTTCATCAGATTGTAGGGCTTTGGACGCTTGGTCCCGGGCTGTTGATTTTGTGGCTGAGATTCCTCCTCCGAACGTTGCCGTTTAGGCCCGTCCTTCGACGTGGGGGCCCAGTTGAGGGAAACAAGTTCTTCAGGAGTAGGGGATTCGGCAGGCTTTTTACCCAACCGATCCAAAAATCTTTCGTCGGCGCGCGGTCTTAAAAAAGCGGGAGCAATGTGAATTTGGGACGAATTATTGCCCTATTGCAGCTTTTGAGGTGCTTGATGCAAAACTCATAAGCACTTCGTTGCTTCTGCTTCCAGAATTGGAATTGTAATGGGTCGGACAATCCATGCATTGACGGTGTACATGGACTGGCGTCGGAGGGGAGTTGTTAGCGACTAGTTTTTTTTTAACCACTAATTAGCCATTCAGGTTCTCGGCACAGCTACCAGCCACCTTAACCTTACAAGTGGTGACAGTTTTGGTCCAGACACGGCCTGAACTCGTGTCATTACTTAGGTCTGACAACATATTGTGTCAAATCTCAATAATGACAAAGCTCCTCCTATCCGCTACCTGGGGACGCGCTCGATGGGAGATGTTTGAGTCTCTCCTGAATATTCCTCTTCCAAGTTATTGATAAATACTCCAAGATATTTCGCTAAGTCGGATAGACTCAGTTCCGCTCCACCCAGTACCGGTAATCTGAAATTCTCTACCTTGTACTTTCCCAACCCAAGAGGACAGCAGGGGAGAAATTTTTCTGTTATCAGTATGACCAAATCATCAGCATATGCCACGATCTTTCGTCCTCTGCTGTCAAATTGACGCAGTATCACGTCGACAGCCATTAGCCACACCACAGCAGGGGTGAGAGCACTCCCCCTTGCGGTGTCTCCCTATTCACCAGTTACTCCACCCAAGCTCGAGTTGATGATCCTACTGCTCAGCATGAAGATTATACATTCGATCCAGAAGTCATGTATTTTAAGATTTGATATTATTGAACGCTCCCTAAATATCCAAGAACGCGGCTATGGTAAATTCCCTGTACCAAAGTCCTTGTTCTATATAGCTCACCACCACATGAAGCGCACTCTCAACAGATTTATCCTTTAGGTAAACATTTTGAGCACTGCTTATGTTGTTGGTGCCAATAGATGATCTAAGATATAAATCTATCAGTCTTTCTAATGTCTTCATAAGAAAAGACGATAGGCTGATAGGTCTATGATCCTTGGCTTTCGAGTGACATGTCCTACCATCCTTAGGTATGAATATGACACCGCTCTTCACCCCTTTGGTATATGTCTATGTAGCAGACACTCAGTAAAAATATCCACTAGTAGTAGACGAACCGCTTCTGGTGCATTTTGTAGCATAGCCGGAAAGATACTATCCAGGCCAGGCTCGAATGTATTAACCGCCCATGTTACTTTCTCAACCGCGATGGCGGACTCTGTAAAGAAGTGCTCTTCTTCACTTGATCCTTCCATCAATGGATCCTTACGATCTGGAAAATGAGTTTCTAAAAGCACATTAAGTGACTCAGAGCTAGACTCCGTCCATGAACCATCTGATCTCTGGATACTCCCGAAACACTAGGATCCTTCGACAGTATCTTCCTGAATATGGATAGTTCATTGACAGAGTCAATGGTCTCTCTGAACCTAATCCACGAAGACCTTTTAGCTCGTCTAATGTCCTTTTTGTACTTAATGAAACTCAACCTGTAGGTGCCCCAGTCTTCATCCTTACTAGTTCTCTGGGCCCTGTTATACAGCCTGCCGACTGTGGTCCGTTGAACACTCAACCATTGCGTCAAACTGTCCTTCGACATAAACTCCCTCGCAGTTTCAGGTAGTCAAATCACGCCCGAAAGCGTCCCAATTCGTCCGTCTATAATTCCTATAAGGTTTCCTCTCTGAACCCAGAAAGTTCAGACTAAAGGTTATTCTGCTATGGTCAAAGAAAGAACACCCCATAGCTACCCTCCAGTTCTCTATCAGCTCTCCAGAGTTAGCCAACGTGATATCTATTACCGAATATCCTTCGTCCTGAACGTAGGGGTGTTTCATTCATTACAGATTAAAAGACCATTCGTTATAATGAAATTAAAGATTGACTTACATCTCTTATTGATATCCCTGCTACCCCATTGACTGTGGTATGCATTGGCATCATAACCGAGCAATAGACGTACTCCATTCCGCCTTACATACTCGGCTAAGGTCCGCACCCTGCCATCTGGTGGTTCCGTCGCCTCATAAGGCATGTACACTGAGGCCAAAACTAGCTAACTACCTCCTTCCACTTCACCTTGAACGACCATTAGGTCTCCATAACTGAAAGAATAAAGAAGAATCAACTGAAGTTCATTCCTCACTAGGATACATGTCTTTATCTTATCACCAGTGGACGGTACGAACAAATTGTACCCTTTATCCCGATCTACTGAGAATCGGAAATCTTTTCCCTGGTTCTCTTTACAAGTCAATGAAGAGACAAGCGTCCATTGACTTGTATTGATCCCCATATTCTGCCCCTCCAATATTCCCAGTATGACTTCTACCGGCTTAATGGGTGGTGGAATCCACACCGTGACGGCAATTCAGACGATGGTATAACCTCCAGTTGCGCATCCGGGAAAAGGCTGCCACATTTGCTAATCGCGACCTTCAGAAACTCAAAGGTTCCTTTATTAGCGCAACCAACAGTTTTGAAACCCTTTGTCCAGTCAGCACTCATAAAGGTTATTGAATGGAAGATTTCGTCCATAAGCCTATTTTCCCTTTGTCCTTTTTTCCCTTATCCTAATGATTTCTATAAAGCTCTTTCTTTCAATCTTGGTCCCACGTGTAGGCACGTAAAAATATACGCGGAATAGGCTGTAATACAACTGACCCTTGCCGTCAGCATCAGAGGGGAGCTGTTCTCCATTAGTTCATTCAGATCCTCGGCACTGCTACCTACCACCTTGATCTTAAAAGTGCATAATACCTCTTTATTTGGTCCGCAGGAAACGTATGGCACAAAGACCGTACCCAGTGCAAGAGAATGTATTCATGTTAGCAGGATCACCAACTAGAATACATCAATTGCATCGCGTTCAGTCCAACAAGCCTAGCCAATTCCAAGGCCGGGTGTGATACAAAGGATGCATTTATGGCGGCAAAGGGAGAGGGCTCCAGCACCGTACATGAATACGTCCAGTGCCTTTCGCCCAGTCCTCCCCTATCCGCCACCTGGGGACGCGTCCGATGGGAGTAAACAAATAAAGACTCCGCACGGAAATATTTTTTCTAATATTTTATTTTTATCAGTCCAAAGAAAATTGGGCAATAAACAACAAAAAATATATAAAATTTTAATTTTTTTTAATTATTTTTATTATCAAAATATCGCCCTTTTTTCACCTTTGCAATAATTGGTGATATCCTATTGAGATCATCTGGAAGAAATTAATTTATTTTTCAGTCACAATTTTTTCAATTGTCGAAAAATTGTTCAAAAATTAAAAAAATATTGAAGAAGTATTTCTTTGTCTTTTAGCAGCAAAATGGATATTTTATGTGAGCATTTTAGTTTTTATGTGCGTTTTTATGTGCATGCATAAATTATTTCAAGATTTATTTAGTAAAAATTTTTTAAAATATTTATTAAATCTTCCAGAAGATTATCTGGCGAAATCATATTTCACCTAGATGATTATCTAGCAATTTTGCGTATTTTTCTGCAAGGCGTATTGATTTCTTATTGCTTAGATGTATCGCCTGTGACGCAAAATATCTCCCGATGAGGGAAACTTCTGCAATACGAATATGATTATTGCAGCAATAAATTTTTTCTTCTAAGCAATATGATTTCGAATCATTTTCGTATTATTTTGTCTGTAGGGTATAGTTTAAAATTTTATATTGGCGTATTTAAACAAGAATTTTTCATGGTTTGGCTTTAAAAAGTATGTATATAATTTTCAGTTAATATAATATTTTTTTAATACCAATAATTTAACTAATTTAAAATATTAAAAACAGAGCAAAAAATAAATAAACACAAACATTTTCGTGTCAAGAATTTCTTTTTACATTTATAAAATGTAAATCACAAAATTTCAGGATTTAAAATTTAATATTTGAACAGCTGGCATGTATAATTGCTTGGGGAACATTTTTTTTAATCAAATAAATTAATGAATGTCATAGTCAATTATAATATTATATATTCCACTAATATTGCGTTTGTTAGTTCATTATGATATTGTAATACCTCTAAGCCACTTTCTTCTTCACATGTGGTCACAAATTTAATGCGGGATTCAAGTGTGAATTCTGTGCTTGTATATTCAACATTTCTTGCAATTTACAATAACCGCATTATCACTCCTTGCCCCTATGTGCTTGGAGGCATTATTTCAACATAACTTAAATTTTGGCGTGTCCCTCATAAACTCTGATTTATTACTATTTTTTCTTAAACGAGCTTTCAAAGCCTTCAAATATTGTAGCACATCTATGCTATTTTATGAAAATACCGAATTTCCAACTATTTTTGACAAAATAATACGTTTGTGTCTGTATTTAACAACATCTTTTAAATATGAAGTTAGGAATATCTTTTGTTTCGAATTCTAAATGATTTTGACTCTGTCTAGATTAAGTTATACTACAACATAATTTTAGCATTCCCATAAAATATAAATTCGCCCCAGAAATTTTTAAGCTAGTCAGGACAAATCATAGGGAATGACAATAATTTGTCAACATTTTGCCCCAATAAGAGAGTATCTTTCTTCATAGATTTTAACCTGTATTTGTATTCGTTCAGTGTTTTTCTTATTGTTTCTTTGAAAACAAAAATCACATACTCTTCCTGAAATCCTTTTTTTCTACTCTGCCGAACATTTTATGCAGAAGGCTACTAAAAGATTTAAGCTCCAAAGTTTCTTCATTTTTCTAGTGATTTAATACGCTATTAACAAATTGCCTTAATAAGGAATACATACATGTAATATCTTTGACACTTTCTCTGATTTGAGGTTTAAAATAAAATGGTTTGCAGTTCTTTCACTTGATATATTTAATATATAATTTGTGAATCAGTGCTGATTATTACAGACTAGAACGCATATTCTTGTATTACGAGATTATAAGCATCACACTGAAGCCTAGGTGACGATAAATACATTCCAAAATTCCAAGAATTGTTTCAAATAGTAATAAAAATGCAAATGTAAAAACAATTTCTTGACAGGTATAGTTTTTGTTGTTTTACTTTCGAAATTACGATCATAATTATTTTTTCTTTATAAAACCCATTACAGAAATATGTTTAAAACAAAATGTAAAAAAAAAACAAAATGCAATATATAAAACACTTGTGAATTTTGTAAAATAAAGTTGAAATAATCATGGTTCATTATATAAACAATTTCTTGACATACTGTACAAATGTAGGTTAGGTTAGATGGACAGCTGCAAATGTAACTATACAGCTCACTTGGGTCCTATTGGTCCCATTGTGTTACCCTAATGGATCATGTGAATCTGTTTTCACATGTCCGAAAATAGTTTCGAATCGAACCAACCTGACGCACGAACAAAAGATCCGATTCGTCTAACATCAATTGCAGAGAGATTAGATAGTCCGTGCATATTCGCAAGAGCAGGACAGTGACATAGAAAATGTTCTACTCTCTCTTCCTCCTCCTCGTTAAAGCAACCTATATATAGCTCACTTGGGTCCTATTGGTCCCATTGTGTTACCCTAATGGATCATGTAAATCTGTTTTCACATGTTCGAAAAGGGAGTCCAAGTCTCCTAGCGTGTGCGCCAGCGAACCAGTGAACTGTAATAGTGAAAATGTTCTACTCTCTCTTCCTCCTCCTCGTTAAAGCAACCAATATATAGCTCACTTGGGTCCTATTGGTTCCATTGTGTTACCTTATTGGACCATGTAAATCTGTTTTCACATGTTCGAAAAGGGAGTCCAAGTCTCCTAGCGTGTGCGCCAGCGAACCAGTGAACTGTAATAGTGGCTACAAGTGTTCGTAGCTAACAACCACAATAAAACTCGATGTTTATGATCGTACTGTCTCGAGATAGAACATGCGGACTCGTTTGTCTTTGTTGATCTATTCTCGACAAGTACTGCAGTATCATTGATCTGCAAGATGACAGTGGTATGCCCACTAACTGGTCCGTTTCTTCACTTTGAAGAAGGGAACCAGTTGTGGCTAATTGTGTGACCTCTTACCCAGACCAATTCTAGATTTGAATGTCACTCCATTTCATTTAAAGATGTCCGGCATTCATGTACCAGCCTGGATGTCGAATAGACACCCGAAAGAGACTATCGGTACAAATTTGAATATCCACTCAGAATACTCTATAGTACATTAGTCAATATACAACTCTCCTAATAGCTGATACCCGCTTGAAGAGCATTGCAGTGATCCAGCAATTTAAAGGAGATGTTCCTCTTATATGATGGAATAAAGACACCTCCCCCAAATCTTTTAGAAGATTTGGATCCATCAGTGTAAACGTCAATCGATCCGTCTCTTATAGTGGGATCGGCTGAGATTGAAACTGAGAAGCCTCTTTCAAGAAAGGGTTTGGTAATACAATAATCAATATTATCAGGGAGTGGGAAGATGGTATTTTTGTATCTTCTTGAAAAGAGAACTAGTTCCGTCTTTCCAGGATTCACGTTAAGGCCACTAATTGTACTCCATTCACTGAGTAGGCCTATCGCATTATGAAAGCGGTGAGATGTGGTATCCAAATATTTTCCAAATACGGCCACCGTTACATCGTCCGCATATACGATGGTCTTGAACCTCAGGGAATCAAGTTCTGTACATATGTATGTTTTACATTTCCAATTTTTGAAATTTTGAAATCGATTTTTTTTAGTAAAAGCCAACTTTGCTACGCATCGCGGAATGAAGAAATGTAGCGTGAAACCTTTCGTACAAACCATGGTACAACAATTTAACAAGGCATAACCCCAAGCATAGAATACAAACAGAAGTTTATGTGAAAGGCAGTTCAAACTAAATTTTCAAAAAATTTACTTATTTATTTTCAAATCACAAAACAAAATATATGTGACTACATATATTTTGTTATTGTATGAATTAGGTTTTTGTCTCTCACTTAAACTTCTAATTGTATTCTATGACCCCAGGTCTACAACTGAGATTAACGCTGTTATAATATGTGAGCAACCATTTTGTTTACATAATGTTAAATCTTAAATAAGGACTACACGTATTCTAATAAATCCTATAAGACATCATTATTTTTAATCAGTCACAGAGCAAACATGAACTTTTTATTTAAGAAATTCGCACTTTTTAGCACAATTTTTATAAAAATGATTTTTAAAATGTAAAACAGTCATTAAAAGGAAACAATTTTACAAAAAATATTGTTAATTTAGTAATTTCCAAAATACATACGTACACACACAAACAAACTTTCGTATATATGTATTTTTTTTTAACAGTTCATCTTATAAGATAGTTGTGTAGAGAAAATTCATTACACAGTCTCATAATACGAATATTTGAATCTACACGTGAAATAATTCTCTCAGAGAGCGAATTTGACACTCTCGATCAAAAAATCTTCAGCGCTGCCAATTTAGCACTTGTCGCGCTTTTTAATAACTCAAAAGTCGCATGTTTTCTGTCAGCGTTAAATTGGAGCGTTTTACTTTCAGTAATATGTCGATTCATAGATTAATAAGTAGATAGTTATGTGAGAGAAACTAACCTAATTATTCCAAAAACATTTTTGTTGGGCCAAAATGGTGTCATCTAGACTCTACTAGAGTTTGCGCGCAGTAAACTAACGTAAAAACTTATATGCAGTCATATATAATTTGTTTTTGTGTTTTGAAAAAGAAAAGAGCAATTTCTCGGAAAATTTAGTTTGACGTTACTCTCTCATAACCTTCTAGTTGTATTCTACGTCTTGATTAGAAAGACTTTTTACGTCCTTATTAACTAATAAAAAATAATCTATTAAGACCTGCGTAAAGAAAATTATTCTTCTTTGTTAAGTATGGACAGCTATCATGTGACCAAAATTTTACTAGCTCATTTTGACAAAAGCATATAAATTTTTGGCGTTTTAAAATTTATAGAAAAAAATTCAATATTGTAAAATATTTAGAAAATTAACGTTAAATTTTACGTCTTATGATTTTATACACATTATATTCTTTAAAATACTTCATATTAAATGTCCATTCCCAAAATATAGTGTTTCTTTAGAATGGATTTAAAATGCAAGCAAAAAACTTAAAATTTGTTCATTCATATCTCGTTTTTTTTTAATGATAAAATTTTTAATTTTTTAAAGATAAAATTTTAGTTTGTCAATATTTTATAAAGTTTTCATTATTCTTTTTTTTTTTTCTACTTTAAACACGTTTTTTTCTTTTTTACTTTAAACACTTTTCAATTTTGTGTACGAAATTTATATAAATTTTTAAAAATATAGCAATATTTTTGTGAGAAAATGAAACAACAAAAAATTTGGAGAGAATTTAAAGTAAAATTTGTTTTTAAATCGAGCCGTATTGCGCATTTTTTATACAAATTTCTATGGAAATTACCGCGCCGAGCTTGTTGTGTTTATATATTTATTATTTTTTATTGATTTTCAAGTTCACCAAAAAATAAAACGAGTTTTTCATTTCATTTCGAAATGCCAAAATATACCTTCAGAATTTTATTTTTTTTTTTTTGTTTAAAATGGTAATTTGAGGTGTCTATCCGTATTCCCAAACCAATCGAAGAAAGGATTTATTATCAAATTTCCAGATTCTTCCAAGCATATATGTTTTGTGCCTGGAATTTTAAATGTACATTAAATTTTAATTTCTGTTATAAAAACATAGATTTTACATTTTATTTGAATATAATTCACTATTTGTGCTGAAATTAATTTAAAAAATGAGCTAAAAAGTGCTAAATTAAACCAAAATCAAAGGATTTGGATCGATTTAGCGCGTTTTGTATTTTTTCCTGCGCGTTTCGGCTGAAAATCTTACATATTATGTTACGTCTAGATGGGATGTAAGATAGTTGTCTAGAGAAATCTCAAATTTGGCTGAGATCTGTAATTCCAAATCGCTTCAGAACTGAATAATTTATAGAATATAATAAGGACAATATTTTTTTTTTTTTTTGTAAAATTACGCGCTTTTTATGTAGTTTGTGCTTTTTAAAAATTTAAAGTTGACAACGCTGTTAACAAGGTAACAGCCAGTGTTGATATTTTGTTGTCCTCAGCGGATAACAGCTCGTCTAGACGTAACACAATATGTAAGATTTTTGTGTCAGAGAGTGTCAAATTCGCTCTCTGAGAGAATTATTTCACGTGTAGATTCAAATATTAGCATTATAAGATGTATTATGAGACTGTTGTGATGAGATTTTTCTACACAACCATCTTATAAGATGAACTGTCAAAAAAATACACATACACGAAAGTTTGCTTGTGTTTGTGCATGTGTATTTTGGAAATTATTAAAAAACAATGTTATTATGTAAAATTGTTTCCTTTCAGTGATTGTTTTACATGTTAAAAATCATTTTTATAAAAATTGTATTAAAAAAGTGCGAATTGCTTAAATAAAAAGGACTTGTTTACTCTGTAACTGATTGAAAATAATGATTTCTTATAGGATTTATTAGAATACGTGTACCCCTTATTTAAGATTTAACATAATATAAACAAAATGTTTACTCTCCTCTGCCGGCGTTATCTCACATATTATATCAGCGTTAATCTCAGTTGTTGACCTGGGGTAATTTCCATAACAACCCGTCTAGACGTAACATAATATGTAAGATTTTTGTGTCAGAGTGTCAAATTCGCTCTCTGAGAGAATTATTTCACGTGTAGATTCAAATATTAGTATTATAAGATGTATTATGAGACTGTTGTGATGAGATTACTCTACACAACCATCTTATAGGATAAACTGTCAAAAAATACACATACACGAAAGTTTGCTTGTGTGTGTGCATGTGTATTTTGGAAATTATTGAAAAACAATGTTATTTTGTAAAATTTTTTCCTTTTTGCGTTTGTTTTACATGTTAAAAATCATTTTTATAAAAATTGTGTTAAAAAAGTGCGAATTGCTTAAATAAAAACGATATCTTATAGGATTTATTAGAATACGTGTACCCCTTATTTAAGATTTAACATAATATAAACAAAATGTTTACTCTCCTCTGCCGGCGTTATCTCACATATTATATCAGCGTTAATCTCAGTTGTAGACCTGAGGTAAAAGAACTCTGTTGTTTCTGGTTGCAATATTTTTTTAGCTGGCGTTTCTAACGACTTTTCTTTTAACTATAAAAACATAGGTTTGAAACTAAAAATTCAAAGTATCAAGTTACCAGAAATTTTATATAAAATCAATTGCTTTTCTATCTTTTAAAAATTCTAAATCACTTCAACATTATATGGAAAAATCTGTCAAAGAAAACCTTTTTGTCAATGTTAATGTGATGTCGAATGATGTACTCTTCTAATCGAAATATACAGTATTTGAGATTTTGCAGTGTGAAGAATTTTATATATGTGATTTTTAATGGAAATGTTTTAAGTTGAGTACAATACAAACAAAAAGAAAAAAGATTACAATCTAAGCTATGGGATACGTCTACGTAGCAAGTACTGCATACCAAAAAAGTTTTCCAATTTGATTGCAACCTCTGGAGTGTATCCAAGTTTTCAAAATGAAAATTTTGAAATAATGGTTGTTCATTTTTAACATGTTTGCAACTAAAAAAATAATAATTTATTGGATCCTTTTACAATAAATATTTTAGCGGTAAAAATCAGCGATTTTATTTACATTGTAGGCGGTTTCTAGCGATTTTTCAATCAAATTTAGTGGGATATAGCTATGAAGTTTTCGCAACATTGATAATAGCAGTTCCGAGAGGATTTTTCGCTTTTTATAGTTTTGGCGTTCAAACAAATTACTGAGAGAGTAAAATCATTTTATATGGACTTTGACAGTATAACAAATCAAAATTAATCAGCTGGGCTAAAGATGTTATCTTGTTACATCTGTCTTGCTACCTACAATAGTGTCAATAGCTACTTATACACGTACATAGCAGGTTGAAGGAGCTGATTGCGAGATGATGATTTTTGTTTACTGGTTGGGCTTTAATTCCCTTTATGATATTGAAGTTGATTACTTTTCTCGGACTGACAATTTCTTCTTGCCTTTTTTCCGATTTTGAAACTATTTCCTGCAGTTATTGTGTATAGTCTCTGGATTTTGAATTTGTAGTAAACTATTAAAATACATTACCTTGATTCGTACAAATAAAATACAAATTATATGTACCATGGAAATTCTTAAATGCTAAGTGCAAGATCTTATTGTCACCGCTGTAAAAAAAAGTAAACTGAGTGTTGTTTATTTTAATGAAGTAATAAACTTACCATATTTCTAATTAATTATTATGTAATATTATTTTTAATTTCACTTAAACCAAAATTTTTGATTAATTTCTCTAACCATTTTCACAATTCAAAAGAAAAACGATTTCACTACAAAAGCGTTTGTGTACATTTGTTATAAGGTTACCATATTATCGTTTTATAGTATTGCCAGATAAGAGGGCAAAAGCGGCAACTTTATTACAAAAAGCAAAAGAAAATTAAAATTTCGTAATGGATGTTTTCTTCGTGTGCCTGTATAATAAAATACATGTTTATAATATATTGTTAGATATGACCTCACGTTGTGTGTGCCTGAATAAGAAAAACATACATTTATCCATATTTTTCTTTTAGCCACAGATATATATAAATATGTATATATATAATATATAATATATACATACCATAATTCTTTTCAAAACCTTTTTTATTTTCAAATAAACAAATCTTTGTGTGAAAATTGCAATGGTAATAAAATCATTAACCCTTTGTGTTTAAATTTTAATAAAATCTGAAGAAAAATTTTAAAAATGTAACATAAATATTTATTTAAATATATTATAATAAATTATTTGTTTATATTATGTACATACATAATGTATTTAATAAATAATTAGTATTAATGGATTAGTTTCAATTTTTTTTTTTTTTTTACAAAAAATTACATTAAAATAATATTAAAAAACAATCAACAATTTACTAAAATTACAACAAACTTAACAATTTTAAAGAAAAGGCCAAAACCATCAGTAGCCATACATATTGATAGGTTAAAGAATTTCTTCGGCCAGCTGATCTAACCGTATTTGCTGTTAGATTTAAATTCAAACCATCAAATGTTATAAAACAATAAAAGTCATCGGCATCATCATCGGTATTTTGAGCAATGGCCGTCATTGATGCATCATAATAATCATTATCCAATTTTTCTATGCGGGTTTCATTGCTAGACAAAACAATATTCTCGTCGGTCGATCTAAATTTCAAAAAAAATTAAAAAATATAGGTACAATTATTTTTTATTGCTTTTTTTTATTAATAATAAAGTTTGTGCATACACTAAATGTATTCTGGGCTTTGGAAATATGTTTGTAACTGTACATTCCAAATAGGTTTCATTCTGTACTGGGTGATTTTCAAACACTATTGAACTGTTACTTATATCTACAACATGTAGTTCTTTTTCCATAGCTTTTGAGCCACGATCGGTTTGCACTAAACATTTATACGTTCCGCTTAATTCTATGGAGGGATTGATTAGAGTTAGACCACGATATTCATAGTTTTTATCGGTTGATGTAGGTTCGATTTCACCAATATGATGTTTAAAGTAGGGCTGAAATTAAAAATGAAAGTTTATTATGAACTCAAAAACGAATTACTAAATTTTTTTAACATTTAAACTTCAAATTTTTATCAGGATAAAAATTTGTATAACGAGGTGTCTGTATTAGACAAATTTTTATAAAGACAAACGTCAAAATCAGTGCGAATCGATACAATGCATAGATTCGGTTATTACAGCTCTCGAACTGTATATATAGAAAACTTTAATGATTTCTCCTTATTGTTGTTTTTGTGCATAACTCGCGGTCCTCAAATAGCATAAAAGTTTAACACCAACATCATGTTAATGGTAAATGTAGCCCATTTAAGCTGATGTTAATGTTAGTTTTTTTTCATGTTTAAAACGGTTGTTAAAGCAAACGCTAAAAAAACAAGCCTCACAATATTTTTTGCTAACACAAACAAAGAAATTATTGTATGTGCATGGAATGCAACAACAAAACACTCCATAATGAAAATATTGAAATTTGAGCAGAAAATTTTAACTAAGACTACCCATAAATTTGCGTTAATTTTGACGTTTGTCTTGATAAAAAATTGTCTGATATAGACACTATGTAATGTAGACTGAATTTATCAGTATTAGTGTAGCCTTACCTAGTGTCTACATTAGGCAAATTTTTATCAAAACAAACGTCAAAATCAATGCGAATATATGCAAGGTAACCTTACTTAAACGGCTGATTATTATTTTGGTTGTTACAGTTGTCAAATACACATACACACACTCAAACAAACTCGTATATATGTGTTTTTTTTGACAGTTCGTCCCAAAAGTTAGTTGTGTAATGAAATCTCATCACAACAGTCTCATAATACATCTTATAATACTAATATTTGAATCTACACGTGAAATAATTCTCTCAGAGATCGAATTTGACACACTCTGATAGAGAAATCTTATATATTATGTTACGTCTAGATGGGTTGTTAAAACAAAATTGTCCGCTCTCGAGCTCTGACAATTTTGTCATTTTGATTTTTGTTGGTACTTTTTACATAGCTTATTATGACATACGTTTTCCCCTATAATTGATAGAGATAAAAAATTTTCTGTAATTCAGACAAAAATTTCACGTTTGTCTTGATGGAAATTTCTCTTTTATTGACTCGACATAACATATTACTAAAATTTATTAAACTGCAAAAATATTTATTATTAAACGGTACAATTTTGATCGAACTTTTAAGCAAATTATTAAAAAAATGTAAATAATTTATTTAATTGTTTTGCCTGTTTTACTTTATTTTGATTTTCATGTTTTCATGCAATACTATAAAACAAGAATGCGGCTACTCTGCATCATTTTTTCTGTGACGTTATTTTCTTTTAAAATTGCAAAAAATAAATATGTTCCCAATAAAAATTATGAAATTAAATATTATTTAAGCAAATCAAAGACCTTTCCTGCGATAATAATTTACATATTGATATATATATATATATATATATATATATATATATATATATATATATGCGTCTCCCAAAGATATATATTTTCATATTGAAAACCGAAAAGGGATGTTTTTCATTTTGACCCAGCTCAAGAAAGCCTGATTGTACATTTTCAAAGTAACGGCATTTTAAAATAATGTAAATTATCATTTGAGCTGGGAACATCGATACCTTTCTTTTCGGGGCCACCCTAATGTAGATAATACGTATAGAACTGCAAGATCGATATTAATGTGTCATTTATTGTTTTTTTAAGTTTTTCATTCAGAAGTATAATTTCTTTTAGCTATACACATATGTATATACATATGTATATTTGTGTATATACAAACAATTTTTTCACAGATTTTCACGAAACTGCCATTTTTTAATTTTTTTTTTTCAACATTTTGAAATGACATCATAGTAATTATATAGCCAAAAATCTTTATATTTTAAACGAAAAAGAAAATTTTAAATTTTTGTTAATCATATATTACGTTACTCTTTTCTGCCAGCGTTATCTCACACATTATATTAGCTTTAATCTCAGTTGTAGACTTGGGGTTATACGACAAAAAAGCTGCGTATAAACGCTATAATAATTTAAGGAAATGTAGATATGTAGATCTTTTCAAAGTTTTTATTGCATTAAATTACCAAACTTTATTCATGTCACAAAAACGAATTTAATTTTTTCCTATACTTACAAGCACTGATGGTTGTTTACCGCGTATCCATTGATATATACTGTTATCATTCATAAACCATTTGACCACCAAATAGGAGGGTTCTTCATCAAGTTCATAATTACAGTCCAATTTAATGGGTTCATCTCCATCATCATCGTCGTCGTCATCGTCATCATTTTCGATTTTAACCAATTCGGGTACATCAATATCATGTAAATGTAGACAGCTTACTACTGAAAAATTAGGGTAAAATTAATAATAATAGTATATTTAAGGTTTTATTTAACTTAAATTAGATTATTATTTCAATTCAAATTAGCTACAATCGTAGTTCTTTTCAATCCTTAAATCTATGTAACCCAAAATCCAATCCTTTTTCAAATATTTGAGGTTTCTAAATTATTGTGGCATAAGTATTTTTTATTTCTTTTTTAATTTATTCAACGAATGCTTGGTTTTTAAGAATTTAGAATTCTTAGTAATATTTAGTTTAAGGTCAAGTCGTTTCGCATACAAACTTTATGTTTTTTGTATTATACTACGTATTTATATTGCGGAAAAATAATTTTCTTTTCGTTTAACACAAATAGCCAAATATGAAATACGAATCACTAAACATTGTTTGTTTTTCTTTTTCAAAATAAAGCATCTGTTGCAATAATAAATGTTATTATGTATGTATTTTCAAAAAAAAAAAAAAATTAATAATTTTAATAATTTTATAAAATTTTAAAATCATAATACTTTATTATAAACTATAATACTTTATTGGATTTTCAATATTTTTTAAGAATTTATCACTTGGATTCTTTATTATTTAATAAAAAATTAAATTTAAATTAAATTTATTTAAATATTTTTATTTATTTTTTTACAAAAACCTTATATTTCAAATCGTTTTACGTTATTTTTAATTAAAAATTAATATTTGCTTTAATCAAATTTTTAATAAATTTTTTAGTGTCGGAAAAATTGCTACACATGTTACAAAATTAAATATTTTGTACATATATATTTAAACTGTACATTCAAATGTATATATATTTATATCTATGTATATAACTTTTTATTTCTGTTTTTTTCTTTTTTAATAAAACCAAAACATTTGGATATTTTTTTTTAAATTACCTTGAACATATAAAACACTTATTATAAGTAAGAATATAAAAATTAATTTCATATTTATTTGTTTGTTTGAGAATCAAGTTAAAAATATATGGATCGAGAAAACACTATCTATAATAATAAAAACAAAATTCTAATTTTTTTATGATTTTTTTTTTTTTTCAAATAATATTAAAACGAAATATTGAAAAAATAGTTGAACTAAAAAAATATTAAACCGTACCGCGCAGAATGTATCGAAATGTGTTCAACTAAAAAACTGAGCGAAAATTTTGTATACGATGTTAATGGTTTTTTTTTTTGAGTGCGATACCAAAAATAACGTATAGTTCGTTCCAATTGGCTGCCCAGCAAAACCGTTTGCACAAACATTAATATGACTGACGGACAATATGAGCGCAAAAAATATAAACTAGAAAAATAAAAACTAAAGACAAACAAATAATAAAACTCAAAATTTGTTTGCTATAGCGTATAAATTGTGGTTGGTGGTAGTTTGGTCAAAAGGAAGATATGGTACGATCGTTTTGTAGTATCTCATAATTAAGGGCTGCCAGATATTTCTTATTTTTACGGATTTTCGGTATTATGAAATTTTAACTCGTTTGGTGATATATCAAGTCAAATTGATGTACTATCATAATTTATTCGTTTTAACGGTGTGTTGAAGATTTATTGCAATGTTGACCATAAGTGATAAAATCTTTTTGATGATTTTTATATCGATTTTTATATATACCGCATCAAAAATTGTTGTGAAAATTGAGTTAGATATCGATTATAAATAACTGATATGACTATTTTTTAAATCCGCAATCCATTTTTCGATATTTCGAATATATTAAAAGATATTAGCTAAAACTTTGCAACTGAACTACTATTTTATAAATTGAACGCCCTTTTTTGTAAATTGAGGTTCACATAAGTGCTCCGACGGGCATCTTTTATAAGTAATTGTATTTTGTTCCTACTTAATATTAATTTAAACATATACACTTTTTTTTACAAATTTGAAGGAACATTAAAAATGTTTGCGTTTTGATATAGGATATGCGGTACAAAAAAATTCTGTGTTAATTTGTTTAAATCTTAATAAATAATATAATTCAATTCAAAAAGTGTTAAAAAAAAAGTTAGGTTTTGTTTTTAGCTTATGTAGCAATCGATATTAGTATTTAAATAAAACACATGTAGTTTATATAAAAAAAACTTTTTTTTATCTCCAAAGCACGTCTTTGTTCTATGCGGCATATAAGTAATCATATGACGATATATTTATAATATTTATCGACATTTTAAAATTTTTAGTATTATTTTAACGTTTTCACTTTTTATTTTTATGTTTTACACATTTTGACATAATTACTTATTACTTTAGAGATTTTTTATTCAAAATATATAATTTTTTTTGCGTTAAAATAATACTAAATAATAATTAACTTTAAAGTTTTAATTTTCTTTTGTTAATTTTAAAGATTTTTTGTTTCGAAAATCACAGATTTTCTTTCAAAGACATCTTCTATCTGGCAACCTTGAGTGTCATATATGTAATAAAATAAACATACATGTGTATAATGTATGTATGTATGTATGTATGTATATTAGTGTACCAACAATATGGTTTTAAAAAATAGAAAATTAGAAAAAAACTATAAACTAAAATAATATAAATGTTTATTTCATATCCATGTACCTACAGTTAAGAACAAAATTTAACGTACACCAAATATCAAAACAAATTATTTTAAATAGTGTGTACATAAGGCACTAGTTTGAAAAAAATCTTAAGATTAAAGCTAATTGGAATATAAATGAAGATAACTTGGCTTAAAATATCCACGAGGAAAGTTAACTTGGGTTTAAATAATGACTTAGGTTTAATTTAAGTAAAGTTAAATTGTGTTTTAAACAAAGAACTCTACTTAAAGCTATTTTGAGTTTAGATGTTAATTTACTATTAAAGCTTAAGGGGCTCTAAAATATTAGATTTTACTATATTAGCCATTTTAAGATTAAAGTAAACTGTAATGTTCTTAAATAATAATAAAATTACTTAACTCTTTCTTTTGTAGTTACTATCCATTTACATTAGAAGTTCTTTTCTGGTGAAAAGACTGAAAACTTCCGGTTGATACAGCTATTGCTGAGTTATCAAAATACTACACTATTAAAAAAAATGTAGATCAATGTTTGCTTATTTTTGTCCCTAACTGTTGATACGCATAGTTATTTAAGTATAACTATTATTTATAATAGTGGTTTCTTTTTGTTTTCAAATAGAATTTATAGTTTTGAAAAGAATTGAAACATACTCAAAAATTTTAATGGTATCTTAGTTACATTTTGAGTGAAAAATAATAGTTATCTGTAAAGATATAGTCAGTCATGCTTTGTTTATCTTTTACTTTCCACACACTGCACACAACACAACATATCTAATGTTGAATGCTACCTATCTTTAATGCTACTGTTACCCCCTTTGTGCACATGCTGCTGCACATGATCACTTTATGGTAAGGTATAAACTGTTGTTGTATATTTGTGTTTGTAATTAACATTGTACAATTCAACGAACTGATAAAACAATAGAACGTGCCACAAAACGAAAGGTGTTTTTTTAAGGTTGTCAAGTCATTGAACCGTTAATTTTTCACCGGCAGCAATATTTTCTTCCCTGTTTTTTCAATTTTCTTCATATTCAAAATAAATTTCTTATCCACGCGCTTAAATGAATAATAAAACAATGTAGGTATATTTTTGGTAATTCAAGTTCCAAACAAATAATAGTTAACTTTAATTATTACAAATTATCATTAAGATCTTAATAATTCTTATACATACAAGTATGTAGGGGAAACTGGGATATTGTGAAGTACGGGGTAATGAAGGAAATTTTAATTTTTTCGCATATTTTTTTGCAAAAAAGACTACTGGTATATGTTTGTTATTATTGCACTACATTTCTGTATTATATTTCATCCATGAAATTTCGAATTTTATTGCTTTTCGTGCACAAGTAAATAAAAAAAGTTTTACGTTTAAAAAGTTTTTGAAATGCTGATGTTTCCAAATTAATATCATTTTTAAAACGGTGAATACAAAATTGAATACTTTATTTTGCACATATTTCAACGGCAAAAAAGTTTTATTCAAAAAACATAATGATTTTCAGATCTCTACTTGACGTATCCTACGCGTTAAGCGGGGTCTTATTGTAACTCAATAAACTCCACAGCGATGAGGCTAAAACTTCATCATGTACCATTACATTAGTTTATTAAAGGAAGACAATTTGGATTTAAAAATCGCGGAAATAATGGATGCTGTAAAAATGAATTAATTCATTTCGCAGCAAAAAATGAATCAATTCAAACGAATTAGGCAGAAATGAATTTCAATTCGTTTTCAATTTAAATGAATTTGTATAATGTTCCAGCAAAAACTTTGCTTTCCTGGTAAGTTAGCAGGTTTAATTGCAAACAAAAATAAACTACTTATTTTTTGCCTGAATAACTAGTTATTTTTGTTCAACTTGTCCACAAATTCATGTAGTTATTTTTTGACTCTAGGGTTACTAACCAATCGTTTTTACTGACTAACGTCTTACTCAGTACACCATCACGCACATAGCATCCTGAGCGACAAAAACTTTATTTAGTTTAAAATCTTTTTAGACATTTTGTTATAAAAAACTAACAGCTTCAGAATGGGGTTAAACCAACAATCTTCTGGTTGTTAATCCGGCGCTCTAGCCAACTCATCCACGTGATTGCAGTATTACTCTGCTATTATACTATTGAGTACTTATTAATGTAATACAGAGTAGGCAAATAATAAGTAGTTGTCATTACCGAAAACCAAAAAGTTTTTGCTTTGGTGTTGCAATTCGTTTTCAATACAAATGAATTTGTAAAATTAATTGCAATTCGTTTCCAATTCAAATGAATTTGTTAAAGAGAATTGCAATTCATTTTCAATTCGTTTGAATTGAATTGATTTTGAATTCATTCAAATGAATTCGAACAATGAATTGCAATTCAAATGAATGAAATCAAAAATGAGTTGCAATCAATCAAATTCAAGAGGAGATCTAGGGGAAATGAAAATTTGGAATATCTCCTACCAAAATGAAAATATTCAGTACAAATATTAAAAAGCCTGATAAAAATAAAAATTTAAGTTTCTTTTAGCAAATGAACAAAATTTTCCCATTTTGATAGGATTTTCGCCGATACCTAATAATTCAATTCCGATTCTGCCGCTACCTGACAATTCCAGTATATCATTTCAAATCTAAGAATTTTTGTCTTTGGTCTATACTAGGTGATATACAAAACGAGACTAATGTTTGCTGTCTTTTACATCAAAAATTAGTTAAATAACAAGACGACAGTGATGCTTACTATAGACTTACTTACAAAATCAATTCAAATTTCAATCAATTCAATTCAAATGAGTTTGAAATGAATTGCTAATGCTTTTTTCTAATTCATTTGATTTAATTCAAAATTAATTCAAATGCAATTCACTTTGACAAATTCATTTGAATTAGAAACGAATTGCAGTTCATTCGACAAATTCATTTGAATTGGAAATGAATTGCAATTATTTTTTACCAAATTCATTTGAATTGACTCAAATTTCATTTAATTAATTTTTTTGTGTGAAAAGAATTAATTCAAAATTTGCTAATTCAGTACATGAATGATTCGCAAATTAATTCAAAAATGAATGATTCATTTACAGCTCTAATCCGCAATAATTCACTACATCAAATGTTTACAGATTTTAATCTAATTAGGCTAGGTCATACAATTACTGGTATACGCTTATGCATTTTTGGCATATTGTGTGCTCTGAAGGATGATTTTCCGAATCTATCTGAAAGCCTACAATAATTTTTTTCCTTTTATTAGTTCAAGAACTTGATTCCTTCTATGTAGTTCCTCAATAATTTCCAGTTTATGTTCTTAAGGTACTCCAGATTGGGTATACTATCCCTTTAAAAATTTTCGCTTCTTATGCGGTCAAACGCTGGGCAGTGACACAGCAAGTGTTCCAGTGATACATGCTTAGATAATCCCATGTGAACTAAGTGAGTTCTCAACTCTGTGTGGACCGTTATTACAACTACTAGTTTCCTTAGTGCTGACGCATTCAGTTTCAGAATCTCTTTAATTCTCTCCATGTCAGTCACTCTCCAACAGTGAAATTCTGCAAAATCCTATCCTGCTCTTCCATTGCCCTTCCTTTTAGTTACTTTATAAATGCAAATATTTTCAAAATTGAAAAATAATTTAGAATTTAGGCTTTACAATGAGTATTCATAACTGGTTCTAGACACACAGGGGGCTTTAAACTTTTATGCCAGAGTTCAATATTTTTTTGAGTATAAATTTTACAAGTTTTTTTTTACATTAAATTTTTGAAATATCTTTTACGCAAACATGTAAATATAAAGGAATACAATCATTATTTTTACTTTATTAACTAATTTTATGGGGCAGTCTGGTTCATATAAAAAAAAAAGTAAAAACTGTACTTTATTTGGAAGATATCTTAATGAAATTTGACAAGAGCAATAATTTTAGCATAAGCATGGAAGGTGTTGAAATTTGTTATTATCAATTTATTATTTTACCAGGCCTCCATACAAATCTCCTCCCGAAATAGGGTTTTAAATTTATAAATGTCAAATACGAACAAATTTCAATGAAATTTGGCACATTTAAATTTTGTATAAGTGTTAATATGCCTACCAAATTTCAGTAAGATCGGTTCACAATTAGCTATAGCTCCCATATAAGGCCCACTTCCGGATATCGTTTTAAAGGACCCAAATTTCATATCAATTTTAATATCAAAAAAATAGTTTACAGAAATAAGTTTTGTATAAGTAGAAAACACAGTACCAAATTTTGGGAACATCGGTGCATTATTGATTATAGCTCCTCTATATGGGAGCCACTTCCGAAATTCACTCAAACGTGGATAAGCATCATAAAATTGTTAGTATCAAGATAATATTTTACACAAATAAGTTTTATATAACTAGAAAACACGGCACCGAGTTTTATAACGATTGGTCCATACTTAACCATAGGTCCCCTATACCAACATCACAAAAAAAATACGGGTTTTCGTTATGAATTTTTTATAGTTTAGCTGTTTTAGAATATATGTACATGGGCAAGATAAGGAAATCAATTTTAATTAATATTGATATAGTATGAAATACTGGTTTCTAGGTAAAATTTAATACATCAACCGATTTTCAAGCTTTTAAGAAACAAATTTACAAACATAATGTGATTTTATTATTGACAATATTGTGTATAATATTGAATTTTGAGGGAAAATCTTTAAGCGTCCTATTGTCTTATCCCATCGTATTAGGACTCATTTTAAATTTTAATGACTTGTCTTTTAAATATTATATAGATTTTAGAAATTTCTTCATTAGTTTAAATTTTATTATCTTCTTAACGAAAAATATAATAAAGTGCTCTTTAATACATATTGCCGGTTTTATTGCGAGTTTGTCACAGCGTTTTAGTTATGCACCCAGGATGGCAACTAGGGGCAGTCAAATTTTATTAAATTGTATAAAGTATTATCTAGTTGAAGTCTCAAATGTAATATTTATCGTAATAAACTGTAACTTTTTTAGTTCTGTTCCATTGAATTTGGCAAAATTACCTAAATATAGTGCTTTTAAAAATGGCGAACGCATAAAAAATAAAAGTACTATGGGTCTACCATAAACTATTACAGCTTGAGGATTTGTCTTTGAAATATTTTAAAAAATTTTTAAATATCTTCATTACTTTAAATGTTATGACCTTTTTAACGAAAAATATTATGAAGTACTTTTTAATAAATATCCCATGTGAGGTTATCACAGTTTTTTTGGTTTTTCACCTAGGGTGGCAGCTAGGGGCAGTCAAATTTTATTGAATTAGATAAAGTATTATCTAGTTGAATTCCCATAGGTAATATTTCTTGTAACAAAGTGTAACTTTCTTTGTTCTGTTCCATTGAGTTTGGAAAAATTATCTATATATAGTGATTCTTTAAATCTGAGACCGCTTAAAAAATAAAAGACCAAATGTAAATTTTTCTATTTTATTTCACTTAAAATTAACCTAATTTTTACCTAATTCAAAAAAAAAAAAAAAAAAATAATAATAGTAATAATAATAAATAATGATTGATTGATCATATGGATACAATTTGTGTCCAAAAATTACAATTTTCTCAAAATTTTTCGCCTATTTTTGCAGATTAAAAAAAATCCAATTTTGAGCGACTGTAACAGCAATAATACTCGTATTAAATCAATTCAAAATTTTTGTTTTAGATTCTTAATCTGTGATAAGTCCTCTATCAGGTAATCATTGGGTAATCATTACTTTTATAAAATTCTTTTATCAATTTTTTGATTTTTGACACGATTTTCGAATTTTGAGGGAAAATCTTTAAGCGTCCTATTGTCTTATCCCATCGTATTAGGACTCATTTTAAATTTTAATGACTTGTCTTTTAAATATTATATAGATTTTAGAAATTTCTTCATTAGTTTAAATTTTATTATCTTCTTAACGAAAAATATAATAAAGTGCTCTTTAATACATATTGCCGGTTTTATTGCGAGTTTGTCACAGCGTTTTAGTTATGCACCCAGGATGGCAACTAGGGGCAGGCAAATTTTATTAAATTGTATAAAGTATTATCTAGTTGAAGTCTCAAATGTAATATTTATCGTAATAAACTGTAACTTTTTTAGTTCTGTTCCATTGAATTTGGCAAAATTACCTAAATATAGTGCTTTTAAAAATGGCGAACGCATAAAAAATAAAAGTACTATGGGTCTACCATAAACTATTACAGCTTGAGGATTTGTCTTTGAAATATTTTAAAAAATTTTTAAATATCTTCATTACTTTAAATGTTATGACCTTTTTAACGAAAAATATTATGAAGTACTTTTTAATAAATATCCCATGTGAGGTTATCACAGTTTTTTTGGTTTTTCACCTAGGGTGGCAGCTAGGGGCAGTCAAATTTTATTGAATTAGATAAAGTATTATCTAGTTGAATTCCCATAGGTAATATTTCTTGTAACAAAGTGTAACTTTCTTTGTTCTGTTCCATTGAGTTTGGAAAAATTATCTATATATAGTGATTCTTTAAATCTGAGACCGCTTAAAAAATAAAAGACCAAATGTAAATTTTTCTATTTTATTTCACTTAAAATTAACCTAATTTTTACCTAATTCAAAAAAAAAAAAAAAATAATAATAGTAATAATAATAAATAATGATTGATTGATCATATGGATACAATTTGTGTCCAAAAATTACAATTTTCTCAAAATTTTTCGCCTATTTTTGAAGATTAAAAAAAATCCAATTTTGAGCGACTGTAACAGCAATAATACTCGTATTAAATCAATTCAAAATTTTTGTTTTAGATTCTTAATCTGTGATAAGTCCTCTATCAGGTAATCATTGGGTAATCATTACTTTTATAAAATTCTTTTATCAATTTTTTGATTTTTGACACGATTTTCAGATTATGGGTCTATTTGCTTGATAATAATTAATTCCCCTTTTTGCTGAGAAAGCTATTATTTTCAAATATTTCTGAAACGTTTGACATTTGAGAAAGGACTTGATTTCAAATCGCTCTCAATTTGATATCAAACATTTGTGTTTGCTGGGTCAGGATATACTATAAAGCAATAAGAACGTACAAACAAAAATCCTGAATGCTATTTTGCGAACATTTGCGTAAAATATGCGTACACCAATGATCTGGAGAGAAGCTGGGTTTAAGAAAGTTATCTGCAAGATGGGTGCCGCGTTTGCTCTCAATTGACTCAATTGACGCGTGCAGTCTCAATGGTAATACTCTATGAATTGGGCTACGAATTAGTACCTCTTCCGCCATATTCTCCTGATTTAGCCCCTCGTGACTACTTCCTATTTCCAAACCAAAAGAAATGACTCAGTGGAAAGAGATTCAGCTCCAACGATAAAATTATTGACCAAACAAATGCCTATTTTAAGGACCTCGAAAAATCCTACTTTTTACGCAAAGTAAATGACGACACTTGATCAAAATTTGAAAGTAGTCTATTAACAGGTGGTACTTGATGGGAATAGTGTTGCATTTCGGAAGTTCGAAAAGTCACGGACTTATTGATCCGCCCTCGTACATTTGGTCTTTCATTTTTTAAGCGGTCGCAGATTTTAAGAAACACTATATTTACATAATTTTTCCAAATTCAATGGAACAGAACTAAAAAAGTTACACTTTGTTACAAGAAGTATTACCTGTGGAAATTCAACTAGATAATACTTTATCTGATTCAATAAAATTTGCTTTCCCCTAACTGCCACCCAATATTTATTAAAGATTACTTTAGGACATTTGTCGTTAAGTACTTAAGTTTTAAAATGAGCCCTAATACGATGGGATAAGACCATAGGACGCTTAAAGTTTTTCCCTCAAAATTCAATATTATACATAATATTGTCAATAATAAAATCACATTTTGTTTGTAAAAGTTTGAAAATCGGTTGATGTATCAGATTTTACATAGAAACTATTAATTATTTCATACTATATCAATATACTATATCAATATTGATTTGCTGGGAAATTTCTTGTTCTGCTCATTCCAGTATACTGTAACTATACTCTGTTTTCTGGTTTCTTTTCTGAGATTATATAAATTTCTAGTTTTTTCTAGCATTACTAAGATTTATTAATTTATAAAATCAAAGGACTTTTAAGGTTTTGTAATAACGTTGTGGAAAAGTATAGAATTTATATTTTTAATGGTCATATTTTGACAGAATGTATTCAATTATCTAAAGCGATATTCGGATTTTGTTTGCCAAACCGGCTATTTTTGTCATTTTTTTACCCTTCAGGTGTAAAGGGCATATATAAGTTTGTCATTCCGTTTGTAATTTCCACAATTTTCGTCAGAGAGCAAAACAGGTTATATTTTCTGGATCCTTATAAGAAATGATGTCGATAGGACGATGCCAGTCCGTCGATTGAAATGGCGTTTATGAAGCCCAACGATAACTACCATATATAGTTACGGACAAAAAAAAAAAGGATCAACTATATCTATTTTACTTTTAGCGCCTTTAACATTATCCAAATAACGGTACATCGTCTCAAGCGTAAATAGTCCTTTTTTAGTGCGAAAAAAATGGTTTAGCAGAAAATATATCTAAGGAATAAAAGAAATACTTTTGAAATTTACCTACATTGAGGTTTAGAGATCGGAAGAGGTTTTTATGAAGAAAGCCCATATTTTTCTGTGAATAATAAAATAGGTGTGTTGGAAATAATTTTAATATTACAAAATTATTTTCTATTTTTGAAACTAAATATTCACAAAATGCAATAATAGCATGAAAGGACATAATTATTAATTTCCTTGATCATACCTAGGATAGCGAAGACACACACTCTAAAAGTCGTTGATAAGATATTACACCTTTGTTATTAAAAATTGTGATTTTTTTTACTAAACGTGGGAGAATGTTTCCTATATGATTGACTTACATATATTTAAGGATTTTAGATAGAATTTATATTATAAAGTATACTTGATTATTTTTTTATAACTTCCATAATACATTCCCAGGGCTAAATTTCCATCATATTTAATGAAGAATTCAAACCGTTATCTTTCCCAACTCTCTATAAGAGTGGAATATTTTATTCAGGTTAGGGTCCCGCGATTATTTCCAATAAATCCTAGCTCAAAAACTTAACATTTTTCTTTTCATTAAAATGTTTCACACATAACCATCCCGATCACACATACTACGACCTGTTATCACAACGCCTTTTGTTCATATGATTATTTCTACCTTTTAATCACCTTTAATCGCTTTTACATCATTTTTTCATTAGACAGATTTTTGTTTTTACAAGAAAAAAAAAAAATACATTTTTATAGTTTTTATATATTATATTGTTCGCATCATAATTTATGGGTCTGAATAAGTTGTTTCTTCTTATTTGGAATATTTTGTATTATCCGAAAAGATATATATATATATATATATATATATATATATATATGTCAAAGGATCAGAAATTTTTTTCCAGTGGAGGATATTTTGTGAAGCGCCTATATAAGCTAGGGACTTCGATTTAGCAAAACAAAATCGGAAATTTTTTTTCTGAATTTTTGTCCTTAAAAAATTAACTCAGTCGGTCCATTAGTAACAGGCTGGTTCTTATATAGATTTTTCTCGAATTTCGGTTTTTTCAATCAACCAAATCATAAACAACCGAGTTATTGGTAAATCTGTTTTTATACCCTACCCCACCATAGCTGGTTGGGGTGACGTGCGTTTCTGCAGATGTTTGTAACGCACAGAAAAAGTTACCCTCCTTAAAGTATACCAACCGACTCAGAATCACTTTTTAAATCGATCTAACGATGTCCGTCCATCTGGCTGGCTGTCTGGCTATCTATGTAAACCTTCTGCACCGTGTAAAGAAGTTCTGTACAAGTATCAATCTTTGTACCAAATTTTATGAAGATCGGCCCAAAATTAACCATAGCTCCAATATAAACCCCTCTTCCGAAAATCACTTTAACGTGCATAATTCCTATACGAATGTTAGTATCAAGTTAATATTCGACACAAATAAGTTTTATGTAAGTAGAAACAACATTGCCAAATTTTATGAAAATCGGTCCATAATTTGTCATATAAACCCACTGCCAGGAATCGTCCTAAAGTGCATAAAATCATCTAGATATTGGTATCAACGCATTATTCTTTATTTGTATATTTTATTTTACATTTAGTAAAATTGGCCACAGGTGTAATATAAGTCCCCTTCCCGGATTTTTATGCTCGTACACAATGGTGTAGCGTATCACATAGTCGGTCTTGACCGACTATATCTTTCTTTCTCGTTTTTTATTTATTTACTGTCTGCTTCCCTTATAGTTGTTTTCATGGGTACTGAAAAATAACAACACTAAACTAAGGCATATTTGGTTTTTTCAATTTTTGGAAGCACCTATGTAAGCTAGAGATTTTGTTCTTTCACAGAAAAATCGGAAATTATTTTAAAGAATATTTGTGTTGAAAAAATTAACTAAGTAGATCCTGTATTAACTGAGTTATAGACCAAAATATGTTATTAGATTTTTTGAAGCTCCTATATAACCTATGGAACTCGTTCTTGCATAAATATATCACAAATATTTTTTTCGAATTTCGATTTTTTAAATCAAATCGTTCATAAATTTTCCACCGTTTTTTAATTTAAAGTTGTCTTACATTTATAAAACATTTATTCTACACCGAAGTGATTATATATTCCTTAAAGATATGCGAACTTTTGTAAAATTCCAAATTATTAAATTTATGATTTACTAGCTTTTTCTGGTGTTTCGCTACCCTATTTAATGCAATAACTAATATTTACATTATATGGGAGCTACTACTCCACTTTTTAAGACTTCCAACATAACCTATAAGATTCTACAGTACAAATACTATCTGTGCGTCAAATTTCATGTAAATAGCTTCATTAATAACGTACAAAATTGAAAAAATATGTTTTTTAAAGTAGGCGTAAAATGTGGGTGCGACGTTCAATTCAAATCTAACCACCTCCGGTACTGGTACTATGTGTGTCAAATTTCGTGAAAATTAGTTCAGCCGTTTAGACGTGATTAATACACAAACAAATAAACCAATTTACACCTCATTTTTATAATATCTATAAATAGTTATAAAATCTTGATTCTATTTCAACTTTATATGAAAATGAAAATTATTTAATTTTTTAGTGTTTACATAGATATAATAAAGGTAAATAAATTTGTAATTACATCCAATATAATGTATTTAATTTTCATATAATACGTCTCAACACGTGTGAAGGGTATATAAGATTCGGCACAGCCAAATATAGAACTCTAACTTGTTAAAATTAATATTGTTTTACAACAATTTTAAATAATCGATAAATATTGTGAATTAGTTTTATTTTTCTCTTTTTCACTTACCTTAAGTTGTACTCAGGTCTTTAGCACTTTTTTCAATCTTGTTTGGAACTAGGAAAACATAGTTAGCACAAATTTTTGTTTTGAAGATTTAACATGATCCACATCAGTTATCGGTTGATATGTTTGGTCTTAAAGAAAAAACTCAAAAAAAAAAAAAAAAAAAATAAATAAATAAATTTTAACACATAGTAATATATTAACATATTTTATATCTAAACAAATATTTTTCGAAAATGTTTTCATTATACATAAATAGTGGATTAGTTACTTGACTGACGAATAGAAGTTAAGCACGTTTATGTTGTTAATTTGCTCCATAACAGATAATTTGAGTTGAACTCTTAATATATAACTTGTCATCAATCAAGTAAATAGTCGTATTTTGCATTTCATTTTTCAAATATATTGATTTTTTTTTTTAACTTTCGGTATATTAAAGTAAAATTCTTGAAATATTCTTTTTAAAATTATTATTTTTCTTTTTTATTTAATTTCAATTATTACTAAGCTAATTATTTGTTTCGAATGTATTCTTGTTATTATTTTCAAGATTCATTATTTTAATTTCTTTTTATTTAAAGTAAAATTATTTTTATAAATTTATTTATAAACTGTTAAATGTATATATGTTTCCAAAGTGTATATGAGTGTGTGTGTGTGTGTGTGTAAAATATGATCCTATATTTTTAATATTTTGTTTTTGAAAATATCCATACGCAATTACGATATAATTTACTATTATGGATGATATTGTGGCCAGGGATGAGAATTTGATTGCACTTTGGCATGATGGGAATGTGTATGAGGTTGTGCTGCTGTTGCTGCCAGTGGTGGATATGTTGTGCTATGCATCAAATGAGCATTCTCATTTGATGATTGGCTAGGCGTTGTTAACATAAATGTTGACCATTGTGGATAATAAGAACCATAGAAATCTGATAGTGAGGGTGGTGGTGCGTGCGAGGTGGCTGTTGAGGGCGGTTGGTTGGCATTAGTAGCAGCAGGAGCTGGAGGAGGGGCTTGTGGATGTGATGATGTATGATTGGTCGCGTGATGATAACGTGTAGTTTGTTGCTGAGATCCATACGAAGGGTAATCGGTATACTGTGTTTGTGGAAAGGAATTATAGGAATTTATATCACCCGCTCGCACATTGGAGCTATAATGAGTAGCTGCATTACGTAGTGAGGGATGCGAAGTGTAAGCATATGTTTGATGTTGGCTATAAGCTGGAGGAGGTTGCTGAGAATGCATTTGTGGATGAGTTGAATTTTGTAGTTGTTCATTAAGTGTTTGATTATGAGAAATATGGGTAGTTTGTTGCTGTTGCTGCTGTTGTTGTTGTGTTGGAGGTTGAATCTGCAGGGGTTGTTGGACTTGTTGTTGTCTTTGTGTAAAATGTAGTGATGATGATGTTGCTGCTGTTGTTGTTTGTTCTTGAGTATCATTGTTTGTTGTTCTTATTAATAGATTCGATTTTGTTTTATTTTCTGTTTCTGTAATTGGATTATTGTGGTAATTAATGGTTTCATTTGTTTTACTAGAAGAAGAGCTACTGTATAAATTTAATTGATTGGCTGTATCTTTTGAAATTTCATCATTTTGATTTCCATTGTTAGTATTTGTCAGATTACGAAACTTTAAATCGTCATCTAAAATGGAAAGAAAAACTTAAAAGAATTAAAATAAAATAGATTATAAAAACAAATTTACTATTTATTACCTTTATTGGCGGGTGTGGCATTGTCTGATTCACATGTTTCAGTCTTGGGCGATTCTTTGGATGACGAAGTTTCCGTTTCGCCTGTTATATCGATGACATCACTTTTTTCTGGTGTAGTTACTGAAGGCTTGTTTAGGGTTCTTATAGCTATTATTTTACCACTATCTAGTTGCATATAAATGCCTTTAGCGGATTTTAAAACCATAACTCTTTGACCCGCTTTAATGATAATTTTTGATTTATTGCTTGAATTGGTGGGGATGACAACATCTAGAAAATAATTTTTCTTAGTTACATACTTTTAAGATAACTTAAATTTAACTATGGAAACGAACCTAAAGGTAAAGACATTTCTTGGGCTGTCATGCCTTGTTTTTGCCATACTTCGGCCGGTATCCAACGAGTGGTTCTTAGGCCACTGCTATGTTTTTGAGTGGTTTGATTACGGGGGGCTTGTATGGGTCTTACCTATCAATTAAAAATATTATAATTAATAACATATATATATATATATATATATATATATATATATATAGTTTTTTTCAAAAGCCTACCGAGGCCACTGGTCGGGTAATTAAAGAACCATCTTTACGCACTGTTTGGTATTGAATTCGGCTAGAACTGGAATAAATTGTTTGTTTAGCTGAAGTTTTCTTTTGCATTTCATAGCTACGATGAGCCATTCGTTTCTCGGCCTGCGATAGTTTATCATTTTTGCGATCAATCAATAAACTTTCATGGAAGAATGGTTCTTTGGTTAAACGAGTTTTATAGTCCGTCAAAATAATTTTTATAATAGTGTCCGTATAGGAATCCAATGGCTTAACATATTCAAAGCTGTTTGTCTTGTCATCATCGTCATCATAGTCATAGCAAAGATTTGTAACATCTTTAATGGATAGATGGGCATCTGGGTTACATTCATCCACAACACGATCAGACATGCCCTGTTTTTTGATTTGACGATCATAGATTTTCTTTTCCAAACATCGATCCATAACTAAACGATAAATAAAACAAGCTCTGCGCTGGCCATATCTATTAAACCCCCAAAAATATATTAAAATTTTAAAGTTGTTATTTGAAATTAAATATGAGTGTCTTTACCTATAAATCCTATAAATAGCTTGAGTATCATGACAAGGATTCCAACTGGCATCGAATATTATAACTCTATTAGCTCCTACAAGATTAATGCCCAATGAGCCAGCCTTGGTTGAGATAAGGAACAATTTGACATTGGCATTGGAATTGAATTCATTAACAAACTTTTCTCTTTCCTGTGAAGTGGTAGAACCATCCAAACCTATAAAATGTTCATATTAAAATAAAGTACATACATAATCTAAATTAATACTTACGAAAATAATGCTTATTATAAGTCCAATTAGAGTCTTCTCCTGGAATTCTATTAGCTTGTAGGAATTTTTCTATCAAATTTAACGTTAGTAAACTTTGACTAAACAACAACACCCTATCGCCTATAGCTATACTTTCATTTAAAATGCAAAAAAATATTTCCGTTTTTGGTGAGTTCGATATTAAACCAGGTTCATATTTTTTCATAAATTTCATGGCCCAATCGTAGGTTATCTTTTCTGAGCCCTTTTTCTGTTCAACGTCATTGTTTTCTGAAGCTGCTATCGAACTGCCAAAATGACTATCAGTTTCCGATTTATCAGTATCTGTCAATAGGGTGGGCTTTTCTGATTTCTCCTCTCTATTTACTGAAATATTTTTATCCATATCAATGTCCGTCTCTATGGTACGAATTTCATTTGTATCCAAATCTACTATTTCTGAAGATGAATTATGCGAGTCTTCGGTGTTGCTGGTTTCAAGTGCCGTTTGTTTAAGCATACAACCCACATAGTTAGGTTGCAAGGGCCGACCCATTGTGCTCATCATTGTTGGATAGGAAAAATATGATGATTGCATGTCTTGATTATAAGTTACAGGATTGAGTGTGGGATTTTCAAATTGATTCATTTCATTAAATAGTGATGGCCTAAATATATTACATGTACAAAATTGTTTTTAAATTATGTTTTTAAATTATTATAATTGTTATTAATTATTAATAATAATTTATTAAAAACCAAATAAAATGTTAACAAATTGTTGAATACATACCCTTGATAGCTGTTTGGTTTAACTGTAACTGATTGTGGCACCTGCGCTTGTGAGGTTTCTTTAATATCGTTTTGATTTTGCAAATGTTTTACCGCTGAAGAAGAACTTATTTCAACATCATGAATCGATGTTTTCATAACCGGCTGATAAATCGGTGCTTGGGTTTGAGTCGCTGCTAAAACAGGTTCTGCATTAAAAGGAAGGGATCCAGTTGTAATTGCATTTGTCGGAGCTGTCACAGACCCAGGCGGTGGAAAACCATTTTTATTAACACTCGATGCAATAGGAATATCATCCACTTCTTCAATATCCCAATCTAATCCCGAATCAGCCATTTTCATAGCATCATATAAAACATCGGGATGATTCCAGATTTTACAACAAACAGCAAAAGCCTTAAGAGGATTCGGCACATTCTTAGTACGTACTATATCATTCATAAAAGTGTCGTACAATTGTTTCTGCAATTCCGTCATACGTGTGAGAATGACAAACTCTTGCTTTTCGGGCAAAGATTGCTGTAGAACAGTGTGTGATCTTCGTTGGACAAAACCTACAAGTAAAGAGTGCAATACATGGGCTCTATAACGCATAAGTTTTATATCATCGGGCGTGGAATCAATGCAAAGACCATTTTGTATGGGTCGTTCAAACATATTGCAAAATTCCGTCCTAGTACCCAAATAATTGGGTCTCACAAAATCTACCATACACCAGTATTCCTGCAGGTTGTTCTGCAGAGGGTAACCTGTAAGAACTATACGTCTTCGTGTTCTTATTTGTTTTAGAGCCTGGGAAATACCAGCCTGGGCATTTTTTATTCTATGGCCTTCGTCACATATTATTAGATCTGGGCCAGGTTTAACTAAAGCTTCGTATACTTCATCCATAACTCGAGAACGTGATTCGCTAAAATTTTCGTTTGTATTTTGAAACTGTTTTTTACTTCGTCTCTTGTTAGTGGTATTAAGCTTGAGGGCCAACAGTCTATAAAGTTCGTAACCTATTAGTAAGACACCGCCTTTTTCCTTCCATTGCAGAATAACTTTGGCCCGAGCTGTAAGTGTCTTTTGTTGATCATTAAGTACAAATACGTCAAATTGTCGAGGCCTTACAAACTCTGGATTGTCCGAGTGTTTTGGTATCCACATATCGAATTCAGCATTCCAATTTTGTAGGGTATTTATAGGCATTACACAGACCACATATTTGGAATCTGTATATCTAAGGAATATATCACAGAAACAAACCACTTGCAATGTCTTGCCCAAACCCATGGAATGAGCTAAAATGCAACCAAAACCTCCTGAACTTTTAAAACGTTTTATAGATTCTATAATATTATCGAATAGAAAACGTACTCCGCCAATTTGATGGGGTTTTATAGTGCGAGCTATTTGTGGGGCTATAAATATATCTTCTTCATCCTCCGGATGTCCGACATTAATTACAACTCTACCTAAATGGTCTGGTACATTGAATTCATCCTTAACGTGCATGCCACTATTATTAGGATCATCACTTTCGTTGTCATCTTCCAGATCGGCCTCATCATCTGACAAAACAATACAATCATCATCATCCGAACTGTCTTCTATGGTTACTACCTCGGCCGGTACCGAATCTTCTTTTCCTTCTAAACTCTTTAGAGCCTCCGTATCTTGTTCTGTACTTTCAAATAATTGGTTGGTAGCTATCTGTTCCTGTCTCAATTCGTTTTGGTGTTCGCTAACTTTAAGCAAACTTGACTTTTTCTGCGCTGGTATAAGATCTGATGGATCACGTACTCTGTGTTCATTGACAAATCTATCGAAATGAGTTAATACTGCTTCCCTTTGTTGATATTCTCTTAATAGTTTCTGCTGTTCTGCTACACGAGCTAAACGTTCGGACTCTTCATGCTGAGCCCTTAAGGTATTCGTATCTAATTGATTGGTATCCATTACCTCTCGTATGTTTTTTCTCAAATTTGACTTTTTCTTTTCCTCCGCCAATTGGCATAATTGTTGTTTTTTGGCCAAATGGCTATTCTCCACATTGGTGTCGACGGGAGATTTACGTTTTTGACTCTCGCTTGCATCCGATGGATACAAAGGCTTCGATTCATCTTCAGTAGCGTCTTCAGGTTTTAAAAGAGAGTTAGAAGAGCTTGAGGTTACTTGTGAGCTTTCAAGTGTAGCGGAACCATCATTTGTACCATAAAATGATCCATTATTGACTGGCATTTTATGGTCTTGGTTTAATTCTTCGTTCAGTGCAAGACTTGTAGGATATTGAGGCAAATTTGTGATTTGCTGATTAAATGCATGTTCCTGCTGTTTCAGTACCTCAGCCATTGGATGGACCATAGAATTATTGACCATATAATTCAATTTATCTGTGTTTTCCATATTTTATGCGTATTATTTAAGCTATACGATTAGGTATTAAGTTTATGAGCTATTTATCCACTTTATTCTTTTCTGAATTGGCTTGACACAGTAAATTTTCTTTGCTCCTATTTTTTCTTTCTTAATTATGGTACATACAAAACTAGTATTAATATACGGCAACTTTCATATATAGATTTATTCGCTAGAAGGATGAGGGGCATATAAATGTTATTGTAACATTTGTAACATTTAACTTTCATTATTAAAATAATTATTTATTTGTATTCATTATTATTTATTTTATTTCATATAATTCCAATTAACTTTTTACAGTTCTTTTCCGTAACAAGAGGAAAAAACTATCATCAACATTCTTCATTCATTCACACAGATACATATTGACTACTTTATGATACAGACTTTTTCTCTGCTGCAAAAATTCTGTTTCTGGTTCACACCTTTAACAAATTGTTAAATTACAATTTGTTACACTTTTTCTCTTTAATAAAACATATATTAATCAAATATATACTTTTCAAAGGTTTTAACTTAATTAATAAATATAAAAGTTTATTTTTGACATATTTTTATTTATTTTGCTGTAATTTACAATTCTCTTCTTGTATATTCAACAAAAAACAACACTATAATACAATACAATCAAATAGACAAGTGTGTGTGAGTGTTGTGTTTGAGTAAATAAATGTCACCTCACCACACTTTAATTAACAATTCTAAAATTTTTATAAGGTTGGCATCTCTAAAAGAACCAAAAATATCTGACATTTATCACTTTCATCAATGAAACGAAAGTGAAATAGTAGTTTACAGTTAGATACAATAATTGTAATAAATACATTACTGTAATAAATAAATAAATAAATAAATAAACGAATAAATAAATAAAAATACCGCTGCATCTTTACATAGCGTAGATACAATATATTTGTCATTGTAAAGGTCCTTTAGAAGATAAAATTTATCTGACGATTTGTCTGATGATTAAAAATTTTTATAGTATAATGTATTGAATACGACAGTCGTACGATTTTTTGAAGAGAAAAAAAAAGTGATTTTTATGGTGTGACGACAAATTGTGCAGTCTAAGTACAAGTCATACGATTCAAATATCAAAATATTGAATTTTTAACGTTGTTTTTTTTTCATTAAACACAATTTGTAAAAATGTATTAATATCTACAAAAATTTTTGCGAAAACTAAAAAATAAATGTGGAAATAACATAAAATATTAATCAGGTCGTCGGTTATATCTGAACGTGTACAACTTTTAGTCATCAAACTTGTGGTTAGATAAATTTTAAAGTCTATTGGACCTTTAATATAACAAAAGAAGACTAAATTTCAAACAAGTCAAAAATATAAAATTACTTTTTTAATTAAAAAATTATGAAGAATTAAAATACTCTCAATTTATATATATATTAAAAAAAAAAAAACATTTTTAATTTAAGAGGAGCTGATATCAGAAAAAAAACTGAAAAAAATTTATAAAAATTGTTTTGTTTTTCATATAAAAAATAATTTAACTTAATAAAACTGAATAATATAATTTTACACACAACGCTTAGTTGTTTACGTCACATTACTTCAATTGAGATATAATACGCTGATATAATATGTGAGAGAACGCCGGCAGAATACAGTAACCATTTTGTTTATATTATTTTAAACCTTAAATAAGGGGTACTCGTATTCTAATAAATCCTGTAAGATATAATTATTTTCAATGAGTAAAATGTCCTTTTTATTTAAAAAATCTTCACCTTTTTAGCACAATTTTTATAAAGATGTTTTTTAAATTTTAAAACTATCATTAAAACCAAATAATTTTACAGAAAAACATTGCTTTTTTAGTAATTTCCAAAATTCACATGTACCATACGAACAAACTTTCCTATATGTTTATTTTTTTGACACTTCATCTTACAAGATAGTTGTGTAGAGAAATCTCATCACAACAGTCTCATATTACTTCTTATAACCTAGTGTCTACATTAGGCAAATTTTTATCAAAACAAACGTCAAAATCATTGCGAATATATACACGGTAACCTTAGTTAAACAGCTGATTATTATTTTGGTTGTTACAGTTGTCAAACTGCATATATAAAAAACAATAATGAATACGCCATATTGTTGTTTTTGTGCAACTGTTGCCTTCCACAAATTCGATTTAAGTTTGAAGTTTGTCTTGATAAAAAAATGTCTAATGTAGACACTATGTAATAATTCTCTCACGAAATTGACACTCTCTGACAGTAAAAATCTAAGATATTCTGTTACGTGCAGCTGTTACGTTCGACTAGAAGCCGTAAAATTATACACAATAGGGCGACTCAGATGCAATTAAAGTACAAGATGACTCAAATATAAAAAAACATTATAATAAGAAACTGTTGCTTCAATGAAAATTAGACGAAATTCAAAAGGACTAAATAAATTTTGAGGACACTTTTCTATTCTAATAAATACCAAATAAACCAAATGATATTATAGCGATATCGAAACGGTATCATAGGTGACAAACGTTTTCGAATCTAAAACGATAGTTTTTACTAAAGTATACCTTTCCTTATGATATCGTTTTCCAAAAATAGCGATAGCAAAAACGGCGTAATCTAGATTTTCCGAATGCTGTTATTACCACCAATAATGCTTTTAGCAGTTAAATATTGTAAGGCTGTGTAAAATAATTAGCGGAAATAAGATGAAAATTCTAAATAAATAGAAAACATGCAATTTAATGCATCATACATACATACATATAAATGTATATACAAGTCATATTTTTATGCAAACATTTTGAACATACAAGTACATATAAATTTGGTTAAACCATTTTTGATCTATTTGTATTTAATTATAAATTTAATGCTTGGTGCAATCGTTTACTTAATTTTATTTTCTTCATGACCACTTCTGATAATTCTCATTACTTTCCACAAAAAAATTCTTCTTAAATCCAGTTGTTTATGCCAGCATTCGTGAAAAGATGTTCCGTACCAATTTGAGCTGCAAGTGTACCAATAGTTGAAAAATATTCGTTTTCTTCTTGTTATACTCTTCACTCCAGTCACTACTACTATGTTTGCCGGGGCCACTTTCTGTTGTACGTACGAACTTTTTTAATGAATTTTCTTGCTTTATAATGCGGTAAACTGAAGACTTATGTAACTTGCAATTCATGCTAATTGAAATTATGGAATTTCCACTTTAAATTTTTTTTTAAATCTCTGGTTTTTGAGAAATCGTTGGCTTTAATACATGTTGAACTTTTTCCATATTAAGAGGTGTATTTACACAACAAATGACACGAATAAACTGACAAAATTGAAGATCAAAATCATCCAAAAAGGTTAATATACCAAAAGACGGGGATTTTTTGGTCATAGACGTTGTAATCAAATTAAAAAAAGAAAAAAAAAAGATAAAAGTCGTGAAAATATAACCTTTTTTTTCGTAAAATGTCGCTATTATAGACCCTGCAATTTTAAAAATTAAGCCGTTGCGATAATGGGTACTCGTGAATACCCAGCTTGCACTGTATTATGACAATATCGTTTTCAGCAATACGATATAATATCATAATCTTCATCTAAGATGATATAGTTTTCGTCATCATATCGTTCTTTGGTTTATTGGGTAGTAAAATTAAATCAAAGTAACATAAATTAATAAAATTTTTTTCAAAAATTTAAATTATACGAAATTACGAAATTACTTAAATACATATGTTTAGTTTCTGTTTCTGTTTCCATTTTAAGTTTTATTTTATTTGTTTTATGAATAATTATAATAAAGGTATATATAGTAAGTATATTTAAGTAAAATTAACTTATAAATACAAATTTTACAGAGCGTTTTATTATTGTTTACAAGAAGAAAAAAATTAAAATTAAGGCATTTCTAAGGTCTTACGACGACTTTTCGTATCTTCTTCATTCCCAGCAGTTTTGTTTTCTTTGTTTACAATAAACATTTTCTTTTCCAACAATAACAATAACAGTGACGATGACGACTGCAACGGCAATACAACTTTACGTGACTGTGAGAGCAGCAATAATATGGCGAACACAAAGAGTAGCAGGAATCATGGAAACAACAAGAGATGTACGTCTCACACATTGTGCTGGAATTGTAAGAAAAATATTTTGTAAACAATTTACGTAAGAGTATTTTATATGCTATTTTAGAGATTTTTGTGATAAATTGATTTTGTGATAAATTGATGACAGACATTTAATTGAATTGGGGCTACGTAAAGGTTTTGTATTTACTTTAAAAATAAATGAAGGTTTATAAATAAAACTTATGTACGGATACATAGATACCTACAATTAATGATAATTTGGGTTTAATTAATGCTAAGATTAAAGCTTATTTGACTAAATAAAGTACTACGATTAAAGCTAATTTGCCGTTAAATTCACTTTAAATAAAGTCTTACGATGGATAAATTAAACAAGACCTATGATTAACTTCAATCATAGTTGGTACAAATTGAATGATTAAAAAAATACAATTAAAACTAATTTGGGTTTTAGTAAACAAGGACTGCGCACGAAAAAATCCGTGCACACTTTAAGGATTATAACTTACTATACGTAAAAAAGATTAGTACCGTTAACTTGTTCACATTTGCTATAAGTCTCAGTAACTATGTACTAAATGTTGTTGTAATAGCACTTATTTATAGCATATATTTATGGCCAAAATGTCGGCCATATAAAACAATTGCTAGGAGTGCAGATGTGTTGGGAAAGGAAAGCTGATAACTGAAGAAAAAGTTGATTTGCAGACTGTAGAATCACAGACAAAATAATCGTATTTTACCTAGTGTCTACATTAGGCAAATTTTTATCAAAACAAACGTCAAAATCAGTGCGATTATAAACAAGGTAACCTTAGTTAAACAGCTGATTATTATTTTGGTTGTTACAGTTGCCAAACTGCATATATAAAAAATAATAATGAATACGCCATATTGTTGTTTTTGTGCAACTGTTGCCACCTTCCAAAAATTCGCGTTAATTTTGACGTTTGTTTTAATAAAAAATTGTCTAATGTAGACACTATGTTAAGGGAAAATCTCTACTTCTCTGGATTAAATGCAACTTATTTATTAAATTGCTTAATATCAGAAAAGTTTAAGAAAGATAGCCTGAAGACCCATAAAGTAAAAAAAGTTCCTACTAGGAATGCTAAAAAAAATTGTGGAGGAAAAGTAAAGGATGAAAATTATTGAGCTAATTTTTTTTTTCAAAAATATCAATGCATCTAAAAGGAAATACAAAGTACGTACTTTCAAACTTTTTACAACATCCTGTTCAGGAATTCCACATCACAGATGTTATGGGAAATGTAGCAGATAAATATCATGTAATAAATCAAAATTGTGGAACAAGTTTTTTGTCTGGTAAGCCATTTGTACGCAAATGAGTGCTCTCAGAAAAGATTTATTTCCATCATTAGAATGCAAAATGGCCTAATATCGCATCATATTATTATACAAAAAAGTAGATGAGTGGTATTAAACAAATGGTGCTGCTATGCATGAAGGGAGAAAAATCCACAAAACTATCCAAAATTCAGTCCTTTTGAAAAATATTGGGTTATAGTAAAAACGTTTTTAAAGAACACTTAAAACTGAGCAAAAAATAAAATAGATTTTAAAAATAAGTGGACCCATTCCAAGAAAAAAGTAACCGAAAAAACAGTATATAACAGAATATAACGGTCTTTAACATAACAAAACTTTAAAAAGATTAAAACATTGGTTTCATTTTTATAAGCTGAATTATATGCACTCATTTTTTCGTGCGCAGTGCTTACAATTGAAGAGGCATTTAAATAAATACCAACAATTGAAGCTAATTTGGAACTAAAAATGCATTTTCTTCCGATTTAGAAATACTTAGGAATACAATTTTTCCAGTAATTAATTTTATATAAAAACTTACATTTTTATAAACAATCGTTGAACAGTTCTTTTCCTTTTTAGGATGTAGCTAAAACGTTTCACTTGTGACCACAATTTAATGACTACTAATCTTTCAAGATTAAAATTTCTACAGCTCTACTGGAAATTTCATTGATGTAGGCAAGTAAAGTTAAGGAGTTCACCATAGCAACCATAACAAATATTGATATAACTGAACATAACCTATATAAGGATATAATTGCCAAAAAACATGCCAATTAGGAAATCGTAATACACACATGAATAAATATTGAAAACTAACTTTAGGTTAAGTAGGTCATGCTTGTTTAGTAAATAAAAATTTAAACAATTTTCAAAAATTTATTAGAAAATTGTAGGGAATATGAGAATTCTTTACTATACGCATATTGTAATTTATTGTATACAGTTAATTATTAATTATATTAATGTGTATAATTAGTTCTATAATTAATAATGAATTTTTATTAATTTTCAACTTCTTAAATTTGTTTTACTATTTTTTTTTGTGTTTAGTTGTTGTTATCTTAGTTTGAGTTTTTAAACATGGCTAACAAAGTGCCCAGTTATTGACCCTTTTCGTTAGTCTAGTAATTAGTTTTCCTTTACAAACTAGAAAATTACAAGTACAATAAAGAGTACATATCAAAATACACATTTTCAACCCTGTTGAAGTATAAATTGAAAACAATTCAATGTTCATCCCTGATTTTATAATAACGCTGAAACGATTCCAATGTTACATTGTGTATTGGGAGTGTTTCATTCTTTATATGTTTCATGCAAAACAAGAATAATAAAGGATATTTCATTTTCAACGAAAAAAGTAACAAAACAAGTGTCAACAAACTACAAAAAGAATAAATTGTTTAAGTAAAGAACTTAATTAAATAAATAAATGTATTACGCATTTTCTGTAGTAATATTAAAACTTAAAGTTAATAGGTATTAGTTTAATTTAATAAATATTAAAAAAAAGTTTTGTTAAAATTTTATGAGAAAATAAACATTAAAATTTTGATAATTTTTTCTACGAGGGTTGAAAATTTACAAATACCAAAAATATATTTAGGTATAAATATTGTAAAGAGAAAAATATTCCTTGGAAGCACTGATTTTACTATTAAATTTATTAAAAATTTATGTAAAATGCTTTCGATTTGATTAATTTTAATAATAAATACTTCTTAATATTTTAGCTTATCTCGCTGTAATTGAGAACAAATACTAAATTAGTGTGATTTTTAAAGGGATGCAAGCAACAGATAGATGTTTTGGCCAATTTTATGTGAATTTTAATTAAACTCTAAGTCCTAAAATAAGAGTAAAGTATGTTTTGGAATATAAACGTTGCTATTATTTGAAAAGAGCTTTTAAAACATAAAATATATCTTATTTTTTTAAGAATACTTTTTAATTATATTACAAAGAAATGTTAGTTTACTCACTTTGATGATTAATAAGAAACCGGAGAAGCTTAAAAATGGTAAGAATTAATATCCAAAATTTATAAATTAATTTAATTTAATAATCTTATTATTTTATCTTTCCAGATCTTTAAAAAACATTCCTCAATAAAAGCGTCATCGTTTATCTTATTGGTAGGAAATTTGTTTTGGTCTTTGCATTTGTACTTCTTAGGACACTGTAATACCTCAACTACTACTACTACAACTTTATCCACAGGATCATTTAATGATATTAAAAATATTAGTGCCGCCCAGGTAGCTTCTCTAAAAATTAATCGATTATATGGTAACTCAAGCAGATCGAGATTAAACAAAGATATTCCTACAAATGCCGACCAAGAGTCATCTGGTTTAGCCTTTCAAAATGTTGTTCTTAATTTGGGCCGTTGGGACAATCAGCGTGTATATAAATTATTTGATTTTGCTTTAGTCGGCGATACCTATGAAGAGTCTTCGCTGAAGGGTTTAGTATGTTTGGCCACACAGACTTCAGTTGAGCGTTTACTATCCGTAGCAGAGGTGGCCAAAAAATGGATGGGGCCAATATCTGTAGCTGTATTTGTTTCCAGTAGTGATGAGTTTGCCATCTTAAAACATTATGTTACTTATTTAAGATTGTGTTTTGATTTTGTACGCACAAATGTTACCTTTCATTTGGCCTTTCCTTATGAACGCAAACCCCAGCATGAATCAGCCTATTCTCATAAACTCTTGAAAATGTTTGATTGTCGTAATCCCCAAAAGACTCTGCATAGCATGTTACAATTGAGAACAACGGAAACAATACGGTGGCGTTCACGGAATCTTTATCCACAAAATCATTTGCGCAACTTTGCACGCAAAGGCTGTCAAACCAAATATGTATTTCTTACAGATGTCGATATAGTGCCCAGCAATAATATCGTGCCATTGCTAAATGATTTTCTAGCGTCGGCCAAATGTTCGACGGGTTTGTGTGCTTATGTCATACCGACGTTAGAAATTGATGAACGTGTGCGATTTCCATCCAGTAAAAGCGAATTGTTGCGGCTGGTGAAGCGGGGTTTGGCAAGGCCTTTCCATGAAAAAGTCTTTATCTACAATCAATATGCTACAAATTTTTCAAGGTGTGAAAAAAAAAATATATATATATATATACATACATATGAGAGTGTGTGTGTCTGTGCGATAGAGCTATTAATACGTATTACCATATTTATATATTCATAGATATAAGTATTTTTATTTTTGTACTTTTATTCATTATGATTCACATAATTTCTATTTGTTTTCTTGTCTTTGTCTGCCTAACTCTTTGTCCGTTTGACCATATTCTGTATCTCACACCGAGCACAGTGGGGGAATTGATTTGTTTTATATAAAAATATGAATAAATCTGTCATTAAAAAAAATCACTTAAAAAATAGGATTTAAATTTTTCAAATATATTTTTGTGATGTCCACTTAGAGGTACATATATCGGAATAAGAACTAAAATATTTTTTATTTTTAATTATAATTAAGTAAAATTTTATTGAAATAAGTTTGGAAATGATAAGATAAAAATTACATACCCATTTCATATAAATTTTTTGATAGAACAAATTTCGTATTTTAACTTCAAAACATTTCTGCTTATTATATATTATGTATTTTTAAAATTCCTCCACTGTACATCAGCCTCCTTCTTCTCCTTGTGGTGTGATTTATTTGATTACCGTCTTATTCTTTATTTTTCTTCTTATTTAATATTTGTATTTATTTGTTTATTTCTTCACATTACAGTTGGCTTGCCAACAGCAACACCGATGACCAACAGATTACCATTAGTCACCAAGTGACAAATTATGAATTTTTTTACGAACCTTTCTATGTTGCTTTGGACAATGTGCCCCCGCACGATGAACGTTTTGTTGGCTATGGTTTTACAAGAAATTCACAGGTTTAATAAGAAGAAATGCATAAGCATAATAATAAATAAAATATATACTTTTTTCTTTTCTTATTCTGTCTGTCTCTTTTTTTTTTTCTCTCTCTATTCGAAGGTCTATGAGATGTATGTTTCGGGTTACTCATTTTATGTCTTAACTCCTGTATTCACCTGCCATTGGGGTTTACAAAAGAAAAACGCTCGTCCCTCATGGCGTGAACAGCAGAATACGTTTAATAGCAAACGTTTTGAAATATTTAAAAAAGAAATATTTGCCCGTTATAAAAAACCAGGACATAGTTTTGATCAAAAAAAACATGGATGATATTGATGGATATTTATCTTAGAATTTTAACTCAATTGAATTTTTTATACCTATTTATTAATATTGATGTATGTATGTATAAGTATTTAGATCAATTTATTATAAAATAAGTAATTTAAGTAAGTTAAAAAAAACACTATATTTGTATATAAGCATAAATATTAAAATGGCTCAAGCAAACATGTTACTATCGGTCACCGTTGAAAATGAAGTTTGCTTTTAAATTAAATAAAATACTTTTTAGAAGTAAGCGGTTGACTTAAAATACCATATTTTAATGGTGTAGATAAAATGAGACTCATTTTATTTTTAATAAATTTTTATTTGTTTAAATAATAAATATAGTTTTTAATTAAGCATTAAGTATCTAAAGCTTATTTATTACAAGACTGTCATAATTCAACATTTTTCGAATCCATTCCTACAAGCAAAATAATACGAAAGTGATTCGAATTCGTATTGCTTAGAAGAAAAGTTTTAAGGCAGCAATAATCATATACGCATTGCGAAAGTTTTCCCCATCGGAAGAGATTGTGCGTTACAGTCGATACAACTAAGCAATAAGAAATCAATACGTTTGAAAAAAAAAAAAAAAAATAGGCAGTATAGCTAGATAATCATCTAGCTGATAAAAAGAAGATACCGCCAGATAATCTTCTGGAAGATGTAATAAGTTTATAGAAAAATTAACAATAAATAAATCTTGAAATAATATAATAAAAAAATTGTACATCTTATAAAGCATGCAATCATATAAATCTTAACATTATAAAGCACGAAAGAAAGCTAAAGCGTTTAGATAAAAAATCCATTTTTTTTCTTCAATATTTTTTTTATTTTTGAAAAATTTACTTTACGACTACTGAACACTGTTGCCAGATAATTATAGCATAAAATCGTCAATATTCGACCAAGAAATCGTCAAAATTGGTATAATATTTTTGATATCGTCTAAAAATCAGAAAAATTAAAATTAATATCTTTTTAGCTATTTATATTCATAAGAGCTGTAAATGAATCATTCATTTTTGAATTTATTCGCGAATTAATTTGCACTGAATTAGCAAATTTTTAATTAATTCTTTTCACACAAAAAATGAATTGAATGAAATTTGAATTGGAAACGAATTGCAATTCATTCTACAAATTCATTTGAATTGGAAACGAATTGCAATTCATTTTTACCAAATTAATTTGAATTGACTCAAATTTCATTCAATTCTTTTTTGTTGTGAAAAGAATTAATTCAAAATTTAGCTAATTCGTAACGAATTAAAATCAAAAAAGAATGATTCATTTACATGATTTAAAAAATAAAAAAAAGTAATAATCACCTTACTGAGAAAAGAGCGATATTTTAAGGATAAAAATAATAAAAAAAAAAAATTTATATATTTTTGTTGTTTATTGCCTAATTTTCTTTAAATTGATAAAAATACGATATTAGAAAAATATTGCTTTGGTGATTTTCGCCCAAATGATAAAAAGAAGATATTGCGTAAATTTCTTCTAGGAAGGTTTCTTCCAAATGTTTGTAGGGATATTAATATTATAAAATCAAGTGTTTGTTTATTTATTTGTTTGTTTGTGACAAACTGCTGAACAGATTTTAATAAAATTTAAAATATAGATGAGTATTAAAGTGGAAGGAGCAAAAACTGAAATCTTAAGCTAAATTCAGACTAGTCAAATATTTGACGAAAAATACGTAACCACTAAATAAAATAACTCTTAGTTTCTTCTTTCAATTTGGAAAATGTTTTTTTAATTATCATAAATCACAGATTACGTTTTATTAAATTTTGTTTGACGCTGTTTTCTCTTACAAAACATTTACAAGATCAAATAACGGCAAACAATTTTTATGTAAAACTGGTGTCACCCAACTTTGGTCAAATATTTGCCAAATTTTAATATAGTTTTGCAGATTTTTGCACTTTAAATTTATTTCTTAATTTCTTAATTTTTCGAATAACTGGACAAAGCTGTATTTTTACGTTTCCTTAATTTTTTTTATTAACCTTTTAGATTCCATGCAACGCAGGGACATTCAGCTAATTTCTAATAATTTACTAAAGTGCATTGGTTGCCCTTAATTTCATTGAAACTGTAACCTTTGAATTATGACATTTTTGACGAAAATAAAAATTATGTTTTTTTATTTCGTAAAAGTAATTACTTAAATGAAAATTGTAATAATTAATAAAAAAGAAATAAACTCTTTTATTTTATAAAAGAGTTTTAATAAAATGCTTTTCAAATAAGATAAACAACAACAAGTTTTATAAAAGACACAAAATATTCCTCAGATGTTTACAATAATTTTAAATTTGGACTTATTTGTATATTTAAGTAGATATTTTAACACTTTTTAAATATAGAACTGTCTGCTGTTTTAGTTATTAAAATATAATGGTACGTTGAAATCTCAAAAATCTTAATTGCAATTTATTATTTAAAAGAAGAAGAAAAATAAATTTTCTAATCTATTAATCGAATGTATGTACATATAAACAATTGAACATTTTTAAAAATGAACACATTTTCCACATATGAGGAGCCGCAAAACAAAATAATTAATTCTAAATTTCCCAGTAAATTCGAACAATCAAAAAAGTACGTTTTGTTCTGTGGCTAATCATATACCCAGCAAAAACTTAGTAACGGTATGTAGTTACTGATGCAGTCTGCATTACATAGAAGTAATTTAGTAACTACTTATTTATAGTCTGCTATGTAATTACTTATTTATAATCAGATTTTTGAAAATGCTACCTTTTGTTGATTTTTTAATTAAGTTTACCAATTCATATGAATATTTAAAGAAGGGATAAATAAACTTTCTTTGAACAAAATTGAACGTTCTTTTGAAGTTAGAATAGCTGTTATTTGGAATTATTTACCTTTTGATCTAAAACTAATTTTCGTTCTGACATACAAAAAAAAAAAAAAAAAAAAAAAAAAAAAACTTTAGATTATCTTCCCTTGAATAATATTTTAATAATTTTCTATACATATATGGGCCATTATCAAAAATTTTTAACCTGTCTGAAACTGACTTTAATCCTTAATAAGTTTTGTGATAATAATATTTTAAACAAACGCATTACAGATCTGAACTCACAAGACTTGAAACTAATAGAATGCAAAACTTTAAAGCTACAGGTTTCATTATATTCAAGATTATTGTTCAAAGTTCGAAAATTTAGAAAAGAGCTAAAAATTACTTAACTTTTTCCCATTGTTAACTTAATTTTTAGTTCGCGCGTTAATACTTTTTTATTTAATTCGATCTTATATAAACTAACCGGACTTTGTGGATAAATTCTATACCTTCTTTGTTGTTCTGCAGCCTTTCAACAGTAACATACAGCGTAGTCGAATTTTGATAAAAAATTTATTATTTTTTTTTTTTTTGGCGGGGTTTGTGCGCCCATCAACGGAATACAAATTTTGAAATTATGGATTAGTACTTGTTGTAATTAGGCGTATTTTGCGCTATATCTCATTGTTGTGCCCTAAATAGTCAACGCAATAGATAGTGTCAAAGTTTGAAAAACAAGAGCGAACATTTTTCAAAAAGTAAGCTCTTCGCAAGGTACATTTAAGTTTTATTTAGAAAAGCATGAATTACTGCATGAACTTAGTTTTTTGTTATTGTACACAATAAAATCGGAGGGACATTAAAAATAAATTTAGCAAAAAAAAAATTTTATGGACTTTTTGAAAATTACGGAAAAACTGCACCTTTTTGCTTTTGTATTTTTGTATAGTAAATTGCAATTTGTACAAATATTGGATATATATAGATATAAGAACGGCGATAAATATAATTGATCGGTACCATAAATTTAAGTCAAATGTCGCTGATAGTTAAAAATGGAACACTTTTGTCAAAACAGATTTCGCGAAAATAAAAATTTTATAGACAAAAAAACAATTTACTTGGGTAAAAAAAAAATCACAATATTAAATAGCATTTCTTGTCAATAAACTCTAATAAAATATGTTTTCGTGTAATATATGGAGAAATAACTTAGATTCAAATCACATTTTTCGCAAAATTTTTAAAAATCGCGATTTTTAGTATAAAGAAATTTAGTATAAAAAAATGGTGCACTAATCAAAAAAAAAAAAATAATAATAATAACTTTATTTTGAAGGCCTAAAGTCAAAAATTTTTGATAATGGCCCATATACTTATTAATATTTTATCTTTAGTACAATTTGTATGACTAGGGAGCCAATTGTACACTACTTTTTTAGTTTTTTTATTTAGAAAAATAATTATTTCTCATTAATTATTGCCTACACCACCAACGTGGTTGGGGTATTATGCGTTTGTGCTGATGTTTATAACGCACAGAAAAATTTATCCAACACCCACCTTAAAATATATTAAAATATCAGAATCACTTTTTTAAATCGATCTAATGAGGTCCGTCCGTCCGTCTGGCTGGATGGTTGGCAGGCTATCCATGTAAACATTGTGCACAAAGTTCAGGTCGCAATTTTAAAGATAATTCAATGAAGTTCGACACATGGGACTTTCATGACACAAGGACGAATCCTATTGAAATTTCACCTAGTCCCCATACTAATGTCCTCCCGGAATAAGGGTTTTACGATCATAAATGCCTTAAATATAGCAATATTTTAATGAAATTCGGTGTAAAGAAGTGTCAATCTTTGTGCCAAATTTTATGAAGATCGGTCCATAATTGACCATAGCTCCCATATATACCCCTATTCCGAAAATCACTTTAACGTGCATAAATTCCATACGAATGTTAGTATCAAGTTAATATTCTACACAAATAAGTTTTATGTCAGTAGACACAATATTGCCAAATTTTATGAGAATCGGTCCATAATTTACCATAGCTCCCTTATAAACCCACTTCCAGGAATCGCCCTAAAGTGCGTACAATCATGTAGGTGTTAGTATCAAAGCATTATTCTGTATTTGTATATTTTATTTTAGATTTACTAAAATTGTCCACAGGTGTAATATAAGTCTCCTTTCCAAATTTTTATGCTCGTACACACGTAGGGTATCATATAGTTGGTCTTTTTCTTTAATAACATAGATTATAATCTCACAATACATGTATAATTGGCTATGAAGGCTTTTATGTATTGAAATAAATAAAAAAATATATGAGAAGGCCTAATTTGCATATGCATGTAAATACACTGGTGCATATTCCTATAAACGCATTTAAATTTTTTTTTCTTTGAGGTATATTCGTTTCTCTTAACCAAAAACGATGTTGTATTGTTACAGTTATTCGCGATATAACGGTACTTTTTTATGTAAGAAATATTTGTTCCTTGCTTTTGTTGTTTTCTTTCATTTAGCAATCAGAACATATTTATGATCATTTCAGTGGAATATTCTAATCGAGAAAAATTTGTCCAAAAAATTATTGAAAAAAAAAAAATTAAAATTTTAACAGTTTTAGTTGTTTGTTTCACTTAAGGTAAGTTTCTGATGACAACACCTCTGTTAATTTCGAAATTTCATTAGCTGAAAGGATGCCCAAAGGAACTTTTCTTACAGATCAGGAAAAAATTAAAATTAAATTTTTTTTTCGTGTACAAGGCTGTTCTAACAGAGAAATTGGACAAAAATTAACCGTTCGGAAGGAGTTATTCCAGGCTTTTTACATAGTGTCTACATTAGAGATTTTTTTATCAAGACAAACGTCAAACTTAACGTGAATTTGTGGAAGGTGGCAACAGTTGCACAAAAACAACAATATGGCTTATTCATTATTGTTTTTTATATATGCATTTTGACAACTGTGACAACCAAAATAATAATCAACTGTTTAACTAAGGTTACCTTGTATATATTCGCACTTATTTTGACGTTTGTTTTGATATAAATTTGCCTAATGTAGACACTAGGTTAAGAAAGAACCAACAAAAGGTAATCAAAAAGTAACAAATAGGCAAATTAATAAAATAAAAGAAAAAGCCACCCGCAATAAATTAAATGCTACACAAATAAAAAAATATACTTGATTTTCCTGTCACTGTCAAACAAGTTGCACACATTTTGCGAATAGATGGTAACATAAAATGGAAGAAATCGAAATGTAAACCAATGTTAAAACACCATCATAAGAAAAATCGCTTAAAATTTGCGCGAAAATACCTGAAACAGATGAGTAGAATAAAATAATCTTTTCTGGTGAAAAGAAATTCAATTTGAACAGTATCGATTCATATTCTTGCTATTGGCATGACTTGAGGTCGAACGAAATTCATATGTCGAAATGCAATTTCGGTGGAGGCAGTGTTATGGTTTGCGCAGACTTTTCTGCTGCAGGGAAATCAAAAATATGTTTTGTTCCAACTAAAATGAAAAGTGCAATTTATAATGAACTATTGGGAGATGCTGTTCTCTCATTTATGGATGAAAAAATGGATGAAGATTACACATTTCAACAGGATAACGCTGAAGTTCCATGTTTCGAACCAATCTAAATCGTGGTTTAATGAACATAGTATTCCACTATTGGACTGGCCGGTTTGCAGTCTGGATTCAAATCCAATAAAGAATCTATAAGGTTACATGGCCCGTAACGTTTAAGCAAGAAATGCACAGAATGAAACCATAATGACAATAACGGAGTTAGAAATAAAAATTAAGCAAGTTTGGGATGAAATTGACAGTGATTTTCTTCAAAAATTAGTCAAATCAATGCCAGAACGAATTTTTGAAGTTATTCAAAACAAAGGTTCATCAACATATTATTAATAATGCTAAATTGGTTCATTAGTTTAAGTGCATATATAGGAAAATGCCATAAAAAATGGCATTAAAATACTAAAATTACAATGAAAAAAAATTTTAATTAATGTTCATTTTAAGTTTTTTGTTATTAATTTTTTTAAGTGAAATCAATAAATAATTTAAATAATTAAATTGTAGCAACTTAATTATTTTTTAGCCCCATTTTTGATGTTGATAAAAAAAAAAATTGATATGCGTTTATATGAGTATGCACCAGTGTATATTTTAAAAAATCTGTTCTTTTTCAAATTTGATTTAAAATTTATAAAATATTTTTACGTTTAAAGTAAAAACAAAATAAAAAAAACAATAAGAAGCTGTTTTTATATTTTGACATTTGTAACCTAAAATGTAACTAGATCTTATTGTTTTCACTAATAATGACTTCTGTAATACTTTAAAATCAATGAGTTACTTAATAGCTTGAAAAATAATTAGTTCTGGTAATGACTTTCTAAAATGCCTACTTGTAATAATATAAGGTAAGTAGTTGTCACCGTGTTAAAATAATGAGTTATTTAGCAAATGTGTTAGTAGTGAAGAGTCATTATATTAGCTTCTTAACTCATTACATGATAACCAAAGTTTTTGGCCGGATATAAAAGCATGTTTAAATATGTTTCATTAAAAAAAAATAATTATTTAATTTTAACAACAAAGTTTTGGGAAAAAAACAATTTTCAAGCAAAAAAAAAAATGCAAAATTTTTACATTATATCTTCCGATTTTAATAAAATTTGGTATATACATTCAATTTAAATCTATATCTTGGGACTTATTTGTCCGATTTAAAAAACTTTGGCTCAAACAAATGCTAATAAATCTACTTTCTTGTAATTTCTTGTAAAAATGTCATTTTTAAAATGAAAAGGATAATGAAATCAATATTCATCCTTGTATCCAGGATGACTTTTTAAATGTCATATCATTCATTTTTATAATTTTTCTTTGAAATACAAATGTACGTAAATTTTACGTATACATTTTTTCAAATCCTTATTATTCTCGTTTGTGAAAAACCAACGATATGTAATTCCAGAAGTTATTTCAAGTCAAGTGTTTTTAAACATATTATAAAAAAGAAAATGAGAAAGAAAGATAAAATCGTTCAATACCGACTATATGATACCATACACCATTGTGTACGAACATAAAAATTCGAGAAGGGGACTTATATTACACCTGTGGACAATTTTAGTAAATCTAAAATAAAATATACAAATAAAGAATAATGCGTTGATACTAACATCTAGATGATTTTATGCGCGATTCCTGCAAGTGGGTTTATAAGGGAGTTATGGTAAATTATGGACCGATTCTCATAAAATTTGGCAATGTTGTTTGTACTTATATAAAACTTATTTGATACTAACATTCGTATGGGATTTATGCACTTTAAAGTGATTTTCGGAAGAGGGGTTTATACGACAGCTATGGTCAATTGTGGTCCGATCTTCATCAAATTTGGTGCAAAAATGATAATTGCACAGAAATTCTTTGCACCCATTTTCATTAAAATATTGCTTAAGGCATTTATGATCGTTAAACCCCTATTCCGGGAGGACATTTGCATGAGGGCTAGGTGAAATAATGGACCGATCACAACCAATTTCAGTAGGCTTCGTCATAAAAGTCTGACCAAATTTGCCAAATTTCATTGAATTATCTTTACATGGACAGCCAGATAGCCAGCCAACCGTCCAGCCAGACGGACGGACGGACATCGTTAGATCGACTTAAAAAGTGGTTCTGAGTCGATTGGTATACTTTAAGGTGGGTGTTGGATAACTTTTTCTATGCGTAACAAACATCAGCACAAACGCACAATATCCCAACCACCAATGGTGGTGTAGGGTATAAAAATAATACATATGTAATATATTTGTTCCACAAATATCGTTTGGTTAAATATATATATATATATACCAACTTATAAGCATACATAAATACCAACTATTTAACTGCATGCCAGTGTTGCCGTTTGTTACATTTTTCGTAACTTTTTAATGCTGCATAATTTCTTTGTGTTTAATCTTATTTTCGTAACTTTTGATTCAATAAAATTAAGTACTATGTGTAAAAATTATATCTAGAAGTCAATTTTTAGGTCTCAGAACAACACTCTTTTGAAGAAACCTAAATCTTGTACGTAACAATCTTCTAAACTCCGTGGTGGATGATATTATTATTATTTTTTTGTCAAAATATATTCAGTTTTCAAAATGTTTTCATTAAAAAATAATATTAAAATCGAGAAAATAAAATAATACAAGACTCCAGAAAAGTTGAATATTTAAGTAATGTGCTCTTGAATTGGTTAAAAAACTAAATTTATGGTAATAGAAAAAATCTTGAAGAAAAAAAAAAAAAAAATATCCAGATTGATTATCACACTTTAAAAAAATATCGTCGGAGTTACATAAAAATAATTGCTTTATAGATTTAATGATTACATTTTTAACGATAATATTTTTATATCATAAAAGTATTTAAACCTGAAGAGCACCAATATTTTAGTCAGAAGAGCATAACTGATTAATAAATTAATTTTATATTTTTATTCATGCAGCATTCACTCCTCGATAACAAGGCAAACGGACTAAATCCTAATGTAAGTGTCGGCGATTATTGCAAAAATATTGTCGATCTGAAGAATTCTAAAGAAATGCTATTATCCCACAATATAAAGAATCAATATGTATTTTCAAATGCATATGTTGTAAAATCAGATCACCGTAACCATTTGAATACGAATTGGTAACCAAAATATGGCAACCAAAAATAAAAAGTATTTTATTCGCATTAAAAATTATCTTAATATCGGAAAATATATCCTTAAAATTAATATTTTTTTTCTGGCTAAATTCTAAATTACTTAAAATTCGTACTAAAAATTACATGATTTTTTATTAGCAATTCATTCAACGCTAAATTTATATCAATTTATAAGGCAATCGGATCTGAAAATAAAAATTCTATTAGATGCAAAAAAAAAAAAGCTAAATATGCCATTTAATTTACTAAAATATGCTCTAGAATAAATATTTTGTATGAAAATATGACAAAATATGCTGTTAAGGCCTAAATATACAAAATTATGCTGTTAGGACCAAAATATGCAAAAATATACTGTAACAAATCGAAGTTAAAATTCATGAAATTTGGTGAAACCGATAAATAACTAACAGTTTGGTTCAGCATAGGAAAAAATATGATTTTGCATATTTTTGGTTGCCCTGATTATGACTAAAGAAACATATCGTCTAAAACTTTGAATCTTCTAAAGCATATTTTTTAATTATTTTATTATTTGAAATTTTAAATCGAAAATAAACAAATATTGACAATTTATTTTTAATAATTCATAAACGTAAATTTTTAGGAAAAATTGTAATAACTTTTTGCAAGCTGCAACTGGCAACACTGTTGCATACACAAAAAACAACAAACTGACAATCTTTCCAATATTGCTCAGTTTAGTTGCTTATACCAAAAAACAACAACAGTAAAAGTCATTGCAATGCTTTAGCACAACTGTTTGTGCTGTTGTTTATCAGATTTGTTTATGAAAACAAAGTAGAAAGTGCGGCACCCATATATATATATATATCTATATATATACACATATATATATACACATATATACATACATATATATATATATATATATATATATATATATATATGTATATATATATGTGTATATATATAAATTGTAATAATGATCTTAATGTAAAACATGAAGACATTTCTGAATCTGTTGCATAGTGTAATATGAAAGTGGCCACGTAAGCCTAGCTGATTTAAAATTTTTTCATGTACACAACTCGCTAAACTGTCAAATTGTTTTTGTATTCGTATGTATTATTTTTTGCCACGTTCTTCTTCATACCTCTTTTTTGTTTGACATTATGTGCAGTGGTTTTACACTAACAAAATACAAGCAATTGTTATTTTTGTAGATTTGTGGTCACTTTATAATTACATTATGATCTGTTGTTGTTTTTATTGTATATTTTTTTAGGTTTTAAAATTGGCTAAATTTAGTCAGAATGAAAAAATTACTTTTGTTAGAAAAATTTCGGTACGCATTATTTAAAAGCGATTAGACACATTTAATTTTTTTTTATTTTATTTGAATATGTTCGTGTCTAGTTGTTTCATAATTTATCTTTAAAGAAAAGCGTAAGACTAGATGTAGGAATGCTTTTAATAAAAAATAAGAATATAAATTTGTTAAGGAAAAAGAAAAGGAATCTCTTAAGAGACCATAAAAAACTACATTAATTAGTCTTTGTGTTTAAATTGCGACTTATGTGAAGATTCTGACGAAAAACCTCATGTAGACATAATGGCAAAGAAAAAATTGGTTTAAATAAAATATTTAAATTTATTTTGAATAAATATGTGAACATTGATAAAGATACCAGAACACTTTTGTTAATAATTCAGGAACAATGTATGAAAATATTATGAACATTTATAGACATATAGAAGACACAAGAGCGGATAATATTTAGATCCTTTTTACGTCATTTGATAAATATATTATGTTTTAATTATGTCCGCCGCACGTCCGTTTGAATATTAGATCTTTGACCTCTATACGCGTTCTAACGGCGTTGTCCGCATCAGTTGAAGTTTTACGTCCATAAGTTATGGATATAGTGTTGCAATATCGCGACTCATATGTTTTAAAAAGACTTGAATTAATTTTGCAGTAATATTCATATTATATCATTTTTGTTGCAATTTTACAAGGCAAAATATGGAAAAAGAATGATTATTATGTTGTGGGAGATAACTAATTTGGTGAAAAATAACATCAAAACAACTAAAAAAGATATAGTCGGTCAAGCCTGACCATATGATACCCCTCACTATAGTATATGTCCAACAAAATTCGTAGAGGGGTCTTATATTAGAATTGTGGACAATTGTGGATCGATACTTTTACTAAGTATAAAATAAAATATACAAAAACAGAATATTACGTTAATACTAACATTTATATGAATTTATGCACTTTAGGGAGATTCCCGAAGGTGTGGTTATATGGGAGCTATAGAAAATTATAAAGCGATCCTCATAAAATTTGTCACTGTGATTTCTATTTATATAAAACAACTAAAAATTTGGGTATAAAAAGATTTTTTTTTTAAATTTTGTAGTTTTGTAGTCTTGCAAAAAAAAAAAAAAAAAAAGAAAAAATATATATATATATATATATATATATATATTATTGTATTTTAACTCTTTTTGAATGCGTTATCCTTGAATGTCATCACTATGACATCGATATAAATTTGCATTGAAGTACTTAATTTTTCATGATAAATTTTTGCATTTTTAAAATTATTCATTTTTATATTTTTTTCAAATTTATATAAAAAATTACCATTTTTTTGGTTCAGAATTTATAAAATAAAAAAATTAAGTATAAAAACTAAGGCATCCAATTATTCGAGTTTTCATATGAATCGATTAATTCGACAAATAATTATTGGAGTTTAAAACTAATCAGTTAATAACCGATTAATGGCAAATTATACGATTAACCGAACATATAAATAACACTAATTGTAATATTTAATGTATTGAAATAGTTATTTGGAAACATAATATAGATCAAATTCTTTCACAAAACTATGTTTCAGAATTTCTATTATTACAAGTTTAAGTATTTACAAAGTTATAATATAATCTTTTCATCTCGATTTTTTTTAAGCATTACATCCCAACAAAAAAAAAACATCCAAAAAAGTCAATAAGTTACTGATACAGAAGTAGCGCAAATTCGAATAATTTCCTACGCATTTAACATAAGCTTGTCATTTGAAGCTATTCTCTTTTTTGACACCTATTCACTGCAAAGAAAGTCATATTCACGATTCAGTCCACAAGGAAGTTAGTTTTAATTTTTATATAAATCAACATAAAAGTTATGCATAACATTATTATACCCCGCACCGCCATAGGTTGTTGGGATATTATGCGTTTGCGCTGATGTTTGTAACGTACAGAAAAAAGGTATACCAATCGACTCAGAATAACTTTTTGAGTCGATCTAACGATGTCCGTCCGTCCGTCTGGCTGGACGACTGACAGGCTGTCCATGTAAACCTTGTGCACAATGTATAGGTGGCAATTTTGAAGATAATTCAATCAATAGCAATCATGACACAAGGATGAAACCTATTGAAATTGGTTATGATCGTTCCATTATTTCACCTAGCCTCCATGCAAATGTCCTCCCGGAATAGGGGTTTAACGATCATAAATGCCTTAAATATAGCAATATTTTAATGATAGCTCCCATATAAGTCTACTTTCGGGAATTACCCTAAAGTCCATAAATTCATATAAATGTTTGTATTAATATAATATTCTGTTTTCGTATATTTTATTTTATACTTAGTAAAAGTATCGGTGCACAATAGTCCACATGTATAATATAAGACCCTTCCAAGAATTTGGTCGGGCTTGATCGACTATATCTTCCTCAATTGTTTTTTTTTTTTTTGTTTTTTTTTTTTTGTTTAACAAAGTTCTTTTATGCAAAAATAAAAACCGAATCTCAACGTTTTATATCAGAACAATCAATTTGAATTTCTTTTTAATAATATCTTTGGATGCATTACAAGAAGTAATGCATTAATCTAAGTAATGAAAAAATACTTCCCAAAAATTACTTTTCGATGGATATTTAAAAAAAGATGTAGTTGACTTACAAAAAAAAAAAAAAAAAAAAAAAACATTATAAACTAGCTGAATGCCCCTGCGTTGCGTGGAATCTAATTATTAAAAAAAATTAAAAAAAAGTTAAAATATAGCTTTGTCCAGTTATTAACAAAAAAGCGATGTTTTCCATAATCCTTTTTATATTAAAACTTTAATTTTATCGCAATATTAAAAAAAAATATAGTACGAAAAACTGCAATATTTTCAGCAATATGCAATTAATTTATATCCCATAGTTCCTTCTATCTTAAAATTTATCTATATTTAAATTTTCATTAAAATCGGTTCAGCGGTTTGTGACGCAATCATGCCACACACAAACACACACTTGATTTTATAATATTAATATAGATTTATAACTCTAGAAAACAAAATTTCGGTTAATAGATTATTTAACACAAATTATTCGTTTTATTCGTTATTCTAAAATTGACAATTTAAAATTATTCGAACAGTTAATCGACCAAAATTAATCGAATAACCGAATGAAACTTAATCGATTGGATACCCTAATAAAAAAAAACAAATTTGAAGATTTCGTGGTAACTAAAGATATTATTATCACAAGTAAGAGTTTTACATCCACTATGCCTTACGCTGAATCTTATTTGAGGAAAATAATAAATATTGAACAAAATTTGAAAATTACTTTTAATAAAATAGTAAAAATTCAATTATTTCACTTATATGGCAACACTGCTGTTAGTATTTTAAAAGCCTTTACAGCCCGTCTAGACGTAACATAATATGTAAGATTTTTGTGTCAGAGAGTGTCAAATTCGCTCTCTAAGAGAATTATTTCACGTGTAGATTCAAATATTAGTATTATAAGATGTATTATGAGACTGTTGTGATGAGATTTCTCTACACAACCATCTTATAAGATGAACTGTCAAAAAATTACACATACACGAAAGTTTGCAAATTACTGAAAAATAATGTTATTTTGTAAAATTGTTTCCTTTTAGTGTTTGTTTTAAATGTTAAAAATCATTTTTATAAAAATTGTGTTAAAAAAGTGCGAATTGCTTAAATAAAAAGGACATGTTTACTCTGTAACTGATTGAAAATAATAATATCTTATAGGTTTTATTAGAATACGTGTACCCCTTATTTAAGATTTAACATAATATAAACAAAATGTTTACTCTCCTCTGCCGGCGTTATCTCACATATTATATCAGCGTTAATCTCAGTTGTAGACCTGAGGTTACATAGTGTCTACATTAGAGATTTTTTTATCAAGACAGACGTTAAACTTAACGCGAATTTGTGGAAGGTGGCAACAGTTGCACAAAAACAACAATATGGCGTATTTATTATTTTTTTTTTTATATATGCCGTTTGACAACTGTAACAACGAAAATAATAATCAACTGTTTAACTAAGGTTACCTTGTATATATTCGCACTGATTTTGACGTTTGTTTTGATATAAATTTACCTAATGTAGACACTAGGATAGTAATTAATTACTGTAAAAAAATTTTAAAAAATATTAATTACTTCATTTATGTGTACATTTTGGAAATTTATTTTCCCCATGAGTAATTCCATTTTAAATTAAAAAATTTTGACTTCTTCAAAATTTTCTCTTCCTACCAAAAAAATATAAAAAAAGATGGACTAAAGAAAATTCCTACAAAAAAATATGTTAATAAAAATATTTCCAAATTTTTATGTGGCATCTTAAAATACAAGCTTAGACAAATCTACTGCATAAAAAATAATTTTGGTATCTTTTATATAACAAAAGTTATGGCCATTTAAATAAATATGTTAATCACCTTCAAAGCTACAGAATTTCCACAATTCTCAAAATAAAAATGAGAAAATTTCATTTTACATACATACCTCTGTATCCTCCTCTACACATGCACCAAATTTTATCTAAATCGATAACCAAGGGTCAAAATTTTTTAAATTTAAAATGGAATTACTACCATATCGGAATTAATTTTAATAATTAAAAAAATTTTTTTTTTTTAAATTTAAAATAAGCGAACAAATTTACATATACACTGCCTGCCACTTGAATAAGGAATCACATTTTTTTAATTTTAATTAAGTATATCTCCTAAACTAAAGTTCAGAAAAAAATAATTTTTTGCGCAACCAAATTTCAAAGTGTTGGCTTTAGTTTACTGAAGAAATAAAAATATACAAATTTTTTTATACTAAAATTATGCATTTATTTAAAGACATGTATTTCCATTTCTGTGGTACTATTTCGTGTGTCACTTGAATAAGGAATTCTTTTAATATTAATCAGGAAAGGCTATGATTTGAATATAAACGGTTAGAGAAATTTTAATTTAATAGTTTTTAATTAGTTTTTATTCAAAATGGGGCGTGATAAGGCTCTTATTAACTCTGAAAAAGAAAAAATTCTGATTTTGGAATCTCAGGGTCAGAATCCGGTCCAAATAGTCAAAAACATTAATAGAGGAAAGACAGTTGTGTACAATTATTTCAAATAACGTGGAAAGATATGGAAAAAACATGAAAGGGTGGAAGAAAATGGCAACAACTCCAAAAGAAAGACGAAAAATTCTTAGAATTGATTCAAATTCTGCCATGTCGGTATCAAAAATATGTGAAAAAAGTAGAGTCAGTGCCAGTCTAAGAACAGTGCACCGTATTTTAAAGTTGTGCCCATACATAGTCCGACGAAAACTGCAAAAAACCCCCAACCTAATGAAAAACGCAAATCACAACGTCTACAGTTTGCCAAAAAATACAATGATATGATCCGAAAAATGGTTTAAAGTTGTATTTTCCAATGAAAAAAAGTTTAATATTGATGGTCCCGACAGGTATAACTATTACTTCCATGACCTAAATAAGGAGGAATTATTTTTGAGCCGCAGACAGAGCCGAGAGGGAGGAATAATGGAATGGGCTGCCATTTCGTATTATGGTACCATAGAATTGGTTTTTGTATCCATCAAAAACAATCTGGAGGAAGCATTTCCAAAATTTAATGATTTCTTTGGACCCATGCCTTGGACGTACCAACACAACAACACTCCAATTCACACCGCCAGAGCAGTAAAACAATGGATTAATCAACAAGGTGTTCAACTTTTGGATTGGCCCCCATATTCACCAGACCTGAATCCAATGGAAAATGTCTGGGGTTGGCTTGCAAAAAAAAGTTTATGAAGAAGGAAAACAATTTGAGACGATACTATCCTTAAGGTATGCAATAACGGAAGCATTAAGTTCAATTTCGCTAAATTACTTAGAGTCATTATAAAAGTCGATGCCAAATTGCATTTTTGAGGTTATTTCTAAAAATGGTGGCAGTACTCATTATTAATTGAATGCTAGAAGATAATAACTTTCATTTTTATAACCTAAAATTTAAAAATAAATTATAGTTTGCTTAGTTTTAAAATATTCCTTATTCAAGTGTCACACGAAAAAGTACCACAGAAATAGAAATATATGTCTTTAAATAAATGCATAATTTTAGTATAACAAAATATGTATATTTTTTATTTTTTAAGGAAACTAAAGCCAACACTTTGAAATTTGGTTGCGCAAAAAATTATTTTTTTCTGAACTTTAGTTTAGGAGATATACTTAATTAAAGTTAAAAAAAAATGTGATTCCTTATTCAAGTGGCAGGCAGTGTACGTTAAAATTTTAATAACTGTAGAATATCTTCTTCTATTTTTATCCATTTTTCGATGAGCTCGATTCACTGTGCGACAATCCAAAAATGAACATTTTTTACTTCAACCGTACCGTACCGTACCGTACCGTACGGTTTGGAAAACAGTGTCGATCACTCCGAAGCCCTAAAACTATTAGATCAATTTTCATCAACATCAATATTTTTATTTGATACTATCTTTTTCACTATTTTGCCCAACAAAATAAAGAATCGATCTTTTGATAGATATGTATTATGTATTATCTGCAAAAATAATGTCGTAATTATTAACATTATTTTTAAATTATTTTATAATTTTATCTGATTTTTAAACTAGTTAAGGTTGTAGTGGGTCACGCTTCCATTGCATTATCAAAAGGGGATCGCGAAATAAGATTTTATGAGAACCCCAGTTAGAAAAAGTAGAAGAATGTCCTTTCGCCCAGTTTTTTTTTTGACAGATTTGCCTGCAGATTTTCCATCAAAAAATTTCAGGACTTTGGATAAGTGATTCAAACGCAACACTTAATGCTTTTTTTCCAGTGCTTTGCCTTTTTTATATTTTTTTTATAACGTTCAAAGTAATTTTATCGTATTCGTTTCTTTAACAAGATAATTGAATCAGTTTTATTTGTTACATTATGTCAAATAGCAGGATCAACTTTTTACTAAGAAAAAACGTATGAATTTTCTAATAAACATTTCAAATAAAACTTAATTTACATAAAAACAGAAAATTCAAAATAACTTTTTTGTATTTTAAACCATATGAGTATAACGTATACATTCTAAATTTACATATAGTATACATATATTTACCGATATATATGTATATATATACAAACATATATAATATGATGTACATAAATATTTGTTAATACAAAAATGAGTGTTTATTATTAAAAATAGATTTGTTATTTATATATAACAAATAACAAAAAAAAAAATAAAAAAAAAAATAAAAAATAAAAAAAAACAAAATTAAAAAATATATTAAAAATTAAGTAACAAAAAAAAAGAAAAAAATTCAAAGAGAGTATAGAAGCGGGAGGGTAAAATGTAACAATTTCAAAATTCTTCCGCATTAAATTTTGAAAATAAAAAAAAAAAACAACAAATTTGTACACATCTCTTCTTAATAATTGTAACACAAAATATGGGAGAAAGTATACAATTTAATTACTCCATACTCCAAATTTTAAATTAAAACGGAAAATTTTCTTTTATTTTGAATAGACAAGATAAGGCGACGGAGGGATTGAGTATAAAAGTTTTATTATTTGTATACTAAAAGTTTTGCATTTTCTTTATATTTAAAATAATATTGTTTTCAAAATTTCTCTTGAGAATAAAATGTATGAAAGATGAAGAATATTTGCTCCGTGTGCATTATTTCAAATATGTTTTGGTTTAAAAGTATTGGGTAGGAGAGTAGATCGACCAACAAATTTGAAAACTTTTTTTTTTTTTTTGGTAAATTAAGGGAATTTTGAAATTATATGTGAATGTGAGTGTTTGTAGCACTCTCTCTCTTCCTCTCTTTTTTGCTAGCCATCTTTTTCTAATGTTGTATCTAAAGTATTGATGTGTTGTGCCGTGTGCAGTATGAAATAAAGACTACCTGCGCTGAGCATCAGTGAAGTTCATTTTAAATCGGTATTTTTCACGTAGTGGTACCTCAGTGCGGTAAAGTGCAAATTCTTTTTATATAAAATTTTCAAAATAAAAGTGAAATTTTCCATACAGAGAAAATAATTAATAGTTCGAATTTTCTTTAATACATAGATTTAAACAAATAAAATGCCTTTCACTCCCGTCGAAACTCCAAAGTGCCCCAAGTGCGGCAAATCCGTATACGCTGCCGAAGAGCGCGTTGCCGGAGGTTACAAATTCCACAAGACCTGCTTCAAATGTGGTAGGTGTTTTTAAAATCTCTATACAATGTTTTTATTGAAATTAAATATAGTAAATTAAAATGAAATGAAAAGAAGTTTAACTGAAGAAACTACGCAATAGTGATATTTAAGATTAATAATTGAATTTGTTGTTTAATCCCTATTTTAGGAATGTGCAACAAAGCTCTCGACTCCACAAACTGCACAGAACACGAAAAGGAATTATACTGTAAAAATTGCCATGCCCGCAAATATGGACCTAAAGGTTACGGTTTCGGTGGCGGTGCTGGTTGCCTTTCCATGGACACTGGTGCTCATTTGAACAGAGAGTAAGTTTTCCAAATATATTTTTTTTTAAATATTAAAACAAGTTAGTCTTAACCCCTAGAAACTCCAGTTATAAAATATAAAAGAAACACTATTTACTTATACACATATATATTTACTATGTATATAACTATATGCAAATATAAATTTAATATATATGTATACTATACATATGTATAAATGTATCTACTATGGTATGTACCAGTTTTTAAAAGTGCACTCTGTAACGATAAAAATGTTACATACATATAACAATTTTATTACATCAATTTAAACAAACAAACAAAACTATTAAATCATAAAAATATATTCTATGGATTTGAGTCCAATTCTGATATTGCATACATACATATATACATATATAAATACTATATACAAATAGTTACAAAAACAAATTTCTTATAGACATAATATCAATACACAATCTAATTATATATGTATATTATAAAACATATACATTAGGCAGGCCCCAATTTATCAACTAAAATGAAATTTGTAACTTGAAAAGTTAAATTAAATTTAAAGATTTTGTTTTTCTTAAAGGATTCGTTTATTAGTTAAAAAGGATTTTTTACAAATTTTTTTTATATCCGAACAATAATTGAAAGGTTATTTAAATGTTATAAAATAGTTTCTTTTAAACATTTTTTAGTTTAAAGATTTTATTTTAAAATTCTTAGGAAAATTTTGCAAGAAATTCATAATTTAACTTTTTGATTTATTAAAATATTTTAAGAAATATCACAAAGAAATATTTATATTAATATTAAAATAGACGTAATTTGAAAAGCTGTCTTGTGATATACACATATATATAATATTAATATATATATCTATATATATATATATAATTATTAAAACATAAAATAAGAACTTATCGAAATCCAAAGTACAGAAAATATGTTTATTAAACCATATTTTCAATCTCTAATGAGATGTTTTCCTTAAAAAAATAACCAAAATTTTTATTACATCTTTCAACAAAATTGTTCGAAATAATATTAACAGTAAAAAAAATATTTATTAGACTAATTTTGCATTAAAATATTTGTATATTTAAAAGCTTTATTATGATATATAATATTTTATAATTTCCTTTAAAAATTAAACTATTTAAAAATTTTATTAAATTTGAAGTTAAATATATTAAAAACTAAAAAAAGGTTTTCTATACAATTTTTTTTATCAAAATTTGGCCAATTTCAAAAGGCTTTCCAATGATAAACATATTATTATACAGTAAATAAACAAAATTTAAACTTAATTATAAGAACTCCAACAAAAAGTAAAATGTTAAAAAAATTAAAAATTTGTTAATTAAACAATTATTTTAAAAATCTATAACGAAATACTTTTCGCTTAAATTTAACTTTAAAAAAAATCAAACAAATTTTTAATTAAACAATTATTTTAAAAATCTATAACGAAATCCTTTTCACTAAAATTTAACTTTAAAACAAAAAATTTAAAAAAGGTAGTATTTTTATTAAATTAAATTCCATACATAGATATTCGTTTTAATTAAATTTTTTAAATTTTTATTGGGGCTTTCCTAATAATTTACATATACATATATACATACACAAACGTTTGTACACTTATACTCTGTTTTTATAATTAATATACTACACACTCACTCACCACTAAAGTAGACAGCCGCAAGTTGTTATGTATATAACTGTGTCACCGTTTATTTTTAATTACATTTTTTTCCCGTTAAAATTTTTTTCTTTTAAAAAGAGAAAATTAAAAGAAAATAAATAAAACAAAAAATAAGAAGAACGTACATACATACGTACAATCACACATACTCAAATACACACTTTTTCATTTTGTGCAACAAAAATATATATATATATATATATGAATTTCTTTAATATGTATATAAAATAAAAATTAAAAAAAAATATATATTATCAAACATTACAACAGTTTTACTTTTATTAAAAAAAAAAAAAATGTAGTTGTATATGTATATGTATAAGTAGTATAAGAGTTTAAGTTTTTTAGTATAAGTAATTACTACAAAATGATAAAAATCAATCACAAAACACATAACTAAGTTTAATTTTCGTATTATCACAGCAACTAAATTCTTAAACTGGCGAATTCTATAGACGCAACAACGATGGAATTCAGGATTTGATCTGTTTCAGTTTCATTTAAATGTTTTTAAAAAAATAGTCCATTTTGTTGTTTATCTACTACTACTACTACTACTCCACCAACCTCTATATCTACCATCTTCTACTACCGTTATTATAATATCTCCCTATATGTACAATGTACTCGTATAAGAGAACAGAACCTTAGAAAGATAAACAAAACAAATAGTACATAACAAAGTGGTATTCTCTCATATATTAATTATTTTTGTATTATTTGTTTATTTTTTATATTTGTTTATATTTGTCTAATTTCTTATTTTAATCAAAAAATTATGTTTAATTTTTGTTTTTTTAAATTAATTTTTTTTTTAAAAACAATTCATTAAACTAAAAAAAAAAATGTTTACATTTAAAATTTTTAAATTATTTGTAATTTTTAAAAAATAATTTGCGTCTTTTTTTATAAATAATTTAAACAAAAACAAAAAAAGCTATACATATAAATACTTATATACATATATTTTTGTTATAAAATGAAATTTTTTGTCAAATAAAATGACTTCTATTGAAAAAAACACACATACACAAAACAAAAAAAATGTAATTGTTAATTAATTTATTTGTTTAAATGTAATAAAAAAAAAAAGATAAACGGTGAGAGAAAAGAAAAACATAAACTTGAAGTTGTCAAAAAGAATCGCATGGCTTAGCCAAAACAAAAAAATAATCTTATTAATAAATGTTAACTTTAAATATTTGTAAATATAATTAAAAATTAAAACAATAACATTTTTAATGCAAAAATACTAAACAAAACAAAAACATTAACGCCTAAAACTCTTCAAACTACTACAAAATCTTCTAATATTCTTATGCTACAATAAGCTACTACAACATATTGTTCTAAAACTCTTATACAATAACTTGCTGCTTATAATATTCTTAAACTTGCGTAACCATAACTTGCTTTTGTAGGAAAAAACATATATTTTTTAAAAATTTTCCTTAAATTACTTTTTTTCTATCTGGAAAAAAAATCGTCATTACCTTTCAAAAACTCTTATACTACAAACTCATTAAAATATTTTCCTTTTAAAAATTGTATTCTATCCCCTTCTTCAAAATGAAAATTTTTTATGCTTGCTAACGAGGGGCTAACTTTTTCTTATGGAAATTTACACACAAATAACTTAGCCACTCGTTAGCATTTTGAATACGATTGTTCATGCTTTTATAAAACTCTTATACTATAAATCGCTACTACATACTGTTTCAAAAATCTCATAACTCGCTTCTAATAATAATAATAATAATAATAATAATAATAATAATAATAATAATAATAATAAAAAGATTTATAAACAGCAAACACACAATATTAAGAATCTTAATCTCGATCTCGAAGCATTCCCAATTATAAGGGCAGTTTTTTCTTTCTAAAATTTTAATAATGCTAAAAAACATAATTTACATAGTTTGCGTTTGTTAGAAAAGCAATATTAAAAAATTTTAACTAAGTTTAATCACTAACCTTCTTAATGAACATGTTAACCTGTAGTTACTTTAACTTCAGCATTTATTTATTCAACAAAACTCTATTATTTTTCAAAGCTATTGCTAATTTGTAAATATGTAAATTTAACATTTTTAAGGGGCAGTTTTTAATATTAAAATTGTGGTTAATTAGTGTTCATTAACTAAACAAATATTAATTTCAAATTATTAAACAGAGTAAACAATTTTTAAAAGTGTTCAAACGTAAGTAAAGGGAAATCGGACAAATTAAATGGTTATTAAAAATATAAAGTTTTTAATATCATTTAAATGAGAACTGCGATAGTAGATATAGAAAAGTTTGGTCTTTAAGACGGGTTTTTTATTTTTGGTCTTTAGGGTTAAATTTTGCATTTCCATAATTTAATTAGAGAGCGGAAACTAGATAGATTTTTTTTTTTTAAATATTTTTAACATTCTCAAACATATCAGTTTGTTATATACGAGGGCGGATAAATAAGTCCGTGACTTTTTGAATGAAACACATTTTTTTTTTTTTGCAAAACAAAAATTTATTTTCCAACATAATCTCCTTTTAACTCAATACACTTTGTCCAACATTTCTCTAGTTTTTGTATCCCTTCCAAAAAATAGGATTTTTCGAGGTCCTTAAAATAGGCATTTGTTTGTCAATAATTTCATCGTTGGAGCTGAATCTCTTCCCACCGAGCCATTTCTTTAGGTTTGAAAATATCAAGTAGTTACTAGGGGCTAAATCCGGAGAATATGGCGAATGAGGTACCAATTCGTAGCCCAATTCATAGAGTTTTGCCATTGAGACTGCACACGTGTGCGCCCTTTCATTATCTTGTTGAAAAAGAACTTTTTTCTTGGCCATATGGGGTCGTTTTCTTTTTACTATTTTTTTTTTTTTTGACTATTTTTTTTACAAAAATATTGGACCATGCTTTCACTTTTTCTTAAAGTTTTTTTAAGAAAAAAAATTGTGTTCTTTACATATTTCAAAATGGCTAATAAAGAAATTTGAAATTGATTTATGTTTGCACCCTACATCCAGCATTCGTTGAAAATGGTGAATTTTAGAAAAAAGTTTAATGTTTATCGATTTTTTTTTTTTTAAATTTATTGACGACATTTAATCATAAAATAGATTTAGATCGATTTGACACAAAATTGCTTCCCGACCGGCCAAAAACGAATATGCCAGTATAATTGTGTGCTACGTATACGCACATATGGAAATGCAAAGTAAATTATAATAAAATAGTGAGAGTTGACTTGAGTTGTCAGTTTTGAGTCCAATATATTATGTTTTCAAAACGACCTATATACACATATTATATATCATTATATATCATTTTCATAAAATCTGCACTCCTGCATTCGTTTTTGGTCAGGTGGGCAGCAATTTGGTGACAAATCAATCTAAATCTATTTTGCGATTAAATATCGTCAATAAATAAAAAAAATCGCGTGAAATCGTACTTGATTTGTAAAAATTACGATTTTTTGAAACTTTTTTTCTGAAAGCATAGGATCTCCTCTACAAGTCTGCCATGCATTTAAATTCGATCAGAAAAGTGGTTTAGGTGATACAGATTTATTACCAAAAATTTTGCATTTGTAACCACTGTGCGACAGTACTTTAATCACTGTTTTTATATTTTATGATCAGTTTTGTTTTTTATTTTTTCGCTCAATTTTTAATGATTCTTTTTGAGTTATATTTTTTTTTTTTTGCTCAAAAAATAAAACTTATTCCCAAAACAATCAACATTTTTACATCATTTAAATTTTTTACTAAAAAATCAAAATAAAAATCAGATTTTTCACTAAAACAAAAATTTTAAAAAATCAAAACAAATTTTCTAAACAAAATTTTTTCTAAAAATCAAAATTTTTTTTTCTAAAAATCTGATTTTTTACTAAAAATTTAAATTTCTTATAACCGTAATTTTCTTATAAAAATCTAATTTTTCAATAAAAATGCGATTTTTCACTAAAAGTTGACATTTCTACCAAAAACGTAATTTTCAAATCAGAACTTTTATTTTTTACTAAAAACTTGATTTTTTTTTTTTTTTTTTGCAAAAAAATCGAAAAATATATCTTTGTAAACAAATTTGTTTTATTATTTTTTTTCTTGTAAAATATTTGATTTTTTTTAATTTAATTTTCTGCAAAAAATTAATTTTTTGTAAAAAAAAAAATGTTAAGAAAAATTTTGAGAAAAAAAGTAAATTTTTTACTAAAAATTGTTTCGCAACATTTGTTTTACTTTATTAGAAAAAAAAGAAAAATCAAAAATAACATTATAATTTGAGCAAAAATAGAAATTAAAATTAATATTTAAAGTATTTTTTTAATAAATAATAATAATAATAATAATAAATAAATAAAAATCATACCTGTTCTAAGGATTACATTTCTGTCTTTCACACTTTTATCTGGTCATTCCTTGCATTTATCTGTTGTTTTTGTTTAAAATTTCAAGAATAATGATTATTTTCTGTCCTATGTTCCAATATTAGTCAGATTTGTAGGTTTTAGTAAGAATTAGTTAGAAATTGTCGCTGATAACACATTTGGCTAAATAATGAAAATAGCGTATATATATATATATATATATATATATATATATATATATATATATATATATATATATGTATATATATATATATATATATATATATATATATATATACATATATATATATATATATATATATATATATATATGTATATGTATATGTATATGTATATGTATATGTATATGTATATGTATATGTATATGTATATGTATATGTATATGTATATGTATATATATATATGTATATATATGTGTATATATATATATATATATATATATATATATATATATATATATTTAATAGTAGTGTTATTCATATATGTGATGAAAATCCATTGTTTTGCAAATCGAACAGTTTGAAAAGTTGTGATGAATTTTTTATTTTAAGAACAATTTTTTCTCCTTTATTTTTCCTTTACTAGATACAACAATATTGAAAAAAATTTTCGTGAAACACTTAGAATTTTATTATAAAATCTGAATTTACTGTAGTTTTCATCAATAACGAAAATTGAAAAAATAAATACATCACACATTTTTTTCGATTTCAATTCGTTTTATTTTCAAAACGAATTCCATCACATATCCGATTAATATTATAATAATTAATTAATAGACATCAATAAGTTTAAAGTTTTGTATCTTCCTAAAATTTTGTTTTGTCTTCAACATTTTTTAAATATTTTCTATTGAAAATTAATTTATTTTTAGAATAATTGGAAAACAACTCTTGGAATCAAATTGACAACACTCCGTTTTTCGAATATTTTCTTTTGAATAATAATGTGCATTTATTATTAGATTTAAAAATGATTTGAGATTAACATTTGATATAAAAATAAGAAATTATCATTTATTTAACGCTCTTTTACAAATGAGCCTCAATTAGAATTCAAAATTAAATTTAAATCTTTGGTCTGTGTTTTGTGGTGGGTTGTTTTCAAGTTGTAATATTTTTGGGGAATCCCCACCATAGACTATAAGTAGATTGAAAGGTGAAAGCGTAAAGCCTAAGTCGGTTGTAAAAAACCTAATTCACGCAACAACAACGTTTATGTAGTCACTTTAACATATGTACATATGTATGTATTTTTTTTTTTTTTTTTTTTTTTTGGAAAATTAAGTTAATATTGCTCTCACCTTTTCTTTTATGTGTATATTATGTCATAAACTTCAAAAAATAACTTTTAATTTTGTAGCATTTTTATTTTAAAACAATTTCGTTTAAAATGATATGCCCATTTACTTATATTTGTGTATGTACTAAAGGTTTTATCAACTTAGGCGTATGAGTAATATCAACTAAATGTAATTCAAATTAATCATACGTGTTGATATAATATTGACCTAATACAAACACAAGAGATAATAGAGAGAGAGAGAGAGAAGGAGAGAGTTACAGTTTCGTCAGGCATTGTTTAAATAATATTTTATAAACATTTGTTCGGATAACCATGCATAAACATTAAACATTTAGTATTAGTTTTAGACGACCTGTAAAACATATTATATTTATTAATATGGTAAAATATATTTTCATAATTATAATTATTTATAATGAATAAAATTTTCTAAATAATCATTCAAATTTTTATAACAGGAAACTTTCCTACAATTATAAAGTACTCTGATATGTGAATTACATGGCAGATAGAATAACAAAATATATTTGATTACAAACTATCAACAATATTTCCCCCGTTTTTTTTTTTTTTTTTTTTTTTTGTTGAAAATCTTATTAAAGTGTCTTACGAAAAAAGTTGCAAATGTATTCCAAAATATTAAGTCTGAATGTTTCAGTTTGTGTGAACTGGATAATTTTTCAAACACTTCTAAAAATACGTATTTCTTTCAATAGAATTATAAAAATCTTCGTTATAATAAAATTAACTTGAAAATATTATAGACATATTAACGCTTGGAATGTGTATTTCATTTGCGAAATATTAAGTTTATTAATTTTTTTTTTGTCATGTTTTCACTATTTAAACATGTAATAAAGTAAATATTTTGGACATTTTTCAACATATATTGGATTTTGGAAACGTCTTTTCTGATACTATGAAAAATTACACATAATTAACCCTTTAAAAGCAATATGATAAATTTTGTACATTGGTTTCCCAAAAGGTTAAATAATCAATTAAATATCAATGAATTTATGAAAAATATAATAAATTCTTTTAAAAAGGCTGTCATAATCGAATAAAAGAAAGTCTTTGAAGATTAGTCGCTATTTTATACGAATTTTTAGTTTTTTGACAAGTTTATGCCTCTTGTAACAATTATTTTCCTAAATAACTTTTTATTGGCCATAAAAATTAACTTAACCTATTATGGACCGGTGATCCCAAAATATTGCCTTTGTTACTAAAGGGTTAAATGAATACATATATCAAAGAACTAAATAAGATCATTCCAATGATGCTCTAAAATCTAAATTACGATAGAACATGTCTGAAACTCTAATAAAATATTATTTTAAATTCGTAGGAAATTTTACTATAATGTTAATTTTGCGAGAATGAAAACAAATTTTAAAATACTTTTTTGCTGATTACCTATTAACAGATATGTGTATATTGCATATTGTGATTTTTTTTTTTTTTTTTTGACAAAAAGTTAAAAATTGTATACACAATTTATGGAAAACCATATTACTGGAGGTATTTTAAAAATGGTTCAGCTTACGTGAAAAATAATAATAATTGAACCGAGATATTTTTGGGTTAGTTTATACATATCAATCTTTAATTTTAGGGGGGTACATTTTCAATATTTTTTATCTTCATACAAATCGATACATTTTATTGTTCATAAGATATAATTACCAAATTCAGAACTTGGTTATTGTATTATTTGTTACAGAATTATAATACATTGTGAATTATTATTTTTAAATTATTTTTTTATTTTTAAATGTATTAAAATATTATAATTTTTGACATGACTGTTACTTGTGAATAAGATAAAAAAATTGAAAATACTTTTTATTTTATTTCCATTTTTTATTTCCAATTTTGTTAACCAATTTATTAAGTTTTAAATAAAAAATACTAAGGATTTCTATTTATACTAAGTCAAATGAATTTTTACATAATTTTGTTTTTAATTGAAAAACAAAAAAATACTTTACTAAATTTTACTGTTTTACTTTTCATTAAATACTCAAAAGTAAAATATATATTTTTTTACAAGAAGATAACCAAATTTTTTATATTTGAATATTGCAACCTTGAATAATATTCATATTTATTTTATTTAAATGCAAAAAACTTGAACAAGTTCTCAGGATTTTTATTTGAAAGCTATATATTCAAAGTGCCTTTCGAAGAAAAATAAGAAAATTTCAAATAAATATTTTGATATTTTTATTCAAAAAAGAAATTCAAGGAAATAAAATTATTCAGCCACAAAAGGTTTATATAATTTTTTTCAATTAAATAAGTTCAACACAATAAAGTAGATATTGTTTCAGAAGTTTTTTTTCAGTATGTAATGTTCCTTGTATTTTCTCCGTCTCTGTCGAGTAAATAACACGACCAATAGTCATCGAAATAAACTTAATTAAAGCAGTATTTAAAAAAAAATCTTACTAATTTTTCTTTTCTCAAACAAATTTAAAATTATTCAAACAAATTTTTATTGAATAAAAATATTCAAACATTTTCTATGAATAAAAAAATTAAACGTTTCAAAAGAGATTTTATTACATTTTTTAAATATTATATAAAATAAACAATAATTGTATTTAAGCTAAAGAAATAAAATTTTTTTCCCCATTAGCTGAAGTATTTGGAATTTGATTTAATTTTTATAAATGTTTATTCGAATACTTCTGTTGAAATTTTTTCTAATCTGACTTGTTAACAAATGGAATAATATTTAAATAATTATATTCCAAATTACTTCTAAGTGGTTGAAAATGATTTGAAATTATTTTATTTCTAAAAATATAAATTTAATATAAAAATAATTTATTTTTAACAAATATTTTCAATTAAAATATTCACAATGAACAGCTATGATTTTTCAATATTTTTTTATTTTATTTTATTTATTACTTTTTCGAAATCCCTACAAACATTTTGAATATATCTTCCATCAGTGATGACAGATGGAGGGAATTTTTAAAGAAAATTTAAAGCAAAGGGGAAAAAAGGGAGGAAATTTAAATTTTTGGCAAAATAAAATGTTAACATTTCTTCTCAGAAAAATGATAAATGATAAAAAGGGATAAATGCAATATGATCGTTCATATTTATATTAGATGGAAACCATAATTTGCCGAATGGATTATGTGAATAATAACAGACGATTTTTTATCTCTTAAAAATCTTACTTTATGTAAAATAATTTTTGTAGTTTTTTATTGAATTAGAAAGAAAGGCTTCCTTCCTTTTTGTTATTTTTTATTTTATTTATTTTTTTGTTTTTCTTAATAATAATTGTGATTTTAAGCTGGAGATGATTGAAGAGATAGCTTTAATGAAAAATTATAATTAAAATCTTATTTTGTGCTAATAAATTTTTGTTTTATAAAAAGTTTATTGGAAAATCAAATGCTTGGTGAAAAATCGAATTTTTAATTTGAGAATTTGGATTTTTGCTGAAAATTTGTGTTTTTTTTTGGTAAAAAAAAATTAAATAAATCTGTTTTTTATGAAAAATAAAGTTTTTTGCAAGAAATCAACAAATTTTTAAACAGAATACTTTTTAACAGAATTCTTAAATACAATTTTATAATATTATATTAAATTTCCATATATATTTTCAAAAAAATTGAAATAATAACCCTGTTTTAGTTGTTGTCAAACTTGCAAGTTTTGAGTCAGGAATTTACAGTTTATTTTGTTGTTTTTCTGACTAATTCTGACTGAAACTTGTAAATTTGACGAGTATTGTAATAGTACTATTGTTTGTTTACTTCAAATAACGTATGATACAATAACTCAAATAATATACTTTGTGAATTGGGTAACTTTGTCAACTGGAAAAATTATTTTAGTAAATTTTTTTTATAATAATTTGTTTCAATTGAAAACAAAATTAATATTTTCATAAAATATTTGTTGTTTTTAGATGGCAAATTTAATAAGCAATAAAAAAATCAAAGTAGAAAAACAAACCAAAAAAAAAAAACAAGACTATATGATACCCCACAGCATTGTGTACGTCCATCAAAATTCGTGGAGGTTTCTTATATTACCTAGTGTCTACATTAGGCAAATTTTTATCAAAACAAACGTAAAAATCAGTGCGAATATATACAAGGTAACCTTAATTAAACAGTTACAGTTGTCAAACTGCATATATAAAAAACAATAATGAATACGCCATATTCTTGTTTTTGTGCAACTGTTGCCACCTTCTACAAATTCGCGTTAAGTTTGACGTTTGTCTTGATAAAAAATTGTCTAATGTAGACACTATGTTAGACATGTGGACAATTGTGGATCGATACTTTTACTAAGTGTTAAATAAAATATACGAATACAGAATATTACGGTAATACTACCATTTATATGAATTTATGCATTTTAGGGTGACTCCAGAAAGTGGGCTTATATGGGAGCTATGATAAATTATGGAGCAATCCTCATAAAATTTGTCCCTGTGATTTCTATTTATATAAAACTTATTTGTGTCGAATATAACCTCAAAGTGATTTTCGGAAGAAAATTCAAGAAATTTGGCACAAAGATTGATACTTATACAGAACTTCCTTACACAAAATTTCATTAAAATATTGCTATATTTACGGCATTTATGGTCATTATACGCCTATTCCGGGAGTACATTTGTAATGGGCCGAACATAACAAATTTCAATAGGCTTCGTCCTTGTGCCATGAAAGTCCTACATGCCAAATTTCATTGAGTTACCTTCAAAATTGCGATCTGTACTTTTAATAAAGCTAAAATATTATTTTTATTAAACAAATTTTATAAATATGGTTTCAAGAGAACTTCAAAAGCAGTTAATAAGAATCCCAATAATTGCAACAGTGGGTTAAAAAAGTACTTCAGCAGCTCTTTTTCACACTAAGTACTTCCTTCCAATGACAACACAATGTTCAATGTTCAAATCATGATTTTTTCAGTTCTTTTTTTTTCTGATAAAATTAATGAGGAAATTGAAATTTTACTTAATTTTAAATTACTTTTAATATGTATAATTTATTTTAATTTATTACAATTAATAAGAAATTTAACAAATTTAGAAAAACCGTTTGTTTATTATTTATATGTATTAAGTTGCCATATTGTCGTTTTATAATGTGGCAACTTCTGAAATGTAGTAAACATTTAAAAATAATGTAAAGTTAAAAATATCCATTAATTTTTCTTTAATGAATTTTTGTTTTTGTTTTTTTAGAGAAATTGATGGTGTTCGCAATGGTGCTCGTCTTGAACCCAAAAAAATTGCTAAAGCTCCAGAAGGAATGGGTTGTCCCCGTTGCGGTGGTTATGTCTACGCTGCCGAACAAATGTTGGCCAGAGGCAGAGTAAGTATTTTAGTTAATATTAAATTTCATTACATAGTGTCTACATTAGAGATTTATTTATCAAGACAAACTTCAAACTTAACGCGAATTTGTGGAAGGTGGCAACAGTTGCACAAAAACAACAATATGGCGGTTTCATTATTGTTTTTTATATATGCAGTTTGACAACTGTAACAACCAAAATTTTAATCAGCTGTTTAACTAAGGTTACCTTGTATATATTCGCATTGATTTTGACGTTTGTTTTGATAAAAATTTGCCTAATGTAGACACTAAGTTATATAGAAAAAAAATCTTGAAAATTTAATAAAAATTTAAACAAAAAAGGGTTATCACAGAAGATGTTTCAAATGTTTACTTTGCAATCGTACTTTGGATTCAACAATGCATTGTGATGGTCCCGATAAGGAAATTTATTGCAGAGGTTAGATGAAAACAAGAGAAATTGATAGTTTTGTTTGTGTTTTTTAGTGTCATATATAATTAGTCTATGTTAGCTGTTGTATGAGTACGTTTACTGGTAATTTAAATTTTTTCAGTGTATTTAAATCTGTTGTTGAATAATTGAATAAAAATAAAAAGAATTTTCAGCTGGCCCCCTTGAATTTAAGTTTGATTTAAAATTTATAACTGTTTTAAACTACCTAAATAGAATAATTTAACTGATACGGAGTAATTAGTTAGTTATTGTAATTAGTAGTTAATTTAACTAAGCTAAATATATTGGAGACAATAAAGTCTGTATATATTAGGAAATTTTAAATCGGTCTTTTGTAAGAAGGACACATTTTCAAATTTTTTATATTTAAATTAGTTATTTTTTAAATTTAAATTTCCCTAGATTTTTAAAATAATACCTTTAGAATTCATTATATTAATATATTTTATTGTTTTGTTGTTATTTGTTAGTTTGTTTTGTTAATTGTTTTTCGTTTTTCTGTTTTTTATTTTTTTATTTTCATTGTTTTTTGTCAATACCCATGAATAGGCTTGGCATAAAGAGTGCTTCAAATGCGGCAACTGTTCTAAAGGCTTAGATTCCATTTTATGCTGCGAAGGACCAGACAAAAATATCTACTGCAAAGGTAAGAAATTTTTGAAAATATTAAATGTTATTAAATGTTATTACCAAATTTCGTTACCAAAAAAAGAAGACAAATAACCAAAAGTTTATTTGTAACGTTTAACATTAGTTTCTCCGATTTTTTAAATAATTTCGAAAAAATAGAAAAAAAAGAAAGGAAAGAAGCAAAAAGTTACAATATGAACAAAATAAACAGATTTTTTTTTTTCAATAAATTATAATAGGTTTATTTCAAAGAACATTCAATTAAAACAATTCAAAAATATATAACTAGATATCCGTTCTCTCTTTTCGCCACCTTCCGAAGTTTTAGCCATTTATTATGTTATTGTGCTATTTTTAAAAAATCCGAGTTTTTAGTCTATTTTTTGTTTTAATTTAATTTCAAAAGAATTATGTTTTTCAATAAATTCGTTTAAAATAAAAGAAAGAAAACACATTTCAATTTAGTGTTTATGTTGATAATAATAATAATAATAATAATAATAATAACAATAATAAAAATTATTTAAAGACATTAACATTTTTTAATCTATTTTTAATCTATTCTATTTCATTGTTTTTGTCATACATTTATCGCTCTATGTTCCTAAATTTAAACAATGACAAAAAATTAAGTACTGCTACTGTAACTTGTCAAATACTTTTGTTTAAGGCAACACAAAAGTCATAATCCCGTTAATATTTTAAATAACATTTTTTTTTTTTTTTGTATAAGCTCCTGCAATACGTATGCGTTACACTACGCCTACACGAAAAGATTTTTATTTCCTAACATAAGAAATAACAGAATAATGGAAAAAAAAATTTTATTTTCAACTTTATGTTAACGGGTGGAGAACACGTACATGAGAAATTTAAATTTTAAATTGGATTTTTTACCAAAATTTTTAATTTTTATTTGTCTTTTTAAATCTTTTATTTTTATTTTTTTGTTAAAAAGAGCAAAATATTAAAAAAGAACAATAAATTTAACAGTTTATGTTAAATATTTTTGCTCAACTTTGTGCTTAAACATTTATTGTTAAATAAATTGCCCAATAGATTTCTTATTAGTCCACACGTAACATAGAATTTGACAATTGTCAACATAAAAATGTCTACGTGTAGACTAACTAGGGGTTGGTAAAATTGAGGCAGCTTGAGGATGTGTGCGTCACACAGACATTGCAGTATGAAAAATCAAAATATTTTTATTTCAAAATGAACTCATATTGCAGACAATTTTGTCGAATGATTTTGTTATTTTTTTTCCTTTCATTTACGAAAATTTTACTTGGCTTTTTAAATTAAAAGAAAGAATAAAATATTTTTCAATTTTATAGTTTTTATTCGTATTTTTGTTCTTTTCATTGAAGAATGTGTAGCAAAATCGCAGAGCTGTAAATGAATCATTCTTTTTTGATTTTAATTCGTTACGAATTAGCTAAATTTTGAATTAATTCTTTTCACAACAAAAAAGAATTGAATGAAATTTTAATCAATTCAAACGAATTAGGCAGAAATGAATTTCAATTCATTTCCAATTCAAATGAATTTGTAGAATGAGTTGCAATTCATTTTCAATTCAAATGAATCTCTAAAATGAATTGCAATTCGTTTCCTATTCAAATGAATTTGTTAAAGTGAATTGCAATTCATTTCCAATTCGTTTGAATTGAATTGATTTTGAATTCATTCAAATGAATCAAAGCAATGAATTGCAATTTAAATGAATGAAATCAAAAACGAGTTGCAATCAATCAATTTCAAGAGCAAATCTAGGGGTTTCATTCCCCCTGGAAATTTGATAAAAATAAAAAATTAAGTTTTTTTTAGCAAATAAACAAAACTTTCCCATTTTGCTAGGATTTTCGCCGATACCTAATAATTCAATTCCTATTCTGCCGCTACCTGACAATTCTAGTATATCATGGGAATTTCAAATCTTAGAATTTTGTGTCTTTGGACAATACTAGGTGATATATAAAACGAGAGTAATGCATGCTGTCTTTTTCATAACAAATTAGTTGAATAAGAAAACGATACTGATGCTTATTGTAGATTTATTTACAAAATCAATTCAATTCAAATGAGTTGGAAATAAATTGCAAATTCTTTTTTCTAATTCATTTGAATTAATTCAAAATCAATTCAATTCAAATGAATTGGAAATGAATCGCAATTCACTCTGACAAATTCATTTGATTTAGAAACGAATTGCAATTCATTTGATAAATTTATTTGAATGGAAAATGATTTGCAATTCATTTTTACCAAATTCATTTGAATTGACTCGATTTTGATTCAATAATTTATTTTTATTTTTTTTTTTTTTTTTTTTTTTTGTGTAAAGAATTAATTCAAAAATGAATGATTCATTTACAGCTCTGCACACGTATAGAAGTGTCCAGGGTCCATCGGCAGAAGCTCTCTGCAGTATGTGTCTATGGGTGCTTTATACTTCAAAAAATTTTTCTCTGAGAGAGAACGCTGTTAATATGTTTCCTTATTGTTACGCTGCGTCTAGACAAGAGATTTGTATATCAAGACAAACGTCAGATTCTTCTCAAGATAAAAATTTATCTCATATGATATAATTATTAATGTCGAGCCTGTGCAAACGTCAGGACAAAAATTTGCCTAGTGTATATTGAATTTGTCAGTATTATTGTAGCGTTAAAAAAATTAAAATTGTCGAGCACTCGAGCACTGACAATTTTTCTTGACATTGTTTGATAAAAGACGTCATTTTGATTACTGTTGATTTTTATATAAAGGCAAACATTAAATTCCTATCAAGATAAATATTTATTTCGTATAAATCAAATTTTTTTTATATAATTGCAGCGTTATGATATAATTATTAAAGCTCAATCTCAGATAAACTTGTCATTTTAGTTGTTTTTTTTTTACATTTACTTTTTGTAAAAAAGCGCTTAATTTCTTTAAGATTGGATATATGAGGATTTTAATAAGAAAAATTATAAAATCCAATTACTTTTTCAACGATAAATTGTTAAAACACATTATTATTTACCATACAAATTTTATATTATTTATACATATTCTTCAGTTCTTATTCATAATTAAATTTTAATTTTATGAACCTTAATACATACAACAAATTTTATAATGTTAAAATTAATTTCCTCTTTTCTTGTTTTCTGGAGAAGCACGATTTTAATTTCCCCTTTGGTTTTTCCTTTTCTGTTGACATTTACTAACTTTATGTTTAACGTGTATTTTTATTTTTTATTTTTGTGTTTTGATTTAATTCAGCTTGTTATGCTAAAAAGTTTGGGCCTAAGGGTTACGGTTATGGACAGGGTGGTGGTGCCCTTCAATCTGATTGCTATGCCAATGGGTAAGTTTTAAAGTTAATACCTAAATAAATTGTATATTATGTTTTTATCTATTGTTGTATGTATCAATGTGTAAATATTTATAGTTTTATGTTAAATTTAAGCATAAATTAAGCTTAATCGAATTTAAAAAAAAAAGCTAAACTTAATTAAAGTATGTATATGAAATGATTTTGTTAAACATAAGTCTTTATTTACAGCAAAAGTAGCATTAATCATAAATCTGATTTTAAACACTAATTGTAGGTTTCATTTAATTTGAAATTATCTTCAATCGTAGGTTTTATTTATAACCAAATTAGCTTAAATTCTTGTTCCTTATTAAATTCCAAAATAGTTTTAACTCTAAAAAAAGATCTTTTCATTTACATACTTTATAATTTTATTAAAACTTTAAATTATTAATATTAAGTTACATATTTTTATAATATTAACGTATTTTTTAAAGGTTGTTACGCTCAAAGATTTGGTACCAGAGGTTATGGTCATATAGGCATGTCATCATTAGGTCTAATGTCTGATATTAAAGATATTGAATGGCAAAGGTATAGATATTTCCCATTTTCCAAAAAAAAAAAAAAAATCATCTGCACATACATACATTCTTATGAATGTATGTATAAATGTTTACATATTTGTGTGGAAAAGTTATACCAAAATTTATGTATACATAATTACTTCAACATCAATCATTATTGCGTGTTGAAAAAAATCTATGTGGGAGAACGGACATTTTCTTACGAAATTCTAATTTCTCTTGAAATTATTTATAAATTCTTACATACACACAGTACTGTGAGGAACAAAACCAACAAAACTAGGGTAAACCCAAAAAATTGTTTATTATTATTTTTTTTTTTTTTTTTACAATATTTAGTTTACAACAAAGATAATTTTATGAATTTATATACATATTTAAGGATTAACAAAAACACACTTTTAAAAAACTTTAACTTTGTCTATTAACAAAAACGGGAATCTTTATATAAGAGTGTTGACAACAATAGCAACATATTGATACTTTGTTTAAATTTGTTCTATATTTTGTATTTTCTGTAAAATTAAACCGTTTTAATGCGATTTCTCTAGAACAGTTTCCATTTAAATTTGTTGACTACACAACACTTTGGACTGCACTAATTTTAAAGTCGCCTAGACCACATGATTCTAAAATTTGAAGCAATTATGTTTAATCCAATCCTTCAAAACTTTTAAAATATATTTCGTAATTTCCTATGCCATAGATTTAAACAAGATATTTATTTACATATGATAAAATTTCTGTGCTTTTTGATAACCTATTAACCTAAAAAGATCAAAATTTTCTTAGATTTCTAGAACTCAAGTACAGTAATAATTACATGTTGTATGTGACAGTAAATCGGGTTTACGGACGTTACGTATCCGGTCATAGTTGATACATACAAATATTGTTTTAAATTAAATAAAGTACTTTTCTTTTTTAATATGATTATTTTATTTATTTATTTTTTTTTACTTCAGACAAAAATTATATATTTAATTATAAAATGTCTCTTTATATAAAAACAGAAATAAAAAACTGTACCTTTATTGAATAAGCTTTTCATTGAGCAGTACTGTACTGCTTAGCCTGTCACTTCTTTAAATGATTTTTGTGGATTTGGAACAAAATATACTCGTATATTAAATCTTAAAGATTACATAACGTATCTATGTAGACAAATCCATTGTTATAGCGCGTTACCAATTTATTTTTAATAATAATTGAAAGAAGTTTTTAGCAGAAGTCCATTTTTATACACTGAAAAGTCATAATTTTTTAAATTGCGTTTTCAAAATATATATATATTGCCTTAATTAAACAGTATTTTTTTTTTTTTTTATTCCAAACAAACTTAAAATTTATTGCATCTGGATATGTTATCACAAATCATAATTTTTATTAAAAATCATAATTTTTAATAAAAGAAAAAAAAAAAAAAATAACAAAAATAAGTAAAAGTAATGCTCTATTCAGATCTGTTAACAATTTTATAAAATTTGTTTTGTTGTAACTTGAATACTTTAAAAAATAATTCAACATTTAGTATAAACCCCATTATGTTGCTTTTGTTCTGCACAGTAATGCATATATAGTAAACTGAGATATCTATATGTGTGTATAAATATTGAAATTTTTTCATAAACTGTTCTCTATATAAACAATAAAATATTTAACACATGAATTGGAATATGTTTGTTTAATTTTATTATAAATAAATTTGAAAATTTGTTTAGTATATAATGTTTTGTTTTTCTTTTTATTCACTCACATTTGAAGTGGTTTCCCTGAAATTTCAGAACCCAATGTTTAATGCCTATTATATTTAATGTTTTGCCAAAGTCTTTTGTGTTTCTAACCAAATGTCTATTTGTTATTTATTGTTTATATGTATGTAGGAATACACACACATTTAGTTTTAAATATATGTTTAACAATTTAAAATTAATTTTGGAATGTTTTTATAGGTTGAAAAATGCTCAAGATCAACTAAGCGTTGTCTCCTTTTATAATGTTCTCAAAGAAATTAAGTCAATTTTTCTTAAGTTTGAAAATTCGAAATTAATTTCGATTTTTCGAACACAAACAAAAATTTTTTAAACAATATGTTAATTTATTTATATCATTTTTCTTTAAAATTTTTCAATCTTCTTATGTTCGATTTTTTTTTAATCGAACAAAAATCCTAAAATTATTTTCGAATAAATTCCATACAATTTTTTCGATTCGCTTTACTTTCGACATAGAAACGCGGCGGTTAAACATAGTAATCTTTATTTTAAAACAAAAATAGGAGTTCAATACTAATGTTAGTTCTAAAAAGATTTTAAGTTTGTGAATGTATGTATGTAATCATGTTATTGTATTACCTTTGTGAGAATTAAGTTTTCAACATTTCGTCTCTACTTAACTCCTTTAGAAAATTATCTTGCTTTAGATTTTTTACATTAATAACTTTTTGTTATTTTAATGAAAATATACTTACTTTACATTGTTTCTCGCATCATTACAGTGATATGGCTCCACGTACCGCGGCCATTGATGTTAGTAAGATTCAAGCACGCCCCGGTGAGGGTTGTCCCCGTTGCGGTGGTGTAGTCTTTGCTGCCGAACAAGTACTTTCTAAGGGCCGTGAATGGCACAGAAAATGCTTCAATTGCAGGGATTGCACTAAGACTTTGGATTCGATCATTGCTTGTGATGGTCCCGATAAGGAGGTGTACTGCAGAACTTGCTATGGCAAAAAATGGGGTCCCCATGGTTATGGCTTTGCTTGTGGTTCAGGTTTCTTGCAAACTGATGGTTTGACGTAAGTTTTCCTTTTAAATATTCCTAAGGATTTGATGTTAAAATTGTTTTATTTTAATTTTTATAGAGAGGAGCAAATTAGTTCCAACCGTCCTTTCGCCGCCCCTGATACTACTTCTATTAAGGCTCCCGAGGGTGAAGGTTGTCCTCGTTGTGGTGGCGCTGTCTTTGCGGCCGAACAGCAATTGTCCAAAGGCAGAATGTGGCATAAGAAATGTTACAACTGTAGCCAATGCCATCGCCCACTTGACTCTATGTTGGCCTGTGATGGTCCCGATAAGGAAATCTACTGCAAAGCTTGCTATGGCAAAAACTTTGGACCCAAAGGTTTTGGTTATGGTCATACTCCCACTTTGGTGTCCACCACGGGCGAATCTACTATTCAATAGTGAGTCGTATACAACTTACCCATTAAAAAATAATTCCTTAATAATTTCCTTTTTCTTTAGTCCCGAAGGTAAACCTTTCGCTGGTGCACGTTCCTCGGGTGGCTGTCCTCGTTGTGGTTTTGCCGTTTTCGCTGCCGAACAAATGATCAGCAAGAGCCGCATTTGGCACAAGAGATGTTTCCACTGTGCGGATTGTCGCAAATCTTTGGATTCCACCAACTTGAATGATGGCCCCGATGGCGATATATATTGCAGAGCTTGTTATGGTCGTAACTTTGGTCCTAAAGGTGTGGGTTATGGTCTAGGTGCTGGTACTTTGACTATGGCTTAAGTGTTACTTAAAATCTAGTAACACTTTTCAATGAAAAAACAACATTTCCATTCTAATCGCCTCTACCACAAACAAAATACCACTACAACGACGAAAAATTAAAAAAAAACTGATAAAAAAAAGAAACGAAATGAAAAGTAGTAGATTTAAAATAAAACTTTTTTAAAACGAACAAACGATTCAATATAAAAAACAAAGCAACAATTATATTATAAATCTACACCAATTAAAAAATGGAAGTTACGACCCCTTATATAACGAACGCTTTATACAATATATATAAATATAGATATATTTAAAATATAAAAAAATAAATATTCTTGTTGAGGAACATTTTATAAAAGAAAAAAAAACGATCATTGCGAATTACTTTTTTTCTAATATGTATAATGTATATATACATCATATATATGATTATTATTTTAATATTTTTTAATATTTTATACATATTTAATTTTTCTATATATACATATAGAAAAGAAACAAGCCTGTTTATGAAAACATTATAAATCCATCATACATTTATAGTTAAGCCCATTTTAATATAAAGCATAAGATTGTGAAAATATGAAAAAAAAAAAACTATCAATTATGAGACAATTACAAAACATTTTATGTAGAATTATTACATTATTATGACTATTTTTAATATTTTTTTTTTTTTTTTTTTTTTTTTTTTTGTTTTATATTATATAAGTAAAAAACTCAATGAAGTGCATACATATAGTTTTATATACATACAAATAAATCAAAAAAAAAAAATTAACAAACATTTAAAAAAATAAAAGCTATACAAAAAAGCCAAATTAATATTTTTTTATTAATAGGCCAGTTTAATAAGGACCCAACCTTGTAGTAAAAGATCACCGAATATCGAGTGTACACTATGAAAAATATTCGTGTTCAAATGTCTGTAATTAATAGTCAAACAGTTCTCTGTTATCCCTTTTACGCTCACATAATAATTCCGATTTTAATAATAAAAAAAAAAAATACATCAATAGAAAAGTAAAAAATCAAAAGAGCGACTTAAATTAATAAACTTTCTTCTATTTTATTTCTAATGCCTATCATATAAATCTTTCAATTCAAAGCAGTCTCGTTACTGTTATTTCTTAACAAAAACAAACTAATGATGTAAAAACAGAGTTTTTTCCACTTTTAATTGAGAAAATTGTAAGAGAGGAGTGATAACCAAATAGAGAATAGAGTTCAGTACTGAATTTGTTTATTTTTTATTTAAGTCTTATTCATAACGAGGAACAAAGTAGAAAAAGTAAATAACTTGAGTTGCTTTTTTACTCTTTTCGCAAAAATATAAAAGCTATTTATTTTTAGATTGTTATTGATAGTATTATTGTAAAACACAAATAAATCGCCAAAATTAAAAAAAATCTTCAAAATAAAAGAAATCGACAAAACGAAAAAAACAATATAATAAAAAAGTCCCAAAAATGAAAAAGAAATGTTGAAACGAAAAAAGCTAAAACTAAAAAAAAAACGCTAAAACGAAAAAAACGGCAAAATGAAAAAAATCGGAAACGATAAAAAACGCCAAAATGTAAAATAAAAAAATATTTCTAAAATAAAAAAATCGTCAAAACGACAAAATAAAAGAAATGACCAAACAGCAAAATAAAAAAGTCGAACAAAATTAAAAAAAAATTGCATAAAAAAGGCAAAAAATCTCCAAAGTGAAAAAAAATCGTCAAACTGGAACAAATAATCAATATGAAAAAAAAACAGTTATTACAGTTTCTCAGAGTTTTATTCAAACTCTCTTCTTTGAGGAATTTTAGGAGAAAAAAGGCGTTATATTGTTTAAGCTCGTTATAATTTTGTTTTTGTATTTAAACGTTATTATTATTATTATTTTTTGTTGGTTATTCTTATTTTTCACGAATTTTCGCAGTTTGTTTAACAAATCGATTTTAAAATTCATAAAAAAAATATTTGAAAGGTATTTATTTACTTTACAGATTACAATTTCAGTATTGAATTATTTACAATCGTTAAACTTTAGTATTGATATATTTTATTAGATTGTCGCAGATCTTAAATTAGATTTTTGTTAATAAAAAAACCTAATCCAAAATGACACTTACACTTTCGAGGTAAAAATATTTGTAAACATATACCTAAGTTTATTTCAAAACTCCAAAAAAAATCGATTTTGCAGAAACCTTTATAAAAATGTTCTTCTCTTCTCAAACCGTGACCATAAAAGATACATATGTACACGATAAGGTGCGCGGCAAACCTATAAGGTTACTTTTATTTGCTCCTTGTATTAAAAAGTTCAAGGGGTATTTGATGGTACTGTTAGCTAAAATATTTGTTACTGAAAGGTGTTTCAATTAATACTAAAATGAGCTAAATAAAATAAAATTAACATTGAAAATGGGAAAGCGTTCAAGTTGCTGCATAGCAGACACTCCAGATTCATCCATGTCTCAGTGAGTCTGCTACCAATGGTTTTTACTCTTTTCTGGCAGAAAAATTTTATGTTTTTAGCGTTTTTGCAATCAGATGTGACAAAAAGTGGTTAGAAACTGTTGCTTGTATTCAAGATTATTAATTTTATACCTTAGAGTGGCTCCCATTTGAGATTAACTCGAAAACCTCATGTAAGATAAGTGGTTCCAGGTAACAATTTCGAGAATTCTTTTTCATTAGAAAATGCCTAAATTATCAGTAAGAATTTATTTAATAAAGGAACCTTTATTTAAAAAAGATATAAAATTTTGTGGAAATTCTCTAGGAGTTTAGAATATGTTTATCATAATTTGAACTCACTTTTAGCACTTCCTTTTAACTAAAATCAATAGTATGCCATAACAGTAATGGTTACCAACTCCTTCCTTGCCATGTTATGCGCAATATCTTCACAAAAATGACCTTATAGGTTTGCCTCGCACTTTATTTTTATAGAAGAAAAAACTCAAAGCATAATTAACTCGATTTTTTTTTTTTTTTTTTTTTTTTTTTTGAGTTATTACATTCTTAAAGTAAATGAGCAATATAAGTATTTTTATACGTATAACATATATATGTACATATAACTTACCCATGACATTATAACATTTGCAACTGTAGTACATTTTTGTATCCATTTCTTTTTGAATTTTGTAACTTGCCAAATAAATACTTCATCAGTCATTTATGAAACTTGCTATTTTTGACTAATTTCGCGTAAAACAAACACTGCAAGAAATATGGTAACATTTTATCCCACAAATTTCAATTTTGGATTGTAAATATAATAAATAGAAAACTGAAATATTGAAACAGTGTTAAAGAATTATTTGTTGTATAAGTATTTTTCTTTCATTTTTCTTTTCTTTTTTTTTAATGATTTTACTTTAATAAGTTTAGAGTATAAAAGTGGGGGAGGGGAGGAGGATGTCTGGTGTATATAATTTTTTTATTTATGTATATTTATGCAACTCACATTATCAAAATTACACAAATACATTTTGTTTTAGTTTATTATGGCATATTTTTAGAAATTTGTGTCAAAAAAAATTTTTTTTGTTTTGCAAGATTTTTATATATGTATATATAGAATATTTTACAATTATTATATAAATGATGTATTATTATTATTTATTATTATAATATTATTATTATTATTATTTTTCATCATAAATTTCTTTTTTTTTTTTTTTTTTTGCTTTTCTGTTTTTTCTTATATAAATGACATACATGCATATAAAAATTAAAAAAAATCCTGCCTTATTAATCTTTTTTTATGTATTTGTTTTAATAATATGTATAATCCTAAACAAGTTTTAGGAAATAATATTACTTAATTTTCTTTTTCATTCTTTTTTTAGTTTTTAATCTTTTTAGTTTTTCTTTACAGATATTTTACAAAAATATGTTACATTTTATTATTATTATTATTCTCATGAGACTTACATTTAAAAAGAGACATTTTCAATAAAAATTGTTAAATATAAAAATCATAATTTTTTAATATAAACTGTTCAATACTTAAGAGTGTTTGTGTGTGTTTATTTTTTTTTTTTTATAATTTTATAATTAGTTTTATATATTTTTTATTTATATGTGTATAAATTTGTCTTTCAAGAGATTTTCAAATTTATTTATGTTTGATAAAAATGTATGTCTTTAAAAATTAAAACAAAAAAAAAATAAAAAAAAATAATAAAATAAAATAAAAAAATCTTAATAAATTTCGTTTCTAGCAGTTAAGTAAACAAAAAATATAATCTTAAAATTAAAAAACGAAATAACAAATAAAAAAAATTTTTTAATATTTTGCATAACTAAAAAAAATCTGAAATGCCCATTAAAAATGGATTAGGAATATTTGGGTATTTTAAAAATTTTTTGTTTTGACTGATTAATCCAAATAAATAACCGGGTATGTGATGGAAATCGATTTCGAAAGAAAAGAAAAGAAGAAAATGTGTGATGTATTCATTTTTTCGTTTTCTTTATTACTGAAAAATTACAATAACCTCACTTTTTATCAGATTTTATTATAAAATTTTAAGTGTTCCACGAAAATTATTTGCTTGGTTTTCATTAGCACTGTATCTTATAAAGGAAAAATAAAGCATTGTTCCAAAAATTATTCTTAAAACCGATCGAATTCATCATCAACGATCAACTTTTCAAACCATTCGATTTTAAAACGATCAATTTCCATCACATATCTGAATGTTTGAATTAAAGAATTTAACAATTATTTTGTGTTGTTGCATCTTATGGGGTCATAATTTAAAAAAGAAAATTTTAAAATTTTGTGAAAAATTTATATTTTTCAAAATTTTTAAAATTCTTTAGAATTTTATTTTTTGAATTAAAAATAATAATTTCAGAATTTTTTTTTAATATTCTAAAATTTTTAGGATTTGTTAATATTTTTTTTTATTTAATGCAAAAATTTTGGAATTTTTCAAAATATTGTACATATTTTAGGACTTTAATTAAAAAAAAAATAAGTTGAAAAAACTAAAAACGCTTAAAATTTTCTTTAAAAACGATACAAATTATATATATATATAGATATATATATATATATATATATATATATATATATATATATATATATATATATATATATATTTGAATTTTCTAAACCCTATTTTTGTAGTAATATGCATATACGATTTTCAAAAGATTAAATCTATGCGATTCCAAATTTTACAAATTTGGTTGGATTTTGTTTTCGTAGCAAAAGGCCAAAAATTAGATAATTGAAATTGGAATACGTTTTTCGAAGTCAAATCTGAATCATTATGTTTTGCAATATAAAAAACTTCATTCAATAATTTATAAAATATTTTAATACTCCGAGTCAATATTAGATATCAACAAATTTTATTAAAAATTCTAAATTAAAAAAAAAAAAAATAAACATTATTTTATGTATTCTTGAAAACATTTTTGCAGATGTAACAAATTTGTGCCGAAATCGTTTTTTTTTTTCCTAAAAATAGCAAAACCTTCTTAACATAATTGATCGTATAATACTTTAGTTTTTTTTTTTTTTTTTTTCATTAAACGTTTAACAATTTTGGCACTTTTAAAGATGAAATCCAATTCTCTCATTACTTACAACAACATCATAAATAATTATTTTTCTCTTAATTCAAATTGCATAGAAAATATTTGGATATTTTCTTATTATATAGAAAATTAGATGTATTTCGTGCTTCATGTATTAATTGGGTTGTTATGTTAAAGGATGATAATAATAAAAATAATATTGCCAACTTATTTATATTCAAAAAAGACAAAAAAAGTGTGTTAGTAAACAGCTTGACAAGGGTTAAACTAAAATGAAAAAAATGCGTTTTTAAATGATGCTTGTGAATACATTTCCTTCGTTTAAAACTTACATTTTAACATACATAAATGAGGGGAATGCATTTTTTTTTTTTTTTTTTTTTTTTTTTTTTGAGAAATTGACATTCATCGTTCATTGAATTATTGTTAAAATGAATGTGTGTAAACATTTTGTTTTGTGGTGTTTTGATTAAACATTTAAGACTGAGTCGTATTTTATTTAAGTCTCTGAAATAAAGACTTGCTTTTGTTTTTAAGTAAATCAAAATTATTATAAATGTTTATTTATTATAATTTTTTTAAATTTTGTTTTATGTTTTTTTTTTTTTTTTTTTTTTTTGTTTGCTAAATTCTCTTTACATTTTGACATACAAAATATATATATTTTATCATTAGCTAAACAATAGTTAATGTATAATGATGATATTAATGATAATGATTTTAATGTTGAATAAATGTTCTTTTATTCATCATTTTTTTCTTTCTTTGAATAATTATTATTATAATTTTGACCCTCATTTAATTAATTTTATAATTATATTATTATTTAGATTATTACTCTTATTATTTGAAATTATTATTATAGTATTATTGTTAGTTTATTTATATTATTATAATATGTACGTGTGTGCATAGTTTTTATAATTATTAGCAAAATCCTTCTATAAAAGAGCACAACAACAATAACTTTTTTTCTGTCTTTTATCCTGGGTCATATTCATTTCACGTACTATTGTTGCAAATACTTCATTGACATTAATACGATCCTTAGCAGATGCTTCTATGAATGGACATTCCCACAGTTGCGCTAGGGCATTACCTAAAATACAACAAACGTATATGAATACATGAAACAAAATTTTAATAAAATCAGGACCTCAGCGAAAGTAGAGCTTATTAAACTAACAGGTCAGTAGGTTCAGTTTACAATCTAGTCTATAGTTTAGTTAAGATTTTTTTTTTTTGAAAAATTTTAAAGTTTTAATTACTTTCGCTTCGATACCCGCTGAAACCCACCTTCGGCAGTCGAAACTTCTCTTTGGCAATCTAAATCTAATTTATTAGCGACTAGTAGAATAGGTGCTGGTTGACTTCCTTTAACACGTGTTATAACATTTTTCATGCTGGAAATATCCTGTTGAATGAGTAAAGACATTAAATGTAAGAGTCAGAATATTTTATCAGACTTTTTGTTATTGCTTTTTTATTTATTACCTGAAATGTTTGATGGTTTGTTAACGAATACATTACGATAAATCCGTGTCCGTTTTTAATGTAGAGATCCCTCATTGAAGCAAATTGTTCTGTACCAGCAGTATCCAGGATTTCTAGAACACATGGTGAACTATCAACCTTAAATATATAAAAATAACTTATTGCATTTAAAACACATAAAGATTTTTTTTCAATAAAATTGTTAATTTTATGGAAAAAAATAAGGAAATTTTTTATTAATATCATTTGCAATCGCAAAGTCTATTGGCCTAAATGATTATATAGTATATATAATCATTTATGTATAATAACTACATAGTTTAATATAATAGAAATTGCTAGTATGAATTTAATTTCTTAAACATATTTTTAAAATTTCTCAAATTTAAAGAGAAGTCACCGTCTTCCATAATTTTAAGTCTAATAAACAAAACTATATTTATTTTATATATTTTAAACTTTGAGAAAAGCTTTTTTATGCTTATTCCAAGCTTCTTCATTTTAAAACTGTTGAGGAAGCTGTTGGCGTTGGGTTCATCTCAATATGATGCCACAAAGGCAAGTGAAATGAAACAAAAATTTAGGACAATGTAATTCCAATCATCATCAACTGAAGCCAGAGTTTTAAAACTGCAATTATTGATCAAACACCAAAGAAATATCAACTATTGAGTCCTGGGAATTACCAAATCTTATACAATATGCAATAGTTATAGAGAGGTCAAATCATTGAAGAACAATGATAATTATAATTATATTAAAGAAGAAATAAATCGACAAGATGACTTTAAAAATACATGTTAAATCAAATAAATTAAATTTTTATATTTATATGAGAAATAAAGTTAGAAATAGCGTTTATATTATTGATATCCGAACCAATTAGCCGACTACTATCTAAGCTCTTATTATATCATAATTCTATTATAGACGATATTACTAAGGTCACACCATCCAACAAAACTCCGAGAATTCAATCTGCAGTATATAAATTCATAAGTAATAACATTATTAATTATAAACATAAACTTTATAAATGTAGTACAAAACATTCTATATGGACATTTAATAAAAATTCTTGCGATACAACCCTTTCTTCCTACAAAAAACAAAATATCTCTAATGAAATGTATAAATAATATTTTCTAAAAAAATAACACCTTACTCAAACTTCGACTGGCAGCATCTCCTTACTGATGCGTCAAAAGATAAAGACAATATAACCTACGCAGTAGTTGATCAAAACGGTAATACCTTATCAACAAAAATCCTAGTAGATCAGCGGGTATTTTACGACAGCCTGTCCGTAATAACGGCGATAAATAACCTGGGAAACAACAACTGTATCTGTTAACAAAATACGTGACATTAATTAGGTACAAAAATAAAATTAAAATATTTTAGATACCAGGACACGCAGGGATACAAGGCAACTCATTTGCTGACTCAGCAGTGAAAGAGGCATTTTCCTCTCCATTAATTCAAGATCCCTTAACTGAACGATTTGACATTCGGAACATTATAATCAAAAAATTATAAAATCTGAGGATCACAAATTTAAAAGACTACCATCACCCCCACTATTCACAAATTAATAATAAAATCTCCCATATATCCAAATGGTATTTGCAAAAACAAATTAAAAATATTTTCAAGTTTACGAATCACTCTATTACCACTTACCAACACTTAATAAACTCTAATTAAAACAGCAACTATATATTCTATAGATCAACAAGCAGCGTAAAACACCTTTTATTAACTTGCCCTAATTTAACAAGTTTACAAATTAAATACCTTAATAACAATGATCTCAATCTACTCAAGGAACCGTCTATCAACAGGCTGTTAGAGAAGATAATAGATTTTTTATGAGATTTAGTAGCTATAAAGATAGCTTGTAAAATACCCGCTGATTCCGCAGTAAATGTTGAACAGTGTTCTACTAGGATTTTTGTTGACAAGATGTTGCCGTTTTGATTAATTATTGCGTAGGCTACAATGTCTTTATCTTCTGACGCATCAGTAAAGGGATGCTGCCAGTAAGGTGATATTTTTTTTTTTTTTTTTATTTATATTTTTTTTTTTTTTTTTTTTTGTTTATACATTTCATTTGAGGTATCTTGTTTTTTGTAGGACGAAAGGGTTGTATCGCAAGAATTTGTATTAAATATAAATAAATAAATATTTATTGCAAAATTTATTATTCTTAAAAATTATTTATGTTTTATATCAAAAAATTTGTCTAAAAAAGGTTAAATAAAAGGACAGGAAAAAAGAAGTACACCATGAATGCTAATAAAGTGTGTAGATGGACATGGAACACGTATTCCATTCTGCTGGTATTTAATTATAGGCCACAAGCTCTGCTTTGGTATTGCCAAACAGAGACAAGGCAATTTACGATAGAGAACTTGCTTAGACTGGCTCTTAAATAAATCGTCTCTCTTATGAGCAATGCGATTTAAAAAGAATCTGGCATTTTATTTCATTTAAAATAATATACAGACTACCATCTTTAAAGACGAGGGCTGAACAGTGTAGGACTGTTATATTTTCCAGCTAGGCTCTTATACAGTCCCAATATATAGAAGTATAACATTATAATACCAGTCGCTATAGTTTATGCATTTATTATTTTTATTTTTTATATTAATGAAAAATGAAACAAACAAATATTTAACCAATACAGCTGTAACAAGTACATATTATTATTATTATTATTATTATTATTATTATTATTATTATTATTATTATTATAATTATTATTATTATTTTTATTATTTTAATTTCATAATTTACTGAAAATAAATCACTTTAAATATTTATAATTAATGCATTTAATGTTCCTTAAGTCCAGAGAATAAATATTTACCCAAACTCGATTCAAGGATTCTTATTGTAAACATATGTACATAATAAGCATAATCATAAATCTTTATAGCAGTTGTAAGTATATTAGTCATAATACCAACCTCAATTTCTTTACGATAGAAATCTTCTATTGTAGGATCATATTTTTCTATAAAACATCCGGAAACAAATTGCACGGTAAGAGCAGACTTGCCCACACCCCCCGAGCCCAAAACAACAACTTTAAATTCACGCATATCTGATGATTTTGATGATATTGCCCGCTGCCGGCGTAGCTGCTGCTGCTGCTTTTGTTAGACACTACTACCTACTGTCGTCGGGAGGGACAGATCTTTTGTGATTTTTTTCACAGATTTTTTCCGTATAATCAGTTGGAATATTTTGGTAGCTACAGGGAGCGGGTATCTTTAGTTACTATTTGTATTTAGTTGATGTAATATTTATATTTTAATTGTTTTTTTTTTTTTTTGTTTGTTGAATAAGCAATTTTAATAAATTTCTTATATATACACGCACATACACTCACGCACACACACACTCATATAAACTTAAATACGATTTTATATATGTATGTTTTTATATATAAATGAATTAAATTGTTGTTGTTCTTTGATTTTTTTTTTTTCTTCTTTTATTAAATTATTTATTTTTTCTTTATTATAGATATGCAAAATCGTGTGTAACGTAGAAATTTGTTTTAAATATAGTGTGTCTGTCTGCACTATTGGATTTTTATAGGAAAAAAACTAAAACAAAAAAATTCATTTGCTTTTTATCTTTTTTCTCGTGATTTGTGTTCTTTCTTTCCTGCCAAAGCGACGCACTTTAAAAGGTAATAGAAGTTGGGAGAAGATTTTTTGCTTAAATTTTTATATATGGAATTTGACATTTCAAATAATAGTTACGGGACGAAAAGTTGCTTTTTAAATATGAAGTTTGACGGACTAAGCGCATAAAAAAATTGTTAGCTGAGCAAGTAATATTATCTTAATAAAAACACATTGTTTCCTGCCCAGTGTCGGTATTTTATCTATTTTTCTAAAATTGAGCGATTTTAGCACAATTTGAACTTGAGTGTTCTGCCGTTGGGACTTTTAGTTGTGAATTTACTTAAGCGATTTTTGCATTCAATTTTATTTTTTTATTACTAGTTTTATTTATAATTATTCTTTTTTAATGGAGAAAAGTAAAAATGCTTTGCTTTCTTCAACACACTTTTCAGTTGCAAAATATAAATTTAAACATATCTTGTTTGAAGGATTTTAAAGACGTTCTCACATTTACAGAGTTGTTAAAAAACAACCGTTTGCAAGAGTGTTGCTTCTGTTTTTTTTTTTTATTTAAAGCAGGAAGCGTTTTTTGGGAAATACATAATTCACCACTACAATGTAGTTTCTATATTAGACAATTTTTTTATCAAGACAAACGTCAAAATTAATGCGAATTACAGGAAGGGGGCAACAATAGCACAAAAACAACTATAGGCGAATTCATTAATGTTTTTTATATATGCAGTTTGACAACTGTAACAACCAAAAATATTAACTGAGGTTACCTTGCATACATTCGAATTGATTTTGACGTTTGTCTTGATAAAAATTTGTTTAATATTGACACGAGATAGTATAGACGTAGTATCTATATTAGACAATTTTTTATCAAAATTAACACGAATTTATGGAAGGCGGAAACAATAACTATAAGGCGAATTCATTAATGTTTTATTAATGCAGTGTGAGACCTATAACTACCAAAACTAATAATCAACTGTTTAACTGAGGTTACCTTGTATAGATTCGCACTGTTTTTGACGTCCGTCTTGATAAAAATTTGTCTAGTATAGACACTACGTAACTTCAAGTCTATACTAAACAAATTTGTATCAAGACAATCGTGAAAAATCAACTCGTATTTATGGAAGGTACAAAAACAACAATAAGGCGAATTCTTTAATGTTTTTTATATAGGCAGTTTGACAGCTGTAGCAACAAAACTAATAATCACCTGTTTAACTGAGATCAGATTGTGAAAATTCAACCTGATTTTGACGTTTGTCTTGATAAAAATTTATCCAGTATAAACTCGATCTTGCATTGATATAAAATGAATGAGAGAAATCGCTTAGTTAACACGAGATCTACATGTAATTTTTATGTTCGCAGTTGACAAATTCTATCTCTCTTTAAAATGTTACGTGCAAAATTAAATAATTTTGTTTTAAAAAGACAAATGAAAAATAAAAATATATATATATATATATATATATATACATGAACTTTTTAGTAAAAAATGCTATTTAAAAATTTATAATGTTCGTTTTATCCACTCTTTAATTTAAAGTTAGGAATTAAAATTGTTTCACGTTATTCTGCCGACTATATTTCTTATGTTTGGAAATAAAAAAGTTCTTCAGTAGAGTAGTTTCCTATAAACATCCTATTAAACAAAAATTGCGCGATTTCTCTAAAACAATTTTTAATTTTTCTGATTGGATTTTTGCAAAATTTGAAATTTTTACCTAAAATTCAGTTTCATCAAATATTTAAATTTTCATCAAAAAACCCCAATTTTCCTAAACACCGAATTCACTAAAAATTCGGTTTTCAATAAAAATTCGATTTTTCACAATAAATTAGTTTTTTTTTTATTGAAAATAAGATTTTTTTTTACCAAAAATCCGAATTTTCACTAAAAACCGAATATCAATAAAATTCGATTTTTCACAAAAAAAAATCTACTCACGAAAAATCCTAATTTTCCGATTCGATTTTTCACAAAAATTAAAATTTTCACTAAAAATCCAACTTTTTACTAGAAAACTAATTTTGCACTTGAAATTCGAAGTCCAAAAAACAATAAATTAATATTTAGATCTACTGATAAAAAGACAAATTAATTTTCTTTAAGTATAGGGAATTAATTAAATTTTAAAAATTAACGAAATACATTTGAATTAAGAGAGATGCTAAGTTTCTGGTATTTCTCTCCCACGTACTTGCCAGATCTATGAACTCTCCACTTGTGCTAAACTATTTTCACAATCACAAAAATGTTCATCTCATTTGCCATCATACATGTACAGTGTTGCATTTTCTAAGTAATGGTGAATTTACCATGTCGTAAAATATGTATTTATTTAAAAGTTTAATATATTTTTAATTCTTGATTATTATAATATAATATTATAAAATTATATTTTGGAAGAATAATACGAAACATACTTGCAATAAAATTAATTAATAATTTAACAAAATTGTGCAGCCATGTTCGATTTATCATGATTAGATAAGTAACCGTTGTTGTATTCATTCACAACTAACAACCACCTTTTTATGTAATTGCTTTGATGTAACGATTAGCTGTCAACATTCTGTCTTGTAAACACAGTTTGCAGAGGAATATTTTTTATCTTATTCATAAAAAAAACTATTAAAAAGCGCAAATTCAATGATAAAACAATTTTAATATTATAATAATTTCAATAAAAGCAAAAAATAAAAATAATTTGCTATAGGAAAAGCCTGTATGTGTTAAAAAAAGTGTTAAGTGTATATGAAAAATGATGTGTATTCATATTTGTAGACGCATTTTTTTTTTGTAAAAAAAATATGTTTTACCGTTTATGTGTGTATGATGTGTATATATTAGTTTAGTTTTGTTGCTTTTTTCTTGTCCACAGGTTTTCACACAGTCAGCAAAATGTTTGACTCCACCCAAGAAATAAGTTTGGATGTTTGGCAAAAATGGATTTTGGATGCCATTTCCAAAATCCGATCACAAAAGCAGAGGCCCAGTGTGCAGCGTATTTGTCAGGCTATTGGTACACATCACAAGTTTCATGAAGACATAGTGGCCGAAAAGTTGGAACAAATTGTTGAAACTGGTGCTGTAATTAAAGTCTACAACAAGGGTTTGCATTCGTATAAGGCTCCTATGGCCAAAAGAGTTATATGCATAGAAAAAAATACCAACTTGTGTAAGATAGTAGCCCGGGCTGTACACGATTTGGGTGAATGTGAGGGATCGAGTGTAAAGAGTATTGAAAACTATATACAAAAGTTTAATAATATACAACTTATTGGTGAAGCAGACTACAAAACGGTTATAAAACAGTCCATAAAGAAAGCAGTAGAAGCTGGATTTCTTATACAGGAAGGTAAACTATATAAAAAAGGGCGCTCCTTAACTACACCAAGAAACTCAAATGCTTCTGCCGATATACCCGTACAGATTGTAAGTGTTTAATAATTAGCTTAAAAACATTTTTTAATTTATATTTTATATTTCTTTAGGGTAACGACACCTGCAAGCATTGTTCGGGCAATGCCCAAAAGAATTTAAATGGCATTCCTGAACCTTTGAGTTCTTGCAAACAATGTGGCATCTCATTGCACACTACTTGTGCCAATATATCTGCAAAATGCAAAACTCAATCATTTGTTTTACTTTATATGCTGGTGACCAAGGGTAGCTCCTGGTATTGTGAAAATTGTGTTAAATGTAGTGCCTGTGGCAAGGGTAATAAAGGTCCTTGTCTCTTGCAATGTTTTGTGTGTCAGAAGAACTTTCATTTAAATTGTTTGGATACGATTCCGGATAAGAAGCCGAAACATCCTTATAGATGTAGTACTTGCTTGAAATTGAATACGGACGTTTTTCGTTTAGTCAAGGGCAAAGATGCTCAAAAGAAAATGGTGTTGACCAAAAGTCGGTAAGTTTCTATAAGATTCACTTTTCATATAATTCAAAACGTATACATGTCAACGAAAATAAAATATACATAAATATTTCACGCACTCGGTTATAACTTATACTTTTCTTAATTTTATCTAGAGCATCAACTGCAGCTACTAAGCAGCAAGTTACTGGTTCTTCGCCTTCTTCAAAAAACCTTAGTAATACATCAAATACTACACCCAATAGTTCGCCAGAAAAAGGCTGGTCTGCAGCCCGAAATAAGAGTGGCACTAAAGCGGCACCCATTAAAGTTGAGACGAACTTATTTGAACCGGTACCTTCGTCAACAACAACAGCAGCAGCTATGGCTAAAGCTCGAGCTCAGGCGAATGCCGAAGAAGCATTTAAGCAGCAGTTAAGTGCTTACCAGGAAACATCGCTGAAAAACCTTAAGAGCCGTAAGAGAACACTTTCGAATTTATCATCGTCAAGCTCTTCAAGCGAAAGTGACGATGAACAGAACAATGAAGGTGATGACCAGGATAATGATGACACATCCTCTTCGGATTCGTGTTCCTCAACTAGTAGCAGTGGTTCTGACTCTTCAGAAAGTAGTAGCGATAGCTCAGATTGTGATGACAATGATGATGATAATGATGACGACGACTATGATTCGGAAAATAGTGAATCCAAGTCGAATGTCATGTTAACACAAATTTATAAAAAACAAAAATGTGAGGGACTATTAGGAGCTGCTTCAATGGGTAAACATTTAAATTTAATGCAGCCCCAAAAGGAGGAAGAATGGGGGTTTGCAGCTGTAGCCAAAAGTAATCCTGACATATTTACCAACAATAGTAACAGTAATACTGGTGGTAATAACAGTAGCAGCGATTATGTGAAAAGTTTAAAGTCGGTAAAACGTAAAATTACCGAACAATTTACTTTGATATCCAAGGAACATGATCAAGAACAGCCACCACCGTCGCAGCAGCAGCAGCAACAACAACAAAATCAAATAGAAAGTCAAAATGCGCTACAAAAAAACTCTTTGATACAACCAGCTTCTAATGTGAATACGCAAACAAATTTTGCCCAAAATGATGTGAAAATAAATACAGACAAAGTTAAGAATAAATCGGCTACATCTCAGACTCAAAATCATGCTCAGATAGATCAGAAACCTCTCACTACAATGATGATAAAATACAAACCGAAACCTACGGCAGATAATGGTAATATAACTAAAAAATCCGAAACTACTCCTATTGTGCAAAAGAAAGCAGTACTCTTGAAATCTATGCCCTTGGAAAAGAAGTCTGTACAGAAACCTGTCGATGAAGATGACGAAGATGTTATACCGTATTTGTCGCAAAAAAACTTGATAAAATATAAAATGTTGGAGGATATAGACAAAGCAAAAAATCCTGAAAAAATAGAGGAGACAACAAAAGAGCCAGAAGAAAAACATCCCTGGGAAGTAAAGGCAGATGAAAATCCCTTTGATTCTCAGCCGCTACCCAACGGTGTCTCACAAGCTGATTATGATATCTACAAAGTGGTTAGAGAAAGAGCTCGCAAAGCCATCACAGGAGCTATGGAAAGTCCTAGCAAATTGATAGCAAAGCCAACGTTTGTTAATTCAAATGCCGAACGTTGTCCTGGATCAATAGAAATTGGAAAATGGCACATTGAAACCTGGTATTCGAGTCCATTTCCACAAGAATATGCTAGGTAAGTTTTTATTTTAGATTTTTATTATTATTATTATTATTTTTTTTTTTATACACAAAAGCTTGGCCATAAAACTTCAGATTTTCTTTAACAAATATGTATTCTTTGTTAAACACTTTTCTGTTTCAATAACATTTTTTTAAAGTTATCAAAAAATATATATTTTTTTCATATTTTGCGGAAATTATTCGAAGAACAAAAATTTGTTTTATACTTATAAAATATATCTTAAAAAATCGCTAATTTTGCAAAAAATATGTATTCTAAAAATAGAAAAAAACGCTCATTTCTGAAAAAATGATAGTTCAAAATCTAAATGTTCTTAAATTGTAAAAAACTATTTAAAATTTTAATAAAATTACTATTTTACAAAAATTAAAAATTTCACTAAAAACTGTGATTTACAAATAAGGACTGTGCACAAAAAAATCGTGCGTACTTAAGGCTTATAACTTTTATTATACGCGAAAAAAATTATTTCCGTTATTCTCAGTAACTTTGTGCTAAATTTTGAAATAGCATAATTAGTTTTTCTTAAAATGAAAATTGAACAAAATTCTTTAAAAAAATAATTCAAATTTATTATCGAAACACATGTTGAACATATAAAACATTTGCTAGGAATGCAAGTGTGCTGAGAAAGACAGTTTCTTGAGTTATAAAATAATGCAAAGAGTTCACGATAATCACAAAAGAATCTTGATATCTTTTATCAGAAAAGTTAAAAAAGTTGGCCTGAAGACCAACGAAGTAAAAACAATAATTCAAAATAGAAACGGTAGAAAAGATGTGAAGGCAAAAAAGAAGACTAAAATTATTGAGATTATTTTTTTTTTAAATATGAATAGTGCCTAATGCATTCCATATCACAGATGTTATGGGAAATGTATCAGATAATTATCGTGTAAAAAAAAAACTAAATTGTCGAATAAATTTTTGCTCTGCCAAGACATTTGTAGATTTGGGGAAAGAAGGACTAAATTTGTTGTAAGCTACCTTTTTGCTAACAACTACATTTACTTAAATATATCCTTTTTAACGTTAGAATATATTCTTGCTTCTTTTTTAATGCAACTTTGCTGGAAGTATTTGGACATACAGCACCGTGCTGATAAATTTTTCAAAGTATGAAATTTGCAACAAAACTAATTTTATATAATGGTTAATAATATTTAAGAATTACCAAAAATTTTTTACTTTAGATGTAAATCTGTTTCTATATTCAAAAGTGTGCACAACAAAATCTGCAATTGCTAAAAATGTGTAAATTTTTTTAAATTTGTTGGGATTTTCAATGTATGTTAATGGACTTCTGGCAAAAACTTTGACAATTCGAGCAGAGGAACATGATCATCCATCTGTGTTTCTGTTATTTCCGTAAGCAACCATTTCGATCCCATGAATACCTTGTTACCTGATAGTGATTGAGGGCAGTTGAGTAGACATTACGACTTCAGAATTGACTATTCAAATTAAAGTCGATAGTCTATATCTTCCGAAACAAGTGCCCCATCTTGCAGAAAATATTTCAGACCCGGTTCCAGTGTCAGTTCTATATGTAATATTTTATAACATTGCATATTTGGTAAAATGATTAATTTACTTCATATGTTTTTACAAAATACATATATTTGTATTCTATGATGCTAAATTTAAGACATTTAGTTACGTTATTAGAGTGATCTGCGGAAGTAGAGTAATAAGAAATATGCTATATTTTGATCCTCGAACAGTAATACGACTATTGTATTCAATAGTTCAAAAAGTATTTTCTCTGGTTTAGTTGTTAAACATAAAATGGTTAAAATGGTTGATCAAAAAATCGAAAATTGATTATTAACTTTTCATACCATTCGTTTATTTTCCCGCTCAAATAATGCATTTCGCTTAAAACTCCTAGTACATTTTCTGATTCCTACTAATTCTATCTATTTTTTAGTTATATATTTTTATTTTTTCTTGAAATTGTCAGCAATATAAGGAGCATCCATGTTATTATAGATGTACACTGATGAGTACATAAATTTGATAATTCTACTTTGATAATTGGTTTTTATTGCTACTTTGGGACTCTTGTATTTCATTATATTTTGTGTTATGGCTGGGGAACCAATATATATATATATATATATATATATATATATATATATATATATAATTCTTTAAATTATAAGATATAGTTAGGACTCGGTATTTTTTATATTTCATATCTTTGCATTTGTATTTATTCAGGAATTTACTTTTCTAATATATATTTATTGGCTTAGAAAGGTTATTTATATTACTTGAATTATAAATAAATAACTAAATAAATTAATAAATAAATAAAAATAAATACTTACCCAGCAAAACAAAAAAAAAAAAACGAGCAAGTGCTTCCAAAAAAGAACTTTTTCACCACTTGAAAAGTAGAACTAAGTGTATATTTTGATCGATGTGTTATCCATCGTAGAAAATAATAATTCGAAAAAGGTTATCAAGAAAAAAAATTTGGAAATTTTTCAGTCTTCAACCTTTCGTCAAAAAGTCCCTCAAAATTCCGTTATCTAAATGGTACTGTTGTAATCGCTGTTTCAAAATTTTTAATTCCCAAGGCAATTACTGATCATGTGTCAACGTATTTCTCGTTAAAAATTTTTTTAATGTTCAGTTGCTTACATCAAAGAATAAGAAAAGTTTGTGTGTTTTTGGGTTTATTTCTGGAAATATTAGTGCAAGTTCAATTAAAAATGTTAAAATCGAATCGATAAAATCGTTTTCAAACAAAATAATGAATAAAATTCAAAATGGCGAGAAAATTAAAACCTCTGTTTTTACATAAAGAAATTGGTTGATTAATGAGATTGATTTATTAATGAATGTTACCTCCTTCGCTAAACACTTGTGGCAGGCCCAGTAAACAATTCAAAAGTTTTTCAGAGATCTTCTAAAAACTACTAATCCCTATCAGGTAGTGATGACAGCCGAAATACAAATGCGTTCAGCAGGAAAACGTTCATCTGCTCCAATTGTTAGTGAACTCATAACTAGTATTATACCGAGTCCTAGCCGCGAAAATGTCTTAAGTGCATAATACAAAACATTGAAGAAGTATTTTTGTATTGTTTAATATTGTTATATGTGGGGAAAATATCACTTACGATAGAAATGATTAAGATATAAATCTGAAACGGTTCTAAATATATTGATGTAAATGATTTTGAGTTTTAGATTTTCATCATTAAGGCTCGATATGCCCGTTACACTACATAAAATTTTATTTCACGGGAAAGATATCATCGAATAAAGTATTGTTCCTATTGATAAATTATCCGAAGAAGCGCAGGAGGCAAGAAATAAGGATTTTAAAAACTTTTGTGAACATTTTACAAAAAAAAAGTATCAATTTCAAATTCCAGCATTAAGCTCCTATCATTCTGCAATTTTTATGTCTTATAAGAGATTATAGGCAATTTAGCATGGATAATTGTATTTTGCAGTTTGAGACTATGGACTTGTCTGGTTTATACAATACTGTTGATGTGGATGGTAGCGTGGACTGTTTTAATTCTATTATGTTCCGTTTATTTGACAACAAAGCGTTTAAGGAATTTTGCTTACTGTGCGTAAAGGGAGAATAGATCGGAGGAGAATTTTAGAACTTACTGCGTTTTCAGAAATAGATTAAGGTCTGTAATACGAAAAAAAAAACTCGTAGACATTTTTGTATTAATTTTTTTTTTCGGATTGTAATCAGAAACAATTATGGCGTAAAAATAAATCTTGGAGTACTTAAACCTGCTCTAACTAGTGTTTTTCTAATTGATGTTAATGAGTTCAATGATTTCTGTAATATGCCTGATATTAGTACTGATAATTTTGATACTAGCTATATTGAGGCTGGGTTATCTTTCAGTAATGTTCGAGTAAATGATGTTTTTGAAGCATTGTCTTAAATTAAATCTAATGCTGTTGTCGTTGATAATATTCATTTGTGATTTTTATTGATGATTTTTCCCTTAATTTCGGAACATTTCACATTTATCTTAAATAAGATTTAATTACAGGTATTGTTCCTAATATCTGGAAAATTGGGAGAGTGGTTCCCACACCTAAGATCAAGAATTCTTCTGTTCCCTCTGATTTTTGTCCTATCAGCGTACTTTCAGACTGCTCGAAGGTTCTGGAAATTATTATTAAACAGCAAATGATGATGCATCTTACGACTAGGGGTATGATTAATGATCACCAGTCTGGGTTTAAGTCTGGTTATGGTACAACTGGTCTGTTGCTAGACATCACTGAGTCTATTAGGCAGAACTATAATAGAGATGGAATTAGTATAATGATATTTTTGAACTTTAGTAGGGCTTTTGACTCAATTAAGCATGCAGTTATAGTTGAAAAATTAAATAGATTATTTGGCGTTAGAAACAGCTGATGTAAACTCATGTCTTCCTTCCTGGCGGATCGTTTTCAGTATGTTCAGACTGATTGTTTGGTCTGTGATATGATCCAGATTCGTAGAGGAGTCCCTTTATTATTTATGTTGTATTTAAATGATATTTATTCGGAATTATCTTTTTTGACAGCATATACATATGCCGATGATGTACAACTTTTAGTCACTTTTGACAATCTATCAATTCAAAGGTCTCAGGAAAGAATTAATGCTGAACTGAGATGCGTCGTAGGCTGGTCTACGGCGAACTTTTTAAATTTGAATCCCGTAAAATGTAAGGCTATGGTTTTCTCTAAAACCAATGTTGTGTTTGACATCGTACTGGACAACGTGGTTTTAAAAATAGTCCCCCAGTATAAAACGATTGTCATTTGATGGTCATGTTAATTTAGTAATTTCTAGGGTATCTTGGACACTTCGTAGACTTTATAATACAGCTTATTATTTACCGTATAATATAAGGCGCCGTGTTGCGTTATCTTTGTGTCTGCGTATTATTCGTGTACCTCTGAAATTAATTTACATAGACTAAGATCTTGTTTTTACCGTATTAAACGTTACATTTTTAGGCTTCGAATTAGAGATCACGTTTCGGATTATTGTATAACTTTATTGGGCTGCAATACGTAAAATTAAGACTAATACATATTTTTTATAAAACTGTTAAATATGGAAATCCTAGCTATCTAGTAATCAGATTTAATTTCGGCTCGTCTAGTAGAACATTTTCACTGGTCTACCCTAGACAAACATTGTTGTTGATGGTCTTACCTTGTGAGGGTTTGTAGATTGTGGAACACTGGTATACCCTATAATGAGCGTTACTTTAATCATTCTTTGAATTCATTTGCCAACATTTTCCTAGAACATTTATAAATTAATTGATTTTGAATGGTGTAATTTCTATTTGTATAAAGTGCATATTTGTACATAACACATGTAATATATCAAAACAATTGGTATCATATGGATAATCCTTTTGTATGATTTATATTTGCAAATTTGTTTTGATTAGCTTTGACCTAATTTTTGATATTTTTATATTTTTGTTTCTCGTGAGAGTACAATTTTTTAAATCTTAAAATATATTCTTATATTCTATATAAACTTTACACCTTTCTGTTTTAAACCAATTTGGTTGTATTTTACTGAATCACAGGGGAATATATATATATATAAATAAAAATAAAAAATAAGAATAAAATAAAAATTTGTCTCTTATCTTATTCATTTTGTTAAGTTTAAAAACTTTTTAACAGTTATCTGTAATGCGTAGAGTTTACACCCCAACATTTCAGATTTTTATATATATTTAATACACCATGTTGTCACATCGAAATTATCTGTTATGATAATTGGACATTGTTATCATTATAACGTTGTTGAATTTTGGAGATTTTTGTAAATAGTGGCTAATTATTTTTCGTCTTCTCAACTGGATTAATTTAGTTAAGTTTCTGTGTTCACAAAATTCAGGGTTTATTTAGTTTGAAAAAGAAAAAAGAAATAATAACTTGAAAATTGTATAACTGTAGTAATAATTAATTTTTGTATGGTAGTCTAGCCCATTTAGGCTCTATGAGCTTGAGGTAGCACTTATTTGAAATAAAGAAAAAAAAAAAAAAAAACACCTAGAGGAAACTCCAATACATATTTGATTCATAGACTATTAAATCATCAGATTCATTATTTTGGAGCATACAATAATCACCAAAAACTAAGAGGTAAAATGTAACAACTGCAGTTTCGTTTCTGTTAAAAAGCCGTATATATCAGTTGAATAATTTTTATTAATTAAGATTTGTGTAGGAGTCATATTAATTTTCGTTTTTCATTTAAAAATACATACATACATACATAAATGCACATTAGAGGTCCGTGGTAAACGCTTTTTTGTGATTTCAATGTAGGAAGACCCCTCAAACGACGAATATTAATGATCTGAATATGTAAAAAATATTTTAAAAGATTTAAAAAAAAATCATCTTCAGCAATTGAAAATTCGGTATCAAGTCGTCTGGTACATTTTGGCCAAAAAATGTTTCCAGTTTTTTCGTGAATTAGGTCTCAAAAAATTCATAATTTTAAGCTTGTTATGAGAAAAAATATTTTAAAATTTTCCCCATGGGATTTTGTTCCACTAGAATTTTTTGAAAATTTTGTTATGGGCCATTCTTATTATAATGCAATTTTTTTACATATTTAGCACATTATTTATTTATTTATTTCAATTCACAGTAATATAAAAAGCCCTATATATTACAAAGATTTATTCCTGAATAAGGATATATTAAATATTAAATAAAAACTATAAAAATTAAATACACTCATATTCAATACTCCAACTCAATACGTATCGTTTGACTGATCTTCCTACGAATTTTTTTCTACGGGACACTATTGCACATAATTCACAAAATTTCATTAAATTACATGAAAAGTAGGCGTGGCAGTTGTCTGATCACGCCCATTTTTTTATGAAGCCAGCTTAGTGTTATGAAAATGGTTTGTGCCAAATTTCATCAATATAACTTTTTTAATTACAAAAATATGGACTTTTAATCTCTCAGAATACGAAAATCTTACACTGCGAATTGGTTTGATTTTTGTTGGCTGAATTGTATGTTCTAAATTTTTCGTGCGCAGTCCTTATTAAATGGAAACGTTAAGATAAAATTCAAATTTTACACAAAAACAGAATATATATGTATAATAATAAAGAAGGCATATTTTAGAATAACGAAAACTTCAAATGAAAATAAAATGAATAAAATAAATTATAGCTAAAGATCCAAGGTCAAAAATATAACTAATTTTTGTTTTTTGTTTAAATAAATTGTTTATAAAATGTTTCCCTTTTAGGCTGGCCAAATTGTATTTATGCGAATTTTGTTTAAAGTATACAAAAAGTCGTTCAGTATTAGATCGTCATCAGAATAAATGCTCTTGGAAGCAGCCACCCGGTACAGAGATTTACCGTCATCAGGATATTTCAGTCTTTGAGGTTGATGGTAACATCAATAAAATCTATTGTCAAAATTTATGTCTCTTGGCAAAGCTTTTTTTGGATCATAAAACTCTCTACTATGATGTAGAGCCATTTCTTTTTTACGTACTAACGAAGAACGATAATAAAGGGTGTCATCTTGTGGGCTATTTCTCCAAGGAGAAACATTGTGCTCAAAAATACAATGTCTCGTGTATTCTTACAATGCCTCAATTTCAAAGACAAGGATTTGGAAGATTTCTTATTGATTTCAGTTATCTTTTGAGTCGCGAAGAAGGACAATTGGGAACGCCGGAAAAACCTTTGTCGGATTTGGGTAGATTGTCATATTTCTCTTATTGGAAATCAATACTCTTGGAATACATGTACGATCATAGAAATGATCAGAAGATAACGTTTCATGAGATTGCTTTAGAAACCGGATTAACTGTGGTTGATATAGCTTTGGCCTTGGAGTTGTTGAACTTTATAAAGCTGCGTAAAAATGAGCATGATATACGTTATCAAATTAATATAAAAGTTGATTGGCAAAAGGTAACCGAACACCATGAGAAGCTGGAGAAAAAGAATAATCGTATACAAATTGAACCAGAAAGACTAAGGTGGAGTCCGCTTTTAACTTATGTTAAAAATAATCATTCATTAGACCAGTCGGGACGACAAAGTCTATCGCCCAGGAAGAATGTGTTAAAAATAGAAGAGTCACCAAATAAACAGAAAATGTCGACAAATCAAAGGACACAAAAGCAACAAACAGCACCAACAACTTTGACACCTAACACCAAAACTGTAAAGAAAATGACTTCTACTGTTGTCAATTCAAATTCAAAAATAAATGATGGTAAAGATAAGAGTGTTGTGTCAAAAACAGAAAATGTATCTGTTGTTAAAAATGGTCCTACTACTGAAAATGTTAGTAAGAATTCAGAAACTTTATTTCAAGACAGCGATAATGAATGCATGAAAAAGCGCAAGAGAATCGATATTCCTTGTGTAGTGGAAGAACAAGAAAAAGAAACAAAAGAGGAAAATGTGGCAGCTGCAGTAGACGACAAATTGCAAGATAATAATACTAATGATGAGCAACAAGATATGGAAATATGTTCCCCCACAGAGGAAATACAAACCAAACAGGAGGAACATCAGAATCATGAACAACAACAACAAGATCAAATCAATCAGAAAATTGAGGAAGAACCAACGATTATTAAAGCTGAACAGATTGAGGCTGCTAAAAGCAGTACAAATCGTTCACAACGTTTAGCTAATCGTAAACAAGGCGCCATCTTACCGCCTCTAAAAAGAAAACATGAAGAATTGGACGAATCAAAATCAGATTCAAGTGTGGAAATTCCAGCAGACACTAACTTTGAAACTAGAGAAGAGCCTGTTTTGGAAAAACCACAAAATGATAAAGAAATTAATAAAGCTAAAGTGGAAGAAAAAGAAGCTATACAAAAAAATGAAATAAATCCTCTAGTAGAGGAGGAAGAGAACAAGGCAAAGACTTCTTGTAACAAAAACAATGTGGAATCAAAAAATGATAAGCGTATACCGAATTTGTTTCCCAAATTAAGAGCAAAAAATTCGGGTAAATTAAATGAGGAAATTGTAACGGACTCGGAAATGGAAACATCCAATGAAAAGCCAAAAGAAAACGAAATGGAGCCTAAAAAACCGGAAATAGTCGAAGAAATAAAGGATATATCTAGCGAAAACTTTAAAAAATCAACTATCAAAGTTGAATATAATCCTCCTCCTCCACCTGTGACGTCTTCCTTTAGCACAATATCTCCTATGTCATCTGTTATAAAATCTACAGAAAATGACGAAAAGGTTCTGGAAGCTGTTGCTAAGAAAACGAAAAAGTCTCTATTCAGTGATTCAGAAAATATAGTTAAACCTGAATTGGAAACCGCTACAACTAACATCACAAAACCTGTTGATGTTAGTACTGCACAGATGCAGAAAGAGGATTCCAAGCCTATAGAAAAACAAGATGATGTTCAAGCTCCAACTAAACAAAATATCAAGGAAAATGTTACCAATGATAACTGTGACACCTTAAAAATCAGCCAACCTGTGGCCAAATGTAATGTCTCAGTCATAAGCGAATCTAAGATAGAAAATCGTGAATTACCAACATCAACGTCGAATATGTCGGCTACTGAAGAGGTAAAACCTCAAACATGTAACATGGAAACCAAATCGGAACCAAAAAAGGAAACGGAAATTCTAAAAACTGAACAATTGTCCCCTCTACATAAAAGTCCAAGTCGAGCCGAAACAACTGCAAAAACAAATCAAGAATCTTTAAATATTAAGACTTTAAATGATACTCCGACAAACACTTTGGGGAAGGAAAATGAGATAAAAGTCACAAAAAACTTAGAACAGACAAATCAAATTGAGGCCAAGCCACCACCGGAAAATATAACTTCAAACAACTCTTTAGCATCATTATGCACAACAGTGGTAAAGCCAGAAATATCTCCTGTGCCTCAGATCCCAACAGAACAACATCAACTTAAAAAGGAGCTGCCAACTACAAAGAGTCCTACAAAAGCCACAGCAGTAACCAATCTACCAGACACAAAACCTGTTTTGGTGCCAGCCCCCTTAGGTCAAACAGTTTTACAGACCACTGAACAGCAGCAAAATCTACAAATACCACAACATCAGCTGCAATTGCCCACACAGGCCCCTCATCCAACATCTCATCCTACTGTTTTGCATTCTACATCAAGCAGTGGTATGTTGAAAACTCCGACAGACAAATTCAAATGCAAAACTGAAAGACCATCTTCTTCTTCGGTGGAACATGTCAGCAGCATTATAAACAATGAACGATCTTCAACACATGACACAAAACACATTAAATCCTCCAATAAATCTAAGGACAAGATTGATTCAAAAATGTCTTTAGAATCTAAAACAAAGTCTTTGCATGCAGCACGCGAAAAACAAGAAACTCAAAACAAGTTAGCTTCACAAACACAAGGTGTAAAACCTTTACATGGTCCCATACAAATTAAAGAAGAAGACAGAATGTTGCAAGCTTCTGTTGCCTCATCTACGGCAGCCACAGTTCATGACAAACTGCATTTCAAAACCACAGCAGAGCATAATTTAAATACAATTGATTTAAATAAAATAGCGCCACAATTTCCCCTCAATCAATTGTCCAACTATCACACCTCCCAATATTGGCAGTGGGATTATTACGGTTACAATCTCTCCCATTTGGATGCTACAGCCCAGAAAAATCAAAATAAATTTCACAAGGATTTAGCCACCTCCATGGCCTACAATAATTTCACGCAAAATCTTTATCAATCCGCTAATTTAGCCATGCAACATGTGCATCAACAACACATGCAACAACAACAACAACAGCAGCAGCAACAACAACACCATCCTAAGGACAAATTAAAGGCTGAACGTAAAACTAGCCCACTTAAAAAAGAAGAAGCCCTTAAAAATCATGGTCACTCATCAAGTGTCAATGATATGATGCGTGAAGAGAACTCAGCTTGTAACTACAACTCGAATAACGCCAATCAATTACTTTATGGAAATAATCAAAAGAATCGACCAACAACTTCACAAACGGAACATCATCATATACGTAGCAGCAGCAGCAGCGGCATAAACCAGCACCAAACATCTGCCAATAAATATCATAATGCACAACAGCAAAGTTCAGTAAGTCTTTTGGCAGCTCAGCAGTTACATCAGCAACAACAACAAGCAGCCTGCCAGAAGGCAAAAGTGGAACAAAACTTACAGCAGTCTTCATCTGCAACGTCCACAACAAATGATGATAATAAAATGAAATCAACCAATTCAACAGCTATAAGCAACAATTCCCAAGCTAATACAGCGACTACAGTTAGTCCTGAAATCGCTTCACCAATGGTATACAATAGCAACAACAGCAATAACAACGAATCAACAGCGTCTAATCAGAACAACAATACCGGTTCCACTACCAATAATAGCAATAACAATAACAGCAACAATTCAAATACCAACAGTGCTAGTAATAACAATAGTAACAATAACAATGCATCTAATTCCATGCAACAGCATCATTATGAATGCAGTCTTAATGTACCCATGGGTATGGATTCACCCGCCAGCATTGCTAGCGATATAACACAAAACTCTTCGGATGTATCAGGCGGCAATGGTGTACACATGCAACAGGCGCAACAGCAACAACAACAATTTTCTAATTGTTCTATGCAAAATCAAGGTACCAATACACCCATGCATATGTCCATACATACGCCTCAACATATTCAGCAACAACAACAGCAGCAGCAACAACAGCAACAAAATAATATGAGTATTAATCAAAATCTTAATAATTTGGGACATAATCAGCAACAACAACAGCAGCATAATACACAACAAAATCGTAAAATAAATCAGGTGAGTTTAAGTATTATTATTTTTTTATACAATACATTTGTTTCACGCTCCAAAGTTTAGATTACTCTGGAAGAATAATGTAGACAACCAAAAGTATATGTAAATTGTAGCCAGCATGGAAAAAAGCCATACATTACCACCGACATTAATTTTAAAGACAATTTGATCTGTCCAATAAATTAGAAATTGTTAATGATTTGATTTAGCTTTTCAAATACCACCGGGCTTTACAGATATTATATAAAAAGTGTTACAAAACTCAGTTCATAATTATTTGTATTATTTTCATACGCTAGCAGTCCACAAATATTTATTTAAAAACATTTTTGACAATGCAGCATTTGTAATTCTAAAGGCAAACATCCAACGTTCGCCAGCATATCCACCACACAATCATCAGAATGACAAATGGAAACTCATATAGTATATACTTTAATTAATTGTAGTCTAAAAAAGACTTTCTGACTTTGCAGTATAGGGGGTATAAATGCCCCACCTATTATAAATTTAGACTAAGTTTAATGCCAGTTTTATTTAATGCACCCGTAATCTAAAATTATCCGTTTTTTTTTTCTTCTTTTTAGAATGAAACTTCAACATCTGGTGGTTCCAGCGCTGTACAGAGATCAACAACCCCAAAATTAATGAGAAACACAAATACTTCATCCTCTAATGCACACAGACAGTCAAAACAACAGCAACAGCAACAACAGCAGCAAGCTTTAAACAATAGTCTCACTCAACAGCAACAACAGCAGCAGCAACAAGCTTTAGCTAATCACACAAATCAAAATAGTTCGGAACAAACACAACATCAAGATCAATTACATAACATTCAATTCAGCCAGTTAAATGCACATGCTCATCATCAAAATATGCAGGGTTCTGAGAACATATACATCTCGCATTTGGGACAAAATTATGCCGGCAACACTTCGAACTACAATGACATCGCCAATATGCCAGCTGTTATACAACAACGAATGTCTTTGAATAGCGCTATAAATTCTCACACAGGCTCGGTACGTGTGGAACAGTCTTCGCCTTCATGTGCTGTTAATAACTTTTATTTACAAAACAATTTGGCGGCCAATGAAACGTTGAATAATGCAGCAAGAGTTCCGATTTCTATACCATCTGGGGGCTCTTCAACAGCTAGTTCGTCTAACGAACATTCATTGAATCAACAACAGCAGCAGCAACAGCAGCAACAACAGCAGCAACAACAAACCAGATCAGAATCGTTACCAAGTGCTCAAGCAGGTTCGCCAGCGGTGGTCGGAAATCTAAGTAGCCTCTCTCGATTGCAACAGCTTACGAATGGCTTGGATATACCGCCTTGTAATACTTCACCTATAGGTCAGGTGGACATGACCCCACCACCCCAACACGGTTTGGCAAATAATTCTATGACTCCTCCACCCCATTTGATTGTACCGCAAAATAGAAATCCCAATACATCACCCAACATGCTGCAATCCCAAATGGCGTCTTTGCAGTACAAGTACTATTCGAGCAACATGAATATTGCACCCATTACCACAACTCCACAGAGTATCAGTCGTTCGGCACGCAACACAGCATCGGCTCCAATACAACATATTTCCTCTTCGCCCTCCACCTCTTCGCCCAATAGTAGCCGACCTGCTAATGTTCACATTACACCGAATTTAATGACACCCTATAGCGCCATTAATAGCTATCGTATGTCGGCTCAGCAGGGACCATCATCCGGCTATTCGACCGGTGGTGAATATCCCAATTCTCAAATACCCATGCAAATGGGTGTAATGAATATGCAATCTCAATATCAAGATGCATGCGCCATACAAAGAGCAGCGCAACAGAATTCAATGTATTCGACTTACTCTCCCTATATATCGTTGAATGCGCCCATGAGAAGATAAGTGAAAAAGAAGAAAAAGTTAAAATATTGAATATTTTAACTTGCAAAGCAGATAATATTCAATTACAATTTATTATAACACAACGTCCTTTCATACCCTAATTCTCTCTCTCTCTCTCTCTCTCTGATCATTTTGATCTTATGTACTTAAAATGTATATGTACATAAGTTGTATACGATTGAGAGAGATAAATACCAGTTAATGTTTCAAGTCGCCTGAATGCATATAAAAGTAACTTGTACAAGCTGATTACCTTAAAAAAAGATTTTTTTTACATTTTATTTTTTAATATTTTTTCCATTTAATAGGAATCCCCTTAAGAAAGCTTATTTCTAGGCAAGAAGTGGAATATTTGCAAACAGGAAAATGTGGTCAACACAAAAATATTATAAATTATATTAGAAATTATTGTACTTTCTTCATTCTTAACATTTCTTATTAGTTCTTTTACAACACTCACACTAACACACATAATAATTATTTTAACTTTTATTCACTTGATGTCCTTAAAAGGAAATTAATAAAGTTTTATCAAAAAAATAAAATAAAAACAAATAATAAAATCATTAGATATGTGTTTAATAATAATATTATTTTATTTAATATTTTAAATGGATGTTAAAAAAAGATCGGTAAGAACGATTATAGTTGATGTTTTCTGTAGCGTTAATTATTTATTGCATCAAATTTATTAAGGAATCTACTCAATACAAATCCTACAATCGGATTTTTGAGGTATTTTTGCTGAAAATAGGATAATGATTTTTATATATAATTTCGTTACCCTAGCTTAATAACAATCACTACAAACTGAAAAAAAGTTTTGTCTGGATTGAATGTTAGAAAATTGCACATGCTAGAATTATTTCTAAGTATTTTGTGTAATTTTGGCCGTTTATTCAGTTTTTAAGGTGATGTATTATGCAAAAAATGCTATAAAGGATATTGAATCCGTTACATTTTTGATCACATTTTCTGTGTTGAAGAATGAATAAACTTTATTTTCTATTAAGGGAAGCTATTGTTATTGTAAGTAGATATAAAATACTTAATCTGAACACATCTATTGGAATTTATATTCACATTAGGCAATATCTATGATAAGAGACTTTAAACGGTACGTATTTGAATTAACCATTAAATTATGATATCTTCAGGTACCATGTCCCTATGTTTACCACTTTCTGTCCATAATATTTATTTCTGTTATTCGCATTGTGAATTCAAACATTATTGTAGTATCAATGAAGGAAAGGTGGATATTTAATTTATATCCTTATACTTGCAGAAACCTTAATTCGATTTTTTTATCTGGATATGTTAATCACACTTTACACTTTACGAAGAATGACTTATTAAAAGGGATCACTCATCTGTAAAATTGTTTTTATGATATTTCGTCAGCTGCCCTACCTTTACATTACGATATGAAATAATTAGTCAAAGCTTTAAAAATTTTCCAAATATGTTTCACAAAAAGTAATGATAGTATCATGAATCTGATAATGTTCAATTTCTATACGAATACAATCAAGTCTGAAGTAACAATAATTAGTCAAATGTTAAAAAACTGTGTCGGTTTTAGAATTAAATATTTAAAGGCAAAAACGGTTTAAATATTGGGTTCCATGACACATAGTGAGTATTGTTAATAAATATTTTTTGCCATATGAAGTACTAATAAAAAATAAATGTAATAAACGAATTAAATTTGAGAATACTTGATATAAAAAAAAAATACTTTATAGGCAGTACGAACCTTTAATGGACAAAATTAGAAATACAGTTCGGTATTCGCGACTATCCAATATCGCGACGGCTTTCAGTGTTGTTGTTTTTTGTATAAGCAAGCAGTAGTCATTTATTGCATTTACAATCACTTTTTATGTATGTTTTTATGCGTTTTTTTAGTTGCAGTAGAAGCATTGAAATGGCTCATTAGAAGCATTACAATGGCTCATGTTCATACAAACATATGTATATAAATTTAGTAATCATTAGAAGCTATCAGTGTTGTTGTTTTTTTTAAGGAAGCAACGGTTGCTATGATATGACGAATATGGCGCTCTAGGTAGGTAGGTAGGTAAAGAAGGGTTGCACAGTAATCAGAAGAGTGCCTGTGGATCCACTCGGAGACCTAGAGGTCCATTGTGAGCCCCTTCGTAGAAGAAATTATAGAAAAAGAACAGGAAAGGAAAAAATAGAAAAAGCTAAGACCAAGAAAAGTACAGAAAAGAATAGAAAAACCTGGAAAGGAAAAGTGCTACCTCCCTATATCGTTCGCTCTAAGCCAACGACTCGCTCTTAGCCAGCCTATTCCCATGACGAATCCTATCAATCTATCGAGGTCGATCCTCGATATACTGTCCAATTCGTCAACGAATCGACTACTTAACCATTTCTGTCTACTTAGTTGTAGACATGGACAGTGACATATAATATGTTCTACCGTCTCTAGCTCCTTATTATCTTCGCACATCCTGCAAAGACCGGAAGAACCACTATCCCAATTCCCTGTCATTCCCCCTATGGGACAATGACTTGTCAGAATACCTATCATAGGTTTTTCCTTCTCTTGCCTAAAAGTAAAGTTTAGACCATAGGACCCTTGATAATCTGCAGTCCGTTCTACGATTCCATGCATGATTGGTTCAATCCCGAATCCACTCTCTAATTAACCTGAAGTAAAAGCCTAGAGGTGGTCTCACACCACTTTCACTTATAGCCCTATCAAAAGCTGAGCCGTTCCTAACTAATTCATCAGCTACCTCATTGCCAATTATCTCGCAATGACCCGGTACCCAGCAGAGTCTAATATGATAATTTCTCATCAATCTCCTCAGAGCCTTCTTACAGTCGCTAACTAACCTAGACTTGACAAAATGTCCTCTTCAATGTTCTCTGCTATCAATTCCGTGGCCCTAAGAACACCCAGAATTTCCGCCTGGAACACACTGCAACTATCCGAGAGTTTATACGTTTTCCTGATGTTCTCCTCAACCAGATACACACCTGCATCAGCGCCTGTATCCATTTTGGATCCATCAGTGAATACCGATACTCTACTGAATAGTTTCTCCCTACCTGACCATTGGTCCCTACTCGGGATAATCACTATAGGATTTTCCCCAAAGTCGACCTCCGTGCACATATAGTCCGTGAATCCAGAGGGAGCCAGGGCATGTCCACCGAGATTGACCTCGTTTAGAAGTTTGAAATGTCCTATTCTGATTGATACTGTAAGTCCTAGTTCACTAAGTCTAAGCAGGCTCCTTGCAGCCGTTCCCATCACGACCTCCTCAGTGGGTAGGAGATGCAGAATGACGTCAAGTGCCGCCTGAGGTGTGCTTCTTATGGCTCCTGTGATGCTAATCGAAGCACATCGCTGGGCTTTAGACAAAAGATTCCTACGACTTCCTATTCTCATTGCCTCCCACCAGACCATCCGTACGTCAGAATTGGTCTCACTACAGAGGTGTAAATCCAATTTACTACCATCGGTTAGTACCGGTAGCCTAAACTGCAGACAGTAGCTCCTACATGAGTCCCTCTTTGCCCTCTTAATGTCTGCTTTATACCTATTGAAACTTTCCCTGTTGCTGTTCCAATCCTCACACTTACGTGTCAGTTTCCTGACGGTTGACCTTTGGTTCCTAATTTCCTTGGTCCACCATTTGTTCCCTCTTTCCGGAAATATTACCGGGCAAGTTAGTTCATAACTGTTCCTAACTTTCCCCGTGAAATCCTCTACTAAACTCTCTCTGATGACAATTGTCATCCTGGTGCGGCGTTTCATCCATAATGGCCTTAAAGGAGTTCCAGTCTGTTCTCCTGGAGTTCCTATATGGTTCTCCCTTTGGCCTCGCGAAATTTAAACTAAAGGATATCCTGTTATGATCCGAAAAGGAACATTCACTATCTAACCTCCATTTCGTAACGTAATCGCTCCTAAAGTTTGTCAGTGTTATATCTATAACTGCCTCTCTATCTTTAGTTCTGAACGTGGGCATATTGCCCCTGTTACAGATAAAAAGATTGTTAGTATTTATAAAATTAAAAACTGACTCACTTCTCTCTGCCCCACTGGCAGTGATGTGCGTTAGCATCGCAACAGAGTACCAAATATATGCCTCTTCTCTTTGCGTACTCCGTTAGTTTGCCCACCATATCGCCCGGTGGGTTGGCCACATCGTAGGGCATATAAACGGAGGCGTGTACGAGTTTCCTCCCGTCTCTATCCTCTCTCTGTTAGGTCTCTATTGCTGAAAGAATGAAATTTTATAAAATTCAACTCATTCCTAACCAGTATACACGTTCTTACGTTATCCTCAGTGGATGGTACAAAAAGTGTATACCCTTTTACACTTAATTCACATACCCTGTTGTTGTTGATCCAGGGCTCTTTGATTAAGGCCACATCCATTTTGGAGTCAATAAGGTTCATTGCTAATTCGATTGAGGCTGCTTCACAGTGATGCAAGTTAATTTGCACCACTTGCAGCCTTGTTGGTACTTTCAGATTTCGGGTACCGGAACCTGATAGTGCCCAGACCGAAATTAGCAATTTCCCCCATAGACTCCAATTTCTTGAGAGACTCCTGGTCTATAGCAAACCTGAAGTCCCTTCCGAGGTTCTCTTTACAAGTCAGAGAAGCTAACAACTTCCACTGACTTGTATTCAGACCCTCGTTCTGGTTGACCAATACTGTCAGTATAGCTTCCACCGGTTTTATGGGGAGTGGAATCCACACTGTCACTACCGGACTCAGGGGCAACTCAGATGCGAGTTCCAGTTTCGCCTCTGGACAAAGGTTGCCACACTTGGCAATCGTGGCCTTGAGAAATTCAAGCGATTTCTCATTACCACAATTAAAGTTTTGATTCCCTTTGATCAGTCCGCGCCTTTGAAGGACACTTCATCAGGTCTTCATTAAGGCGGTCTTATCGATGAGCCTATATTCAATCGACCTCCATAGATCCGTGCTAATCCTCCATCTGAGTCAGCACGGTATATGATAGCCGCCTGAAGATATGACGGCTTTGTCGACTCCTTCGCCTTTTTTGAGTTAGAAGGCTTATCGTCAACAGATCTAGCTCTCTTGATGTGTGACTCGCCTTCTTAGCGATCGAGACTGGTTAGTCATCGCCAGACCTAGCTCTCTTAACGACCTCTCTTATGATCCTTAAGAGAGCCCGATGGCTTATGACCGACTCCACTTCCAGCGTTCTTTATCATCTTCTTTTGAAGACCTTTAAGAGAGCTGAGAATGTTGTTTGCCGTACCTTTCATACTTGTAGAGGGTTGGTCGTCTCCAAGCCTGGGTCCTTTAGTGAATTATTCACCATAGTTGCCAGATGGTTTACGATCAGTCCCCTGTTTGGCAATGATAGACAGCTTCCCAGTTTCAACCGATCGTTCCAAAGATGTGATAAATTTATTTGGTCGGCTGCTATCATTGTCATTATTCTTGGACTTCAGTGCGACCCCTGACCCGGTTCCTGTACTCTCTCGAGCACTTTCCGGAATGGTGTCAAATATCGCATTTAGTCCCTCGGGTCGAGCCATAGATTTTTTCAAATCTAAATACACTCTTCCTATGCCTCTTGATAAGGTATTTATCCTGACGACAGATCCCTCTTGGCCATCTTATTAAGATAGATCAAGGAGGCTCTGACGTTATTCTTTGCTTTCTCTTCTTTTGTTCGGCCGTCTGCACTTGGCTTTACGGCGTCTTGCCGAACTAATTTTGAACCCACCTGTCCACCATCCCGTACGGATGACACTTCGGATACTGGAGGATCTTGTTCCTGAGCGTGAACTGAAATCATAGTGATTTCATGTTCCTCATCAGAACCAAGAGAAAGATCCTCCAATTTCTCTGTAGTGCCCGTCTCCCCGAGAGAGTCTCCAAGTGAGCCCAAGAGGTCGTCTGTTTCGGCTAGTTCACTCAATAACTGCCCCTCCTGAGCAATTATGTCATCGTGAATTCTTAAAAGGTCAGAGTCAGTGTCCGAAACTCCTACTGAAACTACGTTATCCTTCTCCACATCCTTTATTTTATTATTTTCCTTACTTATTTTGGTCCCACGAAAATGTACGTTCTAAGTGGACCATCTCGCGCAATGACGGCGTACACCAACCCGTGCCATGGGCGTTGGAGGGGAGCTGTTAGCGATTAGTTTATTTACGCACTAACTAACCATACAGATCCTCGGCACTGCTACCTTTCACCTTGACCTTAAAAGTGCACTTGATTTATTTGGTCCGCGAGAACTTCTATGAGTTTCTAGGTTTAGATGTAATGCGTAGGATCCGACTATAGTCAGTACATGGGGATCTGTAACCAGTGGTAAGTGATTTCCAATCTATTGACTACAATCGGATCAGAAACCTTACATCCGAACCCCCCTATCCGCCACCTGGGTACACGTCCGATGGGAGTAAACAAGTAAAGACTCCACACGGAGCTCTAACTTGTTATAGATTTGCGTTTTTTAATTTAATTTGAGAATAAATTGGTTTTTACTCTCTCAAAAAAGTTGATGGATAAATCTTGATGGAAAATACGCAAACACAGCTAATATAAAAACTCAAATTCTGCAATAATTTAAAAGAATAAATGTAATAAAATGTTAAGCAGACATTTAAAATTCGTATTTTTTAGATTTATGTTAAAAAACTAAATAAAAAGTAATTTATAAAAGTTTTTATTTGCTGTTGTAAATCATTTTAAGAAATATCATGTTAACGTTTTAAGTTAAAAATTTTCAGCTTTTTGTTAGTGATTTGGTTAAAAATTAAATTTTCATGAGACGACTTTCAATTTTATTTTATTAACAAACATATATGTATTAATAACATTTTGCTTTTATTTTGTTAATAATAAAAAAAAAAAAAACAAATTTCTAGGTTTTATTGTTTTTATAGATAAATTAGCATTTTTTTAATATAACAAGGGGGCATTATTAATTATTGAATATTTTTCAATTTGAGAATAAATTGCTTTTTACTCTTTCAAAAAGTGGAAATTACGCGAACATAGCTAATATTGTATGCAATTTTAAAATTGTAGCAACAAATTTGTCGAGTTAACTCGACACATTAGAGCAATTAATTATAATTCTTTCTTTTGTTGTAATAATATTTTAGTAGGATGCTTTCGCTAACGAATATGGAATAGAGAGAATTCCTAAAATAACGCCCGTGATGTCTGGAAACAAAATTGGCCAATTTTTCATCAACTATATTTTGAACAGTAAATTTTTATTTATTTATTCCTCTACAACGACTAGGGCTCTATATTAAATATTTATTAACTCAAAGACAGTTTTCTTATTTGGGAATATATTTTCAAAAAATATTTTATATCCAAGAACATCTTCCATTTTAAAATATTACAAAATTATTTGTAATTTTGATTTTAGATATTTTTTAAGTCCCTGAATTTAACTATTAACATTGTTTCTTGAAAAATATATACAAACATCTACATACCATAAAAAAAGTCATCAATATAAACATTATTTTCCGAAAGGTTTATGGTGATACATCACATTTATTATAACGTACTTGTTCTTGAAGTGGCGTGCTATTTGATAAAGTAGATAGGTTTATCTTGATAGAAATACATGCATCCGATTACATTTTCAAATTCACAGATTTTATTACTTTATGAATGCACTTATTAAAGGTTTAAGCTTAACTTATAAGGGTGGATTTTAAGTACTATTGAATTTTTTGGATTCAACCTCAAAAATACTGTTCTGTAATAAAAACAAAAAAAAAAAAAAAATTGCTATTTAAATAAAAATTGTGTAAATTAGATCATCAAATTGTACCAAATGAGTAATGGTACGTTACAGCCCATCTACACGTAACAAAATATGTAAGATTTTTCTGTCAGGGAGTGTCAAATTCGCTCTCTGAGAGTTATCTCACGTGTAGATTCAAATATTAGTATTATAAGAAATATTATGAGACTGTTGTGATGAGATTTCTCTACACAAATTTCTTATAAGATGAACTGTCAAAGAAAATTTGTTTGTGTGTGTGCATGTGTATTTTGGAAATTACAAAAAAAGCAAATTTTTTGTAAAATTGTTTCCTTTTAATTATTGTTTTACATTAAAAAAAGACATTTTTATAAAAATTGTGCTAAAAAGTGCGAATTTCTTAAATAAAAAGAACATGTTTACTCTGTAACTGATTGAAAATAATGATATCTTATAGGATTTGTTAGTATATGTGTACCCCTTATTTAAGATTTAACATAATATAAATAAAATGGTTACTCTCTTCTGCCGGCGTTATCTCAAATATATATATGATATAATCAGCGTTAATCTCAGTTGTAGACCTGGGGTTACCAACAGATACAAAAGTGTGCAAAAAAAAAGTAAAATTGTACCATGTTTGCCATCCGTAGGTTAGAGTAGTAGAGAAGAAAAAAATAATAAGTGCGTTCGTTTACCCAAAAATTTGTACTGTACAGTGACAATTTTTATTGGATTTGCGTTCGCGTACTCAAAATCCAGTAGAGTAAGAAAAAAATTGAGAGAGAAAAATGACAGTTAATAAATTGAGTATTTACAAATTTTACTAGTTTTATTTACGTGCTCCGAAATAGCAACGATTTTAAAAATTGCTCAACGGCAAAACTTTTTTCCATATTTTTTGAAAGTTCCACGAGACTATATATAGCGAAAGGGAAGAATACTCTCTAGAGATTATAAAAACATTTCCGAGCAAAAAATTCTTCGATTGGTTTTTAAGAAATCTTACTTTATCCATCTTGGCCATAGAATCTATCATATCTTGGGACACAGCCAGTGAAAAAAGATCAGAAATATAGGAAATGGAAATATACCACCTAGAGACTATAAAAAGTCAACCGTACAAAAAATTGTTTGATCCATTTCCGAGAAATCCCACACAGTCAGAGCCAAGAGATCAGACATATGGAAATATACCATCTAAAGACTATAAAATATCAACCGTGCAAAAAATTGTTCGATCCATTTCCGAGAAATCCAAGCTCTTCCATTTTGCTCTATACAAAATATAGATTCTACTGTAACTTGGAACACATTCAGAGCTAAGAGATCAGACATATAGGAAATGGAAATATACCACCTAGAGGCTATAAAAAGTCAATCGTGCAAAAAATTGTTTGATCCATTTCCGAGAAATCCAAGTCCCTCCATTTTGACCCATACAAAATATAGATTCTACTATAACTTGGAACACAGTCAGTGTCAAGAAATGAGGCATTCATTTTTTGTTCACTAAAGTGCATATATTTCGATTAAAACTCTGTTGTTTTTTTGTTGATATTTTATGTTTATTTGTTTGTAGCGGTTAATTTACTGGATTTTACAAATTTTTCGTTCGCGTACTTTTTTGTTTAAAAGTTTTTTTTCGGAGTAAAATTTTTAATTTACTCAATAAATACTCAGTTTACTGGATTTTACTGGACTTAATATTACTCATTAAATAACAATCATAAAATCGATTTTAAGTTTTATTTAACGAAATAAGAGATTTTTTGCAGTTTCAGTTTTTTTTTGTGAAACTTGGATTTTAGAAATAATTAATATATAGTGGTGGTTAAAGTGATAGAAACAAAATTATTTCTTTTATACAACTTCATATTTTTTGATAAAGAATATTCGGATTGAGATCCTTGGAGTGGATGTCTATGATGTATATGTAATTATTAAAACTATTTTTTAGATTTGAAAAATCTTGTGTGACTTTTTTCCAGCCCGATGAACTTGAAAGTTTGTTCAAAATTTTACCATTTGCGACCAATGCTGGGGGTAGGGTGCAATGCCCTTTTTATTATAAATTCTTGAAGCCTTGTTTTTTGAAGTATGTGAAAAAAATATTTTTTGTAAATTAAATTTTGAGAAAAATCGTGAATCAGACACTTTTTTATAAAAAAAATCAGGAATTTTTGTACTCATTTTCACGACTAGACGAATTGAGATAATTAAATATTTTCAACATATTATAGTTTATAGGGAATCTTAGGATATTAAAAAAATTAACTCCTATATTATGGATATTATTTGAGAAAAACCAAAAAAAGTCAAGACAAAAATCGAAATTTCCCAATTCAAGAGGAAATATCTTTTTTACCATAATAGATATCATAGGTGAGTAAACATATTGTTACGTTTTTACCTTTTAAAAACTGTGGTTTATTTCTTTTTAAATAAACCGGTACTTTGATTGCAAATAAAAGCAGTTTAGTAGTTTAAAAGTTGTAACGACTCTTTATTTTATTTAAAATGTACAACAACAACAGTTTAAATAGTCACTTGTGTTCTAATATACACACACACACTTAAATTACACTCTTTATAGAGCATACTTTAATAATGTACAAGAATATATAGCCAACTTCAAGGCAGTTAATTTGTCTTTACTTAACGATGCTTCCAATTAGACTAGACTCAATGATGTTCTCACGGCCAATTTATATACACTGCATTACCATATATATGCTTCTCGAAAGCTCTATTTCTACAATGTTCTTAACTGATAAAATAGTAAATTCGAATTCCAGAGCTTTCGATGTTAATGTTAGCAACTTCAACATTTAGTGTTGCCATACTTACAAACAATGGTGAAAGCTTTTCATTCAATGTAGTATATTTACAGCTATGTTAATAATTTCTACAGATATGTTAACAGCTCTTAACATAAACAGAAAGGTCGAGAAGCATTGAGAAAGATTGAGAAAGTTTGCGAAGCATTATTTAATTTTAAACCAGCCGTTAAAACCGTTATATTTGAATTCAAGTACAATTTCGTAACAATATTTTTAAATCTTTGAAATCGAACATAATTTATAGAAGTTACATTTCTATACTCTAGGTGGTCAACTTTCATAACTTGTAGCTTAAGTCCTCAAATACAATTCTCCTATACATTTCAATTCGATCCGTAAAGATATACTGATTTATTAGCAACATTTTTGCAATAGGCCCTACTGTACACCATCTGCTACTTTTTGTGTCATCTAATTGAAAATTTCATCTAATATGGAGGTCAAGTGGGTAGATCACTTCCATTTTTGGTTTCCATGTTAAAATCGATCCTTGAATTATTTGTAAGAGATATCGGCGGAAAATTATAAAAGAGCTTTTTGAACAATTTTCGATTTTTGGACGCGAAACTTCGATTTTTTAGAAATAATTTTTTTAAGTCCGTTAACTGTCTTAGGCGTCTAAAAGCTTTAAGGAAAATTTTGTTAATGAAAAATTCGTATAGTGCTTGAATTTAGAGTAATGGTGTTTTGAAGAAAACTTTGAGATGTCATTCTGGTAATGAAATGTTTACTTCATGTTTGCTGAGTGTTATGCCAACAAATACATAATTTACTTGTCAATGTATAATTAATCATAGGAATAGGGTTATTTATCAAAGCATAACTTTTGATAGGGAATGATAATGTTCGAGTTTAAATATATATTTTTTTTTTTTTTTATATCTATGAACATACAAATGTACTTACTTAACATGCTATTGTTTTATAATTTCCAAATCTCTGTGTGTATGTACATATGTACATTATTTATTATCAACGAACTACTTGGCATTTTATGATTATTATTCTGCTTCTGTTTGTTATCATTTTTATTCTATTAGCAAGATTAAGTAACTTAATGAATTGCATGGCATCAATTCTGTTGTTAAACATTCTAAATTAATTAGTTGTAAAAATGAAACGAATCTGCATAGTTGGAGCTGGCACCGCTGGACTATGTGCTGCCCGTCGTTCAATTGAAGAGGGTTTTAGTGTTACTATTTATGAACAGACCAACAATGTGGGCGGTACATGGGTTTACACGGAACTAGTAGGAACCGATGAATATGGTATTGATGTACATAGCAGCATGTATCAGGGCTTGAGAACTAATTTGCCCAAAGAAGTAATGGGTTATCCTGATTTTAATATAAAATGCAGTGATGAATCTTATGTGTCGTCGCAGGTCATTGAGGAATTTTTAAGTGATTATTGTAAAGAACATAAGTTGTTGAAATATATACAGTTTTTGCATTATGTTATAAGAATAACACCGACAAGAAACAATCAATGGCAGGTAGGTTTAAAATGCTTAATATTTCTTATAATTTTTTTTTGTTTTATTTTAACTGATTTAATTTTAAATCTGATATTTTTACATATAAAAGTATTTAGGTGTGTGTTTAAGAAAAAAACAAAAACACAAGATCATTTATAAAACATATTAAATCTTAAATAAAATTATTACGAGTTTGGAATGCTTGATTACAAACGCTGAAATCAAATACATACATATTACGAATGTATGCACCCAACAGTTCTGATGATTGGCCTCCAAATAATGAATCTTTTAGTCTTTTTGGTTCACTTATTTTACCAGCAAAATTGGTGACTATTAAATTTAAATTTAATATGCAATTGTAATCAATAGATTACAAATAATTAGATTACTTGGGGACAGTAAAGTAACCAGTTAAATTCCTTTTATAATGCAAAGGACATATTATATAAAAATAACTTAAAAATATACTTATAAATTTCAAACAGCCGAATAACTTAAAAGAGGTACGTTGATTTCGTGAGTCCCGTATGGTATATTTATGTAAATATTTATATATTTTCTTGTGTTTCTTTCTCTTTCTTACTCTCTATCAATTTTAAAAATATTTCGAATTTATTTTCATAAAAATTGTATGTATACATGAACGAACATTTGAATATTCGTTCATACCTGCTAAAGTTCAATGGAATATTAAGCAAAAAAAGATAAGATATCAAAGTAAATAAACAAAAACCTACTATTTACTTACATAGTTCTAGAACTTAAGCATTTTTGGTTTCATTTGATACATTTTGTATATAAATAAAATCATTTCGCTTCCAAGGAAAAATTTTAGAACATGTTCTAAAATCATTAGTTCTAGAACTGGTGTAATCGGAACCACTTCAGATTCTTTTATAACATCCTTAGAACTAATGGTGTTGCAAACAATTCTGGTACTCATGAACTAGAACCTTATTGTGATTCGAAATTGGTTTTAATTAGTGTTTTTTTTTTAAAACTAATGATTAAGAACTAATTATGTATGACTTTTACATTATTTCTCTAAACAAATTACTGCTTCTCAAATCACTTCTTAGAACGGTTTAAAAATTTCAAAAATTTCAAAAATTCCAAAAATTAAAAAAAAAATCAAGAGTTTAACAAAATTAAATTGGTTTAAAAAGTGACCTTTAGGAAATGGCTCATGAAACCGTTCCCTAACGCTTATATAGAACTAGTTTTGAATGTGAAAATTTGGAACAAAAATTATTGATTAAAGAACTAGTTCTAGAACCGTTTCATAGTATGGACAATTTCAAACAAAAATCATTGTTCGTAACGCCAAAGTATATATAAAGTATATATATATATATATATATATATATATATATATATATATATATATAATATTTTCAACTTCAGTATTATGAAATAGAAAATTATATATACTATTACAAAGTTTCTTTGAGTTTTTTCTGCATTAAAGTCACAATTTTTCAGTTTTTTTCATTTATGAGAGTGAAATAAAGAAAATAAAAATAGGTTCATTGTGATTGTAATAAAATAAAATTTTCATTTAATTATTTCATAACATGTTAAAATTACTTTTTATTAATAATTGATTTCATCAAAATTTTTTTTTTGCGGAAGCTATGAGTAAATTTTTAAAATTATTCGAGGAAACCCCCCTTTTAAAAGAAATGCGACAAAAAACTTTTCCGTTTCTGATATTTATTATTTAAAAATAATGGCGTATTGTGTAAAATTCAATTAAAGGTGAATTTGAACCAAAAAACATCGAATTTTTTCACTACAATCCTTAGAGATGCTTTTTTTCATCACAATAAAATCAACCTTGGTTTTGCGTACGTTCCCAAAGGGTTAATGAACTCAGAAAAAAGGATTTTTCAAAGAAGAAGTAGAAGTTCCCTACTTTTTTAAAGAAAAAAAAACAGAAAATTCAAATTTAATGGGGAATGCTTATTATCATTTGAAAGAACATTCTTTGGCATTTATTTTTTGAAGATTATGTCTATCAAATGTTGGCCGTTGCTACGTCGCAGATGGTACATCCATGGAGTCCAATTTTCGATGACTCGTTCGAGCATTTCGACTGGTAACTGGCGAATGACACGCGTGATGTTTTCCTCCAAGGCCCGAGTCAAAGCGGGTTTGTCCGCATAAACTTTAGACTTTACATATCCACATAGGAAAAAGTTTAACGGTGTGATACCACACGACCGGCCAAAAACGTGAAATTATGTGCTCACCGAAGTGTTCTCTCAATAAATCCATTGATTGATATGATGTGTGGGAAGTGGCGCCGTCTTGCTGAAACCAAATGTCGCCGAGATCACGAGCTTCAGTTTCAGGCATCAAATAGTCGGTTATCATGGCACGATAACGGTCGCCGTTGCTAAGAACGGCGCAGCAACAGTCTTCGTGTACACTCTCAGCTACGGCCGCTACATTTTCTTCACAGCGTACTGGACGTGGTCTATTCGGTCGAATATTATCCAATAATGAATGCTGGGTCTCAAAATGGGTGATGGTGTTGCGAATAGTACTCTCAGTAGGCCGATTATGTTGACCATAAGTTGAGCGAAGTGCACGAAACACATTTCTCACAGAACGTGAATTTTCGTAATAAAGTTGAACGATTTGTAAACGTTGTTCAGGCGTAAGTCTTTTCACTATGAAATGCCAAACAATACTAAATAAAAATAACATAACAGCATGACACGACTCACACGTGATCTGTCAAAAAAAGGCTATTGAAAAAAGTATCTCTACTTGAATCACCCTTTATTAAAAAAAAAAAACATAAAGAGAAATTTAAAAATCTGTTAATAATCGCTTGTATTGTTAAAAAATATAGTCCCTAGTATCAATAAACTCGAATTAAGATAAAGCTGGATTTTTTTTTTAAAGAATTATGCTAGTTTTTACCAAATAAGGATTTGATAAGTTTCTTTTATGTAAAAAACCGGTTGATAACCCTTCTAATAATCATTAAAACAATGTATTTTACACTTCTTTCTTTCCAAAACAAACAAGGTTGTAAACCGTTACCATTATAAATACCTATAGTGATTAAATACCGTTTAAAATTGGTTACCGTAGCCGATACTGTTATCGAAATTATTGTTTTCCAAAAATACCGGTATTCAAATACTGTTTCTCTCAATATCGGTATTTTAGTTTCGATATTTTAAAATATATTATTTTCTATGTAATATGTCTTTTTGTACATACAAACATACATACATACAATTTTAAAATTGATTAATTTATTAAAAATTTTCAAATTACACAAGCCAACAAAATGGCACAGAAAATTGTATTGCAAATAATTTTACGTAATTCATGTCTCTGTGCAAGATATAATGGTGTGTTCGACGGACGAACTTACTGAAGTTACCCAAACTAACTCACTTGTGTAAATGAGAGCGCACAAAAGAAAAAATCCGCACCATAGATTAATAAATCAATCTATGGTCTGTACTCCATATAAAAAAAAAATTGTGTAAAGAATTCTCTCCGAAATGCTGTTACTTTGTTCAATCTGCTTTGAGCCGGGGAACGCAAAAAACAAATTTGTAGTCCAAAAACATTTCAGATGTGGCGATTTTTCGCCAAATGTAGCGATTTTTAATTGCTTTTGGCGACTGAATTTTTGTTTGGCTAATTTTCAAAATTTTATGAAATAGGCAATTGTGAAGAAAAACTATTAAATTTTCTTACTAGAAATCTATTTTTAGTATTTGCCTATCAAACAAAATGAAGAGTCTTAATTTGTAAATAGCTACAAATTAATTTTTCGAAATATATAAAAATATATTTTACAATACTTATGTATTAAATATTTGATAGCACTATGCGACAGTCAAAATCGGGATGGGATGAAACCAACGGGAAATGTTATATCGGTAAAAAAGAAGTTATACGTGTCCCGGCGTTTCGCTGGGTCACGTCTAGGAATCGAGATATATCGATTTGAAGTTAGTAACTATCATATAAGGGAAATTGTGACCTTTGGTGGTCTTTTTTTGACATAACTCGAGAACCACCAGTCCGATTTTCCTGAAACAAATAAAAAATTAGAAATCACAATTCCTTTAATCTGTTCATACAACGTTTCGCTACATAAGCAACAGTTTCGCAGTTATAAATAAATGTATGAAAAAAAACTATTTTTTGCCTAAAAAATTGAATTTTTTTATTTTTAATTCATAAAAAATCCAAAACGGTAAAAAAAGTGTCAAGTCCTATTACTTTCACGTAAAGTCACATAACCTTTAAACAAAATGAGACATAGATCATGAAAATCGATGGACGCGTTTCGCTTTTATTCACAATTAAGTGAAGGTATCTCATTTTGACAAGAATAATGATTTTATGTTTCAATGAATTTGGATAATATTTATTATATATTATTTATTATAATTATTAACACGTAAAATTAAAAATTATTACAGGTAATTATTAGGTTATTACATAGATACATAGGTTATAAAAATCGATGAACGCAAAACTTATTTTCGTTTGTTTGCGCCCTTTACTTTCTTGCGTGGTGGTTCGCCCACTTGTTCAGAGTCTGTATCGGATGAGGATCTGTCTTCATCTGGAAAAAATCAATTGTTTTTAATCAGTCAGTTAACTTCATTTTTGTGACTTACCCTCGGAGGAAACTCCCATTGTATATTCTTCTTCTTCATCTTCATTGTCGGGATCGTACGTCTTTTGCGACCACCAACAAATTTCAACCACCAGCGAATCGAGCCTTTTGCCTTTATGTCGCGTTTCCATTGGCATTGCCACTTGATGGAAGCGCTCGCCATGTTCATCCGACTCTGAGGCTAGCTGCTTGCTGAAGTATTCGAGATGGTGATGCAAGAAGTGAATTTTGAGGGACATATTCACTCCAATTTTCTGGAAGTAGTGCAACATCTTGGTCACAAGAGCGGGGTAATTGTGTGCTCGCGTACTTCCCAAAAAATATCGTATGACTTTCTTCACTCCCCTCCACGCAAAGTAATCATTACCGTCCAAAGCACCTTTAAATTCCTTTGATTTCATGAGCTTTCGTATATCCGGCCCATTCAGAACACCTTCCTTCAATTTTGCTTCGCTGATTCGTGGGAAAATATTTTCCAAACAATCAAGAATTTTCGGTTGCTTCACAATGGCCTTGATGAAATTTTTTACTATTCCCAGTTTGATATGGAGAGGGAGATGAGGACGTTCTCCATTGGCACCAGTGGATCATTTACGCAGTTGTGTCCTTTCTCCGTTGGATCTCGAGCAAGCCACTCATGCGTTTCGTATTGGTTTCCTTTAAATCGGGTATCCCAAAGACACAAGAAACACATGTTTTTCGAATAGCCTCCTTGGAGACCTCTTAGCATCGCCACGACTTTCAGATCACAACTGAGCCGCCACATGTGATCAGTGTAGCAAACTTTATCCAAAATTATTTTCATGGAATCGTATGTTTCACTCATGTCTGTGCTGTAGCCAATGGGAATGCTTGGTTTTTTATTATATTTATATAGCAAAACTACTTTCAGGTTTGATTTCGAAGAATCGATGAACATTCGCCAATCAGCTGCGACATAATTAATGGCCATCGGTTCCATCAGTCCCTTTATATCGTGGCAGTAAACAAATGTGTTCCCTTCGTTGAGTGTGTAGTACCGTTGGAATAGCAATTGTCGTCTTCGATATCCGGTGACTTTGACATTAGGCTCCAAATTGTTGCCTTCTTTCTAAAGCTGGGCAAGTTTTTCTGCTTCACGTTGAGAAAGGTTTAATTCTGCAACAATCTTGTCCATTCTTGCTTGTGATATTGGAATTATTTTGTTCGATGGGCCGGCTTCTGGTGTTGGTTTATAGGTGAAATCCGATTGATCCATTGTTTCAATAGAAAAAAAGTTTCTCTGTCAGGACTTGGAAGCGGTGGAATTGGTATTTCATCTGAATGCGGTAGAGGTATTTGTGCACTTTTAACAGATATGTAAACTCTTCGTTTAAGGTCTTTACCATTTACTCCACATACTTTGTTTGCGCAAGCGTAACAGTTGTCGGAATTGTGCTCTCCTGGATCAGTCCAAATCATTGGTACACCAAAACGAAGTGAACTGCGTTTCCCTTGGATCCACATGTTAAGACCATTGTAGCACGTTTTACAAATTTTGTCTGGGACCCACGAAACGCCGCGAATTATTTCGCAATCAAAATAAAGTTTAAGCGCGCTCCACTTGCTCAGTGAGTAATGCAGCATTTGTTGAAAAAGCTCTTTTGCCACAAACGTAACAAAATAAATTGTTATTTTCTGGACAATTTGCACTCATTTCGGTTTTATACTTTTATTACTTTTTCGTCACTTTAAAAAACCGTACTTTACGCGTTCGGAGACACTTGTTGAATGACAAAAATCGATCAGTGAACACCTATAAGTACTACGTAAGTTTCAATATTTTACTGAGAGGTACTTATGAATTCGCGCATCTTTTAAGGGTGGCTATAAACCTGATTCGTGTGCGTTTTAAATTTTTCGAAACGTTCTATAACATGACCACTCATAAATGTGGGTGCAATTTGTGTAAAAAAATCACGCAGGTAGCCAACGGAAAAACATAAATAATTAAAAAAGTGCACTTTCCTTTTTTCCTTTTAATTGTCCACGCACATTTATGACCGTTTTTTAGTTTGTTACCGCTACCATAAAAATCAAATAACCTTTTGTTTATTACTTTTTTTTAATTCTGACAATCATAAAAAAAGTCATCAATGTTTTTTCCAAGGAATTTTGAGCATATCTCGAGCAAATTTTTGAAATTCATACCTTCACTTAATTGTGAATAAAAGTGAAACGCGTCCATCGATTTTCATGATCTATATCTCATTTTGTTTAAAGGTTATGTGACTTTACGTGAAAGTAATAGGACTTGACACTTTTTTTACCGTTTCGGATTTTTTATGAATTAAAAATAAAAAAATTCAATTTTTTAGGCAAAAAATAGTTTCTTTTTTCATACATTTATTTATAACTGTGAAACTGTTGCTTATGTAGCGAAACGTTGTATGAACAGATTAAAGGAATTGTAATTCCTAATTTTTTTAAATTGTAATTCATAATTTTTTAAAATATTTAGGATTGGCCTCTTTATATTACTTTCCATTTTCATTATTTATTAAGGAAATTAAATTCTTTGACACAACATTTATATTGGAAAAGAAATTCATTCGATTTAGGTATTAACTCAGCAAAAACATTTTGGCTATCGGTAATGGCAACTGCTTATTAAAGTAGTTTATCGGTAATGAGGCGTCATTATTATTTGCCTACTGTGTATTGCATAAATAAGTACTCAATAGTATAATAGCATAGTAATATTGCAATCACGTAGATGAATTAGCAACCAAAAGATTGTTGGTTCAATCCCATTCTGATGCTGTTAGTTTTTTATAACAAAATGTCTAAAAAGATATGTTATACTTGAGTATATCTAGAGTCTAAAAATAACTACAAAAATAACTAGTTATTGAGGCAAAAAATAAATAGTTTACTTTTGTTTCCAATTATACCTGCTAGCTTACCAGGAAAGCAAAGTTTCTTTTATGACTAGATAAGAATTTAACTTTCATTGGAATATGACGAGAGCATATATTTAAAAATGTATTCTTTCCAAGCAATATTAATCAAATCATAAGTTAAAGCATAAAAATTACATTTGTTTTAATCAAAATTAATAAATTGTAAAGAATTTGAACTTTTAAGAAATTTAATATCTTCAATTTCTAAAACTAAATAGAATTAATTACTTATAAATTTTAGTTTTAAAATTAGATTGTACAAATATTAAATCCAATATTTTATTTAATTTATTAAAAATATTGTTTACTTGAAAAAGTTCCAAATCAAAAAAAAAAAAATCATAATCTTTGTTTACATTGAATGGTCTTAATTTATTATTGTAATCTAATCACACTAAATCATTTAAGTTAAAGTCTCCAAAAATGAAAAATCGAGTATTTAGTCACATTTTCACATATAGATATAAAATATTATTTACATGTAAAGCATATAATTCATAAGAATTTGTTGGAACAACTTACGAACAACAAAGGCAAATCAAACCATCAACTGCATGAACTATTACGATCAGCTGAACCCAAAAATTCATCAAGAACAATACTTAAGCAGATATACGAATTTAGATTTGTTATGACTGTAATCAGTACACCACCACCTCTCTCACTGCCAGTCCTTTCAAAAGATCTATCCTTGTGATATACATTCACAACAATTTACAACAAATTACACTTTTAATAGAGAAATGTATGCAAATGAGTGCAGCCAGAAAAGATTCTTCCTATTGTTATAAAACACAACGAATTCTAATTTTTCTTGCCTGATCTGAGTGGTACCAAACAAATGGTGCTGCTATGTTCCAAAGGAAACCAATTCACTAAACTGTCCAGAACTCTTTCTATTTTAAATCTATTGGGTCATAGAAAAAAATATTAAAAAAAATACTTAAAGCTGACCAAAAAGTAAAATAGAGTTTAAAAAGAAGTGAGCCCATTTTAACAGAATATATTAAATATTTTATTAAAAACAAATAAAAAATTATTTTTTTAATGTGAAACTTGAATATATCAGCCATAGAATACAACTAGAAGATTATGTGAGAGGCGCTTCAAACTAATTTTCCAAAAATTGCTCTTTTTTTTGAAAAACAATATATATATGTTATTACATGTATTTTGTTGTTGCATGAATTAGTTTTTTGACAATTGAATTACGTTCTTTTCTCTCACATTAATATCTACTTATTAATCTATGATAAGACCCTTTAACAAAAATAAAGAAATATTAAAATAAAGAGGTTACCAATTAATTTCATTTTTATAGGTTGTATTGTTTGCACTAAATTTTTCATGTGCATTCCTTATACTCCAACCATCCCATTTTTTGCAAATAATTGAGATACTTCAGCTTTTGTGGGGTACCATGAAGTCCCTGAAACTTTTAAATAAAAATCTATTTAAAATACAATATTATCCCACGGAAGGAATTCTTTAAGTTGTTCTTAAGATGTTATTAAACATTTAGATTTAGTTTTAATTATTATCCTTATTAGAAAGCAGTACTTATTTTTCATTTTTATTACTTTAGGTGACTGTCAAAAATTTTAAAACTCAAACTGTAGATTTTGTAACATATGACTATATTTTGGTATGTAATGGTCATTATCATACTCCTTCGTATCCCAGTATCAAAGGTTCGGCAACTTTTAAAGGCCTACAAATCCACAGTCATGATTATAAAAATCCAAAAAGGTTTAAAGGTAAAATAAATAATATTCAATTAAAAAATCACATAGTTTCACAATTTATTTTTCTTTTTCCAGACGCCACCGTTCTTATTATAGGAGCCGGACCCAGTGGCATGGATTTATGTAATGAAATCTCGAAAGTCGCTAAAAAAGTTACCCTTAGCCATCACATGCCCGAAACACCCAAGACTGTATTCAAATCGAATGTTAATCAAAAACCTGATGTCTCTCACATTGAGGGCTCGACAATTTATTTCAAAGACAATACCAGCGATCAATATTCAATAATTTTTTATTGCACAGGCTATAAATATGCCTTTCCATTTCTTTCGGTGGACTGTGGTATTCATGTAGATAATAATTATGTCAAATATCTATACAAACATGTTATTAATATTGAGCATCCCACTATGGCATTTATTGGTATACCCTATTATGTGTGTGCGGCTCAAATGTGTGATTTGCAAATAAGATTCGTTTTGACCTATTGGAAAGGTCGTAAAATGTTACCCTCTCAAAATGAAATGTTAGATGATACAAAAAGTAAAATGCAGCAACGTTTTGCTAAGGGATTAAAGAAACGCCATGCACATATGATGGGAGAGGATCAGGTATTTATCATATATTTTAAAAAGTAAAATTTGTATATTCCATATACTTGTTGTGTTTATTTTAGGTTTATTATTACAACGATTTGGCCGAAACAGCGGATATCGAAAATATTAAGCCCGTTATGTCTGCCCTGCACAACGAAAGCAGTAGACGATTTGTAGACGATTTATTACATTTTCGTGATGATAAATTTCGTATATTAGATGATAACAATTTTATTAAATTAAACTAATATTTGGTAAGATTTTATATAATATTTTTTCACAAAATGTTCTGATTTACTTTAAGTACTTTTAGTTAAATTCAAAATAAAAATAATTATTAAATTAAAACTTTTGAAATTAATTATATTGTCTTTCAACTAAATAGTAGTTTTAATAATTAACATTCAAATTTTTTAAAATGCTCAGAAAGAAAAAATGAGAATGTCTTCGCTTGTCATTGCCTCGTCTAAGGTCGATGTGTTCACTGCCCATTCATCGGTCCTTTTGTTACCCTGAATTCCCAAATGTTTTAGCTGAGCTAGGCGTAAATACATTTTGACTTTATTATGTGGGAACATAGAGCAAGACTTTCCACATATATGTATGTCAATGTCCGAGGCACAGAAATGAAATACATGAACTCGTTTCGCTGCCGCGTTGATAGCATATATTTCAGCTTGGAAGACTGTATACAAGTCTGGTAATCTGAGAAACACAAAAATGTCTAAGTCATCAGAAAAGATATCCGAGCCAGTGCCAGTTTCTATTTTTGATCCGTCAGTTAAAGCTGAGATCGCATATTACCTAAAAACGGAATTTTCCGCCCAGTTTTTTCTAGATGGGATACTAATATTAAAGGTTCTATCAAGGTTTAAATAATCGGTCCCCTACATCATCTATCTGCTTATTTTACGTAATATGGTTTCATGACCAACGCGGTCGTGTTTAAGTTCGCCTGACTCTTTGAGACGTAGGCGGACTTAACGGTGATATTTTAGATTAAAATGTCAAGGGGAATATCCAGCATAGTCTCCAGGCTAGCTTGGGGAGCGGAATTCTCAACATTCCACAGTTATGCCACCTCGATCATCACCACTCTTTGAACCAGATGCGACTTCCTTAGAAGTGGAAGGGAAAGAAGGTACATCAAGTATGTCCGAGCTGGTGATCGTGTTCGGTCTAGAGTTAACATAGGGCAAAGGTTTAGCCGCGATCACCTTCTTATTCTGGTTTCTATTAATTGTCAAGGTTGGCCACAACATTAAGCATATCTTCATACTTCTCTATGTGGTAGGTATGTTTCCGCCTCAAACGCTTTTCCCGAAATGTTAAGGACGCGGGATTACAAGCGTCCAATGACCTGACGTTCCGGAGAGAGCGTTTGTAGCCCGCCAACCTTTTTCGTTCATCATGTTGTTTGTCTTTTCAACCTGTGCATCCCTTAACAGGATCATGGACCTCCGGTTGTTGTCCGTCAGTGTAAAGCTTTTCGGAAGTTCTTTCTCTTCGCTTTCGAAGAGGTTTAATCCTCTAAGACCTTCGAAGTGGTTACAGATGCAGACCAGGATGCCGCTCAATGTGGGAAACAAACGCATCCTAGATGTGGGACATTCCTATCAGATGGATTTAAAACAGAGTTGGGAAAACCGTTGCCACTGTCCCAGACAGACAATTAGTGCGAACAGGAACCCAGTAGCCAACCTTAACCTAAGAAATAGACGCTTTTGGGTAGACAGTCGTCGTATAGTATGGGATGAGTGATACTCATTTTGTATCCTACGGAGGCTAAAGCCCCTGCACCCCGTTTGAAGATATGAAATTTCACTAAAAAATAAATAAAAGAAGTAGCTTGTTTGTAACTGCAAAATATCACAAAATTTTGAAAAATACCTTATAAAAATAAAAAAATGGTTGATAATACAAAAAATTTAAAAATCTCTAATTTCAGAAAAATCAAATATATTTTTCTAACCAAAAAAAAAAAAAAAAAAAACTTCTAACCCAAATCTCAAGAACTAAAAAATTTTAATTTCGTTGCCATAATTCAAAACTCAGAAGTAAGCAAATTTGTTTAAAAACTAATAAAAATCTTTTCAAAAGCTCTTTTTGGTGCTACTTATCCTATTATTCAATTCGGAATATACAATTAATTTAATAGATTTCAGTGGTTATTTAGCCTTTTCTTCGTTTTTAGCGTTTGAAAAAGATTAAATAAATGTTAGCTATTCTATTGTTTTTTAAGTGGATCAACATTATTATTGCAAACAAAACTTTAATTCTCATTTAAACCATAAGCTTTTGTTTAACTTTTATGGTATTTTTAGTTTAATTACTTGGAAATAGCATTTTTTTTTTTTTTTTTTTTTTTTGTTTGTTCTGCAAATTTGTTACTCAAACAAAACTTTTCACATTAAATCGCGTGTAAGGTATGAATGAATAACAAATAAATAAATCGGTGGTAAGTAAAGCAGTTGCGGACTTATGATACATACACTTTGTGGCTTTTTGTGTGTAATAAGCTCAAAGAAAAGCTTTAATACACCAGGAGCGTATAGTGAAGCATTTGTAAAGTTTGTGATTTTGTTTAGAAAGCTTGAACATTTTCTGCTTTTAATTTCGAAAAATAAATTTTAAGTAATGATTTTGACCAATGAAAGTTGATTTTGAAATTTAAGTTTTATTGGAGCATCATCATCCATCAAAAGGTAAAGTAAAGAAATAGCCGCAAAAAAAAAATTACGGAAAAAAAGTTATGTAAAATATTTGTTTACAATGCCAGGCAGGCGGATAGACAGAAAGACAGACATACCTCCATTCATTTAGCCAGTCTAGCAGTCCACCAACCCAACCAGCAAGCCAGCCAAAGAGTCAGCAGCAAGCAAAAACTTCATAATTAAAAAGCCAGCTTATAAAGCGTATTTAACATAACCAGTTTTATTGTTTTCTTAACTTCGTTGCAGCAAAGTTGTCGGTTGTCGTTGTGTTTTATTTTTCATTTTTATTACTTTGTGTAGAGTACAGTGTGGAGTGTTGTGGTGTATTTTATGTGTAGTGTAACTTAACTATTTTTTAAAGTAATTTCTTACTTTTTTACGACTTTAAACTAAAATTATTTTTTCCTTTAGATTAGTCTAGTTATTTAGTTAAAATCGAGACATTTAATTTCAAAACTGTCAAAAAAAAAAAAAATAGCATTTAACACTTAAAATATAAAACTAATTTAAATGTAAAAAAAAAAAAAAAAAATAAAATTTAAATAAATATAAAAAGTGCAATTTTTTAATAAATGTGAGTAAAAGCAGAAAAACAAAAAAAGTTTAAAAATACTAAAAATAGAAAATAAATATATATATAAAATATATATAACTATAAATTGCATAAAAAATATATATAAATTGCAAAGAAATATTTAAAAATAAAATTGTTCGTTTGTACCACGAATCATGTATCTATTGATAAACAAGTTTCTTTCAACATTTCAAATAAAATAAGAAAAAAAAAAACTATAAATTACTACGAATGTAAAACAAAAAAAAATAATAATAATAATAATAATATAAAAATAGTTTAACATAGAGTACAATTCAAAAAATATTAAAATATCGTTCACATACTTATACTTGCTAAGAAAAACCACCACTACAATCTAACAAAATTTACTAAGATATTTTAGCAATAGCAAACGCGTCTCCTCTGCCCTCCTCTCCTCCTCGTCATTATTCTACACTTATACAATATATGTGTGAGTGCAATTTTGTCGTTTATGTTGTAACTTGTTTTAGAGCAGAGTCAGTTAGTCAGTGATTGTTGTTACCACTTATTCGAATGTTACCACCACTATTAGTTAAGCTTTGATCCCACGTTTACGTTAGCCAAACACACTGACAAACAAACATATTTCAAATACATTCAAAATACAAACCAACAATTACATTTAATACAAACAAACAAAAACACTTTGAAAACATTAGTGTTCACAACAATAGCAGCGACAGCAGCAGCCGCAGTGGCAGCAGTTTCAACAACAATAAGTAGTAACGGTAATTTATACAACGGTAACATTTATGTATACGTACATTTATTTTAATGTGTGATTTAATGCAAAAATTCTCCAGGCAGTTTTATTAATTAATTGATCGATTGATTATACAACAACACAAGCCAACTTATATATTTACTTTTACTTCCATTTACAACAAAATTAAAAAAAAAAAAAAACTGATCGTACATAATTTTATAGCACACATATGTAAATATATACACATAAATAAGTTTAAAATAAAAATGTGATTTATTGTTATTTATTATTTTGTTTTGTTTCATTCTTAAAACAGAATCAACGAACAGTATGTACGAATATACATAATAGCAAAATTTTACGCATATATGGGTACACACATATTTAGATACTTAAGCTAAAGCATGTATTCAAAATAAATTTGTCACAAATGTGGACAAATTATTTTATTGTAATTTTTCTCAAAAATTGTAAATAATTTGCTATTATTATTCAAAAAATGCATTTGTTCGTAATTTTAAAGACAAAATTTAGATACTTATAACAAGTAGAAAATTTATAGTAAAAAGTAAAATAATTTTCGGAAGCCAATTTTTCTTTTTTCTGATTTTGTACTGTGGTAGATATATAGAGAGAGAGAGAGAGAGAAAAGGACTATAAGAAGTTAAAACTTTTACTTTAAAATTCGTTTGCAATTTAAAAAGTATCGGTGAGACAAAATTTTTGTGTATGAAGAAAAATTTTATTTTATATACATATACTGCCTGCCACTTGAATAAGGAATCACATTTTTTTAACTTTAATTACGTATGTATGTATGTCTCCTAAACTAAAGTTCAGAAAAAAATAATTTTTTGCGCAACCAAATTTCAAAGTGTTGGCTTTAGTTTCCTGAAAGAAATAAAAAATATACATATTTTGTTATACTAAAATTATGCATTTATTTAAAGACATGTATTTCTATGATACTATTTCGTGTGTCACTTGAATAAGGAATTCTTTTATTATTAATCAGGAAGGCTATGATTTGAATTTATTTCAATATAAACGGCTAGAGAATTTTTAACTTGATAATTTTTAAATATTTTTTATTCAAAATGGGAAACGGTAAGGCTCTTAATAACTCTGATTTTGAAATCTCAGTGTCAGAATCCGGTCCAAATAGTCAAAAACATTAATAGAGGAAAGACAGTTGTGTACAATTATTTATTATTATTATTGACTTTATTGAAACCTTTATTGCCCTTTAGAGGTTTTCTCCAATATACAGATATATTACAAAAATATCTTATTTTCATAACCTCTCTTTTTTAAACATGTTGACGATCAAATTCAATGAGATAGAGGGCGTCATCTACACTGGATCTTTTTGTTGCTAGTTCCTTAATGCTTACCGGGTTTGTGTTGAACGAGCTTACAAATTCTTCGCCAATTATCTTTGTGTCCAGTTGTGGCAGGCCAAATAAAACCAATTTAAAAGTTTTTGCATCCCTCAATTCATGCGTATAATACTGGAATTTTTTGTCTTTGAGAACACTCAAAGCTTCATTGTACAGCGATAACGAGTTTGATACAATTTTTGTACCAATAGACAAATTAATCCGATCACAGTTGAAAAACTGTGGGTAGAGTCCACAATTATTGGTGGAATCTTTTCTTTGATAGCAACTGCTTCTTCTTCGTCTTCAGACAGAAGCTGAAACCTGTTGGCACTAGTGCTGGAACCGTCTGTAGTTTTTGGCACCTTGAATTTAGGGCTATTGCCCCAATGCTTTCTTCTTTTTTGAGCAAACATTGCCAAACAAAAGAAAGTTAAAGCAAATTTAATTAGATTTTTTTTACACTTTTTAATTCAAAAATTCAATTAATTTTTCAAGCAAAAATTAACACGATGTTTTTATCTTGAGGCAGAGATGCCAGATAAATTGTGTACAATTATTTAAATAACGTGGAAAGATATGGAAAAAACATGAAAGAGCGGAAGAAAATGGCAATAACTCCAAAAGAAAGACGAAAAATTCTTAGAATTTATTCAAATTCTGCCATGTCGGTATCAAAAATACGTGAAAAAAGTGGAGTCAGTGCCAGTCTAAGAACAGTGCACCGTATTTTAAAGTTGTGCCCATACATAGTCCGACAAAAACTGCAAAAAAAAACACAACTTAATGAAAAACGCAAATCACATCGTCTACAGTTTGCCAAAAATACAATGACATGGTCCGACAAATGGTTTAAAGTTGTATTTTCCGATGAAAAAAAGTTTAATATTGATGGTCCCGATGGGTATAACTATTCCATGACCTAAATAAGGAGGAATTATTTTTGAGCCGCAGACACAGCCGAGAGGGCGGAATAATGGTATGGGGTGCCATTTCGTATTATGGTACCATAGAATTAGTTTTTATATCCAACAAAATGACTGCAACGACTTACAAAAACATTCTGGAGGAAGCATTTTCAAAATGTAATGATTTCTTTGGACCCATACCTTGGACGTACCAACACAACAACGCTCCGATTCATACCGCCAAAGCAGTAAAACAATGGATTAATCAACAAGGTGTTCAACTTTTGCATTGGCCCCCATATTCACAAGACCTGAATCCAATGGAAAATGTCTGGGGTTAGCTTGCAAGAAAAGTTTATGAAGGAGGAAAACAATTTGAGACGATAGAATCCTTAAAGGATGCAATAACGGAAGCATGGAGTTCAATTTCGCTAAATTACTTAGAGTCATTATAAAAGTCGATGCCAAATCCCATTTTTGGGGTTATTTCTAAAAATGATGGCAGTACTCATTACAAATTGAATGCTAGAAGATAATAACTTTCATTTTTATAACCTAAAATTTAAAAATAAATTATAGTTTGCTTAGTTTTAAAATATTCCTTATTCAAGTGTCACACGAAATAGTACCACAGAAATAGAAATACATGTCTTTAAATAAATGCATAATTTTAGTATAACAAAATATGTATATTTTTTATTTTTTTAAGGAAACTAAAGCCAACACTTTGAAATTTGGTTGCGCAAAAAATTATTTTTATTTGAACTTTAGTTTAGGAGATATAATTAATTAAAGTTAAAAAAATGTGATTCCTTATTCAAGTGGCAGGCGGTGTATGTATGTAAGTAAAATAGTTGTGATCATAGATAAAAAAAAGTTGAAGAATGTGTTAAGTAGTAAAAAATTTACTTGAAAATAAAATCAATGCGTAATCCTGTAAATTAGGATCACCGACCCACTCAATTTTTAAACAATTTTAATTTGTATAATGCAAATTTAAAATAAATTTACAAAAAGATCCGATTTCATATAAAATAATAAAAATAAAAATGCCGCGGCAATTGAACAAAAAATAATAATAAATAAACAGCAAAAGTTCGTGTAAGATAAAAAATGTATATGTAACTGTGATTAAGGATATGTAAAAAAAATTAGCCGCTCTCTCTTAGTTTACGAGTTATAGATCTCTATAGTTTTGATATATTTTTCTGAATATCCTTATTAATATATATATATATGTGATTTAAATTATATGAATATTGTTTAAAAGTTCAAATACCTTTTGAATGATATATAATATGACCATATTCATTAAATCCTTTAGATGATTAATGAAATTTTCATTTTTTATTGATATACCTGAACTTCCAAAATTTTGTTATTTCTAAAAAAAAGTTTATTCGGCGAATAGATATAGGAAAAGTCATTGAGTTGCATGGAAAAACCATTTTTAACGTTAAAAAGAAAATATTTTCGTTTTAAGTGGGCCGGTAATCTTAATTTGTTCCTATTTTTCAAATTTTATATAATATAAAACAATGCTGAAAGTTTATTTAATAAACAAAGAGTTTCAAAACTTAACAATAATAAATTTTTCCAATTTTTTACGATTTCAAAAATATTATGCCGTTTTTGACGATTTTTTGTTCGAATTTTGACGATTTTTTACTATAATTATCGGACAACAGTGAATTTGTGCCAAAGTACATGTACTGTCATATTTAGAACAATTATGGTGTATATGAAATGCGAGCCAGTTAACCGTAGCGAAGGGCGACTGACATCCTTGAATCGATTCAGAAAGTTATATTGAGTCGAACGGTACACTTAACAGTGAAGGATAATTTTAAAATTCTGATACGATATACTTTTCTCGTAAGAAATGTAAATTATATACAAATTTCAAAGAAAAACAAGTAATTAAAAAACACCTAAAAAGTACTCATTTTAAATAAATAAATAAATAAATTATAAAAAGTTGGAGTTGGAACTATATACGGCTGTGCCGAATAAATTTAATGAAAAAACAACACCAAATGAAGACAACATTAATTAAAGTGAACATTTATGAACCGATTTGATTGATTTAGAAATTCGAAATTCCAAAAAAAAAAAAACGAAGTCTATAGCTTCAAAGAGTCGAATAAAGTGTTTTGGTTTTCTAAAAAAAAATCTCCGAATTTTCTGTGAAAGAACAAAGTCTCTAACTTATACTGGTGCTTTAAAAAGTGTAAAAAACCAAATATTATTTAGTTTGTTTATTTATTGTTGTTGTTTCTCAGTAAAAAAACAACAACTATAAGAAAAGCAGATATTAAATAAATTAATTGTCTGTGAAAGAACGAAGTTATATTTTAAATAAAAAACTTGAAATGTATTTGGATATCGGAATCATTATTATGACCCGAAAGAACATTATCTGACATTTACTTTTTAAAGGTAATTGATTCAAATGTTGGCCGCGCCTACGCTGTAGGTGGTCCACACGGAAGGTCGATGATTTTAATGTGTAAGTGTATTTGGTTTGTTTACGCTCTTTGTTGCGAATGAGTTTGTTATATCTAGCATATAAAAATATAATAATTTTTTCCTACGATCTTTGTTATGTGTTTTGTTTTTGTTTTTTCTTAACAATGCGAAATAATCCTGCCCTATTAAAAGCTAGAACAAAACCAAATAATTTTTGTTTTTTATTCACTCTCAATTGTTTAGCTTCGTTAACTTTCGTACTGTGTATGTGAAATAACTCCGGAATGCTATCGGTGCCGGTGTCTGATTCATACCATTGCAGTGCTGCAAATTGTGATCAAAAATTGGACCTATCAAGTAAACCAAATTTGAATGAAATTATCTTTAAAAAGCAAATGTCTGAAAATGTTCTTTCGGAACATAATATAATATAACATTTCGACATCCAATTATATGTTAAGTATTTTATTTGAAATTAAAAAAGGTCTAAATGGATCACCCTTTCAGAAAGTCGAGAAAACTTAAAAAAAAAACTTTTGGAAATATCTCCACCATTTATGAACCGATTTTCTTCAATTGCAATGGGAGCTCCCGGGACGGAAATTCTCGGAAATTCCGTAAAATATTTAGTCCCGTAATCCCGGGAAATCATGCGGCAATTCCCGGATTTCTTCTGTATGTACAATTTTTATATTTTCTTACATATATAGTCATTTTAGTATATAACCCTACAAGCAAAATAATACGAAAGTTTTTCGAATTCGTATTGCTTAGAAGAAAAATCATATTCATATTGCGGAAGTTTCCTCCATCGAGAGAGATTGTGCGTCACAGGCGATACATCTTAGCAATAAGAAAACAATATGCTTGGAAGAAAAATAGGCAATATTGCTGGATAATCATCTAGGTGCAAAAAGAAGATACCGCCAGATAATCTTCTAGAAGATGTAATAATTACATAGAAAAGTTATCACTAAATAAATCTTGCAATAATATAATAAAGAAACCTTAACATCATAAAGCACGAAAACTGAAACACACATAAAACATCCATTTTTTGCTAAAAAGCAAAATCAAATTTCTTCAATATTTTTTTCATTTTTGAACATTTTTTCGACAATTGAGAAATTTGTGACTGAAAAATAAAAGTTTGCATTAATTTCTTCTTAATTTACATACTTTTTGTTGTTTATTGTCTAATTTTCTTTAAACTGATAAAAATACAATATTAGAAAAATATTACTTTGATGATTTTCGTCCAAATAATAAAAAGAAAATAAAGCGTAAATTTCTTCCAGGAAGATATCTTTCAAATGTTTATAGGGAATATGTTTTTGCATTTGTTATTTATTTTATTTGATTTTGTTAGGAGTTCAAAAATTTTTAAGGAAATATCTAAAAATATTTGATAGCTTCTGAGTCCTTCATGCATTTTTGTATAATAGATTTATTTAAAAAATAATATGTTGCAAAAGGACTACATAAGAAGTAAAATTCGACGTTTAAAAAGTACATACATATATTTATTAAGCTAGATGAAGAGGGGATTCCTCTTCAAGTCTGGAATCCTCGAATAACAACTTACATTTTAAAAGGACCATTGAAAACGTAGGCCTAAAATTATCCAAACTATTAACTGTATATGGATTTTTTATGAGATAAATTACAAAAAGTTCACTTATAAGACCATGCAATTTAAAGGGTCAATTATTCAAGAACTGAACATGATTTAAATTAAATTAAAATTTTTATAGCTTAATTATAGATTAATAGTGTAGCATGCAAATAGATGGAATTTAATTATATTTTTATATGAAAAAAAAAACATTATTCATAGAAATGGGTTATAACACTTTAAAGAGTAGGGCTTCAGAAATCTGTATAATCCTATGAGGTTTTCTTAACAGCAAACTTACTTCCTTAAAAATATCGAGGGAAGTTTTACCCACAGGGAAATATGAGAACCGAACAAATTATTAGACTTTCTGATGAGTTGATATATAATAAGTTTTCATTTAATTTCAAAATGTCAATATTTCAAAAAGATTTATCGATTTATGATTAATAAATTTCGACTTCGTTTCTTATAAGGATCCAGAAATTACAAACGGAATGACACTTATGATGAAGGGTATAAAAACCAACCAATTAAAAAAAATCCAATCAAAGTGCACTAAAAATAAATTGTAAAAAAAAAAATCAAAAGGTTTCTAAAAAAGTTAGAGGGCAAAAATCTGAATAATCGGTATGGTTGTGAGAAATTTCGTACTAATTTATATATATATATATATATATATATAAATATATATATATATATATATATATATATATATATATATATATATATATATATATATATATATATATAGCATATATATAAACTCGGAGACCATCTCCCATTTACGTTAAAAAATTTCTTATATTTTTTCAAATTTCGTTTTTAAGCAAAAGGAAATATTTTTCATAAAAAATTTATGAAATCCTATTCTTTTGCATATTAAGGTAAATTTGGCATTAATTCTTGGATAGTTTACGAACTACAAAGTTTCCCTGCAAACATTTTGGATTATCGAGGAGTACTACTGTTTTGTTTTATTTATTTTAATTTTTTAAGAAGCTCGTATTTTTCTTTTTTTTACTTTATTATTCTATAATAATAGAATATATTCTACAGACAAACCGCAATACATTTAAAGTATTTTTAAATTTGTGACCATTAATTGCGTTCCAAGTGAACGGAAGGACATATCTGAAAAAAATATCCTTTGTAAAATTTAAATTGCAATGGTATTATAGAGTTGCCATCTAAACCTTTTATTTGCTGTATATGGCTTTAAAATTAGCAAAATAATATATATTATTACAATAATAAATTTGCGATCAAATCAATTGATATAGCTGCTTTATGTACATAGTACTTACACCTGAATATATGCACATACATACATGTATATACATATTTATGTACATATGTATATGTTTGTATCTATGATTTGTGATTTAATTGTATGTGCTTCTAGCGTTATATTTATTTATATGTACGTTTCTTTGTACTACGTATAATATCCGTTACCTCTATTCACCAGTTGATTTGTATTATTAACATTGCTCAAACAGACATACATATACATATACATATACATGTACTTAAATATACATATGTTGTTGTTAAGATTATTTTTGTTTTTGTTGCTGTTGTTGTTGGTAGTTGACGTTAATATTCAATTAAGTTTAAAATAATAAAAAAATAAATGAATAACAAAAAATATAAGAAAAATGTTTGAAAGTATCTAACCTTGAGTTAAAATGAACTTAAAGAAACAAATAAAATAAAAGAAAAAAAAAACAATAAGTAATTCTGGTGGTACAAGGAAAACAAAAAACCAAATATCACATACATAAGTACAACTTACACCCCATCTACACGTAACATAATATGTAAGATTGTTCTGTCAGAGAGTATCAAATTCGCTCTCTGAGAAAATTATCTCAAGTGTAGATTCAAATATTAGTGATGAAATGTGATGAAATTTTTTTACACAACTATTTTATAAGGTGAACTGTCAAAAAATAGACATATACGAAAGTTTGTTTGTGTGTGTGGCATGTGTATTTTGGAAATTATTATTTTTTTTTGTAAAATTGTTTCCTTTTAATGACTGATTCTTTTACACTTTAAAAACATTTTTATAAAAATTGTACTAAAAAGTGGGAATTTCTTAAATAAAAAGGACATGTTTACTCTGTAACTGATTGAAAATAATCATATCTTATAGGATTTATTAAAATACCTGTACCCCTTATTTAAGATTAAACATAATATAAACAAAATGGTTACTCTCTTTTGCCGGCGTTATCTCACATATTATATCAGCGTTAATCTCAGTTGTAGACCTGGGGTTAGATTTAGCTAAATAATTGTGGTTGGTAGTATGTACCTTGATTAGTTCAGTCCAGTAGATTACAAAAGCAACAGAGTTATTCAGACATGCAAATGTATTTGTAATATTATTTGTTTATATCTTTTTTTTTTTTTTTTGGTTGGATTTGTGAGTTTTTTTATAAGATTAATTTCTTATACAAAAATGATTAGGGGTATAACCAAATATCGGCTGTGTAGTAATAACAACAGTTTATTTTTTTTAACTATTTCTTTTTTTTAAGTAGCCATGGAATATAATTTTTATGAGAGGAAGTGAAGTTTAAGTTTAAAGTATGTATAAGTGTTTTCTAAAGCATTTAAATAATATTTATGGCAGTATTATGTTTATTTCTTATACTTAATAAACATATACATATTTAATTTAAATTATTTAATTAAATATTTTAATATGTTTAGCAGCAGAATTTTTCTGAATGTCCGCGAAAAACACTTTTCATGCTTTATAGAATTTATTTTGTATGTATACGGAATATTTTGGACGCAAACAAAATACTAGAGTTTCGATTCAATTTAACGAATCAGCAAAATTGACGTTGTCTATTCGTTGTGACTTTTTAGATTCAGGTCATTCAGTTTTACATTATTTTGATTTGTTTACTTGCTTCATTAATTTTTTTGTGAATTCTATTAGTTTATTTTGCAAATTATATTTTTGTATTATACTTTTATAAATATTTTAAAACAATTGATTTAAATTTATTACATACTTATCAATTAAATTCAATCAATTAATAAAGAACATTTAAGGCGAAGGGAAAAAGAGAGGAAATTTTATCTTTTGGCAAAATAAAGTTTTAATATGTTTAATTAAGTTTTAATATGTTTAAATAAGAAAAATTGAAGGGATAATTTTTTTTAAAACAGGGAAAAAAGGGATTTTCTTTTACAAAACCGAGGGATTTTTCTTATTTTTTTTTTTTTTTTTTGGCATCAAAATGAACGATGATGAAAGAACTGAATCATTTTACCATTCTTAAGGATATGAACGAAACAGTAAATTGAAAGATTATGTCCAACTCTACAAAATATTTTTGAAAAAGGTATTTCATATTGAGGGCCTATATTCAAAACGAATTTGACAGTAAAAAATCTCAGAAAACACAATTTTTCTGGAAAAAAAACTGTATTTCTCTTAATTTTCTGTATAATCCCACACTGTTACAGTGAAAATCTGTAACACCGTCAAATCTGGCAACAATGCCAATTTTTGGTGCTAAAAATGGCCTGTTGACGATTTTTGCCCTAAATTTGACGATTTTTTCTAAAAGGAGATTCAAAATTATTTTCAGCTTCATTTATATATTTGTTTCTTCAAAAATAAAAAAAATTTTTTTGAAAATCAATCTATCTATTATCATATTATATTCAATACTTTTTTATGAAATTACGAATTAATACTCTATAAATTTTTATATGCTTTAAATTTCATAATCAAATTAATTTTATAATTAAATCAAGACATCTGAAATCCTTAAATAGCAGTTCTAAGTAAGTATCGCTTATATAAAATTAGTCCAGACTTTTTTTATGAACCCATTCAAAAGTAAATTTCTTATATCGTCTATGTGCTTAAAAATGTTTTTTTTAACAAAGTTGCATATTATTCTTTTTGATACGCATATTAATAGATACTAAGTTAAAACATGAAAAAATTAATATAATTTTTATTAATTAGTTTTTTAAATTTAAAATTAAATTATAAAAAAAAATAAATAAAAAAACTTATAAAACGCCCATTTATATATAAAAAAAATAATTATTTGCTGTTGACGATTTATTGACGATTTCAAATAATCAATCAATTTGATGATTTTTACGATTTATTTTCAAAATTTGACGATTTTTCACAAAATTTATCTGGTAACTATGGTTATAGGTCTTCTTGAGGACATCATAAATCAGTTTTAAAAATTTGCAATACACTTTCAAAATTTGCAGTTATTCGCAAAAAAACTTTTTTTGGGTAGGTTCTTGCATAAATGTATTTCTAATTCTGTTATTCTTTTGTTTATTTTCCCTTTTTAAACTTCTTTGGAATGTAAAAGAAGCAGGCCGTATGTATTTGGTTTGTTTAAGTCAAATATTGAAAGCAAATTTTCAAACAACTTCTAGAAAAAAAATTAGGTTTTTCCACAATTTTTCGAGTTTAACTGCGTTGCCTATGCAACGGTGCAATAATTTTTAAGGTTATTTTTTTGTTGTGAACATAACCAAATTTAATATTTTTAAATTTTACAAAAACTGTAGAAATTAATCGATTTTATCTGTAATAACTTGTTAAAACTTTCTATACATTTTTAATTTTATCCTTAAAAAGTAAAAATCAAGTAAAAAATTAAAAAAAAAAAAATATTTTGCGTTAAAATATATGAAGAATTTTTTTAAAAAAGAATCTTATTTTATTCCAAACATTTCAAACTTTGTAAACAAATATATGTAGTTTTTAGAAAAAAATCCAAAAATTTATATAAAAGTCAAAATTTCGAAAAAGAAAAGGGAAATAAATTAAAAAATGGTGAATAATTCATTATTTACATTGAGTGTATATAAAATATGGTAATATAATTAAAAAGCTACGTTCATCTGCTTTCAAAATCAATTTAAAAATCTGAAATTAACTTAAAATTTATGAAGCTATGAGAGCTATAGTGCAGAGACTATTCTTAAAACAGGTTTCTTCGCAATATCTCAAAATTTAGGGGGTGTTTCGAAATTTGTTAAAATTGTTTTGTTCTCAAGAAGGTTTACAACCCGTATTACATCGTTTTCCGAGTGAAAATAAAAAGTGCCATTTTGTAGCAGCGTGTAATAAAAAAAATGTCTTTTACAATATTTATTTAAAACCACGACTAAATCTTATATATATTTCGTTTTCAATATTTGCAAATTTAAAGAGAGATAGAAGATTTTCCACTTTAAAAATATTCAATTTAATAACCATTTAATGTATGATTTTAAAAGTTTTTAAACTAGTTAAAAATTTTAAAAAGCAACATAATTCAATGCTACTTTATATTGGAATCGAACCAGGGGGAAGGAATGGTACTAAAAAATTATAATTATATATCTAAAGATTTATTACAACGAAAGACTTAAAATTTTGTCGTAATAACTTTCTAATCAACTTCCGTAATTGTGATAAAAAAGAGGGGTAGGTACAGAGTAGGGTTTGGTAATTCCCAGATTTTAGAAAATAAAAACTAAATTTAAATTTCGTTTTGAAAACAATTCGACACAAATATCCTAAAAATGCTCTTCAAATCACAAAAATATTTCCTTAAAACCTAAAAATATGATCATAAAATATGATTTTTTTTCTGGTTAATATTTTAAATTATCTATTTTTTTTGATTAGATTTTGATTAGAAGTTACTAAAAAATATATATATTTTTTTTTTAATCTTAAAAATATTCAAAGCTGATACATTGCATTACAAAGTTCCTATCCAAAATTAGTGAGGTATTAGACTTGAAAAATGCATTTGACAGTAAAAAAAAAAGAACGATCAAATGGCAAATTATGTACAAAACCTATTGAATGCAAAATTTTGCTCTTAAATGTAAAATATGCAAAATTATGCTCTTAAGTATAAAATATGCAAAAATGTTATTTAAATTGCTAAAATATGCTTTAAAATAAAGAATTTTCAAGGAAATATGACAAAACAAGCTGTTAAGTCCAAAATATGCATGTTTGTGCGATGATGAAAAGATCTCTATTTAAGGTTTTTCTAAGCAGCAAAATCAAGTTATTTTTGGATGAAAGCCATATAAAATTTTATATGAATTGTGTTGACAACAGTTTGTTTTCTGTGAACATCGCACATTGAGGTCAAAGGGGTGGAAAAATTTTGCAATTTTCAAATTCAAAATTATTTATTTTTGAACTCAATAATGATACCGACTTGAAATTTCTTTTATTTGATTCCTTATTGGTCGAAAATGTTGGTCTATATATGGAAAAAACTCTACCTAGATCTTTTAAAATAGATAGTTGAAATTTCAAATGCATATGATTCGATAAATATATGACATAAATAATACATCCAAGCATGTTTTTCAAAAGTCTTATTAAGAGCTTTAAGGTGATAAAAACTACTTAAAATCGAGTAAGGAACAAAAATTTGGCTAAAAAAGTGGTTAAAAAATTTTCTATGTCAGAAGTACCCTACTAGATGTATGTAGAGTCCTTCCTCCAAACTTAAAATTTTAGTTTTCTCTACTACGCCTACATGAAATTTTATGTAAATCCAAACAAAAAAAAAAATTATTTCCAAAAATGTTCGATTCGGCCCACTGCCTAATGTTTAATAATGCAATAAAGAAACAAGTCTACATTTAAGGTCTTTTTTTTTTGCTTGAGAGAAACTAGATTTTTTCACAAAAATTTTCATTTCTCAAATCGGGTTATATGTGCGCACGATTTTTTTCAGAGTAAAACAAATTAAAATATTTCAAGTTAATGGCTTTATTTTAAAATTTCTATTTAAAAAATTAAATTTGGGTCCAGTATTACTCACTTAGTGGCAAAATCGTACTTAAGTTCTTAAAATTGTTTTATAATGGAAAACCTAAGTATTCTCATTACATCCCTTAAGTTTTTCCTAAATATGAAAATTATGAAATCACGTCTTAAAAAGTATTTATTGAAAATAAACAAAAATAAATAAAAACACAGAATATAATAAAATTATTTTAAATTGTAAAAAGATTTCAAAATGCGCTCTAAATTTATATTTTCTTTGTGGTTATATATTTTGCACCAACACCTTTTTAATTTTACTTTAAGATTTCTTTAGATCTTTAAAGTTATTTCAAGTTTTTTTTTAATTCTTGGTTTTTTATTTATTTTTGGTGCAACATTAAGGTGGCACCAAAAATGCCACCCTAATGTTGCCACCTAAAGAAAATATTTGGAAAGTTGGGTCCACCCTATTGTAAATTCATAAAAGCTTAAAGCTCCTTGTTTATTTTCTTGCCAACTTAAGTTTTAAATTATAAAACGAAAAATTGCTTAAGTGTGATATTTAACTTAAATGTTTCTGAACTAAGTTTACACTTAAGTATACACTAAGGGAACAGTAAAAAACCGAGCCTTGATTTCTTTTTGTATTTTCCCAATGTCTAAAAAAAAATGGTAAACTTTGACAGCTCAGAACAAAAAAAAAAAAAAAAAACAAAAAACAACGCAACCCAGACTAATAATTTTTATTGCCATTGATATATAATTTTGTCATGATATACAGAAACAAGGTAAAACCCTTCTCTCTAGGAGAAAATTTTTTTAAGTATAACAGATTTTTTGAAATATATACTTTTTTTTATATACAAACGGAAAAATCGTCATTGCAACAAGGAAAATTATATTTAGGAAATTGTTATATATCTTAAAAGGGTTATTTAAAGTATTATTAATGGGATTCTGACCTTTGTGTTACCTTAAACAAAAGTGTTTAACATGTTGAGTAGCAGTATTAATTTTTTGTTATTATTTAAATTGGGGAATATAAAGCGATGAATGTATCGCTAAAATACTCAAACAGTGCATAAAGTAATATATTATAAAAATGTAATCTTTATTATGAACATATACTCTAAATTCTTTCGCTCAATAGTCAGAAGACTATTATGGACACGAAAAGAGAGAACCTCTATTTCTTTGTATCATGATTTTATCTACTTTTAGTTGCTATCCAATTTTGTTACGAAAAGTTCATTTTCAAAATTTTATTAATCGTCACATTTGACACATTTTATCCCAAAAATAACTCTTAGAGAGTTTCGATAACAGTATTTGCTATTAATAAATTTAGCCTCGACGATTTAAAATATGAACTTTTCAAGAATGAGGTCTTTTCTTTTAGTTTTTGGATATTAAGAAATTTTCAATTGGATATTCATGTAATTTTCGAACGGAGACTCCATCGAATGCTGTCCAAACTACACGATTTCTGATGATAATCGGATTAAATAAATTATGTGTGTTTTATGTCAGTATTTTTTGCTATTACTGTCATATACACAAATATTAAAACTTTGTTAAAATTTTCAATGAACTAGTGTTTTAATAAAAACAAATTAAAATTTCAATAACTTTTTAAAAAGTGTATAATTTTAATTTTCCGGTAATCCAGAAATAGTATCAAATTTTCTCATGAACGTGCGTTGATTATTTCCCTGAATATCCCAGGAGGGAATTCCCGTTTTCAATACAGAGGGAGTGGTAGCTCTCATACAAATTATTTATTGTGTAAATGAAGAACTATTAGATAAAAAGTTAAAATTGTGTGGAAATAATTTTCTTATAAAGATTCATAATTGAGACGAAAATAGGGCGGGCAGCTCTAGGGGAATTGTTAGCCCATATACAAAGTATATGTTAATTATCGCAGTGAAAGATTCAAGACTTTTGTGGGAATAATTTTTTGTCAAATTGAACAATTAAGATGAAAGTAGCTAGGGTAGTTTTAGAGATTTTAGTAGCCGCCAAAAAGAATATTTATTCTTGTATACTTAAATAACTATTCAACATATTTTAATTTTTTAGCCAAATACATATTCAGCTTATGTAAATTAGTCAGATGTGATGTTTATATTATAAAAAAAAAAAAAACAAGTAAGAATGTTATATTCGATCGGAAAATTATCGGCGGAAAATTATGAAATGGAGTTACGACGGACACAAAGTTTTTCTAGTATTTAGCCCATAACTTTTTTATTTATGAACCGATTTTGCCCATTTTCAATCTAAACAAACCTTATATAGGATAAATATTTAAGCCAAATTTCGTACCCCTAGGTGATCCAACCTGAGACATATCCTGCTTTCAACATTATGTTAATAAAATTGGAAAAACATGGAATTTTAGATTGCAAATTATATCATAGATGAGAATTAGTATGGTGAATATAATGGTATCATAAACGTAATTCCATGAAAACCTAAGATAAATGGTTTTGAATATAAGCCCTTGATTACTTCTACATCACTTCTATGATTTCCTAGAACCGTTTAAAAAACAAACAAAAATTAAAAAATGCTGTTTAAAAATTAGAAAATAAAAATCATTGATTTTAAAAACTGGTACTTGAACCGTTCCCTAACACTTCTATAGAACTAGTGCTGATTATGACAATTTTGAACAAAAATCATTGATTAAATAACTAGTTCTAGAACCAATCCACAGACTAGGTAACACTTTCACAGCACTAGTTCTTGGGTGATAATTTCAAACAAATAACATTGGTCGTAATGCCAAAGGCTATTTTCATACTTTTAGAATACATTTTTTCCTGGGAACCTAAAATTATGTGTATACTTTGAAGTGTCGATATCGGAACTTAATTTTCTTCCCTATTGTGTACAACCTTCAATGAATTTAAAATTAAACAATACGATTTAGTTATTTCTTGATAAAATATAATGGGGGGGCGATTTTTAAAAAAAGGATCTGTTCTTTCTATGTTATATAAATAAATTAAATTAAATGAAATGAATAATTACAAAAAACACCACTAGAGAAGTGCTAATTATGCAAACAACAATAATGTTAGAACCAACTTTCATTTATTTTATTTATTATTATGTCAATTGACATTGATAATTTTAAATTGTTTGTATACGTTACATATGTCTATTGATATTGCTATCAATCAGGAATGGAAATTGAAAATATTTTTTTTTTTTTTTTAAATAAATACAAAATGGTACTTTTTTCACCCTCAGAGTACCAAAATTCCAAATTTTGATAGTTATTTATATTTTATTTGATGCAAAACTCAAAGAATGTAATTTTTATATTTAAAATGAAGCATAAATACGGTACCAAATCATTAAATGATTTTATTCAGGTTCAATATTATAGTAAAATGTGAAGATCTTCAGAAATATGGTCTTGTTCTTGAAATAAAATTAAAGATAACAAAATCCAAATTTCAAATCCTTAAAAGCGAGCACTTTACCCTTAGTTTCGCTAACACTATCTGATATCTTTGATAGTCGAAACTTCTTCACTGGAATTATTATATTTTAGAGTGATTCTCGTTTACAATTTTATAAATTAAATAATCGATCTACAGCACAAATATTTCTATGATATATATAGTTTATTTGCTACTTATTTGAATTGTATTAATTACCTGTGTAGTGTTTACCACAATTTCATAATTAAATTTGAACACGAAATGTAAATCTGAATCAAAGGACTTTATAAAAAAAAGTACATAATAGGTGTCTATTCGTTTAAATAATTTATTTTTCAATTGAATTGTAAAATAACTAACTAATTTGAGAGTATCAAATGATTTGAAGGAGTACTTCAGTATTTTTGAACTTTTACATCCCTGCAATCAATTAATATAAAATTTTGTTTTAATTTTTTTCTTTGTTATTTTGTTTTTATTTTCAGTTAATTATATATTTATAAGTATTTGTTTTTGTTTTTACTAATGTATTAAATTAAACATAATCCACTACAACAACATCTTAAAGTTAATATTGACTACTTAATCTCCGCACGGCCTTTTTCGAAAAAAAGCAACAAAATGAATATTTGGACCCTAATCTTGTTTTTATTCATCAATGGTAAGCATGAAAACGAAAGTTTAAACATAAATAATATATTAAGACATATTTGCAAATTTTAATAAAATTAATACATACCTATGTAAATTTTATTAAAAAAAAGAACTCCTGAAAGTAAATACACTAAAAAATTCTTCTTAATACTTAAAACAAATTTAAATTTGGTAGAAACTTTTAGATCACATCGTTAAAATAAACATTTTTAAAATTTTAAAACAAATTTTAAATATTAATAAATTTGATTTAATTAATATTAACGTTTAACATTTGAACTCAAATTTAAATAATACTTTGTTTGTTTCTTCGTTAAAAGTATCAACTTTTTTTATTTTTTTATTAATTCTTAAATAGCGCATCTTGGTTTAACAAATGACGAGGGGCCTTTGTTGACACAAACTATCTATGGATTTTTGGATTTTACTACAACCATTGGTAATACAGTAATGGTATTTTCACCACAAAGTGCACCATCATTAGGTAATCACTTAATCAAATATAATGCTATTTGAGTTCTCATCTAAGTTAAGTATTTAAAAGACAATTTCAATGTTTAACTTGTGGCAGAACTCTAAAGGTTACATAGATAGCTTTTCCATTTAAAACGATTGATAACTAATTTTGATTTATCATTTGCAAACAGTAATACCACCTGAAGTTATAGCTCCTGTTATAAAAACAAAACCCGAAGCAAAGAAACCCATTAACATAGATGACTCTATAAATCCTACTAAATTGAAAACAGTTAATTCAAAATCAAAAACTCAAGCTAATACCAAACAAGGCAGTGAAAACAAACCAAAACCACCTAATAATCTTGCCACTAGCTCAACAGTTAACCCAGCCCCTGCTGAGGTTCCTAATCCTCTAAATGTTGTTATACCCAATGAGATAGTGAAAACTTCACTGCCTATTGAAAATGATGTACAAGATCCTGAATACGATTTACTATCACGTCAACCACCTCAATTTATAGAAGAGACTTTCCGTGTGGTCAATTTAAAATCGAATAGTAAAAATTCCCGAACTCCAGTAGTGGTAACACCAGAGAAAAATACAGCCAGCAGTGTAGTTTTGAGTTCCAAGGCACCTTCTAGATCCCATAAGAATAAAAAGAATAAGGTAAGACCTTCTAGCACTCTGCAGGTATTAAAAACTGCCGCTCCTTTAACTCAACAACAAAAAAGTAGTAATAGTAATAAAGTGACACTACGCAATACCTCATCGTCATCGACTTCAACATCAACATCACGAAAGAATAGTAAAAAGGGTTCAAGTCATAGAGGAACAACTTCCACTACGCCCCAACCCGAAGAGGTAGTTATAGTGAAGTCTACAACAACGAGAAATAAACCCAAAAGGTAGGTATCTTAATTGTAGGACTTTTAGAATGTTTTTCTTTTATATTTTTAAGTATTGTCTAAATTAACTTAAATCTATCTATATAATTGAAAACATTTTTTGTTATCCCTTTTACGCTCACACTATACATCCGATTATATTAAATTTGTTTAAAAGTTATAAGAGGTAAAAATTGCTACTAATCCATGTAAAAACTCACATATATGTGTATAAGCCTCAAAAAAAAGAGCCTCTCAAATTATTAAACTCTTGTATATTTTATTTCTAATGTCTCTCAGACAACTCTCTCAATTTAAAGCAGTGTTATTGTTGTTATTTCTTTACAAGAACAAACCATACAAGTTTTAATAATATAACAACATTGAGTTAGAGTTTTTTCCAATTTTAATTAAGAGATTTGTGAGAGTGAAGTGATAAATAAAAGAGTTTAATATTTTGCACTGCTGTTTATTTTTTTCGGATTCTTATGAATTATGAACAAAGTAGAAAAAGTAAACTATTTGTGTAGTTGTTCGAAAGGTGTTTTGTTTTTATATCCTTCCTTTTTATTTTTAGCAAATGCAAATTTTAATGTAAATTTAATTATTTTACTTGCGTTTTTTAAGGTAAGCTCATTTTATTGTTCTTTTATTTCGGATATTTAAAATCAGGGACCGTAATATATTTTTTCCTGGGCTTCAAATGAACCAAACAGTTAGTCATTTATTTTGGCATCGATTTGTTATATTTCTGCATAATTTAGTTGTGACAAAAAGCAAAAGATTTTTTTTTAGCAATTGCTAATAAAAATCAAGTTATTTTTAGCGTGAATAGTAGATCATTTAAAATTTAACCAGAAAAAATAATATTTTAAGAGCTTATTTTTTTAATTTTAAGGGCAGATTTTCCGATTTTAAGAGAATTTTTTATGCGCATAAAACACTTTTCTGGAGCATATTTTTGGTTTCCCTGGTTATGACTTTTACCATAAAAGTCAGAGAATTAATTTCACTTTTATATTTTTAAGCCAAAATAACAGTTATTTGGTAATTTTTATTTTTTCGGCCAATAATACAAGTTATACAAAAGTTAATTTCTGATTGTTATTGATAGTATTGTAAATCACAAATAAATCGCGAAATAAAAGAAATCGCCAAAACGAAAAAAAGTTACCAAAAGGAAAGAAAACGCTAAAATAAAAAATGCATAAATATAACATAATAATAACACGACAAAAAAAAACGTTAAAAAAAAACTCCAAAATGAAAAATATTGACAAAATGAAAAAAATCGCCAAGTCGCTGAAACGAAAGAAAGCTAAAATATAAAATCGCCAAAACGGAAAAACACCAAAACGCAAAAAATACTAAAGCAAAAAAAGTAAATCTTCAAACTGGAAAAAATAATCAATATGAAAAATTCACCAAAACGGGAGAGAGTTATTACAGTTACTTAGAGCTTTATTCGCCCTCACTTCTATAATGAATTTTAGGAGAGAGTTTTGCTTTTGAATTTAACTCTTACTTTTATATTGGTTATTTTATTTTTCTCGTATATTCGCTGTTTTTTTATAAAAACCAGAATCTATAACATCTTAAAATTGGTAAAAAAAATATTTGAAAAGTATTTATTTACTTTACAGTTTACAATTTCTGTATTTGATTGTTACAATCGTCAAACGTTTCTATCGACATTTTTTATTAGATTGTTAATAAGCGGTTGCTTATTTTGAAAATATTGTATTTCAAAAATTAATTTTATTCACACTAAACTTTTTTATTTCAATGGCAAAGCACCCCAAGTATAATCTAGTGTTTATTAAAAAGTTATTTGAACCAAGTTTTATTTTAATTCAATATAAATTTCGAACTTACACTAATCCATTTAATTTTTTTCAGAAAAAATAAACACAAAAATTCAACCACCTCTAAACCCCGATATTCTACAAGTACTACCACCACCACAGAACAAACCGTACGAAGAGCTTTTAGACCCAAATTACAAGTTTCGAATTCTGATTTGGATAGCAACAACAACTTGCATATAACAAAACTTAACCGAACCCCAGGAAGATGGCAATACAAAACATCTCCTAAACCTCGTGTAAATATACGGAAGCCCTCAGTTGATGCTAATGGTGCGTCAGGTTTAAGCAATGTTACTTCTGCTGCCAGTTCGGTCTTTGCTGAATCTGCTTTAAATGACAATTTAAACGGTAACTTCCTTAATCAAAATGTTATTTACAATCAAAGCGACTTGGAAATATCGGGTTCTCAAAACGGACCCATTCTGAATAATATCGATCAAGAAGGAAAACAAAAAGTTTTTACCGAAACCATTAATGTTGAGATATCCACACCAGCGGATTTTAAAGATACCTATTATGAAATTGCCACTATTAAGAAACCTTTTATATTCCAGGTATGTATTATAGAAATATCAAAATGATCTCTCTGTTCTAATTGTTTTATTTGCTTTTTAGGCAGGAGTTTTGAAAAAGACACGTTTTATAACTGTGACTTCGACTATTGAAAAATATCTTACACCCGAACCTTCTCTAGAGCCTAGAAATGATGATGAACCTTTAACAGAGAATATTTTGGCACCTACCTCAAAGCCAGAGGGAGTTCTAGTAGGCAGCATTACAACTTTGGCCCCCATTTATGCCAACTCTGATAGCGATACTCCATTGCTAGAAACCTTAACCGAATCCTTTAGCATAGTAAACAAAAAATTAAAAACACAAATTTTACCGGTGATCAACGAAAATGATAATGAAACTTCATATCACGCTTTGGTACAAACCATTGACCTGACCACTTTAATCACAGTAACAAAAACCATTTCACCTCAATTAGAAACTAAAGAATTTAATGGTTTTAAAGATTTTGTTGGCAACCTGGATGAAGCCGGTTCGGAAATTAATTTAGATTTGGAATTTGGAGATGAAGGCAACCAGGAGAATGGCAGTGGTGAATTACTTAAAAAAGACTTTGAACATGGTGCTCGTCTCAACAAAACAACCCATTTATTGCAGCCTACCTTCACCACCGGCCAACTAAATCTACCCTCACAAAATGTTATAACAAACTCAAGACCCGTTGTCAAATTGGAAACTTTATGGGAATCGTATGTGGTGCCCATAACGAATGGCCAATCTACCACTTTTAGAACTTTGTCCAAGGCCAAGGGTGTAGTAGAGAAAACTGATTTTGTTATAGAGACCACCACACTTTCAGTGCCGCCACCCATTTTACCACCTTCCACCATAAATCCCTTCTTATTGCCTTTGCCACAGCAATTCCAAACTATAACTTCACCAATTGTACAACAAACAATTGTCACACAAACGGAAAGTAAAGTTTTGAAATTAACCTTTGGCGCTAAAACTGCTTATACGACTTTGTATTCAACACAGGTAGTACCAACGATTCAAACTATGTATGTAACCACCTCAGTGCCGGTGCAACCAACAGCAAATCCATTCCAAGGATTTTTCCCTCAACCTTATAATCCTTTTGCTTATTTAGGTTAACATCTGCTTCTGTTTGTCTCTTTTTGTATTAAAAATTTGTCGGTCCGTCCGTCTGGTCATATGAACTTGTACTAAAACTACAAGGTGGATTTAAAATTTTACATCATATCCCAAAATTTCTTTCGAAATGCGAAATATTGTTTACTTTTCTCTTTTTGAACTTTATTACAATAAAAAAAAATGTAACAAATTTTAATTCAATACCAATTTTCATGCACAAATATTCAGATTTCTAATTTTGTTATCCATCCTTAATTTTACAAAAAAAAACACATCCTTTATATTGATTAAAAGTATTTCTTATATAATACTTTTTTAGGTGGTAAACTCAAGTGTATGCATAAAAGAAAATTTCTTTCATTTCTTGATTTTCTGAACAAAAAATATAACACCATAAATTATGTTTTGCTATATTTATAATATGCAATTATTCCACATTATTTTAAACTAAATCAACTACATTAAACATTACATTTGTTCATTATTTTATTATCTTTCTATTTTATCTATCCTATATTCGATACATTTGTTGTAATTATAATAAGTTATTATTTGCGCCCTGATGCATTAAAAAATACTCAATATTCACAAACAAAATACTCATTTTTATTAATTAAATTCATTAATGTAAATTTTAATTTATTTCAAAATAAAATGTAAAAAACTGCATCTATAGTTTTAATAATACTTTCATAAAATGTTAAAGCAATCGTTATTAATATTTAAGTACGATATTTAAACGTGATTTTTATATCGTAAAAATTAAAGAAAAGCAATTTAAACGATTATATTTTTTCCCTGAAATATATTGTATATACTCATTAAGTTGCAGATACAATAAACGAATATTTCAGGAAATAAATTTTACGAACATTTTCCAGACAGTGTAAAAGAAATGCTAAGATTAAATCTTAATTCCTCCAATATTTGCTTAATGTACCTGTGCTTTTAGAATATTATTGAATAATTAGTTGTTTTAAAAAAATTAATAACTCCTTTCATACGTTTATTTGTTTTTCTTTTTTTTTTTATAAATATATAAATTTATATTGTTGGATTTCAAGTACCTTTTGGTTAAATGTTAAAACTTTAATTATCTGATAATTTTTTTTTTTTTTTTTAATAAATAAAGAAATGGTGAAATCACAAAATTAAATATACTACAAAGAAATAATTAATTGATTACCTTTATTTTTTATTACTTTGGTATGTATTTCAAAAACTTCAATTCATGACTTAACCACACAGCAAATGAGAGTAAAAGCAATGAACCCGATTGGTGGGCAGCGGCCAAAGATACCGGAACATGGTGTATAAGTGTGCTAATGCCTAAAGAAACCTGTAACCAGGCTACAGCAGCAGCGGCATTGATGGCCCAATAAGCTCTTCGAGGAAGTATTGTTTTTCTGGATAATAACCACATGGTTGATACTAAAGTCAAAGTAGAAATACCCAGGATACGATGATTGAATTGCACGGTAGTGGGGTTCTCAGTTAAATTTTTATTTACAGGCTGAAATGCTAAGATATCATCAGGTATCCATTTGTCTCCCATTTTGGGAAAAGAGTTATAAACTAAACCAGCATCTAAACCGGCTACAAAGGCTCCCGAAAAAGCAGTCAAGAATATAAGCCCCTTGGCGGCATAAGCTAGTCCTTTGAAACGTAAGGCTTGGCTAGTAACAGTACTAAGGGTCTCGGCGGGCATAAGCCTTTTCAGACCCTGTGATAAAAATAAAGTATAAAGTACAAATGCAGCACCCAAATGCAAGGCCAAACGATGATGCGAAACTCGCGGGACATCGTTAACATCATCAAAACGATTTTCAAGACCCGATTTGACCATATACCAACCCATTAAGCCCTGGCATCCTATTAGGGTACCCATTAAAAGTACAAACTTTTTGGCGGAAGAATTGAAGTAGTTCTTTTTCCAAAAATAGGCGGCAGGCAATAAAAATACAGCTCCTATTGCACGACCCCACATGCGGTGTATGTATTCCATCCAGAAAATGGTCTTAAATTCCTCCAGGGTCATATTTTGGTTTTTCCTGTAAGAGGCCACAAAATTAATTACGTTATGAGAACTATGGAAGAAGTCTAAACGGCTTACTTTACAATAAAAGCATGTGCCACACAAAATTTACACTTAAAACCATCTTTAAAATCAAAGCGGGCGGGTTATTAATTGGCTTAAAGAAAATTTAATAAAAATCAAATTTTCCCTTTTTTTAAACCAAGAAACTGCCGGCACTATAATGGCCGCTTGCTTACATGCAAATATTTATACAATTTTGTTTTCTCTCTAAACTTACATTTTAAATTCTGGATATTCTTGATACATGGCAAATTCTTCTTTCCAGTCCGCCTCCGAACGTGGTACCTTCTCACCCAACAATTTCCAACTAACCATAGAAAGTCCAGACTCCGTTAATCTCGTCACTCCGCCCAAAACCACGGCCAAATAAACCATACCACCGCAAGTGATCAACCATTTTCCGATTAGCTTATCATTTATTGGTGGATTAACTTTTTGGACATGACAAATTCTAATTGGTGTTTTCCTAACAGGCAAAGATTCTAGAAAAGGCTAAAATGTAATCAATTAAATTTGTTCGTATAATTAAAGACTTAAAAAAATTACCTTAGAAATAGCCTGACTTCGAAAATTTCTTACTCCTTGACTTAAAATATGTTTATTATAGTGTTTGTAAGAAATATTTACGGATTTTTGAACACATTTTATTAGCCGGTTCATTGTTTTCTTTTTGTGTTACTTAACTTGAAATTATAACAAAACACATGCAAGCAAGGCTGCCATATTTGACGATTTAACGTGTGCCAAGATAACAACGAAAATAAGAAAATAATTTTTAAATTGTACAATGGCAACACTTTTTTGTATATTTTTTGACAATTATTCCATTATCGTCAAAAACAATAAACAACAAAATTGCCGAATTCGTTATTCTCTATCATTTTTAACGATATTTGTTTGCGTCAACATAAAGACAAAAATGTTTGTGTTGTTAATTTATTGACAAAAATTAGCCAAAAAGTCTCCCCAATGATTCAGTCGTTGTTTTGTGGTTATAGTCTGTGCTTCCATGGTTATAGACCGTGCTTCTACGTTTGCGAATCTTCTTTTAGAAGTAGTGGTCATTTTGAAGAAAACCATTAACAGAAACACATCTTAATCAATATCAAAGAGATAATTAAATCAATCACCTTCTTAAAACTGTTAAAAAATTTCGATTTGTCTCAAATTTGTTTGTTTTTTCTTTTTTTATTTGGTTTTGAAACTTACTTTTAGTTCGGCATTTCCTTGTGGAGTGCTGTCACACGAAATAATAATTATATACAATAGTTTAAGAGTACTTAGTGAACCACATAATCGTTACTGCAAACAAAGAATGTTATTGTCTAGTTCTGCGATTGTCGAATCGTTAAAAGTTACTGAATCGCACTACTGGTCAGTTTCATGAGACTATATATATGGAAAACGGAACAATACTTTCTAAAGATTATAAAAACGTTTATGAGCAAAATTTTCCACTATCGGTTTTTGAAAAATCTTTCTTCATCCACCTTGACCATAGATTCTGTCATATCTTGGGATACAGTCAGTGCCAAGAGTTCAGACGTCTAAGAAATTAAATTATACAACCTATAGACTATAAAAAGTCAACCGAGCAAAAAATCGTTCAATCCATTTCCAACAAATCTATACTTCTCTATTTTGCCCAATAGAAATAATAGATTGTACTGTAATTTACCTAGTGTCTACATTAGGCAAATTTATATCAAAACAAGCATCAAAATCAGTGCGAATATATACAAGGTAACATTAGTTAAACAGTTGATTATTATTTTGGTTGTTACAGTTGTCAAACTGCATATATTTTCTATTTAATGTCTATTGAGCAAAATAGAGGAGCATATTTTTCTTGGAAATGGATCGAACGATTTTTTGCACGTTTAACTTTTTATAGTCTCTAGGTGTAGGTTTCTAGGTAGCATAAATAAGTACAATAAAAAGAGCTAAAAAACTAAAAAGGGCTAAAAGGCTAATACGCTAAAAAAAATTAGTAATAAAATAATTATTATATAATATACTTAATATACTTATCACATCTTATAGGGTTTATAGAGTTTATAAGTTGTGATAGATATATTAAGTATATTATATAATTATTATTTTATTACTATTTTTTTTACCGTATTTTACCCATTTTTAGTTTTTTAGTACTTTTTATTGTACTTATTTATGCTACCTAGGAACAAAGTATATAGCAATGTAAGAAAAGGTTAAAAGTTAGTGGTATTCGAATATAAACTCAGTTACTATAATATATCTAAACAATAACAACCAAATTTTAAAATCTTTGTAAAACATGGAGAGCTTCAGCCATAAAAAATTATCCGAAGAGTATTTTAAAAACAAAAAGAGTGAAGATGTTCTAAGTTACGTTCAAAGGAAAGTAAACTTATATTCATGCAGTACCGAAATAAAATTGGACTTGGAAAATAAAAAAAAACTAATTTCCTCAAAAACTTAACAAATAAGTTGAATGGGGCAAACAAAGATTTTATATCAGCTTTGAAAATTGGTTAAGGGGCGAGCTTACCGTCCAAGTATCTTTAGAAAGTACCAACCAAAATAAACTTTGGAGACCAACAAAATCATTCGACAACAGTACGATAGATCTAAAAGGCGGAAACTTTTAGATTTATTTATTTGAATTTAATTTTAGTTTTACATGATTTATTATATTCATAATTGTATTTTTGTTCATAAATTGAGAACACTTTTATCGAGGTTAAAGTTAACATGTATAATTCTACACAATAACTCCTAACTTATATAAATTGAAATTTTGTATGAAATTTCCTATGAACGTCAGCAACAAAACACAGCTAATATAAAACATTATTCCATTCGCAAACAACTCTCGCGTCACCGTAATTATTTCTTAAGTACAGTCAGGGGTGGTAGGTAGATTCATTTCTTTTTTTTTTTCGTGATAAATGAGTATAACAGCCCCTCTAGACGTAACTAGTGTCGACATTAGAGATTTTTTTATCAAGACAAAACGTGAATTTGTGGAAGGTAGCACCAGATGCACAAAAACAACAATATGGCGTATTCATTATTCATTTTATATATGCAGTTTAACAACTGTAACAACCAAAATAATAATCAGCTGTTTAACTAAGGTTATCTTGTATATATTCGCACTGATTTTGACGTTTGTTTTGATAAAAATTTGCCTAATGTAGACACTCGGTAACATAGTAAGTAAGATTTTTGTGTCAGATAGTGTCAAATTCGCTCTCTGAGAGAATTATTTCATGTGTAGATTCAAATATTATAAGATGTATTATGAGACTGTTGTGATGAGATTTCTCTACACAACCATCTTATAAGAGGAACTGTCAAAAAAAATACACACATACGAAAGTTTGTTTGTGTATGTGCATATGTATTTTGGAAATTACTACAAAAAACAATGTTTTTTTTAAATTGTTTCCTTTTAATGTTTGTTTTACATGTTACAAGATATTTTTATAAAAATTGTGCTAAAAAAGTGCAAATTGCTTAAATAAAAATAACATGTTTACTCTGTGACCAATTGAGATAACGCCGACAGAGGAGAGTAACAATTTTCTTTATATTATGTTAAATCTTAAATAAGGGGTACATGTATTCTAATAAATCCTATAAGATATCATTATTTTCAATCAGTTACAGAGTAAATATGTCCTTTTTATTTAAGAAATTCGCACTTTTTTAGCACAATTTTTATAAAAATTTGTTTAACATATAAAACAAACACTAAAAGAAAACAATTTTACAAAAAAAAAAAAAAACATTGTTTTTCAGTAATTTCAAAAATACACATGCACACACAAACAAACTTTCATATATGTGTATTTTTTGACAGTTCATCTTATAAGATAGTTGTGTAGAGAAATCTCATCACAACAGTCTCATAATACATCTTATAATACTAATATTTGAATCTACTCGTGAAATAATTCTCTCAGAGAGCGAATTTGACACTCTCTGACACAAAAATCTTACATATTATGTTACTTCTAGACGGGGTGTCAGTTGTAGACCTAGGGTAAAAAATGCTAGATATAGCACTAAAAATTCTAAATTAGCAACACTGAATTAAAACAAAGTTTAAATAATTTATATTTAAAAATCTGTATTAAATTTATTTTTTGTATAAAGAATATTACGCATAAGAAAAATTCAAAATAAAAAATTAATTCATAATATTACAATAATACACCAGAATCGTTTAATTTACAGCTTTTGTTATTATATCGTACCATTTTCGCACCAATATTTTCAACATAGATTCTTGTTCATCGTCAGAGTTTGCTTTTCCTTATATCAATTGATTGAGTGTACTAAAACTGGCCGAGGTTTTGTCAATTTCATCGAAATTCTTTTTGATCTTGGATGAGTCGCCTGTCAATTGAAGTTCTGGAGACACTGTGAAATAAACATTACTATTATCATTATCGAATATATGATTACATAAATGATATGGTTTTAGGGATTTGATTTGATTCGCACATTGAGCAACTAATTTGGAGAGCAAAAGTTTTCTGCAAATATAGAAATTTATTAATTTAAAAGTAAATTAAAATAATTTGGAAATTTATGTATTTTTTTACCTTAACATTAAAGAATCCGCATTCATGTTGTTAATGTAAGCTAATTTTTAAGTTTAAAAATAGAAATGATACAAATTACCAAAATTAAAATTTTAGTGTATTGTATTTTAATTAATTATTGTCATATTTACTTATATAATACAATATATCCGTATATGTTTGACATGCCTTTAAAAACATATACTTTATATATAAATAACATAATATAATAAATAATATAAATATGTAATTATATACAAGAATACATGCACATCTCTTTATAAAGAATTAAAATAAAAACTAAAATCAAATTATTTGTTTAAGTATTAGTAGCAGTTGTTGTCATGCATCATGCTTCCTTTCCAATACTAGTTTATGATTTAAATTAAATGACCGCCTCCGATGCTATCTAAGCTTTTTTTATCGATAAATCTTTTTGGATACGTATAGGGTAAATCATATATCATATTCAAACCTCGTAAAGCATTAAGACTAGTTCTCTGACGATCATCACTGTGATAGGGTCCCAACACATAAATGGGATAACGATCGTGTATAGATGCAAGATTTTGTAACGAGTTACCTCCTCTTAACGAACCAAAATTTTCCTCAGATGCTGATGATTAAAATAATAATAATAAATTAAGAAAAATTTATTAAAATGTTTATGAAAAGATTGAAATTTTAAATGAACTATAGGTATGTTTTGTTTATTTAACAAATTATATTACATTCTTTAATACTTACATAAAGACACTTTTGAGGGCATGCCCATCACAGAAGCCAAATATAAAGAAAAAGACAATAAATACAATAGTTTCATTTTTTCTAAAGTTACTCTTCAACGTTTAACAAATCACTGTAAAACAATCTTTAGAATTTTGTTCCTTTTATATAAAACTGTTACTTGAAATAGTTATTATAAAAGTTCAAGCATAAGTAAACATATAATATAAAATATTAGACCATATGTACTGTTATTTTCATATTCTTCATTCATTGTTCATACCTATGGTATGTAGTTAGTATTGTATAGTTCAATTGCTAGTACCCATCATATGTCATATCCTCCTCCCACTCAACTCACTATCATATTGTAGTACTTACTTATGTGGTATAAATGAATGAATGAATATACACATATTTTTAGTACTTATGTGGTTTACTTTAGTATTAAATGTTTTTTTAGTAACTAAATGATTTGTTGTTTTAAGGATTTGTTTTACAAATTGTGTTTTAACAGCATATGATTGAACAACATCAGTGGTAGTAGTAGTTGACATCATATTTGGCGTAAAAATTAAATAAACAAATATTTTTATTTGTTTGTGGTTTTTTATTATAATCATACTCATAATGTAAAATGTGCGTTGAAATCAACTTTACCATAAATTTGCACATGTTATGATTGTTGGCTGGATTGCTGGTTGGCTGAAAGTCTCTTAACTTTAGTTAACATTAAATGCTTCCATTAGATACTTACGTAGAACAAACGAAATTAAAACAACCAAACAACAACCACTATCTAAGTCAATTCATTAATTTAGTCATCAACCAAGTTTTAATGGTTTAATTTTATTACACTTTCTTATTGTCTATTGTAGTCGAATGTAGTATTTATGTGTATGTATGTGCATAATTATATTTATACTTATTATATTTACGTTTAAATAATGAACAAACAAAATACATAGATAGACATATTCCTTTAACTAACAGACTTACATACTTTCATATATTAAATGAAATCGGAGAAAAAAGGTTTTAAAAAATTTCAAAAATTGTAGTATCTAATTCTTATACAAGCTCGATTTTCGCGAAAACTGAATTTTCGCGATAACAGAACCCAGAATTTTATTGAAAAATTTTATGTAATTTTTAAAATTAGAATTGAATTTATTGATATACATGTTTACATTTTAAACATTTTTAAAGAAATTGGAGATTTTGAGTTGCTTTTTTGGCAAATTATTTTTTAAAATAACAGCCGAATCATGTAGTTCATATAGGTAGTGCTGTTGTCGGCTTATCATTTTCCAAAGCCGATTATATGCATATGTTTCTCGATATTATATACAATAGTCCACTTTAATCGTATAAGTCCTCCGATTCCATATCTGATAATTACATTTGCTCCTCATTACTTTCCACATGAAATTCATCTTGAATCCAGTTGTTTATGTCAGCATTCGTGAAAAGATGTTCCGCACCAATTTGAGCTACAAGTGTAACACTAGTTGAAAAATCCTCGTTTTCTTCCTGAATTATATTTCGTAAAATGTTATCCTCTTCACGCCATTCACTACCGGATCTTGTAGACTTGGTGAAGAGTCAACCCATGCTCATCAACGTAATCCTTAAACTCTTTCACAAATGGATCAATAAGATGAGCTTTCGAAGACAATTTCTCGTCCGTAATTTTTAAAAATCTAATTCCATGTCGACGATTAAATTTCTTCACTGGCGTTGAAACCTGAATTGGTTTGATAAATTTTGGAATACAAATCGCTAAAATCGCTGATGATATTGGAACATTTTTTCCCTTTGTTTTACAAACTTATAAAGAATTTTTTCCATTCTTGGTTACTCAGCTTTCTTTAAGGTGCAACGTTTGCCAGGGCCACTTTTTGTTGTACGTACGAATTTTTTTAATGAATTTTCTTGCTTCATAATGCGGTAAACCGAAGACTTATTCAGCTTGAAATTCACGCAAATTGAATTTATAGAATCTCTATTTTTATTTTTTTTTTTTTAATCTTTAAATTTTGAGAAATCGTTGGCTTTAAAATTGTTGAACTTTTTCCATATTAAGAGATGTATTTACACAACAAATGATACGAATAAACTGACAAAATTGAAGATCAAAGTAATCCAAAAAGGTTAATATATCAAAAGACGGGGATTTCCCTTTTTTGGTTATAGACATCGTAATAAAATTAAAAAAAAAACAGATAAAAGTCGCAAAATTAGAACCCGTTTTTCATAAACTGTCGCGATTATAGAACCTGCAATTTTAAAAATTAAGCCGTCGCGATAACCGGACCATCGCTACAATGAGTAGTCGCGAATACCGAACTTACACTGTACATACTTATAACCAAGTGAGACCTATTTTAATTTTACTTTTTATCAATAGATGTTTTTCGGTTTTTAATTATAACTGATAAATCTATCCGTAAATTACTTGAGAAGTAAATACATACTTGTGAATTCAATATATTATAAAAAAGTTTTAGAGAAGAATTTACCTACATAGGAGTTTAGAGATCGGAAGAAGTTTTTGTGTAGAAAACTCATGTTTTTCTGTGGACAATAAAATATATCTGTTTGCAAAAATTTTAAAATTACAAAATAATTTTCTATTTTTGAAACTAAATATTAATAAAGTACAATTATTGATTATCTCTAGCATAGCTGAGATACATACCCTAAAATTTCTTTATAGGATATTATACCGTAAATATCGTATACCGGGTAAATTTTCCAATGGACAAATAGTAATGGATTGTGAGTCAACCCTGAAAAGACTGAACTAGTTCTGTTTACCAGGAGATATAAGGTTGAGACATTTAGTCTTGAATGGGACAGAACTCAGATTGTCAAGGGAGTCCAAGTACCTGGGCATTTACTTGGACAGCAACTCATCTTGAAGGAGAAATACTCAGGAAAGGGCCCGAAAGGGGCTTAATGCCCACTACGCATGCAGAAACTCTATAGCGAAGAACTGGGGTCTAAAAACGGTAATTGTATATTGGACATCTGGACTGGAGCGGAGAAGTTCCATATCTTCACAGATGGCTCGAAGGTGGAAGTAGGCACAGGGGCGGGTGTTTACCTCATGGAAACGGATATCAAACGGTCTTTTAGATTGTCTGATAGTTTCAGCGTTTTCCAAGCAGAAATTATAGGCATTTACAAGGATTACTACTAGGATTACTGGAGGAGAATGTTGAGAGGGACATTGAGGTAGCTATCTATGTGGATAGTCAGACAGTACTAATGGCAATGACAAGTTATTGTATCATAGCCGATGAGCTAGCTCGTAAGGGCTCGGAGCTGGACAGGTCTTTTGTGGAGGTATCGGTTAGGATTCCAATTGGTTCATATTTCATGGCTATAAGGGAATGAAATCTAGGAAGAACGAATCATGCTTGGAGGAGTAGAATGGACTGCAAGGTATTTAGAGCATTATGGCACGGTCTTAAACCAGCAGATTCGAAGCATTTTCTGGGTATGAGTAGTGGGAATCTAAGGGCCATTATTGATATCATTACTGGTCACCTCGCAATAGGGAATATGACCAGTAAGTGGGAAACTGGTGCGATGTTGTGTCACTGTGTAGGGCTTCAGCGAAGTAGACTGAGGTGGTTTTAGAGCCATATTCTGCCCGAACTAGAGAAGGTTGCGAGTAAAGAACTAGGCAATCTTGTAGGGTTTGTAATGGGAATAAAGTGGCTTAGAGATAGTCAGGGTTGATTTGATGGGTCTTAGGTTCCACATCTTTCTTATATTTCGTTATCTTTCTTTCTTTTTTTCTTCGTTTATTGGTATTTATAAAGGGATCACAATGGACCAGATGGTCTCTGGGTGGAGGCGTGAAGACGCCGCCCTTTTTAACCTAATCTGAATTATAACGTTATTATTAAAAATTATAATTTTTTCCTTACCAAATGAACGAGAATGCCTTTTAAAATATTGATTTCAATCTATTTAAAAAGGTAGAATTTATATTATAGGATGTACTTGATTGTTTTAAAATTTCCATATATTATTCCCAGAGCCACATTCCCATCAGACTTAATGAACGATTCAAGTCATTACCATTCCAAGCTAATAAATCCTAGCACAAAAACTTCACATAGCCATCCCGACCAAAGGATTAGATTTTATCTCTAATCTAAGCAGATATGTTCTAACCCAGTAAAAAAATTCACAACTTTAAAAGTGGAACTAAATAAAACCCTTCAAATAAAATTGGATGTCGGAATCTTTATTATGACACGAAAGAACACCAGCGGTTTAGCTGTAGGTGATCCATTCGGAAGGTCCAACTATCAATCACACTATACAGCATTGGTAAAAAGTTTATCACCGACATCGACCTTCCGAGACTACTATTGGCAATACCATCCGCAAAGTCTCAGTGTACGTTAAGCCACATCTAACCCGCATTAGTATTGGCAATGAAAGGGTCGGAAGGTCGATAATACATACCATAGCAATGCTGCAAATTGTGATCGAAAATTTAACCCTCCCGCATCCTGGGAAATTTAAAAATCAATCCCAATTTCGCGGGAGCGGAAAAAGACCGGGCAAAGAAAAACTGTAAGTATATAATACTGCTTTAAAAATCAATTTGAAAAATCTAAAATTTAGCTAAAATTTAAAGAGCTACAAGATCTTAAGAGTAGGAGCTAAACTCAATATAGTTTTGCAGAATATCTCAAAATTTAGAGGGTGTTTTAGAAATCTTAAGTGATGTCCTCGAGTGTAAAATAAAAAGTGTAATTTTGTGACACAAATAATAAATGGAATAATAAATGTTTTCAATTCGAAAATTTATGCTGATTAAAAAGTTGTAAAATTTTGTTTATTTTAACCAAATTTAATTCAAATGTAAATCTTCGCAAAGGTAGTGAACTCGACAACCTTATAGGGTTCGTAATGGGGATAAAATGGCTTAGATGTAGTCGGCATTGATTGATGGGTCTTGGGTTCCACACTTTTCTTTTCTTATATTTCGTTTCCTTTCTTTCTACTTTCTTTCTACTCTTGTGCCTTATTCTACTAGGGATCTTCTCTTTTTTCGTTTTATTAGCTTTCTCTGATATTTATAAAGGGATCACAATGGAACGGATGGTCTCCGGATGGGTGGAGGCGTAAAGACGCCGCTCTTTTAAACCTAACCTAACCTAGTATCATTTAAAAGATAAAGATATTGAATTTTAATAAATCTAATTTTGATCTTTGAACTTTGGAAATAAATTATTTTTCTACATATCATTTTAAATATGTAGAAAAATAATTTATTTCCAAAGTTCAAAGATCAAAATTAGATTTATTAAAATTAAATCATTATATCTCCAAAACCAAATTTTTAAAATTCATAAAAATTATATAATGCTAACAAAAATCTTCTCCATACTAGTGCAAAATGTCATGATGGACACTCCTCTAGTTTAGAAGTTATGTAGCAAAATATAATTTAAAGTCAAATTTGGTATATAAAATTTCATTTATTTTAAATATGATCTCATAAAAAGAACAAACTTTTATTTTTTTTATATACAAAAAAATTTGCTTTTTACCATATTTTGGGTCATAACTTCTAAACTAAATAAGTGTCCACCTTGAAATTTTGTATATATATATATATATATATATATATATATATATATATATATATATATATATCTTTTTTCTCTTTTTTGGTTTTTAATGAAAAAATAACGTATGTACTGTAAGTGTGTGGGGATGGGTGGTCGTGCTTTTACCCTTTTTGCTTTATTTTAATGTTAAAATGTTAAAAATTAAATGTTAAAATTTATAGCCTTTTATTACTTCAAGATTTGAAACTATCATCGGATAATTAATTAAGAAGGTAGGGAGAGCTTTTACCTGTTTTGCCCTATTTTACACCCTAAATGTTGGAATTTACAAAAGCTGTATATCTTTAAGTTCCTTTCACATGTTACAGTGTTTGCATGCCAACAAAAACCGGTTGATTATTTAAGAAGATATAAGGAGAGGGAGCTTTTACCCCTCTTGCCCTATTTCCCGTCCTAAATAATAAAAATTATAGGCTATAGTTCCTTCCAGATGTTACACTATTTGCCTGACAAATTTCAAGAAAATTGGTTGATTAGTTAAGAAGATAGGGAGGGGGAGCTTTTATCACTCCCTCTAGCGATATGAAATATATTTTACAACATATTCTCATACCTAGCAAATACACATAAAAAATTTCATAAAAATCGTTTCGAAGGAGTTCAATTATAAACACCTTGACACGAGAATATATATATATATGTATGTATATTTTTTTAGATATAATGGTTTAATTTTTAAATGTCCAACTTTGACCTTTGAACTTTTGATATAAATAAACTTTATACACATCTTTATAAAGTTAATAGCTTTGTCTTTAATATGAAACTAAAACCAGATATCTACCGTGTACAGTTTAGAAGTTATAAGAAATTAAACGATACACTTTTGTGAAGATTTTAGCTTTATTTAATTTTTCAAAACGTCATATTTTTAAACCGGAAAGGGCCATTAGGCTGAAAGTTCTTTTGTGAAGGAAAGGTTTTAGTTATAAATACCAGAGCTGTAAATGAATCATTCCTTTTTAATTAATTCGGGAATCATTCATGCACTGAATTAACAAATTTTGTTTTAATTCTTTTCACACAAAAAAATGAATTGAATAAAATTTTAGTCAATTCAAATGAATTTGGTTAAAATGAATTGCACTTCATTACCCATTCAAATGAATTTGTCAAATGAATTTGTCAAAGTGAATTGCAATTCATTTCCAATTAATTCAAATGAATTAGAAAAAAGAATTAGCAATTCATTTGCAACTCATTTGAATTGAATTGATCGAAATTTGAATTGATTTTGTAAGTAAATCTACAATAACCATCACTGTCGTTTTGTTATTCAACTAATTTTTTATGTAAAAGACAGCAAACATTAGTCTCGTTTTGTATATCACCTAGTATAGTCCAAAGACAAAAAATTCTTAGATTTGAAATTCCCATGATATACTGGAATTGTCAGGTAGTGGCAGAATAGTAATTGAATTATTAGGTATCGGTGAAATTCCTATCAAAATGGGAAAATTTTGTTTATTTGCTAAAAGAAACTTAAATTTTTATATTTATCAAATAGTGTGAAGAAAATATTAAAGGTGTGTTTTACAAAATTTTTTTGTTTAAATAATCTCATATTTATATATTGTGGAAATTTTTCTTTAAATTTTACAATTGAATTTTAAATATCCCATTCCCCCTAGATCTGCTCAAAATCAATTCAATTTAAAAGAATTGGAAATGAATTTGCAATTCA